>OZ010719.1:24460290-25060290 GCA_963932345.1 Ophion ventricosus
CACTAAATGCACTTGCGCCTTTTCAATCTTTTCGAGTCCATAAACCCGTCGCCCCGTGGTTGTCATCAAGCCTCAAGCAGCGCATGCGCACACGTAATACGTTATACAAACGAGCCAAAGCATCTGGCAGCCTACTCGGGCTAGCCCTCTATAGGGAGTATCGCAATAAACTAGTTGTTGATATGCGCACGGCAGCAAACGAATATCACATGCAAAGATTAGCTAAAATGAACAACCCTGCAAAACTATGGAAAGAACTGGCACAAATGGGACTAGTCAAACCGAAAATAGTATCTCCCCGTAACTTTTTCACAAGTGATGACCTAAATCGCGCGTTTGTGTCTGTGTCAAATTTGCAATCTCACCCTCACAGCGCACATCTTTCACTTGATCTGGGTCCGTCCCTGGCGCCAGTCTTCACTTTCTCCGAGGTTACGATTGATAAAGTCACTACTCTCATTACTCGTACTTTGTCACATTCGCACTCAGCTGGACCTGATGAAATTTCTTCGTTCGCTATTATTTCTGCTGTACAAAGCCTAGCTCCTTATCTTGTCCGCTTATTTAATCTATGTTTGCGAAATGCACATTTCCCAGCGTCATGGAAACGAGCTCACGTACGTCCTCTGCTAAAACTAAATCCGCCTTCATCGCGCCTAGACGCAAGACCCATTGCTAATCTGTGTGTGTTGTCGAAGGTCTTGGAGAGGGTTGTTCACGGCCAAATCGTCGCTCACTTGCGACAACATAACATTCTTGATAATCGTCAGTCTGGCTACAGGGCTGGTTACAGCACGCAGACTGCACTGTTAAGGTTATGCCATGACATTAGGCATGCAGCCGATTGCAAGCTAATCACCATTCTGGTCCTGTTCGACTTTTCTAAGGCCTTCGATACCGTAGTGCATTCGCTCCTACTCTAAATTGAAGAAAATAGGTTTTTCCACTAGTGTTTTACATTGGATAAATTCTTACTTATCGAATAGGTCTCAAGCAGTCCTTGATGATCGTGGGCATTGCTCCAACTGGCTCCACACAGAGTCAGGCGTCCCACAGGGATCGGTATTGGGTCCGTTGCTTTTCTCACTATTTATAAATGATATTGGAGCTAACTTGAAATTTTCTGAGCACTTGGTTTTCGCAGATGACACCCAAATTTACCTCAGTTGCGCCCCAAACGAAATAGCCTTGGGCATCTCCAAAATTTCACATGACGTTGGGATTATTGCAAATTACGCTGTTGAAAATCGACTCAAACTTAACCTCAGTAAGTCTAAAGTCCTTGTTCTGGGCACCAGTAAGTTCGTCAGCCATTTAGATTTTGGAACTCTACCCCAAATTACGGTTAACAATATTGCTCTACCATATGTACGCGAGGCCCGAAATCTGGGTGTTATTTTCAGCATTGACCTGCCATGGCGAGCTCACGTGGTGTCAGTCTCAAGGAAAGTGAACTATTCACTTCATAAATTAAAATTTCATAGGTCTGCTCTCTCTTATGAAATCCGGATTTCTCTTGTTGTATCGCTCATCTTTCCGCTGATCGACTACTGTTGTCTTATTCTCATTGATGTCTCAGCTGAACTAAACGTATTACTGGAGCGCCTTATTAATAATTGTATTAGATTTATATTCAATCTACAGTACGCAGAGTACATTACACCTTATCGAAGGTCCTTGCGATGGTTAACGATCAAATCTAGAAGGTTATATTTCTTGGGTATTATGATTCACAAGATCTCATATGGTGACGCCACTCAGTACCTCCGCGAGTTGTTTATACGACCTCCTCCTGCGGCGCGTTTTACTCGTAGCTCTTTATCGCTGAATTCGTTTTCTATCCCTTTTTGCCGTACAACTACATATCAAAAATCGTTTTATGTAGCCGGAGTTAACTTTTGGAACTCTCTCCCTTGTAGCATCACCTCTCTGAGCTCGTTACATACATTCAAAGAGCGTTTGCATATGCATCTATTTGATGTAGACTTAACGTAGGGTAAATGTAGGGTAAACGACATGTCATTCGATAAACCACTAAAACGATAAGGTAGTGCAATTATGCGAGCGATCTTAATTGTAAGTCGTCTACATTGTATCTCATTGTATCATATCGTGCGAATTTATTTGTAAGCGATTTTCCATTGTTAGTAACAGCGCAAAATGTTCTATCTAAGTTATAAGTATATTGTAAGTTTAATGTTTATCCCAATCTTTAATTTCTTTGCCTCAAAGTCTTTGACTATGGCATAATAAACAAACCAATCAATCAATCAATCAATCAATCAATCAATCAATCCCTCTCCCTCTCTCTCTCTCTCTCTCTCTCTCTCTCTCTCCCTCCCTCCCTCCCCCCTCCCTCCCCGCTCCCTCCCTCCCCCCCGTGGTCACGCACACGTTACCACCACTCACCTATCATCGGCTTATCTCCATTTGTGTGACCTCGTCATCCCTTGGACATGTGTTTTTATCTACGTGTGTGTGCTTATGGTACTGTATCTGCTTATTTATAATCTCTGTTCATCGGTGTGCCATTCATCATGAAGACGTTGCTTCTGTTTATGATTATCTGAGCGGGTTCGACTTATATGACTATTATTACGGATAAGAATTATTTCCTGTTGTGGGTAATATAGAAATTTGCTCTATGCCACGTCAATGTGTTAAATGCAAGAAGCTGATCGCGCGCGAGTCGGTAATTTGCTCAATCTGTCATCGTTCTTTCCATCCGGGTTGTGCGAGCAATTATATCTCTTCTTTAAGCGCAAATTTATGCTGTAGAAAAGAATTCACTATCATGTATTCAGGAGGCGCCTCAACCTCTAACGCGTTAGCGACTGAAACGACAGTAATAGCCGTATCGCTTGAATCGATTGCCTTAATGCTTCAAAATTCGCAATCAGATTTTTCCTCATTTGTGCTTGAGCAGCGAGAAGCTATTGGCAAAATTAATGACTCCTTAAGCTCACTGCCTAACTTAATTGAGTCAGTCACTGAACACTCAATGAAAATCGAAAATATGGAGCGCGAAATTCTTCAGCTTCGACAAGAAATATCAGAACTGAATAATAGGTCGAATGCAGAGAGTCTTGCAGGCGATTGGTCTGGGTCGCCTGCTGAGTCATATTCTTACCGTTCGTGTACTCAAGCGGAAGACTTTGCCTCAGAACAATGATTTAGAGGCCTCGAGCGGACCAAGCACTCCTCGATCTTTTTCGCTGATTGTCACCCTTACATCTCCGGAAGTCTGTGAAGTTGTTATTAGCTCTAAACGTGCTAAGCGTGAATTATCTGTACAGGAGGTATTAGGGGGAAATTACACCGGCAATATTTATATCAATGAATTACTACCGTCTAACACCTATGCTCTTCTGCGTCAAACCAAAAAACGTGCACGCGAAGCTCAATTTAAATATGTCTGGACCAAACATGGATCAATTTTTGTACGTAAAGCTGATGGGCAATCCATTATTGTTATTCGCACGGTTAAAGACCTTGATAAGCTCATTTGACTTCCTTTAACAAACCCGCCTAGTACGAGTGAGCATACTACACTTTATTCTCATCTACTCAAAGCTGCTCACTTCAATGCCAACTCACTTCTTGCCCATATGGATCAAATTAGAGTTTTTTTCGTGATAATCCATCTCATATAATCTCGGTTTCTGAAACATGGCTTAATTCCAATATCGATGATAAACTTGTCTCAATTCCTGATTATATTATCGTCCGAAATGATCGGTAGGGAAAACGAGGTGAAGGTATCGCGTGCTATGTTCACAATTCCCTTCGTTCGAAAATTTTGTTTACCTCTCCTTCTCTGTTTTCCAACTCTCCCGAATATTTAATTCTTGAGGTATCTTGTTCGAGCGGTCAACCTATTCTCGTGGTTACTATGTACAGAAGACCTAAGAGCTCATTGTTTTGCGATTTTCTTAAGGGACAACACCACTGTGACGGCTTCAAAAAATCGATTTTTTGAAAACCATCTAGAAAAATCTAAAATACATTTAAGATTAAGATGCCGTTGGACCCAGGTCGAAAAAATAATTATTTTCGGAGATATTGAATATTTTGTGGAGCGGTGCAGCGCTCCGTGACGCTCGGGGTCCCGCGCAGCTGCGCGCCTCAGGGTCGGCAGGTATACCGGGCCTTTCCCAGGTCCTGCGGGTCTTTCCCAGGTAGTCTTTTGTCTCCCTTCACAAAAACCGGCTATTGTTATAAATATAGTTTCGAAAAAAAGCCATAGGTGGCGATAATTGAAACATTTTCAAGGCAGGTATAGGGATAGCGTCATAGCGTCAGTTTGCGAATAGAAGCGACGCTACTCGTGTCTAAACGCTCCGAATCGTTTCGTTTATAAATATCAAACGCTCAGAATTATTCTTTGCACATCGAAATGGATAATCCGAAAGTGTACGCGGGGAAAAAGGGAACAAAACGGAGCTATGTGACGAGGAGTCGAACGAAAATTTCGAATCGAAAACCTCCGAACCGTTATAGCTCCGAAAATAGTTCTGCAGAGTATGTGAGTCGAAAATTTGAGCAGAGACGATTTGCTGCAGCGTTGTTTGGGCGGCTTCACGCAAAACAACAACGAAAGCTACAACAAATCAGTTTGGGCAATAGCCCCCAAGTGTCAGTCCGGGAGCAAAAAAATCATCGATATTGCAGCTGATATTGCGGTATTATTATTCAATGATGGCCTGAGAAGCCTCATGAAAGTTTTGGAGACGTTGGGGATAACTATCGGCCCAAATTGTTTCAATTTTTGCGTTGAAACCGACGCAGCGCGGATCGAGCTGGCGGAGCGCTCGCTCACAGACGCTGCAAAAGAGGCAAGAAGAGCCTCTACAAGTTCGAGAAAAGATGCTAGGGACAATCATTTGCTTCTTGAAGGCCAGCTATATGGTGCCGGCATCGCTGATTAAAGGTAAAAAAATTTTTTTCCAATTTATCGCATAAATTAACAAACCTAAAACTTTGAACGCGTTTTTCCCAAAACCACTTTTTTGAGTGCGGCACGCAGCAGAACTCGAGCAATTTTTATCCGATCGACTTCAAATTTGGACTGCATCAATAAAACTAGATTATCTAAAGAAGTACATAGGATTTTTTCGATATCTCCATAATAAAAAAAGTTATAGCCTATTTTCGACGAGAAATTTTGCTCGAAAATCGTCCTTTAATTTCAAAGGCGTGCCTATTTTTAAAAAATCAATATTTTTTCAAATCCCTATGTACTTCTCTTCAAAATATCATATTATTAACGAAAACACTCGGTATTTTTTTTCAAATCGACTTTGAAGAGAGTTCTGCTGCGTGCCGCGAACCACTGCAGAGGCAACAGTACCTGACGCGGGAGCTTCCCCAGCGTCACCATGGGGCGTGAAAAATTTGAAATTTTTTTTTTATGTATCTTCAATAAACAACGAACAAAACAAAAAAATTTTTTTCGAATATCTCTTTTTTTCCCACAAAAAAAAATTCTTGAAAAATGGCAAAAAAACAGGGGGTCACAGTGGTGTTCTGCCTTAATACCTTTAACCGATTTAGTCATGCTTATAGCAACATTATTATTATGGGTGATTTCAATTCCAACTTACTCTCAGAGAATCGTGAATCGCTTGCACTTAAAGAATTAGTACTTTCACAATCATTATTTCTTGTACCTTCGGAAGCGACCTATCATACGGCATATTGTGAAACATGGCTTGATGTTATTATTCTTGATTCTACTGAAAAGTTACACTCTTTCTCTAAATCTCCGGCTCCATTTATTGCCGGTCATGACATTCTTATGCTAACATATGATCTTTACATAACTAGTCTGTCTTCGCGCAAAATTGTGAGACAATGCTTGAATCAATTTGATGCGAATGAATTCTGCCGCTTGATCGATCTCTCAATACTCCAGCTTGTTGACCCAATCCAGATTCCTGCTTCGTTAGATAGCTTAGATGATTTTGTCGGCCAATTTACGCAAATATTAGTTGATACGTTTAATATCTGTGCACCCTTGCGAGAATTTTATGTTCGAAGGTGTCCAGCGCCCTGGCTCACTATTGAGCTTCGATCTATGATTAAAGCGCGGAGTGTTCTGTTCATACGTGCTAAACGGTCTAACAATGCGACATTGTATGCTATTTATCGTCAGCTAAGGGATCAAGTGACAGCTAAATTGCGGCATGCAAGACAGCAGTATCACCATTCTAAGCTTGCTGAAATTAATGAACCGTCTAGACTCTGGAACGAACTTGCAAATCTGGGACTTGTCCGATGTAGTCTTCCTTCACCTCTTAGCTTCTTTAGTGCGAACGAGTTAAATATCTTCTATGCCTCCATCTCTGATGATACTACTCGTTTCTCTTGTGCTGATATGTTGGCTCGTATTGAACTGATTCCTCAACCGGAATACTCCTTCAATTTCTCGCCTATAACGCAAGGTACTGTTCTACGTTTCCTGTCATCTAGTGTTTCCTCTTCACTCCGCTCTGATCCAGCCAGTATTTCTCCGTTTATCATAACTAAATCCAAATCCTCAATTCTCTCAATGCTTACAAGGATTTTTAACCTCTCCATTAATCTCTCTTTATTCCCTAGTCAATGGAATCGTGCCTTTATTCGGCCTTTATGCAAAGTAAGCAAACCTCGTTCACCGTCCGATACACGCCCAATTGCTAATCTCCCTGAGTTTTCAAAAAATTTTGAGCGCATTATATATTTGCAGATAAATTCCTTTCTCAAGGAGCACAATCTATTAAATCAACGCCAGTCTGGCTTTCGTGAAACTTTTAGCACCCAAACGGCATTATTGCGTGTATCTGATGACATTCGTCGGAGTATTGATCAGAAAATGTTAACCATTCTTATACTTTTTGACTTTAGCAAAGCTTTCGACTCAGTGCCTCATCTTCACTTACTTTTAAAATTAAGATCTTTAGGATTTTCTGTTAATGTCTTATGTTGGCTGTTTTCTTATCTGACAGGAAGATCTCAGGTGGTCGTGGATGGTCAGGGGCGTTACTCTGATTGGCTGCCCACTACCAAGGGTGTGCCCCAGGGCTCTGTCCTTGGCCCTCTACTTTTTTCACTGTATATCAATGATATTCATTCTAAACTAAAATATTCTAGTATCATGGTATTTGCGGATGATACCCAAATTTATCTCCATTGCTATCCGTCTGATCTTGAAAATGCTATCACTATGATCTCGCATGATGCTAATATGATTGCTGAATTTGCCAATGAAAATGGGTTGACACTAAATGCTCGGAAATCTAAGGCTCTCATTCTTGGAAGTAACGCCTATACTCGTGGTCTTGATCTCAATTCTTGTCCGAAAATTATTGTAGACGGAGTAGAATTACCTTTTGTAAGTGATGCAATTAATCTTGGTGTGTTTTTTACTTCGATTTTATCATAGCGACGTTACATTTCTATGGTGTCACAGAAGGTCCATCGTGCATTAGGTTAAAGTTTCATAAAAACTCGTTACCTATTGCTCTTCGAATAAAGTAGGTCTCCTCCTTAATTTTTCCTTACTTGGATTATTGTTCCTTGGTATATCTTGACATTACTGACGAACTAAACTCTATATTACAAAAACTGATTAATTGTTGCATACGTTTTATTTTTGATATTCGTCGTGATGAGCATATCACACCCTATCGCCATCGTCTTAATTGGCTTTCCGTGAAAAACAGACGCCTTTATTCTCTTGGCATAATCACGTATCGGATTCATTATTTACAATGTCCGTTATATCTCAGTGAACTTCTTCCGCTCAACGATCGCTCAATGAGAAGCTCTGCTAGACTCCCGTTCTTTACCTTCTCCATTCCGATTCATCGCACAACTACGTTTCATAAGTCTTTTGGTCTGTCGGCGGCTTACTTCTGGCATTCACTGCCATTATTCATCAAGAACTCTCCGAGTCTCTTAGTTTTTACTCTCGGCTTCATACTCATTTATTTAAACTAGAAACGGAAACTGCATTACAATAGCTGTCATTTTTTTCCTTTTCCTTTTCTTTTATTTTCTTTTGGTAATAAAAACCTGTTTAGCTTGTTTTGTTAGGACTGAGATTGTATTAGTCGTATAATTAGAATTACTGTTACTATAATTATTATTTGTTATTATAAATTTGTGTTATTATTGTTATTACTCTATGTTCATTTGAATTTTATTGTTAGCATTAGTACGATATTAGAACTAGTACTATGCTCTCTGTTGAAATTTGCACTTAGCTTATACACTATTACTGCATTATTGTGTACTTGAAACTGCGCTGCATTTACACTGTTATGTTCTGTTTAATCTACATTTATACCTTTTATACTGCGTTATTGTTATGATTTCTGTAATAAGTTGCGCATGGCCTGTACATTTGAAATCTGTATATAGCCCCAAAGTTCTCTAGGGCTTAATTAAACTTATCAAATCAAATATCTCCCCCCCCCTCTCTCTCTCTCCCCCTCTCCCTTTCCCTCTCCCTCTCCCTCTCCCTCTCCCTCTCTCTCTCTCCCTCTCCCTCTCCCTCTCCAAAATAAAAAATGAGCGTATTTTCTCGATCTCATTGGAGAACGTTAGCGCAGATATGATGAGAAATAATTTTTGTTTTGAAGATAATTTTGTCCTTATTAAACTATAATTGAGTCACCTTTAAAACATTAGTTATGGCATCAAATCTAAAGTTTTGAAAAAAGAAATAAGAAAGAAAAACATATCCAATGCCGTAACATGTCTTAAAGGTGGCTCGATTATATTTTATTCTTGAAAGAAATTACCTTTCAATTGCGTGTTTAACTAAATTATTTCCTTAAATTCCTTCTAGTAATCGGTAGATTTTTTGTTGCTCATCATCTCTGCGCTAACGTTTTTGAATGAGTTCTGCAAAATACTGTGAATCATCTTAAAATTATCAACATAAATTATTAACATAAACATTTGTTATTTAATCTATTTAATGCGATATGGATTTTTTTTTTAAATTTTATTATACGACATATATTGCCCAATTTATGAGACTTTTTTTATATTAAAGATCCCCCAAAATATCGAGTATTAAGAATACGTATTTATTTCATCGAATAAATTTTTTTACGCACTCATGATTTTTCCCTCCATTTATTCCCTTAGTTATCTGTAAAAAAAATCGTATTCAAACAAGTCCGCAAACGTGCGGTTTTCTTTACAAAATCGTGACGTCATATTGCTGTCCAGCTACCGGCAATGCAAAAAACAATTTAGGCGTCACAGCACCGCAATAGCGTACCTCGTTCATGCCGACGGTGGAGCGTTACAGAGTGTTCCAAATATGCCGGCGAAGGAGCGTCAGAACATGCTCCGAATATGCCATACCTTTGCCGTTCCAGTGTGTAGCGAATCTGCTATGTCTATAGCATAATAACGTACCTCGTTTTTGCTGCCAACCGAACGTCACAGCGTGCCTCGTTCACGACTCATATGTGACCTCGCCTTGCTGGAACAACGTATTCCAAATTTTCTGTCTCAATGCTGCGACAACCTGCCTCGTTTGTACCGGCAACGGAGCGTCACAGCGTGCCTCCAATGTG
Source organism: Ophion ventricosus (assembly GCA_963932345.1). NCBI lineage: Eukaryota > Metazoa > Arthropoda > Insecta > Hymenoptera > Ichneumonidae > Ophion > Ophion ventricosus. Next base: position 24,469,866 of record OZ010719.1, read on the forward strand.
CCCTCACCTTGTCGAAACGACGTATTCCAAATTCTCCATCGCAATGCGACGCAATTATACCAGCAACAGAGCATCAAAGCGTGCTTCATTTATGACTCAAACCTGCTGTGAAGATAATATCATTCCTAATCTGGAACTTGCTGCATCAATACCGTTGTTGCAAAATGTTATTGTTGCGTAATTTTGCTGCAATCTTGCTATCTTGGCATTAAATGTTTATTTCGCCAAACCATCTAGTATAACGCAAAGGGTCTAGCCGGATAAGAATGGTGAATCTGCCCCCACCGAATTTTGTGGCGCCGATTTTTTCCCAAGTCCCTAACCTAAAAAAACAATTTTGTGCAAAATTACAGCTTTCTACATCGATGCCGAGGGGTCTTCCTGCTGAAAAAACGTGTTTTTTCGATTTTTGCAGTTTTTAAATACCAAGAGGCGACCGAAAAATCTGAAAAAAATTGGAAAAATCAGAAACATGTCAATGTTAATGGGAAATTTTTTTTCGTTTTTTTAAAATGCTAAACTCCCTTTTTAATCATCAAATATTCCTTTAAAAACATTATTTTGTAGTGAAGAGATTTTTCTATCATTATGAGAAAAATTGACATGATTTTACTCTTGATTCCCTGCATTTCAAAAAAAAAAGTCTCAAAATTCGACCTGCAACACATAAAAAAAAAATAAAAACGACAAAATTTCTCATTTTTCATTGGAAATCCATACATAAATCATTCTTTCAGTTTAATAAATGGGTGCTCATGGCTGGAGTAGTTATGAGAAATGAGACATGACATTTAGATCGATTGCGTAATTCAATTTAGTTCGATGCATCCACACTAGTGGCGCCACTTGAACTGTGCGGTTTTACCGACAGCTATGCTGAGATGAGTATGTTTACGCGGACTTTTGGTCAAGCTAATAAGCTGAAATATTCAGATCCGCGTAAACTGTCAAACAACTGTGAGAGGGTACGTTTACGCAAGCCGCAATTCTGTAACGCTGCGCTGTTACCTTACTACTGTAGAAAAAACTCGCGTAAACGCCATCAGTTCGTTCTTCATGTTATTATGCATGCGTGTTTGACCGTTTATGTAACTAGAATATCTTTGCGTAACGTGAGCGAGTGTCTGCATAAACATACTCAATGATTTTCTCATCGACATGTTATTAAATGACGTCGAAAAATAAAAAATATCCAAAATCAGCGTAAAAATCCTATTGTTTACATCTGTTTGTTATGTCTGACAACTACTCCAGCTTTGAGCACCCATTTATTAAACCGAAAGAATGATTTATGTATGGATTTCCAATGAAAAATGAGAAATTTTGTCGTTTTTGTTTTTTTCCAATGTGTTGCAGGTCGAAATTTGAGACTTTTTTTTTTTAAATGCAGGGAATTAAGAGTAAAATCATGTCAATTTTTGTCATAATAGTAGAAAAATCTCTTCACTACAAAATAATGTTTTTAAAGGAAGATTTGATGATTAAAAAGGGAGTTTAGCATTGAAAAAAAACGAAAAAAAATTTCCCATTAACATTGACATGTTTCTGATTTTACCGAATTTTTTCAAATTTTTCGGTCGCCTCTTGGTATTTAAAAACTACAAAAATCGAAAAAACACGTTTTTTCAGCAGGAAGACCCCTCGGCATCGATGTAGAAAACTGTAATTTTGCACAAAATTGATTTTTTAGGTTAGGGACTTGGGAAAAAATCGGCGCCACAAAATTCGGTGGGGGCAGATTCACCATTCTTATCCGGCTAGACCCTTTCACAGCTTAATGCGGAAGCAAAGTACATCATCGTAGTGACACGGTATGCTGCTCGATGCTGTTCCCTTGCAGCTATGATGCTGACACGTCAATTTTCACGGCGCGTTTGTATATCTGGACATTATCAGATGTGCATGATGTAAAAAGTCGTTGCGCTCAAAGCATTTTTTTCTACGGCTCCCATTATTGCAAAAGTTGTGAGCAATAATAGGTGATAATTATCATAAGCGCAAAAATTATATGTCGAAAGAAAATCATTTGTCTACACATGGCTGTAATGATTTTTACAAGTAGTATCAATAAAGTGGCCTGATATGACTACCAAAATAAATATATCGTAATACATGTTTGAAGTGTTTATTCACCCGCTTTAAAACTGTCAATTTTATTAATATGTTCAATTGAATAAACGGTAAAATAATAAAATATACATACGAGGGTCATTCAAATAAAACAGGAGTTTTAAAATACAGATTTATTGGTGATTTATAAAAATACAAATGGATTGGCTTAGTTTTCTACATAGTTTCCTTCAACAGAAATACATTTTCTTCATTGGATAGGCAGCTTTTCGGTCCCTTCATGGAAAAAAAAGAAGATGACTGCCCCAGTAGCCAATTGCGCACGTCCTGTTCGACCGCAGCATCGTCTTCAAATGTTTCCCTTCCAAATGCCTCCTTCAGTGGACCGAACATATGGTAGTCACATGGGGACAGGTCTGTCCCCATGTAACTATCTACTGTGGTGGGTGTTCAAGAGGTTGCCCGTATAATTTAGTGCGTTTATCATGAGTTAGAGCTGCTGTATGCAGCCACGCATTGTCGTGACGACATCGCAAATCGATTGCCGGCGTCGTTTGTCGCGATAAACAGTCTTAGTAGCATGATCCAGCAGCAGGCAATAGTAGGCCGCATTCACCATCCTTCGAGCATGTAAGTAGTAAATCAGCAGTATACCTTTTAAGTCCCAAAACACAGTAGCCGAAACTTATCCGGCTGACAGCCATTTATGGCTTTGATTTTCCACTTTATCACGATCATTTCGAAACTTCTAAGCCCAATCGAACACTTGGGTTTTACTCAGAGTAGCATCACCGATCTGTGCTTGGAGTCTCTGCTAAATTTCACTCGATTTAATGCCTTCGTTGGCGAGAAAACGAATAATAACGTGTTGCGTCATAGCCACTGGTATTTCCTGTTCACTCAAAGCGACACTGAAATTGCGGACGTGAGTGTAAGGGCTGTTCGCATGGCTATCCACTCTCCATTCTTCCGCCACCGATTTACCGGCACGCTGCGCTATTGACGTCACTACGTCAGGCAAATGAACAAAATTCCGGTTTATATTTGAATGACACTCTTATAATGAAAGTTATTGACCGAGGGAAGCGAGGTCTTTTAATCTACTAGAACAAATCAGCGTTCGTATGTTTGTATGTTTCTTCGACGATAACTTGCGTAATGTTGAACCGATCTTAATAAAATTTTGTAGGCAAGTCGTTCATGCTAATACAATTTTTAAGTTCAAATATCAGTGAAATGGGTCAAAGGGTTATAAAAATATAAGAGTTGCAAGTTATCAGTTCGGAGCATTGTGACCAAGCGAAGCGAGGTTTCTGTAAGCTAAAAATGTAAGAGACGGACAGGCAAAAAGATAGAGTGACTTTCGCAGAAGAGAAGAGATTGGTCCGTCTCGCGAGTCTAATAGTGCGACGAAAAAGAAAAACAAAAAATGTACTGACAGAAAAATTCTTTTGATATTAACTAGATGCGATTATTTGATTTTTTAAATTTTGAATTAACTAGATTTTTCGTGAAATCAATTTTTTCCTATTGGATTCCGTTATTAAAATTATTTATTTTGAATATATTTATTCATTCAAATCAAGATCTATTTAATATAGTCTAATAACTAAATATTTCATTTATTCCTAATAAATCTCTTATTTGGTTCCATCTGGTAGTATAAGTCAAAAGAGACAGACGGAAACATAGTGCACGATTCAGTCTCTCAAAAATCTCAAGACTTTGTTTCCATTAGAAGGCCGTTGTAAGATATATTGGTGAGATATATCGTGTTTTATGTTTATTCATTTAAGGCAGTAGTCTGCTTTACAGGCTTCAAAAAATCGATTTTTCGTTTTTGTCTTAAATCTATTCCAAAACTATCCAAGAATATGTGTTCAAAATTTTAGAGGCCAATTCGACATATTTTCGAAGCTAGATCAGTTTTAGTGGCCGAGCGTCGAGCAGGTGCAAATGCTCGGGCAGAACTTTACAGCCCGTTTTCTCGAGTTTTCATTTTCACAAGTTTTGGAAAACGGTGCCGGCGATAGTAAAAACAATATATGTCCGATCGAAAAAAACCAAAGTGATCTAGCTTCAGTATTGAATTATCTTCTATTTGAACTAAAAAAGTTGGACAAAAGTACTATTTAAATTACTTGTTTTGCAACTTAAAGTGAATTTTTTTTTTCAAAAAAGTGAATTTTTTTTTCAAACTTCGAAAAAATTTGGAATTTCGTCATTTCTTCGGTATTTTTTTAGTTCATATAGAAAAGGAACTTATAAAAACTAAAAAAAAATTTGGTTCCACTGTTTCAGATGCATCGCACGACCTCCATCACCGGCACCGATTTACGAGTGCACACTCCAGGCGCCCCAGAAAAATCGTTACAACTTTGGCAAATTTCAATAATTTGTAATAATAAAAATTGTTTTTTAAAGCTTGAATATAATATACTATCGTCTCAAAATTTCGTTTACCGCAATCATTTCCTTCCCTTTCAAAAAAATTGTTGAAAAAACGCTTTTTTTCGGCTCCTAAAGCAGACTACTGCCTTAATTTGAATCTAATCTTCATTTATTCAATTTTAATCTAATCTTTATTTATTTAATTTCAATATATTTAATATTTAAAAAGAATAGTTTAAACCAATTAAAAAATGTCTGAATCAAATAGGGTCGTAGTAGGCCGCGAAACAAGGAAATGTCACGTCCGGAGGCGTGACATTTCCTTATGTGTGTGTGTGTGTGTGTGTGTGTGTTTATGTTTGTGTCGTGTGCGCGTGTGCGGTCGCGTGCGCGCGTGTGTGTGTGTATAAGGCGTCGAGCGGTAAACGCTTTACTCTATCTATTACTCTGAGAAACAAAATGTTTCCGGGATAATAAGGGTGTGGGTCTTATGCCGTGAGACCTCTGGAGATCTTGCTTGTTCGAGGATTCGGTAAAAATGAACGGGAGGTAGAAATTGTTTGACTTTACAACGTGTAATAAGATGATTAGGATTTGCGTCGTGCAATATGCGGTACATGCATGTACATATAATTATATAGATATATATAGATATTGTTACACCATTGGATAAACATATATGTTTATAAAAAAGACGTCGTTATCGCGTATCGAAGAGTTCCTTTTATTTATTATTTGCAATCTTATGACAAACTGCTGTTCTATATTATTCTCGAAGTCTTCTTTCAACGATTGTAATATGATGCGCCGACTGGAGACTCTTCTTTCACGATAGCGGCTGGATGTGGACGTCGATCGAAGTGCATATCTAATTTTTGTAGAAAGTTTTATGACGACTTGATGAATGTTCTGGATCACAACTATGCTGGACAATAACGTACTTAGTTCGGCAACGATACGCTCGTTCACGACTCTGGGTTGACGAGAATAATAATCTCTCTCGCGTTTGCGGGACGCTCTTATATATGATTGAGAATAACGCAGTATGCATTGGCTACTTGGTGGGGAAAAAATGTATCGCGTCACCGAGTGACTTATTCCAGAATGTATCAAATTTCACCGTTACATGCCTCCGTCCTTAAAGAATTTTGGTGTTCATAAATTTCTCATATTTGACTAGTTGATTGTTTTGGTCTAAATAGTTTTTTAATTAACTTTGGTGATTCTTCATTTTCTTCTATTTCTGTGATTCTTGTTCTTTCTGTATGTTTTCCTTTTAATGATTCTCTAAGATGTATATGTTCCCGTCTATGTAACGGTTTTACATTAATTTTCACATGTTACTTAATGTTTTACAAATTAACAAAATTTATTAAAACACACCAAGTAAACTTAAAGCTAGGTAATTACATTATTTTCCGCCACTCCTCTTGCTCGCATCCGCTCGCTTTGCTTAGATCAATTGCCCATGCTACTCCGATATGGCAGGTCGTTACCTATCCGGAGCCTGCTCGCGGTCTATTACAAACCCCTACACTTTTCGTGCTCTACCGATCTCCCGGGTACAACCGGTACTTGCGCGTTCTCCCCTTACAGTCGGTAATGTCAGTTGCGGCCTTAGCCTAGATTGTCTCGCCTTACTTCGCCCCCTTGCCCTTTCCTTCTCCGCCGCGCCGCCACTTCTCTCTTACCGTTCCTCCTACCCCTTCCGTAGACCCTAGAGGGTTTTCCAGAGGATGGAGAGGCCACGGGTTTCCCCCGTAATTAGATTCTCCCGTCCAGCAACTCCGGGAAATGGAAGGATGGAGAGGCCACGAGTTTCCCCCGTAATCGGGTTTTCCCTTCCAGCAACTCCAGGGAATGGAAGGATGGAGAGGCCACGAGTTTCCCCCGTAATCGGGTTCTCCCTTCCAGCAACTCCAGGGTATGCTTCAGCTTCTTGAGATGCTCGGAGGAGCTCCTGTTTGAAAGAGAAGGCTGAGGCCCTCCTGCGAAGCCTTTTCATACCCGGCCTGTCGCAACTGCCACCTTTTCCCCCGCCAATCACGTCGTCCCTTACAGTTTTTACTCCTAACTATTTTACGTGGCGACATCTTTCGCCAACCCTGTTCCTCTTTATTTTTCGCTTATTCTTTCTGGTTTTGGAAGGGTTAGCGCGCACACAGCATCTCGTGGTGTGCGCGCCAATTACCGCTCTAACCTCGGAACACCCTCCTCTTCTCGCATCGCCTTGATTCTTATCGTTTCGGCGAGGAGTGGGGGTGAGTTTTTCCGGTAGCGCGGCCCGCGGCTCATTCTCAGTCGATCCGCGATCGAGAGCATATCGACCGCCGAGTATCTTGCCAAGTCACCCCTACTCCTTTCCGCTCTCCCGACTTGGGGTGGGTATCCTCGCCGCGACTCGGCTAGATAGGTTCTATTGTATCGCCGGGCGCCTGGGAGCTCGCGTCGCATCTCGCTTTCCCCCCTTAAGAAAGGGGGTCCACGCCAGCCATTGTCCACGCCAGCGGGCAACTGGACTCGGTATTCCTATACCGGGTCCAGTCGCCCGCTGGCGTGGACAATGCGATACGTCGCACTATAGTTGGTGAATTACTTTCGAAATTGCAATTATCAAATATTACGCATGGTCTTAAACAATAAGAAATTTTTCTTTTCAAGCATTTTAAAAGACCTATTTTTATACAGAATACAGGTAGGTATTATGGTTATAGCCGTATAGCCTATATATTGAAGTGCATCCTAAATGTGTTCTTTAATAGTCTTTGATGTCCTTCGCAATGGTAATTTATTTATTTGCTGATTTATTTCTCCGATATTTGTTCCTAATTCTTGTAAATTTTTCGGCTAAGGAATTACATAAAATTTTATAAGGAAATTCGCAGTAATGACGAAGTTATAGTGTTTTGTAACTCACCAGGTGAGCAAAGACTAACGGTTGGGGCGCAGGTAGACGCGGCCTTTGTCATCTGTTTGACTATGAGCCCAGTGAGAATGAGGTTGACACAGCAAAAAAAAAGGTCTAATGAACGCGTCAACACCTAACAGTAAGGAAGATCCGTCATATGGCCCAGGAATCGACGATTTCATGTAAGTTAAAAATAAACCAGTTATTTCAGTGTAAAGTGTACTTAAAACTTTCAACGCGTTTTACTGGAAACAGTGTTTTTAAAATCAGTACCAGAAAGATCTCCGCAACTACTGGACCGATCGGGATCAAGTTTTGCACAGTTATGGTTCACACAAAATCTAGTACTTATCGTGCCGTTTTTTCGACACCTGGCATAGTTTTTTTTTATCATAAGTACTAAACAATTTTCAGGCGAAAAATCGCCTGTTTTATTCCAGTGACTGCCATGACCCGAAAAAATTAAATTGTTAAATTCCGGCTCGATAAGTACTAGTTTTATCTATCTACTTTAAGAAACAAATATTCTTTTGTTTTACCGTTTGAAATTTTTTAACCAAATTTTCACACAATGTAGATAAAATATCATACTTTAAAATGTTATCATGGTTGTTCAATGAAATTCAGTTTTACACACAAAAAAAATCTTAAACATAACCTTAGTATTAGACGTCTCAGGTGTATGTAAGCCCTTAATATAAATAGTTTTCAGAGATTGCACTAATATTTACTTTTATTTCTTTAATCTTATCAATTCGTAGAAGATATTTTATCTCTGATTCGTTAAAACTTCCTTCTAACATTATATCAGATTCAATTGTTTTAATTACATTAGAGGCTTTTAATATTGCATGTGTTGCCATTGATAAATAACCCTTTTCAAGTTGAACTTTTACATTTGATTCAAGTTTTATTATTTCTGGGGCTGTTAAAGACTCAATTTGAATGCTCGCGCCGTCAACATGGCGACATTCAGGTGGCGCTTGTGACGTACCACGTGAGTTAGCGAGACACGTGGTGAGCCTCGCGTGCGGCTATGAGAAAAAAAGAGGGTTTCTGGTATGTGCGCTAAGCGAGACAGCACGTGTGCGAGCGACGGGAATTTTCGGAGCATTCGCATCTGCTGTGTGTGAGACCGGTGAGAAAGCGTGCTGTGTGTGCGAGACCGGCGAGGAAGCATGCTGTGTGTGAGGCCGCGTCTGTGCGAAGAATAAGGAAAAGAACGGGTTTCGGCGGTGTAACAAAATTATCCAAAACGAAAGAAGTCTCTACTGTCACGGGTATCGCGTGATAACGTAGGCGGAGGAAGGGGGGGGGGGCAGGATTAAAGAAAATGTTTATCTTACCAAAATAAAAAAATATTTAAATCAAATTTTAATTACTACAAAAATAACAAAATGACTCGATATAAGAAAAATAAAAGGGTGAACAATACTGAGTAAATTTCCAATGATGACTCGATATAATCTAGGTGGTACTAAGAATAATAATGCCTCAATTAAACGGGTTTTGATACACGCGATTTCCCAACTCGATTTTCTTTACTCGTTATACTCGCTATTATGGTTGGGCGCCAGCCTTTCTCGGACAACGCGGCTTACCGCGTACGCAAGTTAAACAAAAAAAAAGTAAATACGCGACGCGTATCGCTCCGCGCGAGACTCCCAAAAAAAGACGAAAACAAAAGGAAACACCTCAGGGTATCGGGGCAAGATGGGGTTCTTCGAACTCAAGGCCTCTTATTTTCTGGACCACGACGTATTACATTTTCCACACGCAAAATTTATCATATAATAAAATATAGAAGAAAAGAAAATTACTTTTTTTTCGGCCGGCGACCAGAGCCTCACGCGGAATGGCCACGGCTACGCGCACACGAGGGGGGGGGGGGGGGGGGGGGGGGGGGGGGGTCTCGTAGCGGGACGATGGGAATCCACCCCGCCCCTTCTTACAAATCTTTAACAACGAAAATTCGGTTACCTTTATTCCGGTACGGCGGGTTAACGCTTTTCGATTCTACTCTACGATTAATTTTACAAAATAATAATTCGGCGACGCGCTTGGAAGGGACGACGATCGGGGATGAATACGGGAGGCGAATGAGGGACAACTCAACGTCGCCCGAACGACACGTTTTGTACTCACTGACTTTATTCGGCGGCTTTTCTGCCGGTCTCGCAAAGAAGAAAAGAGAAAAGACTTACATTTGATGTCTTATCGGATGTTCGCCTCTCGTTCGTACTAGCTCGTACTCTTCGCCTTTTTATCTTTCCTTTTTCTCTTTCTTCGTCTATTAACGCTTTTCGTTCTTATTCGCTCGGTGTATTCGGGACCACGCTCGCAGACTTAATGGCGACCACGCCGGCCGGTTTCCTCCTCATTCCCGAAATTTTTCTCTAGACCGCGAACCTCCTATTGATTTTTGGCTCGATCGCCGCGGCTCGCTCTTCCGGCCGTCCCCGTCGATCGATTCCCGAGTCGATGAGCTCCCCGGTCGGTAAACGCGCTAACCGGCCCGGCCGCGCGAAGGACGCTGACTCTCGGGTGACGCTCGCTGTGACGGTGACTCGGGAGATAGCGTTAGTGGGGCCCCGGAAGGCGAGGTTGAGACTCCGTGAGGCCGCGAGATGGCGCGCGCGATGACAACTGTGTCGAGCACCGTGCCGATTATACGCATTTCGGTTTAAAGCAACGGGTTTGAAAAAAGATTGCCTAGTTATAAGGAGTGGCTTATTTAGCTAGACAGAAGCGGTGACACTTTTATTATTTAGTTCTAAGAAAGTAATTTCGCGATAAAGGAGCGAAAGAGTGAGTTTTTAGACCTGAACATAACCTCACCCTCTGGCGGGACGCTACCCGGCCTGAGGACGAAGGAATGTGATTTCGATGAATTCGCTACATATGTAAAGGAGAATGACGTGAACCACGTCGCGGTCACAGATTACCGAGAATGGCTTCAGAAGAAGGATAAGAGAAGAAGAATAAGTTCCGACGAGTCCAACGACGAAGAAAAGGCGAGCAACGACGTACAAACACCGCAAGATTCCTCACAGCAAACCCATAAGTCTACGATGGCTAAAAGCAAGGAGAAAATGAAGGGCATGAGCCAAGAAAATAGCACGAAAAGAATGAAAGGTTCCAACGGGTCTGCATCAAAGGGCACAGACATCCCGATTGTGGATTCTGTCGACGAGATGACGCCTGAGTCACAAAACGCATCAGGTAATAAAGAGACGGTGGATAATACGCCCACCATTCGTTTGTATCAGCAACAAGACAAAGGTCCTTACGTGATTCATGTAAAATTTCTTTCCAATAACAAAGACGACTCTTCTCTCCCAATCCTTAAAATCTCGCAGAAATTAAGGAAAGCAAACATTAAGTACGACATGTTGGACGTGTATGGTAAGAATGAGTGGATTCTCACATTCACGACACGCGACGAAGCAAATAGGTCTATATCGAACAGGTTCGTAACGGAATTGGGATTGAAGTCTTTCGTGCCGCAGTATGCTCTCTCTCGGAAGGGGAAGATCTTTGATGTCCCATTGGACATAACAATCGAGGAGCTCAGGGATGCGATCAAAGAGGACAATAAAGGGCTGGACGTCATGCACATCCGTCGTCTGCCAAAGCGGGTGATTGTTAATGGTCGGCCGCTGTGGCAGGATGGTGAGTCGGTCTGTGTGGAGTTCAGAGGCAAGGCCTTGCCCGAAGCCATCTTCATTTGGAGAACTCGAGTCAAGGTTGTTCCCTATATTGAATCGGTCACAATCTGCTATAATTGTGGAAAACTACGCCACCCCAAAAAGTATTGCTCCAGGCCGCAACTCTGCCTGAAGTGTGGAGGTCCCTATCACACCGACGAGGGGCAAAAGTGTGAGTTGGACGCCAAATGCATTAACTGCAATGAGAATCACAGTACGCTTGATAAAACGTGCCCAATACTTTGCAAAGAACGGGAGATTAATCGAATTATGGCTTACGACAACTTGCCGTATCTTCTTGCAAGAAGAACTAAGGAAGGGTTTATTCAACGCCCGAACGTACCGACCAAAACAGTTGGAAACTTTCCACCGCTTTCAAGAGGGAAGGATGCGCAAAATGTCCAAGTTCGGTCATCGCAGTCAGCCAGAAACACACAATCTGACTTCGACAAGGCAAATGCCTGGAACCAGGCCTCGACGTCGAAGGGTCTGCATGATGGGCGGAATCGAGATTATCGACAACAGGGACCTTTTGCCACTGTAATCGGAGACGAACTCAAGAAACTATCCAGGGAGATCGCTGAGGGATTACTTGGCATTTCTCAAGTACTCGCAGACGATGACAACGCTGCACTGCTACTGGAGAGGATCCGGAAGACAATCAGTCTTCATATTCATTCTAAAAATGGACCAGCAGGCAACCAAACTTAGTATCGTTCAATGGAATGCTCAAAGCATTAGATTAAAAGTACCTGAATTACAATATAATTCACGCAATGTTGATATTTTTTTGTTGACAGAAACTTGGCTTCAACCAAAGGATTCTTTGTACCTGAAGGGATTCGATGTGGTGCGAACGGATCGTCAGGGTCAGAGAGGCGGAGGCGTCGCGATCTTGATCAGGGATACTCTGAGATACAAAATAGTGCACGACCTTGACAATTGCAACGGTAAAGTTGAGATATGTGCTGTAGAACTGAATCTCAAGGACGGGAAACTATTGATGGCATCGTGCTACAGACCGCCGAGGGGTGGGCCTATTTCTGTTCGGGAGTGGACCAACTTTTTTGCTCAGTTTAAAAATAAATTTCTTGTTGGTGGGGACTTTAATGCCCACCATACCCTTTGGGGGGATTCTCGTGAGTGCGCTTTTGGTACTGGGATAGTCGAAAGTATTTATCCTATGGATATTTCTATATTGAATGAGGGACAGTATACGTTTCATAGTGGTGCGTACAACACCGATTCAGCCTTAGATATTACTCTCGTTGACGACAGGTCAACGCTAGCGTATAACTGGTCAGTAGGAGAAGACTCGTGGGGTAGTGATCACTTCCCTATTTTCTTAGAGCTCAACAGCTGCGCGGTTTCAAATGTTAGATATAGACCTCAGGAGAAACTTTACACGCGAAAAACGGATTGGGTTCTTTTTTCAAACACCCTTAAGTATGAGACTGGGAGGAACTTTAACTCGGAAGTTAACTATAACGACCCTCAGACAAAATATTCGTCTTTTGTAGCCCTCGTTGAAAAATGCTTAATTGAGGCCACTCCAAATGTAAATGCGCGAAATGTCGCGAGCCGTCCGGGCGTCCGGGAGGAGCGTCCGCCATGTCCCTGGTGGACTAAAGAGTGTGATAGATTGATCCGTCTTAGAAGAGCAGCTTTTCTGAAATTTAAACTTTTACCTTCACGCTCAAACTTTCTGGCTTTTAAAAAAGCAGAGTTCATGGCCAAACAGGGCCTTCGGAGGATCAAGAGAGAAAATTTTAAACAGTTTTGTGAGGGTTTAACTAAGTATACGAGTCCTACCTACTTATGGAGAAAGGTGAAATGTTTCAAAAACAGATTTAATTTCAAGGATAATGCGAATGAGTACAATGAGGAGAAACAGAAGAATGTAGCAGCTATGATTGAGAAACTGTGTCCTCCATGGACAAAGGTTTCCACTCCTTCATTCCATAATCCGGGTCAGGATGAATTCTTGGATCTGCCCTTCACGGAAACGGAACTAGAGTTCGCAATTTCTAATGTAAAATTGACGTCCAGTCCAGGCGTTGACAGGATAGATTATTTTATTATTTCGTTATTACCTAGAGAAGCTAAAACTGTACTGCTCGATTTGTTTAATGCATTTTTTGCATCTCGTTCATTCCCAGATGAATGGCGAAAGTATAGTATTTTTTTTATCCCCAAGGGGGATGGCTCTAATTTTCGACCTATTTCACTGGCTCCATGCCTATGTAAAGTTCTCGAGAAAATGATTAACTATAGATTTTGCTGGTGGATGGAGTATCATCAAAAATTTCCTATGTCACAGTTCGGATTTCGGAAAACAAGGTCATGTATGGATAATCTTTCCCTATTATATTCAGAGATCGTTAAAGCTTTCAAGACGGACCAGGTGGTACCGGCGGTTTTCCTGGACATCCGGTCGGCTTATGACAATGTACTGGCGGATGTTTTGATTGACAAGCTCAAGTTTATTGGCTGTCCTAGTAATCTTTTGGCATTTATCTTCAATTTAGTATCTGCTAGATCATTGTCTTTCAAATTTGGGGATATCGATGAAGTACGGTGGGTCTATAGAGGTCTTCCACAAGGGAGCGTGCTCAGTCCGCTTTTGTACGCAATATATGTAATGGAGTTAGAAACCAAGATCAATTTAGATTGCAAGATGATCCAATATGCGGATGACGTGGTCATTTATACTACTACTCCTCATGTTCGTCTTGGCATTAATGATATTAAAGGCTCTCTCCTCAAGGTAGCCGACCATCTAGACCAGGTAGGTTTGTCTCTAGCTCCTGAAAAAACCAAGCTTGTCGTTTTCAATAAGAAAAGGAATAGACAACAACAAAATACATATAGGTTCAGCTTTAAGGATTCCACCATTCAAGAAAGCAAAGTGGTGCGGTTTCTCGGGTTACAACTCCAGTCTACACTCTCTTGGAGTGCTCACGTTAAAAAAATTACAGACAGCTGTCAAAATCCCCTGAAGATTCTCAGTTGCCTGAGAGGTACGTGGTGGGGAGCTGACCCCGTTTTGCTTTTGCGGCTATATTCAGCACTTATTCGATCGAGAATTGAGTACGGGGCGTTTCTATTTCACAAGCTTTCTCCTCAACAGTCATCCCAATTAGAAAAAATTCAGTACAAGGCTTTACGCACGGCACTAGGCTACAGGAGTTCCACTCCGACAAATGTTATTCTCGCAGAGACGAAATTCCCTCCTCTCTTCCTGCGTTTTAGATACTTGGGCGCTAATTTCCTGACTAAGACACTTGCCAATAATTGTGACCATAAAGTATTTTCCATCCTCGAGGAGATTGTGCAGATCGAGGACAATCCAGGAATAGTCAATCGTGATGGAAATATTCCACTTATTGAATGTTTCCGAGATCTTGATCCGATCGCTCATCTTTTAAAGACCTCGAACAAACCACTTTGTTTTCAATATAGCTATGAATCGATTTTTTTCCAACCGTTAGTTTCATTTGAAGAGGGCCAGATCATTCAGACATCTAAAAATCCGAAAAATACCTTCGAAATCATATTTAATGATCGACTGCGCACATCAGCGGGTTTTTTTACAGATGGGTCGAAAACACCTGGTACCGCCTCCGTTGGCTTCTCATCAGTGGGGGCGGGTGTTCAGGAGACTCGGGGCTTTAGGGCAGCTGGATTTGCTTCAATTTTCACGGCTGAGGCTATGGCTATTGCCGAGACTCTGTTGTGGATCTCGCGACTCGGAGGTTCAAGCTTTGTCATTTTTTCGGATTCAAGGAGTGTTCTGCAAGCTATTTCCTCTCCGCCGAATTTAGGGTGCAAGTCGTATTTAGTTTAGTACTTAAAAAACCTCTTGAAAGAACTCCAAAGTCAGGGTAAGACCATCGATCTCTTCTGGATCCCTGCTCATGTAGGAATTGTCGGTAATGAGCTGGCAGATAAAACGGCCAAAGAGGCCTCTACTACGGGGCGGGATACTCAGCTTGGTCAATCGATAGCGGATTTCACTAGTCTATGGAAATCTAAGCTAGAAATAAGGTTTCATGAATGGTGCTTAGAAGGTAGCAGGGATAAGGGAGTTTTTTATTTTAACAACTTTTATAATCGTGGTCGTCGGCCCTGGTTTTATAATAGCATGCTCACGAGAAGGACCATTGTTTCCATCAGTCGCTTGAGAAGTAATCATACCTCTTTGAGATCCAGTCTCAGCCGCTTCAAGATAGTTCCCTCAGCAAGATGCGATTGCGGCAATGCCGATGAAACCCCCAACCACGTTCTTTGGGAGTGCGGCTTGTATAATCGGGAAAGATCAGAAATGTTGAAAAATTGGAAAAAAGTATCTGGTTTCCTACCGTGCACCGTCGAGTCCCTTCTACAATCCATGGAGCCAAGTTCCTTACAAGCCATCGGGAAGTTTTTTGCAAAGATCAACATCTTAGTGTAATATTGTTATTGTTCTGCGAGTTTCCGGGTTTTGTTAACTGCCTCTCGCAGTCCCGTTAGAGTTTATCAACAAGTTTGTAAGTTTAAAAGAGTCTTTTATACTATATAATATTTATTTTCATAAATGGAAATGTAAGTCTAGAGTTAAGATAGCGTTTAAGTCATAGGATCTCACTTGTACTACTGTGCCTCGTTGGTCATTCTCATAGAGTGACATCTATGTGTGCTTCGCAAGCGACCAGTTATTTTTGTACCAGTGGCTAGATGGGACATGTGTCCTAAGGCCTCTATTCCTTTTCTGTATCTAACGTTGTGTACGTTGGACACTCTTAATAAAAATAAAAAAAAGAGCACCGTGCCGACGTGGCTCTTGCCGACAGTCCGCGTGTTCCTTGCGTATGGGTCGTCGTAGGGGGGGGCAGGAGGGGGAGGAATAGTCGCTGACTCTATACAAAAATATTCTTAACTCTATTCTTATCTCTAACAATTCAATATTTTACCGGAAGGGCGCGGCGGAGATCAAGCCCGAGCGTGGTCACGCGGGCATTTTATCTCTACTTGTGACGTCACGTCACAATACATATTGGACTTTAATATTTCAGAAGGGGGATATAGCCCCGCGCGGCCGGTTCAAATCGAAGTACTCGGAGTGAGTGCGCGTGTGGTCAATGGTCGAAGAGGGGGACTTTGAGGACTTTGTGCGGCGACAAAGGTTGACGATGGGCCTAGATCATACCCTGCATGGTCGTGGGAGAGCGACGCCGTCACTCGCTCCGAGACAGAGCATCGGTTCGTCGGTGGCAGTGGGCACGGATGGCGCAGGTGCGTCAGTTTCCGGGGAAGGACCTGGAACCATACAGGAGAGCGCAAATTGGCGCGAGGACCGAAATACTGTGGCGCCGCCTGGAGAGCAGCGATGCGACGCGAGTGAGCATTCGGAGTTGAGGCCGCCATCCGCCTTACCGATGAAGCAGTTGTTGCTAAGGAAGGGAGCGCACGAGCCGCCGGTGGTCAACGCGCTCTGAACGTTAGCGGCGGGAGAGAACACCGAGGTACTGGTCCAGCTGTCAGCCAGTCTATTGACTAACCAACAGAGGGCGCCACCGACGCAGCCGGCCGAGAGTATACCGTCATATCACATGATCCCCGATCTGTCAAAAGACATAGAATATTTCACGGGGGAAAATGATGGTGTGCGCGCTCGCGAGTGGCAGGAAAACCTTGAGGCTATGCACGAACTGCACCGGTGGCCTTAAGAGTACCTTCTGGCTGCAGCTCGTATGCACCTGAAGGAAGGCGCCTGAGACTGGGCACGAATACGCGCGGGCGAATGGCATACTTGGTTCAAATTTCGGGAGGCGTTCCAGGATACGGTTGTGGTACGAGAAGACCTGTCAACGCAGTGGTCATGCATAAAGGCTCGACGGCAGGACAGGCACGAGTCAGCTACACGTTACTTCCACGCTAAAGTAAAGCTTTGTCTCGGTTTAACATTCCTCGAGGAAAAGTTTGAGGTACTGTTAGGGTTATGGTCCAGGAAGTTATGCAAAATGATAATGCCGGCGACCCAGTATACGCGGGACGACCTTCTCCATGACATTGTCTATTATGAGCGAGGCTTAGCCGAGCAAAACAGTGAGCCAACGCATTCCAGGTGCGACGCTGGTTCAGGGCGACGTAACGCACCCTAGCGTGAGCAACCCGCAAGTGGAACGCGCCGGAAGCAGGAGGCTTCGGAGGGCAGCGCCGCACGCAGACATATACCCTCTCCGAGGCCGCCACAAGAGCGAAGGTGTTATAGGTGTCGAAGGCCCGGGCACCTGGCGCGAGACTGTCCAGAGAGCCGTCGAAACACGGCGACGTCATACAAGTGCGGCAAGCCGGGACACATTAGTCGGCTTTGTACGTCAGGTGGGAAACCCTGAAGGAAACCCTGATTAACAAGCATAACATGTCAGCTTTTATCGACCCAGGGAGCGCCGAGTGTATTATGTGTGCATCCCGAGTCTTGAAAGAAGGCTTACCAATAACTCTGAAGACAACGTCGTTGAAGGCGTATGGACAACCGGAATTTATCATCGAGAGCATCGGAACTGTGTGCGCCGGTGTGGTAATCGACGTGGCAATCGAGGTGAAGAGCATCAAGTTCCAGGTGGTGCCGGACCACAGCCCGACGTCTTGATCGGTCGGACTTTCACCGACCATCCCGATGTGGACCACCACAAAGCGGACACAGCGCTAACATTTTGCCGAAGCACCGTGCTCACGTCGGAGTGTGAACCGCCCGCAGCGAACCTGTGTGCGCTGCAAACTGTGGGGATACCCCCAAATTCAGTTTGTTTGGGAGGTGTATGCACTGACAACGCTACGTACAATGTGCCGGTGGCGAACGTGAGTCAAACGAGTCGGACCGTATAGGAGGGTAGCATGGCAGTTCGAGGCGAGGTGTCGCAGGTACTGGCGATTGGACGAAAGAACCACCAGCCGGGTGACATCAACGCGGACAGTATTAATGTCCGGCCAGAGGAACGGGCATCAGTCCGCCGAGAGCTTCTCGACTTATTGAGGGGATATTGAGACTGTGTGGCGACGAGTCTGTTCGTCCTAGGATGTACAAAGTATATAGAAATCATCTTAACATCACCTTAACTGAGGGCGCGCACCCGGTGAGTACAAAGCCGTATCGTACGACCGATCGAGAGCGTCAGGAGATCCGGAATATCTTGAGGAAATAGCCCAAGGACTGACCCGTCTGAGGTGTGGCCGAATGTTAAAGACTCAATTTGAATGCTCGCGCCGCCAACATGGCGACGTTCAGGAGGCGCTTGCGACGCACCACGTGAGTTGGCGAGACACGCGGTGAGCCTCGCGTGCGGACATGAGAAAAAAAAGAGGGCTTCCGGTTTGTGCGCTAAGCGAGAGAGCACGTGTGCGAGCGACGGGAATTTTCGGAGTATCCGCGTCTGCTGTATGTGAGACCAGTGATGAAGCGTGCTGTGTGTGTGAGACCGGTGAGGAAGCGTGCTGTGTGTGAGGCCGGGTCTGTGCGGAGAATAAGGAAAAGAATGGGACTTCGGCGGTGTAACAAAATTGTCCAAAAAGAAAGAAATCTATACATATTATCAGACTTTAACAGGGCATTATCAGGACATAATACGTCAAGCGTTTCTTATTTTACTGGTATTACAATCCAGTCTTGTCCTGTTTTTAATTGAATAAACAAGGAACTTTCTAATTGTACATATTTTGGTATACAGATATTTTCTTTTCTTGCGAGAATCATTGTTATTACGCACGATGTAGGAGACTGTGTCGAATAATCTGGATGTTTTCTTTGAATTAAATACGTATTCTCTACTCTCTTTAAATTCTTAAATTCTACTGCTTGTAGCGGGAAGAATCTTGTTTTCTTTTCGTGAATCACTAGATAATCCGTGTCTATATGATATGATACATATCCTTTTATTATCGAGTAACTCGGAATCGCAATTGGATATAGAATTTCGTAATTTTTTTGTTCTAATATTGGTACTTCTAGAATATAAATAAATTTTTCTTGTACTACCGCAATTATTAAAGACTTATGTCAATAAATGTCGAAAAATGCTCGTCATTTAGCGGAACTGGGAAGAAATGAGGATAGTTCGGACGATTCCTTAACTTCTCAAGTATAAGTTATGGAGGAAGAGTTTGAGGATGCGCTATTCCATGTTTTCCATCAATTATAGCATTTAGTAAATCTCTTATGCTTGTTTTCAAATCTTGATATAATGTAACGTATCCAGATAATATTTCATTGATTTGTACATTGATCATATTTCTTCTTGTTTCCTCATGTAATTTTTTTATATTTTCACTCAATAATTTAAATTGCATAGTCATATCTCTAAAGGTTTTATCATTGTTTTTATGTTGATTCACCATTAAGGTCGTTTGATTTTTTACCAAATGTGCTAGCAGCAAATTATCATTTCTTAATTTGTCAATCTCATTATTAAAGTACGTAACGTCGGAGGATTACAATGTTCCAAAAAGTAATTTTATTCCTTCTCCAACAATGTTAAAGAGTCCTCTTCTTATTCTTTGACCAATTAAGGAGAGGCACCTGAGTAAATTTTTCAAAAAATCGATTTTTTTCTGGTAGTTTGTAGTTCAAAGAATATTGTGTATAAATTTCATGTAGAAATTCGCAATATTGAAGAAGTTGTGGGTTATTCTGCGAAAGGCGGCAGAATGTCGAGCGCGCGGTCGGTTGGGTCTGCAGCTGTCGCGCTGGGGCCTTTTGTTATAGCGAGCAGGTATACAAGGGTAGGATAACTCCGGGGCCCTGGTATTGCTGATTAACGGTAAGGTAAAAATATCTTTATCCTGCGAGTAATTTTTCTGACAAACTTCAAAACAGCATTGAAGTACACTTTTTGAAAAATCGATTTTAATTTCTTTTTTTTTAATGTTTGAATTACGATGAATATTGTGTGAACACTTCACGTTGAAATTCCGCAATCGCCAAAATTATACGGAGAATTTACCGAAAGATCGTGCAGCGGCCCAACGGCCGAGCGCGTCATTTCTTTACCCACTTTTCAAACGCGATTATCTCGAAACATAGTTTTAAAAGTCGGTGCCAGATGTATCTCGAAAACGGCTTGTTCGATTTTGTCCAAATTAGGATACAATATTCTTCCATAGTTTTTCTCGTTTTCCACGAAGGGGTTTTTCATTTGATTGAACCATTGCTTTTTTATGCAACCAAAATCGTCGGAAATTGCGAACGAAAAACGAATGTTAAATTAAAACGGTCGCAATTCCGTCAAAAATGAAAATTTCAAAAAAATCCTACGAGGCGAACTCCTTTGTATATTATATTTCAAGAATCCGTTGCGTTTTCATGTTTCAGATCAACCGAATGCCCGGAATCCTTGGCACCACAAGCCATGTCAACGAACAACACGTCTGACGCTGACCACAACAACGGCGCTTCAAGTCCACGAATTTATTTTTAAAAATTTCTAAACATACCTCAATGTACATATTTTCCAATAAAAAAAACCCGGATCCAATCGAAACATTAGTTTTTGAGATAAAAATTCCCGAAATTTACCTGTTTTTCTCGCCGTTTACTCAGGTACCTCCCCTTAAATGATACACCGTCTTTAATTGACTCTCCAATATTTCGTTTCGCTTAATTTGCGATTCGATCTGTTTCATGCTTTCAGATAAATACTGGTTTATATTGTAGGTATATATTATGTAATTCCTTAGTCTTATTCTTTAATAAGAATATTTCTTCTGATAAATAGCTAAATACAATTCCGATGATTACTTTCCAAGTTTCATGATAGACGTGTGTTTTCTCCATGTTTTCTAGATAAACTGATTTCTCATTTCCAATGTTGCTTACTTGTACCTGGTTGCGGGTCATTGGGGTTAGTAAAGTCGTCATCAGTATCAGTATTGTCAATTGTGTCATCGGGCTCATTTTCATCTGGAAAATACGGTTTTACCTCTATTTTATTATACGTTACGAGGCCATTACCTCTTCTTATTATTATACTTTGTTCATTTAAAACTCTTTCTATAATCTAGGATCCTTCTCATGGACTACGCAACTTTGATGATCCCGGTTGCGTTCTTTTAACTAATACCTGTTGTCGTACTCTTAAAGATCTAGGAATTATCTGAGAGCCTAATCTTTCGCGAGTCTTTTCTTGAGATTTATCAATTTTTTCTCTTGCTTTTTCACGGAATTTTTCCCGCTATTTTTCTTTTGTACTCATTTCAAGTTCTTCGGCATCGAGAGGGATATTTCGGGCATAACCAAATAAAAATTCGAAGGGTAACACTCCGGTCCTTTCATTCCTTGTCGATTTATAAAAGATCATGGCTCTTGACAATTGATTTATCCAATCGGTGCTTTCCACCATGTAGCTCCGTACGTAATTGAGGATTTCCCGATGTGCTTTTTCATTTATACCATTTTATTGCGGGTGATACACAGAAGTCGCGGTGAATTTGACCTTTAATTTTTCACATATTACTTCGTGAAATTTCCCTTTAAATTCGACGCCACTGTCCGTTAATACTTCTTTAGGAATCCAAAAATTTTACAACAATTCTCCCGAAATTTTTCAAGTACGTCTTGCGAATTTTTCCTTTGAGCGGAGTTATCACCAAATATCGAGTTACGTAGTCTTGTATAACTAATATGTATTTATGACCTTGATTGGAGGTAATGGTCCCATTACATCTAATAATACTTTATCGTAAAGATCCATCGAGATGTCAGGATTTCCTGGATTGGGTCTCGTTACTTGTGAAGTTAATTTTTCTTTTTGACATATCTGACATCGTTGAATTACTTTATCTACGTCCCTTGTCATTCCAGTCCAGTTATATTTTTGTCTTAATTTTTCTATCGTTTTTTGTGGTCCATTATATCCTCCAATAGTCGATTCGTGTAATTCTTTAATTATTCTTTCTTTTTCTTCCTTGGTAGTAAGATCCTTTACCTGATTTACATAAACTGTTAATTCTTTTTCTGCATTTAATTTGGTATGTATGTACTCGAATATTTCTATTATTATTCTTCGAACTCTTGAATCTTTAATTCTAACCTCTATTGATTCTTTGTTTATCATTCTTATTTTAATTTCTCCCTACTTGGCAATTTCGTCACCGTTGCAATCAATTAGAAATCCTTTTTTATTACAATTGTCTGTTATTATAAGACCATTTTTGTTCGTTTCTTTCTTTGAAAAAAATGTTTTCGGATTTCTCAAATGAATCTTTTTCTTCTAAATAATTATCGTAACTCGGGAATGTGTCGTTCAGTAATTTGTCTAAACCATCGGGGATTTCTTCCAAGGTGCATATCCGCGACAAAGCATCTGCATGTGCATGAGATTTTCCTTTTATGTGAATAATTTCGAAAGACATATTCTTTTAATTTCCATTTCCATCTCATTAATCGTGAAGAAGAATCTTTAGATTCATCGGCCAGGTTAGTGGTTTATGATCCGTAATGATCTTCGATTTGCTTCCATACAAAAAATATCTATAATGATTTACTGCCCAAACAATTGCCAATAATTCTTTTTCTGTTGTAGAGTAATTTTGTTCGGCTGAATTCAATGTCCTTGAAGCATACGAAATGGGTTTGTCTTTTCCTAATTCTCCTTGAGATAATATTGCACCTATAGCCTTTCCACTAGCATCTGTCGATAATACAAACGGTTCATTCCAATCAAGATATGTCAGGATAGATTCTGTGCACAATGCGTTTCTTAATGTTTTAAATGAATCTTCTTCAGATGTCCATTGCCAGATCGTTTTTTCTTTTAATAGATTTGGTAAAAAGACAATGCTTTTGTTGAAAAGTCTTTGATAAATTTTCGATAATAGCCCACAAGCCCTAGAAATTGTTTGATTTTTTGGTCTTAAATGATTTATAATTTTCTCTATTCGTTCGGGATTTGGCTTAAGGCCTCATAGACGCGAAAAATTTCAAAATTTTTCATTTTTTTTTATAAATTTTTGATTCCATTAGCCTGAACGGTTAGGAATATTTTAAGCTTTACAGAATTGAAAAATTCCAAAAGTTGTTAAAGTTACAGCATTTAGAGCGTAAAAACTTTGCGCTCTAAACGCTGATTACGCCTTCCTGCCACTGGAATTTAATCTGAAAAGGCAACAAAGGAAGCAAGGATTGCCGCCAGAAATGACAAAAAAACATGCTGGAGACGTTTTAGATGCCGAAGAAGGCCCCACATATAGCGCAGGATACTATTAATTAAATAAGGTAATATTGCATTTATAATAGATACCGCGCGGCGCGCCCGACCGCCAACTTCAAAGCCGTTTGTCCACGATTCACTTTTTTTAACCTTGTGAAAGTTCTAACTCTTGAACGAAGTTTTAGATCGCTTTGAAATTTTTACAACATATTCTTAGTATCATCACCTATCGTGTGAACTACAGAAAAAAATTTCAATGACACAAAAAAATATAAAAAATAAAATACTGACAGAAAATTGAGTAAAAAAATTTTAAGTTTCCAATTTTTATTATAATAATTTTTTTTAAATAATATTGTTGGTTCACACTGAAGATACATTCATTATGCAATTATAAATATGTTCATTTTTTTTCAGACACCCACATCGATGCCGAGAACTTTCACCATCAACGCGCACGCAAAAAAAAATACATTGCTTTATTATGTTATATCTCCGCCATTTGTTAATATTTCTGATTTTTTTTACATATACTTAACTATGTGCATAAATAATCTGTAAAAAAAATGTTGTCAATATATGCGTCATTTTTTTTTTTAACCGCGTGTAGAAAAGTACCTTCGAAAATCGGCGAAATCGCGTATATAAGGCCTTAAGGGGAGATATACACCTAGATGGTCGAAAAAATCGATTTTTTTTTGCATTTTCTTGAAGTTTGAGGTCTCCAGAATATCTGGTGAAAACGGCAGGTTAATATTTCGATAAATAAGTCAGTTATAGCCGAGAAAGTGAAACATGTTTTGCGGCGCCGGGCCGACAGGCAGGTAGCGGCAAGCGACCCTTCGAACGAAGCGTGTCTAGACCTATTTCAAAAGCGAATGGGAGCCGGTCTTCGCGGATGCAAGAAAAACAATCCTGGAATCGGCGGCAAAAACAAATTGACGGCAAAGCTTATAGATAAACTGATCATTTACTATGGTTTAGCTATTCGCAGAAACTGTAACTCCAAGGATGACATGAAAAAAGCGATATGGGCAACATTCTACCATTACGGCTCAACAGACAGCAAGCCTCAACACCATTTCTGTCCCGAAGGCCCCGAATCGTGGTGTAAGTGGCAACAAGTGAAAGCTAAAAAAGAACTGAAAAATTTCCGTCACGATTAATCTGCATTGCCAAAAATGGTGTTAGATGTCATCAAACCAATATACGAAGACCTCAGCAATGACAAATTGTTAGAACGCTGTGTTGGCGGATATACCCAAAACTGCAATGAGAGCTTCAACCAGCTTATTTAGAAGATAGCTCCAAAAACGTTGAACAGCGGGGCCAAAATCGTTAACATTGCTGTATTTCTTGCAACATGCACGTTCAACAATGGTGTCACCTCATTATTGGAAGTTATGAACGTGTTAGGAATATCGGTTGGATCAGGAGCGCACTTGTACGCTGCGCAAGAAGACGAAACTCGCATAGCGAAAGCCGAGCTGCAAGCGCAAGAACAGACAAAAGAAGGTCGAATACGGCGCCGACAAAAAAATTTAGAAGCTATGAACATTCCGTCGAAAGTAGAAGACCTACACTATGGGCCTGGTATCGATGATTCCATGTAAGTTGACAAATTTCATGATTTATTGATACCCAAATTTTCAAACGCGTTTTTCTCAAAACCACGTTTTTCAAATCGGTACCCAAAATTTCTCGAAAACCAATGAACCGATTGCCTTGAGGTTTTTTGTGGTTAATCTATACACCATTGTCTAGTACTTGTCATAGGATTTTTTTTTTCCGTTACTTAGTTTTTGTTTTATAGGCAAGATAATAACTAATTTTTGGCCCAAAAATCACTATTTATGTTCAAACGTCCGCCATTTTGTCATAAATCGATATTTTCAAAATCGGCTATGACAAGTACTAGATTATAGTATCTAATTTAATAATCTTTTTGGTTTTTTTTCAGATGATTTTTGAAGAAACGCCAGTGGGTACCATATACGCAGATTTTATTACGACGCTCCAAGGATCATACAATATCCTTGTATATTTTTGATATTTTTAAAAAAAGAAAATTAAACATATTGTTGAATGTATATACTTTTAGATAATTAAAACCCCAATCCGAAATTTCAAATAGTTTTCCTTGAAAAAATTCACAAAAATGACCTTTTTTCCGGCTCCTAGGTGTATATCTCCCCTTGAAATAACGAGCGTTTTCCTCTTCTTTGACGAGGAATTCTTCTATTCTTCAACGAAGATGGGCTTTCAATTACTCCGCATTGACTTTCTCTTGATTAGTTGCCGATGTCCTTCTTCGATGACCGTCGCGTCGTGATTTCTTCGAGATGTTCCCTCAGGATGATCCTCTCGGATCCTCGTTGGTTTCACACGTGACCTTCGATTTGATGAGTCGTCGTTAGATGTCCCTCAGGTGTTCCGTTGACGATCAAACGTTGAATCGGATATGCGACTAAAGATGTCTTTCTCATTTGGACATTTCACCGAGCTGCCATCAATTTATATGTTACACCGTTGGGTGAACATATATGTTTAAAAAAAAGACGTCGTTACCGCGTATTGAAGACTTTCTTTTATTTATTATTTACAATTGCATGACGAACTGCTGGTCAGTATTATTCTCGAAGTCTTCTCCCAACGATTGTAATATGATGCGCTGACTGGAGACTCTTCTTTCACGATAGCGGCTGGATGTGGACGTGGATCGAAGTGCGTAGTTAATTTTTGTAGAAGGTTTTATGATAACTTGATGAATGTTCTGAATCACAACTACGCTGGACAATAATGCACTTAGCTCGGCAACAATAAGCTCGTTCACGACTCTGGATTGCCGAGAATAATAATCTCTGTTGCGTTTGCCGGACGCTCTAATACAGGGTGTCCAAGGATGGATGCCGTCCCTGAAATGGGCGATTGGGAGTGAAATTCTGAGTCGATTGATATAGGCGTCTATGGGTCACAGATCAACCCCTGAATTATTATTAATTTTTAAAGGTGGGCCGATCAGGCGCGCACGATCGGCGAGCGTACGTCAGTAAGCGATATGCGCGTGCAGTGGTGCCTGAAGGTGCGGTGCCCCGACCATGCGTACGCTCATGCACGTCGGTATGAGCACTTGCATGTGGTAGTGTGTGCCTAGCTGTACGTTTTTTCGTGGTATGGGTCGGACTCAGCGCCCGTCATCGGTGTGCGCGTTTGAGTGTAGTAGTGCTCTCCATTTACGTGCACTAATCGTATGTGTGCGACGGAAAACGCACTATCGGTGTGTGCGCTCGAATCCGGTAGTCCGCCTCTCCACGCGTATTTTATTTCTTTTATTTTCTTCATCGGAAAATAAAAATTAATAAGTTTGTAAATAAACATATAAAAAAAACAATTAAATAATTGGAATTGTTTTAAATTACCAAATTAGCCCAATGCATTTTGAGGGTATTTTGCAATTTTTATAATTTCAATTCGCATCAAAATTTGAATAAAATGAGAATATTTTTCAGTTTTATTTATTCGCAGAAATTTCTTCACAACTTTCTCCGCTTATCGAGCATAAAAAAAACCAAAACGAAAAACGGCGGATTTCCTTCAATCCATTTTCTCGGAAAATTTCTTTGCAAAATAGTTAATAAAAATTGATAATGAAAAAATAAATAATAACTTAAAATTGATCCCGATTTTTTCTGTAATTTTTTTTTGTCATAGGGCTCCTAACAAAATAGTGAAGTGTAAAAAAAATTAATTTGCAATGAAAAAAAAACATGGAGATGTTTTTTTTTAAACATATGAAAAAGGAATAGTTAACATAAGGTTTCTCGGAAAAATGTTTTTTAATCGATTTTCCCAGTTGATTAAATAAATAAATCGTTTATTAGAAATGTTTTTTTTGTTTGGGAAAAGAAGTATATGGGTCGGAATCGAACCCGCGTTCACGAGGTTACCGTACGGCTGCCTTAGACCTCTGCGCTGAAGCGCAATTGGTTAATCGTCATTTGAAAAATATGAAAAAAAAGTTACAGGAATGAAAAAGCAGTTTCAATAAAATTGTTCTTTTTGGTTTTTCCCCTGTGAAATAAATTTGATTTCAACCATCGTTTTCATTCTCATTAACTAGTGTATTTCTAAGCACTTACTTTGACAGAACAAAATTATCCGATAATTTCGAATTTCTTACATTATCCTGTGTTTGGATACGATTTTCTATTCATTTTTTTCACATTTTAATGTTTTTTTTTAATAGGGCTCCCAAAAAGTTAATGGAGTATAAAGAACAATTCAGATGTACCAAAATAAATTTTAAAAAAAACACGCAGTATTCCGAAGTTATGTGTACAAATAATGCCACGACTGTTGCGTCTTACAATATTGAAACTGCTTTTTCATTCCTGGAACTTTTTTCCATGTTTTCTAAACAAAGATTAACCAGTTGCGCGTTGGCGCAGTGGTCCAAGCCGTGCGGTAACCTCGAGGTTACCGCACTGCTGCCGTGCGCACGGGTCGTGATCGAATCTGCGATCTCGAGATCGCGGATTCGATCCCGTCTATTTTTTTTTTAAGAAAAAAATATTTCTAATACACGATTTATTTATTTAATCAACTGGGAAAATCGATTAACAAACATTTTTCCGACAAACCTTATGTCAACTATCCCTTTCCCATATGAAATAATCTCCGTGTTTTTTTTTTCATCACCAATTAATTTTTTTTATACTTCACTATTTTTTTGGCAGCCCTATTTTTAAAAAAATACAGAAAAATACGGGATCAATTTTCAGTTATTAATTTTTTATTATCAATTTTGATTAGCTATCTTGCAAAGAATTTTTTCGATATAATGAATTTAACAAACTCCACAATTTTTCGTTAGATTTTTTATGCCTGCTAAGAAAGAGAAGGTTGCAAATAAATTTCTACGAATAAATGAAATTGAAAAATGTTCTCATTTTATTCAAATTTTCACGCGAATTGAAATCCATCACAATGCATTGGGTTAGTTCGGTAATTTAAAACAATTTAAATTGTTTAATTTTTTTAAATGTTTATTTATAAACTTATTAATCTTTATTTTTCGATGAAGAAAATAAAAGACAAAATACGCGTGGAGAAGGGCACTACCGCATTCGAGCCCTCACACCGATACTGCCTTCTCCGGTGCACACATATGACGAGTGCGCGTAAACGGAGAGCACTACTATACTCAAGCGCTCATACCGATGACGGGCGCTGAGTCCGACCCATACCACGAAAGAACGTACAGCGAGGAACACACTATCGCATGCAAGCGCTCACACCGACGAGCGCGAGCATACGCATGGTGGTGGCAGCGCACCGCCAGCACAACTACACGCGCGTATCGCTCACCGAAGTACGCCCGCTCAACGGCACGCCTGATTGGCCCGCCTTTAAAAATTAATAATAATTCAGCGATTGATCTGAGACCCATACATGCCTATATCAATTGACTCAGAATGTCACCCCCAAACCCCCCATTTCAGGGACGGCATTCCGTCCTGGGACACCCTGTATGTGATTGAGAATACCGCAGTATGCATTGGCTACTTGGTGGGCAAAAAATATATCGCGTCACCGAGTGAATTATTCCAAAAGGTGCCAAATTTCACCCTTACAATATACAGGGTGAGGCACATAAAGTGTTACAGAGCAATAGCACTCAAACTATTGATCATATCCAAAAATGTTTCAGACAAAAGTTTCAGTGTTCGAGAAGGCCGTCATGCTGGACCACCCTATTTTTTTGTCGGTGGAGGCGCTGAAGATACGTCAAGGTCAACTCCACTTTTTTAAATTGAACCGTGTATTTTTTTCGATGACATTATTACTGATTTTAAGATGAATTCAGTGACCTACAACACAAGGTCATTCTAGTCACGCAAAGTATGAAAATAGTCGAAAAATCGAAAAATATCGGAATAATCACTTTCAAAGGATCCACTAACCTTGGTTTGGGTCTACCTACAGAAGATGCTCGAAGTGATGACCCTCGACTTGTAAGCACTTGTTAATTCGCTGATGAAAAGACCGTCTAACTTTAGCCAACATTTGTGGTGTAATTTCGGTACATGCTCGGCGTATTCTTTCTTCGAGCATCTTCTGTAGGTAGACCCAAACCAAGTTTAATGGATCCTTTGAAAGTGATTATTCCGATATTTTTCGATTTTTCGACTATTTTCATACTTTGCGTGACTACAATGACCTTGTGTTGTATGTCGCTGAATTCGTCTTAAAATCGGTAATAATGTCATCGAAAAAAAAATACATGGTTCCATTTAAAAAAGTGGAGTTGACCTTGACTTAGCTTCAGCGCCTCCACCGATAAAAAAATAGGGTGGTCCAGTATGACGGCCTTCTCGAACACTGAAACTTTTGTCTGAAACATTTTTGGATATGATCAATAGTTTGAGTGCTATTGCTCTGTAACACTTTATGTGCCTCACCCTGTATAGAAGATAGATACAAACTTTGCCACCCCCTTTCTCCCCTTAGGGGTTGAATTTTTCGAAATTCTGAAATACGTCTTTCATTAATTATGTCAAGAAGCACGAGTACCACATTTTAAGTAAATCCAAAAAGGGTTTTTTAAATTTTCCATAAAAACTTTGCCACTCCTTTTCTCCCCTTAAGCGTTGAATACAACAAATTCTTTTCATAGTGGGTGTTTATATCATAGAAGGAAAGTACTGTCCAAATTTCACATTTCTATATTCAGTGATTTCGGCTGTGCGTTGACCTGTGAGTCAGCCTGTCAGAACATGTTCTTTTATAGGTATAGATAGATAGATGACATTCCGAGTGAAGACGCATCGACTGGCAGCTTACTTCTCAAAGTACGTTAAGTAGCTTATTGGATATAAGGGAAACGCATGAACGTATGTCAAATATATTTACATCCTCCCTTCTTTTTTGGTAGTCGGGTAAAAACGGAACATCGCGAGGTCTCAGTTGGAGACGAACTACTAGTAATAAGTTATATAAGAGTGTCTTCAATTCTGTAGAGATGCTTAAGGCGGGCAACTACTTTAAATGCTTCAAAAGGTCATTTTTTTTCATAAATCGTTAGCAATATATCTTAAAATACGCCCTGAAAATTTTTAAACGATATTCGGATAAAGACTCTCCGCTCGAGTCCCAAGCGCGCTCAGGTATCCACGAGCGCTCAGTTCGGTAGTTTGTTTGGGTTTGTTTGGGTTTTCATAACCGTCATTCAAAAATCGACCATTTGGCGATCAGCACCAAAACTTCTTCATTCTCGGTACAAAATAATCGAGGTAGCGGCATTTCTTGCTGTTATTTTATTAAATAAAGGAAATTCAGCCCTACCCATGGTTATGAATGAACTACAAATCGTAGTTGGCAGGCAGAGCTACGGATATGTCGAGCAAATGGATCAGATGCGCGTGGCTCGGCAAAATAGAAAAAGTTTATTAGAGATAAAAGAAGCTCATAAAGAGGAAATGCAAGCTGCAAATGAGTTGTATGAGGAAGAGGAAGGACTGCTGTATGGTGCTGGCATCGCTGATTAATCGGTAACACACTTTATCATTTGATTAAACACATTTGACTTTAAGTTTTTCGTTTGTGAAACTTTAAACGTGTTTTTCTCGAAACGACATTTTTTCAATATGCGGGAATCGTAACTCAAAAACTAATTTATAGATCATCTTCAAATTTGGAACACGTTTGAATAATATAATTTATTAAAACATGAACCTAAAGTTGGAAGGATTAGATTGTTTAAAACATATTTATTATTGCAAAGTGCCGGGAAAAAATGCTAAAAATCGATAATTTTTTTTCAAACCCGTTTCAATATTCAATTCTCGATTTTTTTTGAAAATTTAGGTTCATGTCCTTAAAAAACATCTCAAGAATGTATAAAAATTTGTTGGACTATTTCAGATGCGAATTGCGAACTGCACAATTCCCGCAAATCGACAACGACCATGAGGACACGCCAAGGACACAGCGAATTACACCTTAATTAATGCATGAAAAATTTTGAAAAAATTACCAGAGATGTATGAACATATGAATGAATTATTGTCAGAGTTGCGGAGATTTCCGTTTTTTTCACAATAAAAAATCCAAAAAATCGTCTAATTTTCGGTTTCCTAGTGGTTGCCCGCCTTAATGGATGTCCGAATTAGAGTTGGAAGCGTTCCGACACGAAAATATGAGTCTTATGAGGGAGGGGCAGCTAACAACCCCCCCCCCCCCCCTCTAAAGTTCAATAAAAAACATTAACGTATATATAAACGTAAAATTCATATTACCAATGAAATAGTAGCAGTTCCAACGAAATGAGTGAAAAGTTTTTTGAAACTGCGAATGGAAAGAAACTCAGGGGGGTTAGTTTACCCTTAAGGCAAACGTAATAATTTCGAAACATAAGGGAACATTAAACTGTAGTTTATATTTATATACTATATAAATTCGTAGTATATTTTACTTGCAGAAAAAGTAGCTGGTTAATCTTGTTGAAAGTGTGAAAAAGAACCAAATATTATTTAGTAAAATAATACTTAAAGAGTACTTCATCCCGGGTTTTGTCGATGATATGAACATTTTTTAAACACACACCCTATGGTTTCACCTTGATTACGAAAATAATCATCGGTAAAGCCCATATGTAAATTCTCTATAAGACAATATGTATTTTGCTAAACATTACCGAACTATCGTTAAAAATAAAAGTCGATGAATATATTGAAAAATCATCGATGGAGAGTAAAAATGAACAGGAACCGAGAACCCACTGCCCTATGACCGCAGCTCAAATTGTAAGTACCACTCATATTTTGTTACACCGATAGCAATAGCACACTTTTCTTACTTGTAATTCAGTTTCTAAATCCTTAAATTATGTATGTCACCCATATTGATACTTTTTATTTACCGAAAATGCAAACCTATTAACATGCCGTGTTTCGATAACATTGTGCGACTGCTGTATTATATACTTAATAAGTTCAGCGTTTTATTGACAAGGGTTATGTTCAGGCGACGTCGTGATTCGTGCACAATTGACTTTAACATGGCTGCCAGGATGCACCGGCACACGAAAAAGTTTCCCTTGTGGCATGCATACGCAAAGTTTATACTGTAGGAATTTTTTTTCATCATTCTGTTCATACACAGGGGCGACGGGAATTTTCATTAGATCGAAAAAAATTCCTTTCTTTCCGTTGAGAATAATGCTGTGGTTGCTTTTTATATATATGTTGTTGTCTGCCATCCATATGATTGCTTTCCCGTCCATTGTAGTACTCTCTGCACCGTGAATAGTTATCTGTCTATTTGATTCGAAGACGAGACTCAAATTTACCGGCGATACAATTCGGTGCGTTTCTGCGAGTTTCACAGCAACCTTTCTGACACCACTGGGTAAACCGAAATTTGGAAAGTTTGTAGAGAAGAAAGTATTTCCGGTTCTCGAATCCTGAACTTCAAATGACTCAACAAGTGAGAATCCAGTACCATTTTGGAATAAACGAAAATTCGCCCTTGCATCATCGAGACGACGATTTTTCACTGTGAATAACACACTCGAGGCATCGCCAACGAGTTCGACCGGCTCGTCACCGTAGCCCTGACAGATATTCTCGTATATGCAGACCTGAAAAAAAAGTTTTGAACTGAGAAATACTGTCAACGTGAATTCTGATTTCATCTATCTGTTATTGAATCTATAGAAGGGTCACAAATTTCTTAGAACATATTAAATGTTTATATGATGGAGAAATAAATGATATTTTACTCGAATAACCTTGCGTAATTATATGTAGAAATTCCGCCACGTAATGTATCAACGCTATTGGATTCTGATATCAATAATAAAGTAAATCCAACACTGTATTGGCTTTGGTATTCTTTAAACAACGTTTTGAAATTAAATGTTTGTTATGTGTAATGTCAGGCAAATTGTCAAGGAATTTGGTTACCTTGATCAAGAACTAGTTATCTGAATCTCAAAAGAAGTAGTAGAACGGTGAAGTAAAAGAATCCGTATTGTTTATGGAACGATAAACGTGCAGAATATTCCGGTTGTTTACCTTATCTAAATCTGTTTGACCATAGAACTTGATGAGCTTCGCTTCTGGGATGATTTCCATTGCTTCCATTCCACGACTAACTCTCAAGACCGTGATAATTGTGATACTGAGAAGAAGATTGCAAAGACCAACGATTCCAAGTAGAAAAGTGAGTCCCCATAAACAGTAGCGTTTTTTAGTATTTTCGCATGGCGATAGCGATTCCTCATGGCAGACGAATGTCGACGAACGATGTGGAAGATCGCTTTTCATACCGGTCACATTTTCGGAACTGAAAAAAAAATATTGCACATTGATTTCTCATTATTTTGTCTTGCTCGCAAAATGCTTTCCGCCTTTCCCTCCTTATATACATTGATTTAATTTATACTCTGGTAATGGGGTTTACTATTTTTGCTTTGGAAAGCTTTGTCAGTGGATGCGAGAAAAAAAATCCATTTATCAGTATCATGTTTCTGTTTCTGAATTTGAAGTCAAAGGAACATTGTATATAACCTCAAAAAAGTACGTTCACGTGGGATTTTTTTATTTGTATATTTTTTAAATTAAATTCACTATAGGTCATAGTTTAAAAGTTTTATATTCAAGGCAAGGGAAACCTATGGAAATACATGCTTGAAACATGCTTGAAACTTGTTGAAACGTTTCACCGCACCCGCAATTTTTACCATACTCGGTACGGATCATCTCTCAATAATAATCTACTGATGTAAAGAAATTAATTCTGTACATTGTATTATCTAGTCTAGGCTGCAAAATCAAGAGACGTGGCAGCGGCTGGACACCAAGTAATAAAAAAAATCGACGGTACTGATCGACACCACTGGTGAACTGACAAACATGCTGCGTACTCTTTATACCAGTGGTTCCTATTCTTTTTATGATCAGGGAACACTTTGGTGTTTTTTTTCATAGCAGCGTTCACAAGGTTCAAGAATAATGAACTGTGTTAATCTTGAAATAAACTTTAATAAAAACTTTCAGCATAATAGGGACATGAACTGAGAGTGGGCACTATTTTAATATAAGAACATAATGACTAGAAAAATTACAAATCGCTTTCATCAACGTGGCTTTTGAGCTTGCATTCCCTTCACAAGTTGTATAATCCTGGGGCTAATATTGTTGCTAAAAGCTACGAGTATATGATCACTCACTTTCAATCGATTCCGGGAATGGTTTTTACTCACAAGGAAGCAGAAAATCCTTGTTCACATAAATAAATTATGGTAAAAGGCAGAAGATAGCGCAATTCGATTGCCCGAATTTTAGTATATGAAATCACCTTTTTATACCAAAACTCCTTAAGGGAAACAGATTCAAACGCGTCTTTGCAGTTTCTATCATTTTGCAATTCAATAAACTCCTGGATTTCCTCCGCAACGTCTCCAAAATGTTCAACATTTACGCCGTAAATGTTAATTTTATTTTTTATTTTTAATAAAACTCTTCGCGAACCATATTTTAGCTCTCGCGGACCACCAGTTGGGAACTAACGCTATCTTCAGTAAGATGGTCTACCGGTGGTGATTTTTTAACTTTGACTCGACATGACACAAAAACGCATCAACGATTCAAAAAACGCATGATATTTTCCTACTGTACTGTAATTTTTTTCCTATCAATTTTTTTGAGGTTATTTTTCGATCCGTCCACTCAATCCTGAGATTCCATAATCTTCAGTTGAATTTCCGAATGTTTTTATGACCACAAAACTTATTCCACACTCGTAGATTTGTTGAATTGAATAAAGTCATTCGGTCATGTTGTAAACATAGTACATACGTCTTTTTAAGGTATCATTTAACACCTTTCTCAATAGCCTCGGACGTAGTCCGGGCATATGCTACGCCACCCCTTTTTCGTACTCTTCGATAGCTGACTTGCTTGCGATATATTGTTACGGACCGGTCATCAGTATCCGTATATTTCCGTATTGCTCGACTCTTGTCATTGCCTCCGCGGCCTCAATGGCACCGAACACTTGCAATATTTTGCAACCAGAAGTCATTAAATTCTTTTTCGTTCTTCACAAAATGAACTGAGCCGGTTTCGAAATAGTACAAGCTAAACGGGATTGCAGCAATCGAACTCTTTACGAAAGATTTCCTATCAAAATCGCCGATCGATTTTTACAATCTACTCCCACGACAACCTACAAGCAGCTACTTGCCGAAATTCCCAAGGCAGTCATCCTCTTGGTGACTCCTCAGTTTTATTGCGACTTTCCGAACAATCGGTCGACGGACCTTCACTCCTTAGTGGCAAGTCTGTTCAGGTACTCAGGTTCTCCCGGGTACAATAAGTGTTGTCCTTTTCGGCCACTGAAATCGTGATCGCGTAAGAACTCATCGAGTGAAGGCAATACGATACCGTAGCAGCCCTTCATTCATCTTCGTTACATTCGTTCGCGACAATTACCTTAGCGGCATTGCGTGTCGATTTATTTCGAAGTAAAATTATTCTCCAATAACCCCGATACAAAGATTATATTTCGTTTCGATATACAAGTAACACTATAAGAAACGTTCCATGTAAGACTCTTTTAAGTGACGAATAAAGTGAATTGTGAATTAGGTGAACTACTGACTACGTTGTAGATTATTGACCTACATTCGAACACCGAACGTTTCCAGCAGCGTCAGCAATAAAGAAAGGTGAGGTGCATTACACCGCTTTAAAACAGACAGGGATCAATGTGCCGAAGACTTCAGCTCGTGCAGAAAATAATAAAATAATAATATTACAACCGGACGACAATCCGGCTTGTATACATTGTATATATAAACAGTGTTACATTGGTGTTGACAGCTCTAACCACCAAAAATGGTTAGAGCGTTTATAAGTGAAAAATTAAAAAAAAAACTGTCCTTTTTAGGGTCAGCAATCTATTTAAGGGGCAATTCGACTATGAAGGCTCAAAAGATAAGCTATGTTTGAATAATTTTTTTCCCCAAAACTGTTGCACATATCGGTACAAACGTTTTTTCGCTTTAAGGTACATTCTTATAGAATAGAGAACAATTTTTTTTGTTGCATACAAATGTATATTTAATTAACAATTTATAATCGTACAAGGGCATGAAAAAAGAAAAGTATGTCGCCGGCGTTGATAATTTGTGCTCTCCAGGTAATCTGAAACAAAAAATTCTCAATCTGTATGAGTATCGCTATCGCCCGATCTAGAATTATTCAAAAATTATATTTTTACTCATACTTTCGCCCGATTTATGACGAAAAAAAACTGGTCTTTCGAACATTTTTGCAAAAAACGACTCCTTTTTTTATTTTGCAATATAAAATAATAATTCTGATTCGGGCGATAGCGATACTCATACAGATCAAGAATCTTTTTAAATTTGTTTGTTTCAGATTACCTGGAGAGCGCAAATCATCAAAGCCAGCAACATACTTTTTTCATGCCTTTACACGATTATCAATTGTTAAATAAATATACATTTATATGCAACAACAAATAATTGTTTTCTACTCTAAAAGAGCGTACCTTTAAGTGAAAAAATAATTTGTGCCGATACATGCAACCTTTAAAAAAAAAAAAAAAAAAAGATTAAAAAGAACTTCTTTTTTGAGCCATCACAGTAGAATAGCGCCTTAACAAAGGTTCCCCGTGTCCCAAATTTATACGCATAAACGTATCCTGTCCGCGTATAGATTGTGACACTCGCGTGGAATCCATTGAAGAAACACGGCGGCAGATAAAGATACGGAAATTAATACAGTGTAAGTTAAATTGTATATTCAATAATGCACTTATTTCTTTCAGTTGCTTATGTCCCGAATTAACAAACTCGCAGACATTAGGTGTTCCGGTATAGTTTCTTTGGGCTATGAGAACATAACCTAACTTCCATGTCATTACCAATTCGATTGCTAGTAAGCCCGGAATTAAATTTACGCCGTTAGAATCTAATACGAATATTTACCTTGTTTCATCAAGATTAATTAACCTAACCGTACCATTTTTCGAACCAAGTTTTCTCATAGACGGTGAAGTTTTTGTTTAGAAAAAGCATCACGCTCTAGAATTTACTGACGCAGAGCTTAACGATTTTCTTTTGCCCCAAATATTGTTCTATTTATCAATAACTGGTAAAAAATTTCAGCTATCTCTCTTGCACTCATATGTCACATAGTACAGCTTCTTTTTCGGCTTGAGAAATAAAATATCCGCGTATAATGCTAGACCCCCTAAATTTTGGCTCGGCCTCGCAATCTCAACTTTGTATGCCTGGCCATTATCTTCATACTGTGTTGTTCGCGATTATACAGATGATTCATACCGTGTTGGTTACGATTGTGCGGTCGCACAATTGTTGTCCCCACAGTACCGAAAGCTCGAAGAAATCTCTGAGTGCTAGATCTGCAACGAGGGCTTTTTCTGGCTTGTGCTGTTCGAAGTTTATCTCAAGATTTATCCACTCAGGTATGGTCCACTCAGACCTATTTAAATATCTTGAAACACTTTTTCCCTGCTCAATACGAATTTGAAACAATAGGCGTATAGTTGATTCAAACGTATTTTTTCACTTCTCGTTGGACTAACGATAGACGAAAAAAGGATTTTTTAATGGTAATTTTGCATAAGTGGGACACTACCCGCAATTCGATGGAAATTTTTTTTTTCGCCATGAAGTTGTTGATTCCATTAAGTAAGTAATAATACGTCGGGAGAGGCCAACATTTTCTATTAATTCCATAAGTTATGGGGTTTTGAAGTTCCTGGAAACGCGCGGTAAGATAGGGCATTTTTCGGGGGGATTCATAGAAAAACGCCGGTCATGGAACGCCGTTGCGGAATAGCTGTCAGTCGTTAGGTGCTACCTTGAGTCGTTAGATCGAGGAGTTATGTACGTTGAAACGTTATTTTCGGGAAGCAACATAACCGCACTTCCACGTGACACCGCGACAAAGCAGATCAGTTATTAATAAGACAACACATTAAAGCATGCTGATACATTTCAAAATTACCTTTGTTGTCACGGGGGATGCGTCTGAAGTTCGCAACGTTGCGGCGCAACGAAATTTTTAAAATAATTTTTGAAATTCAATAAATTTATTGCACAGTTCGCTTCTGGGCCCCAATAAAACATCATACGAAACATTTTAAGGGATTTCGGCAAACGGAACCGTCCCTTAATACGGGGTGGAAGTTGAAAAAAATCATATCTCCCACCGTATGGGGATCCCCAACTTTTTTATTGAAGTTATCAATAGAGGAACCCAAAATAAGTGTCAGAAAAAAAATTACCGATTATCGTTTGCCGGAACTCACCCTTGTAGGGGGTGAAAGTTGACAAAAATCGTATCTCCCACCGTATGGGGATCCCCAAGTTTTTTATTGGTGTTATCGGTAGATGAACCCAAAATAAGCCTTCGAAAAAAATGAACGATGTTCATTTGCAGGAACTTACCCTTATCGAGGGGTGAAAGTTGACAAAAATCGTATCTCCCACCGTATGGCGATCCCCAACTTTTTTATTGGCGCTATCAGTAGATAACGCCAATAACAGCTTCCGAAAAAAAATGAACGATTTTCGTTTGCCGGAACTTACCCTTATCGCGGGGTGAAAATTGATAAAAATCGTATCTCCCACCATATGGGGATCTCCAACTATTTTATTGGCGTTATCGGTAGATGAACCCAAAATAAGCCTCCGAAAAAAAATGAACGATTTTCGTTTGCCGGAACTTACCCTTATCGCGGGGTGAATATTGCCAAAAATCGTATCTCCCCCCGTATGGGGATCCCCAACTTTTTTATTGGCGTTATCGGTAGATGGACCCGAAATAAGCCTCCGAAAAAAAAATGAATGATTTTCGTTTGCCGGAACTTACCCTTATCGGGGGGTGAATCTTGACAAAAATCGTATCTCCCACCGTATGGGGATCCCCAACTTTTTTATTGGAGTTATTGGTAAATGAACCCAAAATAAGCCTTCAAAAAAAAAAGAATCGATTTTCGTTTGCCGGAACTTACCCTTATCGGGGGGTGAATGTTGACAAAAATCGTATCTCCCACCGTATGGGGATCCCCAACTTTTTAATTGAAGTTATCGATAAAGGAACCCAAAATAAGCCGCCGAAAAAAAATGAACGATTTTCGTTTACCGGAACTTACCCTTATCGATGGGTGAAAGTTGACAAAAATTGTATCTCCCACCTCATGGGGATCCTCCACTTTTTTATTGGAGTTTATTGGTAAATGAACCTAAAATAAGCCTAAAAAAAATGAACGATTTTCGTTTGCCGGAACTTGCCCCTATCGGGGGGTGAAAATCGACAAAAATCGTATTATCCACCATATGGGATCCCCACCTTTTTTGTTGGAGTTATGGGTAGCCTGACTCTAAATAAGCCTCTAAGAAAATTTGAACGATATTTATTTTCCAGAACCCACCCTTATTGGGCGGTGTAAGGAGAAAAAATAGTATCTTTCGCGGTATAGAGATTGCCAATTTTTTTTATTTGCGTTACGGGCCTCAGGTAAAATATTAACAATTTTCAGAATAATTCCTTTCTACAAAAATGCTCTAGCCAGTTTTTACTTCGTAGAAAATAATTTGGGTTGTCAGTCTGTTCAATCGGTTGTTCCAAAGTCGAGCCGTAGCGAAATATTTTTATTGCACTTCGAAATGCGGGACATGGTTTTTTTTTGCTAAAATTGTTGGGATTCACTAGAAATTGACTTCAAAGAAACACTCTCTTCAAATTCACTTCATATAAATGAATGTGCTTTTAGACATTTTAGGGTTGACATCAAGATTATAATCTGAATGAATATTCATATTTATAATGTAATAGTTGACAAAATCTCTTTATAAAATGTAATAACTGAGGCTTAACAAAATCATTAGTTCTGTAAAATCATTACCCATTTATTCACTTCTGAGAAATCCCTTTGTTTGGTGTCTACGACAGATTTTTCAATAAATGCCTCCGAATTCAGAATCTTTTCAAATTCATTGGTGTCTACGAAAGCCGTTTCAATAAATGTCTCCGTATTTAGAATCTTTTCAAATTCATTTTTCCCACTGATCACGCCACATTTTACATTCTGTCAGATTTCTGATGCATGCCAAGGTGTTGAAGCTTGTATCGTTTAAATGTGAAGGAAGTTTTTTTTTTTAACTTTTATTCCCTTCTTTTTTATTATTGTATTCATTCTTTATTTTTCATTTAAATAATACAGTTTTGAATAAATAAAAAACGGTAAGGAATCTTTGCAGTGGGGATTCTCGACATTATATCCCAGATTGTAGGATCCCCTTCTTGAATTAACAATATGTTTTACATTTTGTATTTACATTAATATTACTTATGAATTTCGATACGAGGCAAAGGACGCTTACAACTGATCATCACACTTTCTAAAAGAACTTGCAACCGCGTAGCCCCGTCGCTCTCATTTCGTGGACTCGATCTGTCTCGCTCTTGTGCCTTGCGTAGCGGGCACCATATAAAATAAACATGTATCGTCCGGCCGCGCTAAGAGGGGGAAAGCGAAGATCCGCACAAAGCGGAGACGAAGAAAACGAATGTTAAATATGGGCTATACCGCTTACAACTCTTTCTC
This sequence comes from Ophion ventricosus, assembly GCA_963932345.1. Taxonomy (NCBI): domain Eukaryota; kingdom Metazoa; phylum Arthropoda; class Insecta; order Hymenoptera; family Ichneumonidae; genus Ophion; species Ophion ventricosus. Next base: position 24,510,797 of record OZ010719.1, read on the forward strand.
ATTCTCTCTCTCCCAAAGTAATACCTTTCGTCTCTTTCGCGTCACACAGCGGATGGTCTTTTCGCGTCACGGTCTTGAAATTTTGCTCTCACACGCCCCAAGTAGACTCACTTCAAAAGTATTAAATGGGCAAGAGTACGATTTCCGGGGCGACAAAATTTAACGACGGATTCTGTCCCTTCGAGCTGAAATGAACCAAAAGTGAAGAATAAAAATTTGTCGTATCTCGCGTAGTTTTTGAGATATCGATACATATCGATTTTTTATTTTTTTCAAAATATCTCGGTAAATATGCAGTTGTCAAAAAAATGATAGGAGACACTTTTTGTAGGAAATTAAATTTCCTACAAAAAAGGTCACATACAAAATTTTCAATAACAGCATATTTTAGCTCGAAAAAAAGATGCGTTTAATCGACGATGGGCGAGTTTCCGGTCAGTTAACCATGGTTAACCCAAACAAACCCAAACACGACCACACACACACACGCACACACACACACACACACACACACACACACACACACACACACACATGTGGTTTGGAGTAAAAAAATACCGCGGAATTGACGAGCCGTGGGGTCCACACCCACATACACATGCACAATGGAATGCAAATCGACTCTACCTCCACGTGGTGCATTCTGAGTAACGCTAAAGAGCCGTATATAAATGCAAATTAAAAGAGAAATGGTTTATTGTGCTTAATTGTATGTAGTGCGTTCCGTCGGGTTTTTTTTTTTGTTTTTTTGGGTTAGGTTGGGTTTTTTTGGATTTGGTTGGATTGGGCTAGGTTGCAGTATGGTGTGTATGGTTGCTCAAATCGTCGATGAAACGCATTTTTTTTAAGGTAAAAATTCGAATTACTTTTAAAAATTCAAAAATCTATATCTCGAAAACTAAGCAAGATATCGATTTTTTTTACTCTTCACTTTTGATTTATTTCAGCTCGAAGGACCAGAATCCGTCGTTAAATTTTGTCGCCCCGGAAATCGCACTCTCCCCATTAAATGTAACCCAAAAAACTGAAACAGAATTTTGTTTAGATACCTATCCTTCAAATTTCGCTATAAATATTTAGAAAAAATGGTACGGCATATATTAAAGCAATTCAGAAATATTTATAATACACCGATTTATTTTTTTATACTTGTTCCATTGTACGAGGTCCCCTTTTACGTGCGCACCTTATTCCATTTTCCCCCTGTACTGAACATTATAAGCAATTTTAAACCTAACCCTAATTTTTTTTGCAGTTTTATATTGTAAAATTCGGAATTATTATAAAAAAGGAGAGGATTCATTTAGTTAAAATATGCCAGAAGAAATGGAATAATATTCATTTTCATTGCATTCGAACGATGAAAACTTTGATGTCATGCCTGTCATTAGTGGAGGTCAGTTTGTTTATTAAACTCCGTTAACAGATTTTTTCCAAAATGCACATCCAGCTACATCGCGTTATCGCGCTTGTTAACTGTACGTAATTCCAAGTTCATAGAAGCCTTAGGCCCGTCTTCAAAATACAAAGCTAGAAATACATATATATGAGCCCACACTATCGTACATCGCGTGCTCAGCTGATCACATAAACTCGGTTACATTGTAGTGATTATGTTGCCTTCTTCTTCTCGCTCGAGGCGCCTACGATGTGTTGACGATGCCCTCTCACTCGCACACGCACGCTATTACTGATGAAGTCTGATTAAATATAAAAATTCATATGCTAAGTATTTTTCTATAAAAGTTCTAAAAAAATAAAAAATAAAAATTCTACAAAAGATTATTAATATTACTAATGAAGTCTGATTAAATATAAAAATTAATATACGGAGCATTTTAAATATTTTTGTAAAACCAAAGTGTACACAAATAAAAGCACAGTTAATACAAATTTTTAAATAAATATTTTATTCCGTTGTTCCATTCCATTATTCCATATACTACAATTCGCCAAGTATGTGTATATACAATTGTTAATTATAAATAAATATTAAATAAATAGTCATTGACGGTATATGTACAATATTATTGTACGCAAGAATAGAGTCCGATAGTAGTAACAACTGTTTTAGTTAAAAATTATCGGATAAAAATATCTCATAAATGCATGGGTGAATTTGCAAATTTCTATTTATATAAAAAAAACTTCACCGTCACAAAACTTCCTCTATGAGGAAACAATAACTCACAAATTATAAATTATAGCTTGTTTCCGCATTACTTGATTTATACAAGTTTAAAACGATGTCTCCATGCATTCCTCATCTTATGTATTCATACTGCCATGGAATTTCGCCAGTGGGTGTCATAAAGTAAGTCGCTAAGGTGTCACGCATTTCATATGCTGCTCTTGTTGCACGGTGTGCTCCTACGTTCCCTATGGATTGAAGTGAGTTATCTTGCACTCGTTCCCTCCATTCTCCACCAATTATTTCACCCTGAGCATCTTCGTGGTCGGTGAATTGAGGAGGGCAATATCTTTGTTCTTCTACTGGCAACTCGTCGTTTTTACATTTAAAAAAATTATGCAAACAAATTGTCGCTATTACAATTCTATCGACAACATCTGGGTGAATACATATTGATCTTCTGAATATTCTCCATCTGGACACAAGGATTCCAAAAGTATTTTCGATAGTCCTTCGGGCACGCGATAATCGATAGTTAAAAATTATTTTTTGTTCGTTCAAGCATCTACCTGGATATAGTCGCATCATGTTTGTTGACATCTGGAATGCTTCGGCACCAACAAAATAACACGGCACTTGAATGTCCGATCCAGGTAATTTTGCCTTCCCGTTTAGTAAATTTAATTGTCCTTCATACAAAGCTCTGCCAAACGTTGATCTGGACAAAATTCCACCATCATTCTCACTGCCAAATGCGCCAACATCACAAACAGTGAACTTATATTTGCTGTCACATGCTGCCATTAAGACAATGCTGAACGTTTTCTTGTAATTAAAGAACAACGATCCAGAGTTGGGTGGTGCTTGAACAACAATGTGTTTGCCATCTATTGCTCCAACACAATTTGGCATATTCCAGTCCATTAGGAAATCAGCAGCAATCTTTTTCCATTCATCTTCCGTAGGAGCTTTCAAATAAAGTGGCATCAAAACATCTGATATAACACCACATGTTTCTTTTATGATGTTATGCGCAGTCGATTCTCCTATCCGATATGCCAATGCCACAGGGAACACCTGATCTCCAGTTGCCAAATATCTGTACAATTAATTATTCATGTATCGTTGATCTCAAAACGGTGACCCTGTAACTGCTACTTCATGCATATAACTTTTAGTATTAGACCTACAGCAAAATTATATTTTAATTTGTTCAAAATAAAAATTTTAATTAAATTTAAATTTAAATAAAAAATAAAAAATAAAAAAAATAAAAAGTTGTATAATTTTTTACATATAAAAACATATGATGAACCTTAATGTTATTGCGAGACGTTGCTCAGGGTCAATCGATGGACGTGCACTTCTTTTTGTTATGTATGGAGCAACCAAGCGCAGGAGTTCATAGAATGTTTTCTTGGTCATCCTTGTATAGCGAAAAAAGAGATCGGGATCTTTTTTCAACTCTGTGAAAAGAGTTGCAAAGTCACCCTGTTCTCGTTTTGTGGTATTAATCGGTCGCACCCACCATCTTCTGTTTCTCCACCATTTCCTTTTGTTGGCCTTCCACGCTGTGAGCAATGTTAACCCAACAGCTTGCATCGTAAGAAGAAATAATAACAAATCTTCATCCTCTATGCTTGGTTGACTAAAATAATTAAAAAGTTTAATAACTCCAAAAATTAACAAGTTCATTAACTTAAAAGATTCATAAGTTTATTATCCCTTTCAAATATAATATACAAGTATATATATAAGTATATAGCATAGTATAGTAGATACATTTTTTTAAAAATTACCGATCTTTCTTGTGCACTTATAACCCACTTTTTATGCATCAACCATGCAACGCATCAATGGGTTGCGCTAACAATTAGGTTATGTTTTTGACATTCGTGCACACACCAGCAGCAGGCTTTCAACCGCTGTTATTGGTTAAATATTGTAGCCTATCGCCCATTGTGTATTGGTTGCTGTGCTATTTCTTATTCCTTGTTCCTTATTGCTTATTCCTTATCTCTTATACCTTATTTTTTCATTGTGTAATGGGCTTCATTTCTAACCTGTGAGGCGATATAACCACGGGAAAAAATGACAGCCTGAGACGTCACAACTGCAGCGTGAAGGTAGGCATCCAAAATGTTGAAAGGACGAAAATTATGAATGTGAAATTGGAAAAAAGAACATACAGACATCATTTCAAAATAAATATAAAATATGAATACTAAAATATTAATACAACATTTATTGCATGAGTATGCATCAAGGTTGTTAAGAAACCAGTTTCGTATCTCAAGTCAATCTCGGTTTGTATCAATGTTTTTTACAGCTCCGAATTATGGGGCCAGTCCACTTTGGAGCCACGAAAAAAAGGCTATTTTCGCGATTTTTTTTTGAGGATTTTATAAAAGATATGAATATAAAAGTTGTTGGGCTTGATAAATAAAGTCTCGAAATACATAAAAAAAAAATCAATTTATTTTTAAGTACAAAAACTATAGTTTAACGTAACGCCCCAAAAATAGGTGGGTAGGTAGCTCCATCACAAGTCGGCAACGGCTTGTCTGAAACAAAAAAATCAAAGTCCATTAGATTCAGTATGATACCAGCTACAAAATGACCCTCGGATATAAAGTTTTATCAAAAAATAAAAAAATGGTAGATGAAAAACGAAAAAAGTAAAAAAAACGCGTTTCTTTCGCAGTTTTTCGCAAAAAAAAGTGTAAAAATCAAAATTTTAAAACCATCGAGGGTCATCTTGTTGCGAATCATGTTCACAATATGTGGCTCAAATTTCAAGAGAATCGGTTTATTAGTTTTCGAGATACGATGGAGCTAGATTTTGAAAACGTTGTTTCGAGAAAAACGCGTTTGAAGTTTACACTATGAAAAACTCTTACCTAAACTCAATCGGCAATTCCTGTATCGTACAAAATCCCTTCTGATTGCTCATCATCGTCGATTTCTTCAAGCCTTGCTTGCTTTCACTTGGTTCTGGTCTCTTTCTAGCACTCAGAACTGCGGCGGTTTGCAGAGCGAACACGCTCGTCATCGCGATTGTCGGCGAATCCGATGGCGATCGGGCCAAGTTTGACGCCCATTATTTCCAGTATTTTAAGCACTGGACGAAATCCTTCATTAGACACACGCGGAAACTTTGCAGGCAATGTCTACGGTTTGTTTGCCGTTGAACATGTGTTTAGGTGCCATATTCCATACGCAGTTGTTAAAACTTTCATTATTGTTTTGCGTATGGCCACCTAAACACCTTTCGAGCAGTTGTGTTTTGCTGAGATCCTCGTAAATAGGTTTTAAAACTTCCTGTACTTCCTCAGAAAGAGCAGGAGGATGTTTGCGGCCGATGGGTCGGCCGAGCGCGCTATACGCTCAGGTAGACGAAATGAGGTCCTGACGTTCAGGTAAAAAAAAATACTTAAAGAGCTCGGTTTTTCATAAAATTTTGACACAATATTTCTGAATGTATGTACTTTCGAAAACAGTAAAAAAATCGAATTTTTTGAAATTTTCAAAGTGGACTGGCCCCTTAATCCAAGTGCGAGTGCAAGTGGTCCTGTCGTGGAATAATCTCTACATTCCGAAAACATTGGATCCTTTTTTGCGTAGGCTAGTCCAATGGTAGCAGTCAAAAACGCTCTTTGGAGAATTGCAGAGCGTATTTTTTTTGTAAATTATTTAATGGAAACGAATCTAACTACTGTAAATATGATTACAATAAACAAACATAAAACATTATTTGAATAAATCGTCTTGCCCATTGAATTCGTCTCGATACTGGAAAAAAAATTATTGTATGTGTGTTGTTTAAAGGTTCAAAATAATAAATTTCGAATCTCATGTAAATCTCTTTTTGAATCAACGTTTTTTACAGCTGGGAATTAATCCGAGTCCGAGTGAAAGTGTTCCTGTTGTGGAATAATCTCTACAATCAGAAAACATCGCGCAATACATTGGATTCGTTTATTTTCATAGTCCACTGCAGCAGTAGTAGTTCTGAGACGCTATTTTTGTATCGAAAGAGGTGAATTTTTAAAAATCCTCCACGGGTTACGAATTCGAAGAATGTGAATGTGATTTCGATAATCAAACATAAAGCATGATTTAAATAAATCGTTTTTCATATTGGATTCGTCTCGATCCTACAAAAAACATTTGTCGCATGCGTATTTATCAGCGTAAAAAAAAAATTAATATCGAATCTCATGAAATCTCTGTTTGAATCGATGTTTTTGACAGTTGGGAATTAATCCGAATCCGCGTGAAAGTGTTCCTGTTGTAGAATAATCTCTACAATCAGAAAACATAGCGCAATACATTGCTATTTTCGTATGGAGGTGGGTGAATTTTTTAAAATCATTCACAGGAAACGAATCCGAACACTGTGAACGTGATTTCGATAATCAAACATAAAGCATGATTCAAATAAATCGTTTTTCATAATGGATTCGTCTCGATCCTATAAAAAACATTTATAGTATGGGTATTTATCAACGTTAAAAAAATCAATACCGAATCTCATGTAAATCTCTGTTTGAATCGACATTTTTTACAACTGGGAATTAATCCGAGTCCGTGTGCAAGTTTTCCTGTTGTGGAATAATCTCTACCATTAGAAAACATCGCGCAAAACATTGGATTCGCTTATTTTTATAGTCCACTGCAGCAGTAGTAGTTCTGAAACGCTATTTTTATACCGAGGGAGGTGAATTTTTAGAATTCCTACACAGGAAACGAACCCGAACAATGTGGAACGTGATTTTGATAATCAAACATAAAGCATGATTTAAATAAATCGATTTTCATATTGGATTCGTCTCGATCCTATAAAAAAAAATTGTAGCATGCGTATTTATCAACGTTAAAAAAATTAATATCGAATCTCATGTAATCTCTGTTTGAATCGATGTTTGTTACAGTTGGGAATTAATCCAAGTCCGAGTGAAAGTGTTCCTGTTGCGGAATAATCTCTACAATCAGAAAGCATCACGCTAAACATTGCATTCGTTTATTTTCATAGTCCGCTGCAGCAGTAGTAGTTCTGAAACGCTATTTTCATATCGAGGGAGCTGAATTTTTTAAAATCATTCACAGGAAATGAATCCGAACACTCTAAACGTTATTTCGATAATCAAACATAGAACATGATTTAAATAAATCTTTTTTCATATTTGATTGGTCTCGATCGTATAAAAAACGATTACAATATGCGTATTTATCAACGTTAAATAAATTCAATGTCGAATCTCATGTAAATCTCTGTTTGAATCGATGTTTTTTACAACTTGGAATTAATCCGAGTCCGTGTGCAAGTCTTCCTGATGTGGAATAATCTCTACCATTAGAAAACATCGTACAAAACATTCGATTTGCTTATTTTTCTAGTCCACTGCAGCAGTAGTAGTTCTGAAACGCTATTTTCGTATGGAGGGAGGTGAATTTTTAGAATTCCTACACAGGAAACGAATCCGAATACTGTGAACGTAATTTTGATAATTAAACATAAAGCATGATCTAAATAAATCGTTTTTCATATTGGATTCGTCTCGATCCTATAAAAAAACATTTGTAGCATGCGTATTTATCAACGAAAAAAAAAATAATGTCGTGTCTCATGTAATCTCTGTTTGAATCGATGTTTTTTACAGTTGGGATTTAATCCGAGTCCGAGTGAAAGTTAAACATTCGATAGTCAAACATGTTTTATATTTGATTATCGAAATTGCGTTCATAGTGTTCGGATTCATTTCCTGTTAATGATTTTTTAAAATCCACCTCCCTCGATACGAAAATAGCTTTCCAGAACTACTACTGGTGCAGAGGACTATGATAATAGATAAATCCAATGTTTAGCGCGATATTTTATGATCGTAGAGATTATTTCATAACAGGAACACTTGCACTCGGACTCGGATTAAGTCCCAGCTGTAAAAAATATCGATTCGAACAGAGATTTACATGAGATTCGACATTGATTTTTTTTAACGTTGATAAATACGCATACTGTAATCGTTTTTTATAGAATCGAGACTAATCCAATATGAAAAACGACTTATTTAAATCATATTTTATGTTTGATTATCGAAATAACGTTCAGAGTGTTCGGATTCGCTTTCTGTGAGGCATATTTAAAAATTCACCTCCTCGATACGAAAATAGCGTTTCAGAACTACTACTGCTGCAGGAGACTATGAAAATAAACCAATCCAATGTTTAGCGCGATGTTTTCTGATTGTAGAGATTATTCCACAACAGGAACACTTTCACTCGGACTCGGATTAATTCCCAGCTGTAAAAAACGTCAATTCAAACAGAGATTTACATGAGACTCGGCATTTATTATTTTTAAACTTTGAACAACACACATACAATAGTTTTTTTTCAGTATCGAGACGATTCCAATGATCAAGACGATGTATTCAAATAATGTTCGTTTATTGTAATCATATTTACAATATTTGGATTCGGTTCCTTTAAACAATTAACAAAAAAAATACGCTCCGCAATGCTTCAAAGAGCGTTTTTAACCGCTACCATTGCACTAGCCTACAAAAAGAAATGGATTCAATATTTTCGGATTGTAGACATTATTCCACAAAGAAGGACCACTTTCCTTCGCACTTGGACTAATTTCGAGCTGTAAAAAACATTGATACAAACCGAGATTGACTCGGGATACGAAACTTGTTTCTTAAAAACTTTAATGCATACTCATACAATAAATCTTTTTATTACAATAATACTATAAGAAAATATTTCGTGTCTGTTTTAAATTTATTCTTTCTCCACGTTTCAGTGCATTATTATTGTTGTTCCGGATATTATTATTTATCGTATTAATATTTTATATTTATTTTGAAATGGATTCTGTATGTTCTTTTTTTTCCAATTTCGCATTCATAATTTTCGTCCTTTCAACACTTTGGATGACTGCCTCCACGCTACAGCTGTGACATCTCAGCGCTGTCATTTTTTCCCGAGGTTATATCGCCTTACGGGTTAGAAATTACTCGTGACACATCAATCTGAAATTCGTTCGAAAATCGACCAATGACGGTAACTTCACAGAGCGCCAGTATAAGCATGTCCAGGCATTAAGGCCGGATCCTGAATTAGAAGGTCCAAAAAATCGATTTTTTTTAAATTGTTTAAATCTATTCCTGATGTATCTATGAATGTCTAGACAAAGTTTTATAGCCCAATTCGAAATATTTCCAAAGATACAGCACTGAACGTAGTGGAGTGTCGAGCAGGTATACGGGCGCTCGGGCAGTTATATAGGGCGCGCGCTCCCTTCCCTCGGTCGAATAACTCCAAACTATGGACCTGAAAAGGTTCATAGCACCTGGAGGACCTGGAGGACACTCCACCAAAGGTGGAGCACCTGGTTTATGATTTTATTATTCCATTCTGTGCACGGGTTTTTCCGTGGCTGTCTCTAGCTGGCTGTCTCTAGCGTCCAGAGTTAGTCTTGCTTCGAATCTTGTCGAGTACAGAACGCTGAAAAATCATGTCCAGTTATCCAAAAGGTGAAAAATCGTGCGGTTATCGTTCTTCGAAGCCACGATACACAAGTGAATCAGATAATTCAGAGTGCGGCGAAAGTAGCAGTGCGAGGAAATTAGCCACCGCGAGCACCGAAAATATAAATGTTCATCCGGGTCACTGTTACCGAATAATTGAATTTCTGACAGTGTTTTTTGCAATATCTGACATGATATTATGCAGAACTTGTAAACAAAAAATAACATTCTCAGAGAGTGGGCATCGAGGCTTGGGTTTCAAAATTGTTCTTACATGTATGTGCGGTCGCCGTGAAATCAATTCGGGACCGTTGATAAACACCGGTTACGAAATAAATAGACGAATTGTGTTTGTGTTGAGGCTTCTCGGTATTGGACGAGAAGGCATCAATGTGTTTTGTGGACTAATGGATATTTGCCAAGGTTTGGCAAAATCAACTTACGATAACATAGTGGAACATTTATACTCCGCGTCGAAAGCAACGTTCGAAAGTGCCTGCGAAAAAGCTATAAAAGAAGAGTAAGGAAAAAATGTGGAAAATGAGCAAAATCCAGATTGTTTGAAAGTGTCGGGCGATGGATCGTGGAAAAAACGTGGCTTTACTTCATTGTTCGGTGTAACGACTCTGATCGCATATTACTCTGGCAAAGTAGTCGATCTTATCGTTAAAAGTGCGTATTGCCTTTCGTGTGCCCTGAAGAAAAAAACGTTAGACGAAGACGAATTTGAGGAATGGTATGAAGATCATAAAACATCATGCTCCTCAAATCACGATGGTTCAGCAGGGAAGATGGAAGTAGATTCAATCGTCGAAATGTTTACGCGATCTATTGATAAATTTGGAGTGAAGTACACGAATTATATCGGCGACGGCGACTCGAAAACTTTTGCTGGTATTCTTAAAATGAATCCATACGGTGACGATTGCCCCGTTACTAAAAATGAGTGCGTGGGTCACGTACAAAAGCGTATGGGTACTCGACTCCGAAATAAAAGGAAAGAACAAAAACTCGGAGGTAAAAACCGGTTGACGGAGAGCCTGATTAAAAAGTTGACAATTTATTATGGTTTGGCAATCAGGAGAAATATCAATTCCGTCGAAGATATGAGAAAAGCTGTCATGGCAACGCTAGATCCCTATTGTTCGAGCGATAAATCTCCGGGCCACAAGAATTGTCCGTCTGGCGCCGACAGCTGGTGTGAATGGCGCAAAGCTGAAGCCACGAATTCTCTTGCGTCTTTCAAACATCCTGCTCGATTGATTGACGAAAATGTGGAGAAACATATTCGTCCAATCTACGAGGAACTTTCGAACGATAATCTTTTGACGCGATGCTTAGGCGGGCATACGCAAAATTCAAACGAATCGTTCAATTCTACCGTCTGGCGCATAAACCCGAAACACCTCAATTCTGGCAAAAAAATCGTTGAAATTGCTGCATATATGGCTGCAGGAATGTTCAACGAAGGATATTCTGCAGTTTTAAATATTATGCAGCTGCTCGATATAAAAATTGGCCAAATTTGCAAGATGTTTGCGGATAACATCGACACCCAACGAATCGAGAGGGAAAATCGGCGTACGTCCTTTTCCAGCAAGGAAGCTCGCACGGCCCGTAGACTCGAGCAACTCCATCAAAACGAGTTTTTTGAGGAAGGAGAAGGTCTACTTTATGGCGCCGGAATAGCTGATTAGCGTATGATAACCGTAAGTAGCCGAAAAGTCCAATCGAAACAAACCGAAGCTTGTTCGCTTCAGTATCGTTTTCTTTTCTATTTGAACTAAAAACATTGTCGAAAAAAAAATTCTCAACAATTTTTTTAGCAAGTTGAAATAATTTTTTTTTTCACAAAAAGCACATTTTCTACTTCAAACCCGAAAAAACATTCAAATTTCAAATTTTTTTTCATTTTTTTAGTTCATATAGAAGAAAAATATGTCACAATTAAAATGGTTTTTGGTTTTTTTGTTTCAGATGAAAATTACGAGCTCCATTTGTCACGCCGCATGGAAACAGCAGTGGCACGAATGTGCATAAAAATCGGTTGCCTGTTGATATTTTTCTTTAAAAAAAATTGTTTTCTTATGTTCAGACATGTAATAAAATAATCTGAAAATTTCGCTGAACTTGCTTTTTTTTTACCCGAAAAAAATTCCTCAAAACATCGATTTTTCGAACCGGCTAATTCAGGATCCCGCCTTAATTGTAGGCACTGTCGGTCGGCGGAGATTCCCACTCACTCATCTTCCATCGAAATCCGAGCGGTGTGAGCCTATCGCAAGGCCACGTGCACCGAAAGCCCGCACCGAACGAACGTGCGTTCTGTCAGGAAGAGAGACGACTGAGCATCGATGACCAGTCGTCTATCCGAGACGGCTCGCCAGACGAAAGGCCCTGTCGTTCCTTGCTCACGCGCGTGCAGACGGAAGTAGCCAAAGATTGCAGATATGACGGCCCTTACCTCGACCGAAAAGCGAATCATACCAATGGAATCGAGAAAGACGGTTGAGCGAGAGTGAGAACACAGTATACCCACTTCCGCAAGGACAGTCCGACTGCGTTTCGACAACAACTCCGTCGAGCGCGTAGCAGAGCGTGCGTGCGTGAGTGAGACCGCATCATCAACTCATCGTAGACGACGTGAGCGAGAAGAAGAACACAACACAATCACGACAATATAACCGAACATATGCGATAAACTGAGCACGCATGGTGTGTGTTAATCTACGTTTCTAACTTTGTATTTTAAAGGCGGACTGGAGGCTTTGTGGAATTGGAATTACGTACGTAATTCCAATTCAACAAAAACCTTCGATACGATTTACAGGTGCGATAACGTGATGTAGCTGGACGTCGATTGTCGGAAAATTAGTTAACGAAGCTTAATAAACAAAAGTTTCTACTGATTAAGGCGGCCACTAAAAAATTTCTCATCATTTCCTAAAAGAACTCAAAATTTGCAATATCAGCAAAAAAAATTGGGGTAGAGTTCCGAAAAGGTCCGCCCTCCGATAGGGCTGAAATTTTTCACAGACCTTCCTCTTAATATCTTAAGAGATCTCTTCAAAGGGTTTTCAGCGACGCGACATAGTTTTCGAGATATCTATTTTTGAAAGTTATTTTTTTTACCGCGCTTCTACTGTATCTATAGCTGACGAGCTCGGCTCTAGGTATACCTATATATGTTATCGTGCTCTCCACTTTGTGCGGATCTTCGTCAAGCTTGGGCCATAGAAACCTTACGACCATCACTGCCCCGGTTGGTTACCAAGAATTCTAAGGATGGGATATCGAAAAATCCTTTTAAGGTATTACTGGATGGATATTAAAAAATCGCCAAAGTTCTTGAAACTTTGAGGAATGATACTTCTTGATAGAATAACAATACGTGAATGATTTTAGAATTTTTCACTAAATAATTTAGTAGTTATAAACAAATGAATTTAACACGGTCGCTTACGGGAAAAAGCTTCTGCAAACGTGAATGGTTGCTAAACGAATAAAACTAAATCGCTGTAAATTCTGAAAATATATCATCAAGATATAGGATCAAGCGATAGATTATGGTAAGTTTCAAATAAATCGACTGAGTAATTGTCGAGAAATTAATTAAACTAGTATCGCCTTTTTTAACGATGAAGTAATTACAATCATTGGAAAACTCAATATATATTGAGTTTTTGGGTAATTATTGATAATAATAAAATGATCTGAACCTAATAATTAAATTTAAAAATAGAGACATTTTTTTGTTGGACAGTTGAAAGAGGATAAATCGACTGAGTAATTGTCGAGAAATTAATTAAACTAGTATCGCCTTTTTTAACGATGAAGTAATTACAATCATTGGAAAACTCAATATATATTGAGTTTTTGGGTAATTATTGATAATAATAAAATGATCTGAACCTAATAATTAAATTTAAAAATAGAGACATTTTTTTGTTGGACAGTTGAAACAGATGTACAGTCACTGACAAAATCTCAATCAAGCACACGTCAATATCGTCAAATTTGACATCAATTATTATTTAAAGTGGACAATTAACATTCTAAGCGTTAATTTATTATTAAGTTAGCTATTTGTGAGGCTAAACGTGTCCATGATCTAGACTTGTAAATCAACGATTCGCGCATTTGAGACTAACATTTTGCCCAACGGTCCATCCAGTAATACCTTAAGGAATCTCTTAAGATATCAAAAGGAAGGTCTGTGCAAAATTTCAGCTCGATTGGAGATAGCCTTACGATCCTTGCTTAATATTGTAGTGAAATTTGCATTATACATTTCTAAACAAAATATTACGTTTATTATTACAATATTATATTGTATTATTACGATACAATATTATAATTAATATGATTATTTTTCAATTGGTTCAATCTCTTCAGGTAGATTCCGACAACAAATATACCCTACCTTTCTTTCTATTCATTAAGACATGTACAATATAAATATGAAAAAAATGTGCTCTAATGAAAAATAAGAGAATGCGAGTAAAATAAAATTGAACTTTCCTTACATTCAAACGATACAAACTTCAAGACCTTGGCGTGCATCAGAATTTTGTCAAAATGTTAAATGTCCGATGATCAGTGGAAAAAAAACAATAAAAAAAGATCCTGAATTTGGAGACGTATATTGAAGAAGCTATGATCTTTAGTAGAAAACAATTAAAGGAACTTCTCCGAGTGAATAAATGGGTAATGATTTTGCAGAACTAATGATTTTCTTAACCCACAGTTATTTATATTTTATAAAGCGATTTAGCCAAATGTTACATTATAAATATAAATATTCATTCAAATTCGGGTTACATAACTCTAAAATGTCTGAAAGCAAAATCATTTATATTAAGTAAAAAATGAATGCCCAACGATTGTAACAAATAAAACAAAGTCCCGTTTCGAAGTGCAATAAAAGGTTTTGGCTACGGCTCGATTGAAGAAAAATCGATTTAAAGGATTGGCGAAAGTGATTATTTTCTATAAAGTGACAACTGACTATAGGATTTTAGTAAAAAGGGACTGTTCTGAAAATTACCAATATTTAGCTGAGACCCGTAACGTGAGTAAAACATATTGACAATCTCATTCATACGGAGAAGATACAATTTTCTTCGCCTCACACCCCCCAATAGTGGTGGGTTCCGGAAGATGGAAATCGTTGTGATTTTTTCAGCGGCTTGCTTGAAGTCAGTCTACTCATAACGCCAATGTAAAGTTGGCAATCCCCATACGGTGGGACACACGATTTTTTTCAACTTTCACCACCCGATAAGGGTAAGTTCCGGCAAACGAAAATCGTTCCTTTTTTATTTGGATTCTTAATTTGGGTTCATTTACCAATAACTCCAATAAAAAAGTTGAGGATCCCCATACGGTGGGAGATACGATTTTTGTCAACCTTCACCAACCGATAAGGGTAAGTTCCGGCAAACGAAAATCGTTCATTTTTTTTTCGGAAGCTTATTCTGGGTCTATCTACCGATAACGCCAATAAAAAAGTTGGGGATCCCCATACGGTGGGAGATACGATTTTTGTCAACATTCACCCCCCGATAAGGATAAGTTCCGGCAAAAGAAAATCGTTGCTTTTTTTTTGGAGTCTTAATTTAGGTACATTTACCAATAACTAATAAGGGTAAGTTCCGGCAAACGAAAATCGTTCATTTTTTTTCGGAAGCTTATTTTGGGTCGATCTACCAATAACTCCAATAAAAAAGTTGGGAATCCCCATACGGTGGGAGATACAATTTTTGTCAACATTCATCCCCCGATAAGGGTAAGTTCCGGCAAACGAAAATCGTTCATTTTTTTCGGAGGCTTATTTTGGTTCCATCTACCAATAACGCCAATAAAAACGTTGGGGATCCCCATACGGTGGGAGATACGATTTTTGTCAACATTCACCCCCCGATAAGGGTAAGTTCCGGCAAACGAAAATCGTTCCTTTTTTTTGGAGGCTTAATTTGGGTTCGTTCACCAATACCTCCAATAAAAAAGTTGGAGATCCCCATACGGTGGGAGATACGATTTTTGTCAACTTTCACCCCCCCCCCCCCCCCCCCCCCCGATAAGGGTAAGTTCCGGCAAACGAAAATCGTTCTTTTTTTTCGGAGGCTTATTTTGGGTCCGTCTCGGTAGACGGATAAGCCTCCGACAAAAAAATGAACGATTTTCGTTTGCCGGAACTTACCCTTATCGCGGGGTGAAAGTTGACAAAAATCGTATCTCCCCCCGTAATATAAGGGTAAGTTCCGGCAAACGAAAATCGTTCATTTTTTTGTCGGAGGCCATTAAAATGTTTCGTATCTTTTGTAGGGGCCCAGAAGCAAACTGTGCAATAAGTTTATTGAATTTCAAAAATTAAAAAAAATACAAAATTCGTTGCGCCGCAACCTTGCAAACTTCAGACCCATAAGTAAAAAGTTCTGAGCGTTTTCCGCTAGATGTCTTTAGTGACCCATATCTCACGATGTATACATCGCATCGGGTATAATACTTACAGTTTCGGTAGTACATAAAATTACTACGTTTATAATAAGATAAACGCCTTTCTGTACTTTCTATGACCTTCAATGATCTTATGTTATAGGTCGTTGAACTCGTTTTAAGCTCCTCTTTCATGATACAGAAAAAAAACATACCGATCCATTTAAAAAAATGGAGTTGACCTTCAAATGTCCGAAGTACCTCCACCTGCAAAAAAACTATTATCGCTATCGGATGGCCCCTTTCGTACTGTGCAATTTCATTTCAGCAAATATTTCTGTGAACCTTATAGTTTCGAAGATATCCAAGGTGCTAATAGTTATTGGACCACCCTGTATACTTCCACCAAAAATGACTTTCACCAAAAAATGTGTAGAAGCTTCACTGCTGTCGGGCGTT
Source organism: Ophion ventricosus (assembly GCA_963932345.1). Taxonomy (NCBI): domain Eukaryota; kingdom Metazoa; phylum Arthropoda; class Insecta; order Hymenoptera; family Ichneumonidae; genus Ophion; species Ophion ventricosus. Next base: position 24,527,363 of record OZ010719.1, read on the forward strand.
CCAAGACGCCACAAGCTTTTTGCATAAAAGTCGCTCCGAAACCCATGGAACTCGGATCACAATGCAATTCTGTGTAGTCGTTCGGGCTGTAAACCGCTAAGATTGGAGCTTCTATAAGTTTCGCTTTGAGCGCGTTAAAAGCTTTATATTCTGCTCCTCCAACGTTAAACGTCGTGTTATTTTTCGTCGGATCGTAAAGAGCTTTAGCAATCGACGAGAAATGTTCGATGAATTTTCGTAAGTATGAGCAAAGCCGGGGACAGCTACGCACGTCTTTGGGGAATTTCCGGGAATTGGGAAGTTTCTGGGAATTGGGAAGATCTTGACTACTTCGATCCCGCCTTTTGGCGGCTTTACGCCGTGCCCCGAAATCATGTACCCAAGGTACTCTACTTCTGTTTGGAGGAAATAGCACTTATCGATTCGTAGCTCCAAAAGGCTTTCCGAAAGAGTCTTGAGCACTCGCTCTAGAATCTCTAGATGGCGTATTTTTGTCTGCGTAGCGATCAAAATATTGTCCATATAGATTGCCATATCACCTACTCCTATGAAATCAGTGAAAATGATATTATTATAGCGCTGGAAAGCCGCTGGCGCCGTGCGCAGACCGAAGGGCATTCTTAGCCATTCGAATTGGCCTAATATAGTCACGAATGACAGTTAACTGACTCTGGCGCGACGTGGACGTGATGAAAAACTTCTTTCAAATCTAACAAGGCAAAATAGCTCCGGTTTCCCGCGATCGCTAAATGATCCTCAATAAGAGAAATAGGGTACTTAGCCCGCGCGGTCGCCTTGTTAAGGACGCGATAGTCCACACACATACGCGTTTTTCCGTTTTTCTTTTCTGTCAAGACTGTTGGTGATGCGAATTCGGAATCGCTGTTCTGAATGTACCCCTTTTTTTTATCAAATCGTTTAAAATTACCTGGAGCTTTTGTTTGTCATCATAAGTGAGTTTGCGCGGAGAGCAGTGAAACGGTTGCGGATTGTTCAATCGCGATTTCAGTTCCGCTTTCGTTTTAGGTTCCGACGGCCTCGGATAATCTACATACAACTCTCGCAATATTTGTTTCAACTCGACTTTCGCTTCATAAGAAACGTTTTCAAATACATTAATGTCCATAATTTCCCGTCCAATATTGTCGTCCGTCGGTAGCGTCAGATGAAAGCCGAATCTTTGTAGTACATCGTGGCCTAGCAAAACTGGCGTTAATGGCGTGTCTTCGGGCGCAACGTAAACTCCAAGGCCATCAATCGAAATGTCGCTAATTGAAAACGTGTTGCTAACCTTTCTTAAGAAACTGAGCTGTACCTGCTTGCAGCTGCAATACTCGCGATGTGGAAGATCCAATAGGATAAGCCCTTCTTTTTCAACGAACCGCTCTTAAACGAAGTTAATCAGGCTACCCGTATTGAGAAGCGTATCCAGACACAATATGTTCCGCAAACTAGAGTCCTTCATTTTGAAAGTCACGAGCTTTCGGTGTTTATTTTCTTCCTTACCTACCTTATTTTCTTCCAATGGGTCTTCGTAGACGTTAGATATTTGAGGCTTCTCTTTGATCTCCTTCGGTTGCTTCGTTTCTTTCGTCAGACAGTTTTTCATCATGTGCCCCATCTCTCCGCAGTTGTAGCAAGATCCTCGTTCTCGTTGAGGCTTCGGACGGCTTCTCGAAAGGTGTCCTGATCGGTTACAATTGTAACATTTAATTTATCTCCGTGTGGTGCATCCCTCTTGCCAGTACGATCAGTAAGAAAAATCTTGCGGAAGCCATTCAATTGTGCCTGATTTTGAAACGTTTGATCAGGTATGCCGTCCACTAAATAGTCTTACAAATCATCTTCTCCAATTGGCACTAAGTTACCCTAAATAAGCTTTTCATGGTAATAATTGTTGAACCATTCGTTCATTTGTCACGTCCTTAATTCAAACTTTTCATACGATCAACCTTACTTGGACGTTGGTCGAATCTGTCCTTCATTTCCGCGAGAAATTCTCCGAGCGCCATCTCCGTCCACTCCGATTTTAAACGGAATCACCTGTCCCCTTTTCCCTTGAGTTTGGAGCTAATAATGATTTTAATGATCATCCACTCCGAAGAGTCTCTTTACCAATCGGACCTGCTTCTCCCAGTCTTCGAAGTCTAGATTTTTTCCATCAAATTCGCCTAATAATTCTGCGATTCCTTTGACATCCGCACGAAATTGTGGTGGTGCCGTCAAAGCGTCTGAGTGCCGTTAAAATGGTGTTCGGACGTCGTTGCCAACATATCCGTCTCCTGGTCGAGCCACTTCCTGATTCCTTGCACTTGCTAATTCGAATTCTCATCGAGCTAAGGCGGCTTCTCGTTGTGCGATATCTCGTTCTCGCCGCATGATATCGAGTTCTTATCGTAACAGTTCGTTTTGTTTACGTTCCAACGGTTGAGCTGGCTCTCCGTCTTGTTCCCCTACGTTGACGAGGTTCTCGGCCGTTATCCAGCTTCCTAGGTGAACCGCTTCCACTAACCTGGCAATTAATTGTGATTTCGTTCCTGTTATTAAGAAATCGCGGTCTCTTAATTTTTCTTCCAGTTTCGGTACTGTTAAACGATTTGTTGCATCGATTTTAAGGTTGTCCGGGCGATAATAATCATAAACAATTGGGCATCGATCGTTTCACGCGTAAATCTTGACTCGTATCCCATTTGCGCAGCGTAAACAAAGTTTTAGCTGTCATAAATCGCGGCCATCTTGCCACTCCATAAAGTTGTGAAATGTTGACTTCGTTACGATGCGCACACACCTCGAAATATTTCTAAGTCCACTGGACCAACAAACCCCAGTTAAACATAACTCGTTTCTCTTAAGCCCGATGGTAGAATTCCACTCGTAAAAATCTACACCGGTAAACGTAATTATAACACGCGCTGCCGTTACGCGGAAAGAAATTTCGCACGTTTTTATTCAGGTAACCCACTTCTGAATTGTAGGATGGGGGAATAATGGGTGATAATACTAGAAATCTCGGATGAAGAGCGTAGCACTGTGAGTTAGAAGAAACAAACGTAATTTGAAAGCCCTGTCTTACAGAACATTAGAGTCATTTGCCTTATTGATCAGGGTGTTTCGGTTATTTATATGAGAATCTAAAATTATATCTTATAGTTTGGTTGTGCTGATGGCTGAGGATGTCGTCCTGTGCGAGAACAATGTGTATGTCTAGTGCGTTGTCGTCGCTGTCGTATGGAGCTAGAAATTTTACTTGCTATTTTATTATTGAATGCTAAAACATCGTTGATGCGTTAATCTGCGAGGCATATGTCCAGGTTGCTATGTGCTGTAAAGTAGAAGGGTTCCCGTGGTGTGAAGATAGTAGTGCAATATTTGAGTCGTGTTCCACGGAAACGGATCGAGAACTCTGGATAGGAATTTCGGGTTCGTTTCCAAATTAACAGTTGGAAATTAAATTCGATGATTAGGAATATACGTTTATTTACTCGGTTAGGCTTAATTTTGAATTTACAATGTGACGGTCGTACGTCAGGACTAAACAGTTCAAAAGCCAACCAAGGTCTGACTCTTCCCTAGTAACTGCTCTGAATTCTTGACTCTGTTCGTTGCAATTCGTTCTGGTTCAAATATCGTACGATGCTTGGACAGGATGTGTCGCCAAGTGCTTTTTTGGCGTTTGCATTTCGGCGAAAATATTGCTTCCATTTTCTTACTTTTGTGATATTTCGTGTGTTGTTAGACAACCGTTCACTCTGACTATTCGTGCGTGACTGGAGCGCCAACCTTTCGGCTACGTGACCTCGCCGAGAGTTGTAAAACCGAAATCATACATAAGTGTCGTCGAATACTTTACTGTTATTTTTCTTATTTATTGCTGAGATTTGTATCATATAAGTTCGAAATGCACTACTCCAAAGAATTAAAGGAACAGAACATTTCTTCCCTTTTTTTAGGGTTTTTTGAAGCGCTGTATCTCCGGGAAAAATGGTCGTATCGAGATGAAAAAAAAGCATTTTGAAGCTTCAAGTCTCTAGTTTTGAGATCTTTTCGCAATTTTTTTTAATGTGCTACGGTTATCTCGTAATCATAAGAAATAGCGCAAGACAAAAATTTATAATTTTCTTTTTTTTTTTCAAGGGCCCACGGGCTTAGGATATTCTTGTTTAGTTCAAGCAATGGGAAGTCCAATTAGCTTGTTTATTGTTACAATTCCAGTTTTTGTCAGTCTCCCTCCGTCAATTTTTTGCGAAGATATCCGACTTTGAATGAAAGAGGATCCTTTTGTCTTAGATTATCGATATCTCAGCAACAAATGATAATACCGGAAATTAAGGGGCGGTTTTGAAAACTTGAATACATTTCCTACAAGACCCTTTGATTGATTGTTGAGAAACAATTTTTTTCCACCCTTAACATAAATTTGAAAAAAGTACAAAAAAATAACTTTTTCTGGTGTTTCAGTAAGTCTACCACTACTTTACAAACATTCATGGAAATACTAACGTTGACCGGTTTTTTTTCAGCTTAATGTACCCCCAGTAAATTTTTAAATTGATCCATCGAACCGTTCTTCCGGACCGATTGATCAAAGTTTTACAAAACAACTAAAGGAACAAGAGTATCGTTCCAAAACATCGTGTAATCATCAACAAAATGGGAAGAACAATTTTTCCAACTTTTTTTCACAACTTTGCACTCGTTACTCGTGAAATTTGAGAAAAAAATTCAAAACAATTATTTTCTCACTTTTTTTTAAATTCTTTAAAACATTTCAGGAAACCATACTGACTCACAGACATGATTCGACCTTTGCGCACCATAATTTCACTCATCTTCAATTGCATTTATTAAAAGTTGGTACGCCCAATCTGACAACATTTATGCGATTAATTAACGACGGTTCTGCGACGGTTATTACGGTTACAAACAACAGTTTTTTCCAAAACTCATCTTGTTTCAGAAGAAAATATGAGTCAGTATTGTTTCCTGAAATGTTTAACAAATAAAAAAAATCAACATTTTTCTTTTTCGATTTTTTTTCTTGAATTTAACAAGTAACTGGTGCAAAGTTGTGAAAAAAATCGTCTTTTCATTTTGATGATGATTACACGATGTTTTGCAACGATACTCTTGTTCCTTTAGTTGTTTTGTAAAACTTTGATCAATCCGGGCATCGTTAGTCTTTCCGTGAATGTTTGTAAAGTAGTGGTAGATTTACTGAAACACCAGAAAAAGTCATTGTTTTGTACTTTTTTCAAATTGATGTTAAGGGTGGAAAAAAATTGTTTCTCAACAATCAATCAAAGGGTCTTATAGGAAATGTATTCAAGTTTTCAAAACTGCCCGTTAATTCCCTGCGCGATCATTGGTTGCTGAGATATTAAAGACAAAAGGATCCTTTTTCATTCAAAGTCCAAAATCTCAGCCAAAAATTGACGTAGAGGGACTGACAAAAATCGAAATTGTAGCTGAATAAACAAGCTAACTGACCTATACATTGATTGAACTGAAAAAAAAATCCCGAGGCCGTGGACCCTCGATAAAAAACAGAAAGATTTTGAAAATGTTTGTCGCGCGCTATTTCTTATGATTGCGAGATAACTGTAGCTCTAAAAAAAAATTGCCAACAGATCTCAAAACTAGAGACTTGAAGCTCAAAATGCTTTTTTGTCATCTCGATACGACCATTTTTCACACAGATACAGCGCTACGAAAAACACTAAAAAAATGGAAGAAGTGTTCTGTTCCTTCAATTATTTGGAGTAGTGTATCACACCCCCATTGAAGTTCTACAATAGGAAGAAGACTTAGTCAAATCCGCTCCTCAGCTATGGCGATGTCCCTTTGTCAGGGGACTGCAATTAGTTTGGAATTGATTAGGAAAAATGCATTGCATAATTGTTGCGAAAAGATTGTGACACGTTTGAACCCGGTGCGGTCACGTTGCAGAACGGATCGTACCATCGGCAGGACCTCTCGCGCGTTGCAGGAGACCCGAAGCACTCGCTCACGGGGGATTTTCACTGTCTCGATTCACGGGGTGGGCTCTTGGTGCGCTCTCGCACGTGCCTTGGCGTCTTTACTGTGCAACCAGTTCAGGATCTCGTTCGGGTAAACGTATTCGACGAAGTCGTTCTAATCTTCACGGTTTTTCCTTTGAACACGCGGGTACCCCATCAAAGGAACTCATTTGGTTCTTAGGGTGTCCGATTCTTCTAAACCACGACTTTTCCGCGTGTTCAACGATGATCCTACTCAAGTGCGTTATCGGAACGCAACACGCTTTCGGCTACTTTCGGACTTTTGCACAACGGCTCGTATTTGCGAGTTCCGCATCATTCGGACCATTCAGACTTCTGCTCGACGGCTCGTGTTCGTGAGTGCCGCGTCTTTCAAACCTTTCAGGCTTCCGCTTGACGCCTCGTGTGCACGAGTGTCGCGTAGATCGGACCATTCGGACTTTTGCTCGACACCTCTTGTTCACGTGTCGCGTCTTTCGGATCTTTCGAACTGTTGCTCGCCGGCTCGTGTTCGCGAGTATCGCGTCTTCGAACCTTTCGGGTTTTCGCTCGCCTCAGGTTCGCGCGTGTTGGAAAAGAGCTTTGTGGTCGCGAGTGCTGCGGTTTTTGAGACTTTCTGAACTGCTCGACGGAGTTTAACGACTCATCGTGAGTCTTGTGTTCGTGCGGGCCGCGAAATACGCTTTTATATATGGGGTTATTCCCTAAATAAAGAACGGTACAAGAAAAGGGGCGCCTTTTGAGGTTTTTTTCTTTTCGTGTAGCCAATTCCACCGCGTCTCTCCAGGCTTCCTGCATCTCCAGATCCCCTAGTCATCTCCCGGATTTTCGCAACATTTGGTCCTTCTAGTCGGATCTGGGTTATGAAATGCCGACCAGGACATGCGTGGGCCGCGCCCACTTGTGTGCTTCGGTTAGGCTCGTGTAATAAGTGCGTGCGAGTGCGGACTACTTTCGGGACTTCACTCGCGCCATTTTGACGTGCTTCGCTCACGTCGCGTGTGATGATGGTGCATGAGTCATCCCGTCCTGTGAGCGTAGGTCGCTCTCGGGACGCTACGCTCGACTGGTGACTGTGCGCGCCAAATTCCTTTCGTGGGGTTTCTCTCGTTTTTCAACGAGCGTCACAGGTGAGTAAACTTGGACGCTCTCTCCCGCACTCTCTCATTTATTCGCCGGTTTCGTGTTTTCGTGTACTCCGTCTCGGGTGCTCGACCACTCGGACTTTCTCTCCCTCTCTCATTCTCGCTCCGTCGGAATCAGGAGCTGGAGTGGTTGTTCGGTCTTTGGCTTATCTTTCTTGCGGAACAACGAAACGCATTTTCCTTTCTTTTATTTTAGGGTCAGAGTGGGATCAGTGACTCATTTTTTTCAAAGGTCTATAGCTGCCTAACCATTCACACAACCTCAATGAACCCTTGACTAAACGTGAGGTATATTTAATGGCTTTATTTTGTTAAGAGACACTGAAAGGCCTAACCTAATAGATACTGAGATAATAACCATTAAAAAGAATGGGATGTGATCCACTGTGTACTTGCGGATGCACACAGTGAAACATGCCTAATTACTGCTTGGTGCTTTTTATCTGCTAATTTTGTGCTGCAATTAAAAGTTTTGCGCTCTTATCGTTTAGCGAGTAATTAGAAATAAAAAGTGCTCTGCTGGCTTATCATCAAGCTAGCAGTGCACTTAATATTTTTTGCTATATTTACGAATAAAAACACATAACATTTAAGTGCTTTTTATGTACTTTACAAATATCGAATAACCAAACCCCTTTTTGTTCTTTTGCCAGATATAGATCCTCAAAAACCCTCTAATAAGAGCATGTACTATTTTTTTCGATATTCTGAAATGAAATTGCACAACATTTATGTGTCTTTTATGTGCTCTTTGAATGTTCAACAATCGAACCGCAAATACGAATATTCCTCCCGTTACCACCTCTAAAAGACCCAAGCTTCCCTCCAAGAAGAGCGAGGGCTATTTTTTCGATATTACACAATCAAATTATTCCACATTTATGTGCTCTTTGAATATTCAAGAGTCAAACCGTAACTACGAAAATTTCTCCAGATGTCATCCCTGGAAAATTGGAGCTATCCACCAATACGAATATGGGCTATTTTTTCGATCTTGCATAATCAAATTATTCTATATTTATACGCTATCCAAGAGTCAAACCGCAAATACGAAAATTTCTCTAGATGCCACCCCTGAAAGATTCAAGTTATTGCGCAATCAAATTCTTTCACACTTATGTGCTTTTCGAGTATCCGAGAGTCCAACTGTAAATATGAATATCCGTAAAAGACCGAATAGATACTCGAAAAGCATATAAAACGCTCATAAATAAGACAGAATCTGATTGCGCAATATCGAAAAAAATAACACATACTCGTATTGGCGGGCAACACGGATCTTTTAGAGGTGTTATTTAGAGAAATTTTCGTATTTGCAGTTTAACTCTTGGATATTCAAAGAGCACCTAAATATGGAATAATTTGATTGTGCGATATCGAAAGAATAGCCCATACTCGTATTAGCGGGTAGCTCGAGTCTTCCAGGGATGGTATCTGCAGAAATTTTCGTATTTGCGGTTTAACTCTTGGATATCTAAACAGCACATAAAGGTAGAATAATTTGATTGTGCAATATCGAAAGAATAGCCCATACTCGTATAAGCGGGTAGCTCGAGTCTTCCAGGACTGGTATTGGGAGAAATTTTTGTATTTGCGGTTCGACTCTTGGATATTCAGAGAACACATAAAAAGCACATAAATGTGGTGTAATTTCATTTCAGAATACCGAAAAACTGATACATGCTCTTATTAGATGGTTCTTGATGGTCTATATCTAGCGAAATTCTAAGAAAAATAGGGGTCTGGCTGTTCGATATTTGTAGAGCACATAAAAAGCACTCAAATATAAGGTGATTTTATTTGTAAATACGACAAAAATACTAGGTGCTCTGCAAGCTTAATGATAACCCAGCAGAGCACTTTTGATTTCTAATACTAGCTAAACGATAAAAGCACAACATTTTTAATTGTAACACAAAATCAGCACAAAAAGAACGAAATTTTGGTAAAAATTATATTTGTTTTGGAAACTTTGTACTGCTAGCTTTATGGACGTGAATTGCACTCGGATGATTCGGAAGATTACGGGGAAATTGAAGAGAGTGACAACGATTACAAAGAGATGGAAATGGGAATTGATTTTGGAATTATGTAATGAAATCAAGAGATTTTGTTTTCGATAAAATACTCCATATCACTTTTTTCTTCAAAATTTTATACCAATTTTACCTTCATAATGCTGTAATTAAAAAAAATAGCACCACTTGAAATTTGAAAAGATTATAGCAATTCGATCATTCGTTCGAAATTTCCGAGAAAATCTAAATTTCGTAATATCCAAACCGTTTGACCGATTTCCTCAACATTTTATAACTTTACCTTTATAATGCGTTATCAATGAAAAAAAACACAATGAGCACGTTTAAAATTTGAAAAAATTATAGCAATTCAATCATTGTTCCGAAAATTATTAAATGCTATACAAACAGTAATTTTTGATTAATTCCAACAAAATGGGCAGAGAATGAAGAGATTGTATAAATTAACATCCGTGCGAGACGGGAGCCCTGTAGCTCAAATCGTTCGCGAGTAGACGTTTCAATTTGACAGTTTCAGGACAAACGTAAACACACACACACACGCGCACACGCACACGCACGCGCACGCGCACGTGCACGCGCACGCCCACGCACACATGCCCACGCGCACGCACACGCACACGCACACGCACACACGCTCACGCACGCACACACGCACTCTCACACGCACACACGCGTACCCGCGCACGCGCACGCACACACACACACACACAAACTCGTGTCTTCTCGCTAACAGAATTTCGACACATGCGTTGAACGATAGAAAGAACGTCGCCTATGAATGCGAACGGTATATCCATATAGTGCGTCTCTTTCTGACAGTGATCCTTAACCAGTAATTGGTCAATGTTCAGTCGTCATTTTTCAATATTTATACAATAAATAAAAAAATTCTATAGAAATTTAGATTAACTCTTACTCAAGCATGATGTAACATAAAACCCAGATATACAGAGTGATCCATAATAAGTGTATCACCGGGAAATCCCGGGTTCAGCAGGTTGCTCCGAAGATTTCTACTTAGCCTTTTTTTTCGACCGCGTCATCAAATGGGAAGCATTAGAAAATAGGCGTTCGATCTCCGAAAAGAACGCTCGAATTCACAATGATGGACGATCGAAAAGGGCCGAAGAGTAGACGAAAGGCTACGGAGCCGTGGCCAAGGTCTGGAGGGTTCTGCGAAAAAACAGCGTTTGACAGATGCTAGCGCGCGTGATCTGATGTTTAGCGAATCATTCGCTACGTCGCTTGTCAACCTGTTCGGTTCGAGATTCGTGACAAGCACGATTTGACGTTTCAAATTTTATCGTAATTATTCATTGAGAATGCCTGTTCTTTTTGTTTTCTTAAGAAATAATAATTAACAAAACCGGAAAATCTTCAATGATCATCAAATTTTGATATACCAAGTGATTTGTTTTGCGTATAAGAAAAAAACAGGCAAATTTTCGTTAACAAACTGTCAATAATTTGACGGTAAATAATCAGGCATTGGATGTTTTCAGGATTCCATTATTCATTCGACTACTCCGTCTTGTATGACAGTCGAATTTATCTCCTAAAATAAGTTTTTCTGAACGAATATCAATGCAAAATATGTTCAAGCTGGGTTAGAAAACATGAGGAGAAGCTTTGCACTTTCTCGTTGGGGGAGACGAAATCAGACGGTTCCAACAGACGAAAACCGATACAACGTTTTTGGACGATTGAAATAATCTTTTGCACCGCTATGTATGGACAATGCGGTGCAGAAGACAATGCAGGCGGTGCTGCAAGCAACGTGTACTACGCATTTAAAACAAGATAAAGACGAAAGCAGCCTTGGTCTTGAAGTTTCCGCGCGACTTTCAACGTCGTTCAACTGTTCCCGGCATGGTAGTTGTCGATTTAATCTTCGATTAAGCTAACGATTCCGGAGGAGGCCATCGTGTGTCGTTGAAACGCAGCTAGCGCGACTACCGGCTCGCACCAAGCGATCAAGGATTAAATCGATCCTCCGAATGCTTTTAGGAGCCTCTAGCTGAGATCCCTAAAATCACTCACCCAAATTCGTTCTCGATTTCAACTTCGTTCTGATAAGAACGATCGGACAAGTAGTGCAGTACCGCAAGCTGCCAGCACAGCAACAACATCAATATTTACGGGTTGGAGATGAAATCGATATTGCGCTCGACATTTTTGCACGACTTTCAACGTTGTTCAATCTTCCCCGTCGTGGTAGTTGTCGATTTCATCTTCGATCGAGCAAACGATTCCGGAGAAGGGCGTAGTGAGTCGCTGAAACGCAGCTCGAGAGACTACTTGCTCACACCAGGCAATCAAAGATGAAATCGATGCTCCGAATGCATTTTGGGACCTCAATCGTAAATCCCTGAAATTATTCATCGAAATTCATTCTCGATTTCATTTTATTGCCGGTTAGAGCGAGCGGGGAATTCGTGCGGTGCTACAAGGTGCCCGAGCGGGGCAAGGGTCATAATGTACGTGGTAAAAATGAAATCAACGATAAGCTTGACGTTTCCGCTCGACTTTCAAAGTCGCTCGACCATAGCCGTCATAGCAATCATCGATTTCATCTGGGATCAGGCAAGCGATTTCCAAAAAATGCATGGTGCGTCGTAGAGACGCAGCTCGAACGACTACCACCAAGGATCAGGCGATCAAAAATGAAATCGATGATTTAAATGGTTTCTGTTGTCTCAATCGGACATCCCTGATACGATCCATTCAAATTTGTTCTCGATTTCATCTTATTTCCGGACAGAGCGAGTGAAAAAGTCGTACAGTCCTGCAAGCCGCCAGTACAGCGACAGTACCATTATTTATGTATTAGAGATGAAATCGACATTGCGCTTGGCGTTTCTGCGGGACTGTCAACGTTGTTCAATCGTCCCCGTCATTGCATTTGTTGATTTCATCTTCGATCAAGCAAACGATTGCGGAGAAAGGCATGGTGCGTCGTTCAAACGCAGCTCGGGCGACTACTAGCTGGTACCGAGCGAGCAAAGATGAAATCGATGCTCCGAATGCTTTTTGGAATCTCAATCGGAGATCCTGGAAATTATTCACCCAAATTCATTCTCGATTTCATCTTATTCCCGGTGAGAGCGAGCGGAGAATTCGTGCGGTGGTACAAGGTGCCTAAACGGGACCAGGATCATTATGTACGTAATAAAGATGAAATCAACGATAAGCTTGACGTTTCGCTCGACTTTCAACGTCGCTCGACCATAGCCGTCATGGCAATCGTCGATTTCATCTTGGACCAAGCAAACGATTCCCAAGAAGTGCATGGTGTGTCGTTGAGACTCAGTTCGAACGACTACCACCAGGGACCATGCGATCAAAGATGAAATCGATGTTCTGAATAGTTTTTGGTGTCTCAATCGGACATCTTTGAAATGATCCACTCAAATTTGTTCTCAATTTCATTTTATTTCCGGGCAGACCGAGTGAAAAAGTCGTGAAGTCGTGCAAGCTGCCAGTACAGCGACAGGATCATTATTTACGTGTTAGAGATGAAATTAACATTGCGCTTGACGTTTCTGCGCGAGTTTCAACGTTGTTCAATCTTCCTGTCGTGGCAGTTGTCGATTTCACCTTCGATCAAGCAATCGATTGCGGAGAAGAGCGTGGTGCATCGTTGGAACGCAACTTGAGCGACTACTAGCTCGGACCAAACGATCAAAGATGAAATCGATGCTGCAAATGATTTTTGGATCTTCAGTCGGACATGTCTCAAATTATGCACCCAAATTCGTTCTCGATTTCATCTTATTTGCAGCAAGTGCGAGCGGAAAATTCGTGCGGTGCTATAAACAGCAAGTACGACTACAGGGTCATTATTTACGTGATAAAGATGAAATCGACATTGCGCTTGGTGTATCTGCGCGACTCAATGTCGTTCGATCGACCCCGTCATGGCAGTTGTCGATTTCATCTTCGATCAAGCAAACAATTCCGCAGAAGGGCATGGTGCGTCGTTGGAATCCAGCTCGAGCGGCTAACAGTTGGCACCAAGCGAACAATGACGAAATCTATGCTCCGAATGCTTTCCACAGTTTCCATAGGGAATCCCTAAAACGATTCGCCCAAATTCGTTCTCGAATTCACTTTATTTCCGACGAGAGCACAGCACGACTCGTTCTGGCCGGAAATAAGATGGAATCGATAAAGAATTTGAGTGGATCATTTCAGGGATGTACGATTGAGATAACACAAACCATTCGGAGCATCGGATTTATCTTTAACCGCTTGGTACTAATTTCATCTTTGAGCGCATCGTCCCTGGTGGCAATCGTTCGAGCTGCGTCTCATCGGCGCACCATGCCCTTCTTGGGAATCGTTTGCTTGATTCAAGATGGAATCGATGATTGCCATGAAGGGTATGGTCGAGCGAAGTTGAAAGTCGAACGAAAACGTCAAGCTTATCGTTGATTTCATCTTTATCACGTACATAATGGCCCCACTCTAACCGGGAATAAGATGAAATCGAATATGAATTTGGGTGAATAATTTCAGGAATGCCCGATTGAGGCTCCAAAAAGCATTTGGAGCATCGATTTCATCTTTGCTCGTTTAATCCGATCTGGTAGTCGCTCGAGCTGCGTTTGGACGATATGACATGCCCTTCCCCGGAATCGTTTACTCGATCGAAAATGAAATCGACAAATGCAATGACGGGGACGATTGAACAACGTTGGCAGTCCTGCAGAAACGCCAAGCGCAATGTCGGTTTTATCTCTAACGCGTAAATAATGATCCTGTTGCTGTACTGGCGGCTTGCAGGACTGCGTGACTTTTCCACTTGCTCTGCCCGGAAATAAGATGAAATCGAGAACAAATTTGAGTGGATAATTTCAAAGATGTCCGATTGAGACACTAAAAACCATTCGGAGCATCGCTTTCATCTTTGATCGCTTTGTCCCTGGTGGCAGTCGCTCCAGCTGCGTTTCAAGGACGCACCATGCACGTCTTGGGAATCGTTTGCTTTATCCAAGATGAAATCGGTAATGCCATGACGGGTACGGTCGAGCGGCGTTGAAAGTTGAGCGGAAACGTCAAGCTTATCGTTGATTTCATCTTTATCATGGACATAATGATCCTGGCGCGGTTTGGGCACCTTGTAACACCGCAGGAATTCTCCGCTCGCTCTTACCGGAAATAAGATGAAATCGCGAATGAATTTGGGTGAGTAATTTCAGGAATGTCCGATTGCGGCTCCAAAAAGCATTCGAGCATCGATTTCATCCTTGCTCGTTTGATGCGAGCTGATAGTCATTTGAGCTGCGTTTGAACGACACGCCATGCCCTTCCCGTCCGATTGAGATAACAAAAACCATTCGGATAATGGATTTCATTTTTGATCGCTTGGTCCCTGGTGGTAGTCGGTCGAGCTGCGTCTCAACGACGCACCATGCACTTTTTGGGAATCACTTGCTTGATCCCAGATGAAATCGGTGATTGCTATGACGGCTTTGCCGAGCGACTTTAAAAGTCGAGCGGAAACGTCAAGCTTATCGTTGATTTCATTTTTATCACGTACATAATGATCCTGGCCCCGTTCGGGCACCTTGTAGCTCCGCAATAATTCTCCGCTCGCTCCAACCGGGAATAAGATGAAATCGGGAATGAATTTGGATGAATCATTTCAGGGATTTCCGATTGAGGCTCCAAAATGCATTCGGAGGATCGATTTCATCTTTGATCGCCTGGTGTGAGCTGGTAGTCGCTCGAGTTGCGTTTCAGCGACACACCATGCCCTTCTTCGAAAGCATTTGCTCGATCGGAGGTGAAATCGACAAGTGCCACGACGGGGACGATTGAACAACGTTGAAGATCGCGCAGAAACGTCAAGTACAATGTCGATTTCATCTCTTACCCGTAAATAATTATCCTGTCGCTGTACTGGCAGCTTGCAGTACCGTACGACTTGTCCGCTCGTTCTTATCAGAAAGAAGATGAAATCGAGAACGAATTTGGGTGAATGATTTCATGGATGTCAGATAGAGGCTGCGAAAAGCATTCGGAGAATCGATTTAATCCTCGATCGCTTGGTGCGAGCTGGTAGTCGCGCTAGCTGCGTTTCGACTACGTACGATGGCCTTCTCCGAAATCGTTAGCTTAATCGAAGATGAAATCGACGACTGCTATGACGGGAATGGTCGAACGACGTTGAAAGTCGCGCGGAAACTTCAAGACCAAGGTTGCTTTCATCTTTATCTTGTAATAAATGCATAGTACTCGTCGCTTGCAGCCCGCCCGCATTGTCCACTCGTTCTGACCATAAGTGAAAAGAATCAATAAATAACATTCTTTTATAAAAGTGCGCAAATGTTTACATTTCAGACTACGCTGGCATTCTAATATTCTTAAGAGAAATCACAAGCAGACTCGCAACGCTTTGGTATTTCCTGAATCAATCTGTATCGGGAGGTGAAAAATCGTATCTCGGGCGTGCAGAAGATTGTTTTAATCCTCCAATAACGTCGTATCGATTTTTGTTTGCTGGAATCGACTGATTTCGTCTCCCCTAACGAGGAAGTGCGAAGCTTCTCCTCATGTTTCCTAACCCAGCTTGGATACACTTTGCATTGATATCCGTTCAGAAAAATTTATTTTAGGATATAAATCCGACTGGCATACAAGACGGAGTAGTCGAATGACTAATGGAATCCTGATAACATCTAATGATCGATTATTTAGCGTCAAATTATTGAGAGTTTGTTAACAAACATTCGCCTTTTTTTGTAATACGCAAAAAAAATCGCTCGGTATATCGAAATTTGATGATCCTTGACGATTTTCTGGTTTCGTTAATTTTTATTTCTTAAGCAAACAAAAAGAACAGGCATTCTCAATGGATAATCACGATAAAATTCATACATCTCATGAATTGCGGCGTGCTTCACTCTTTGGCACGCCGACGGATAGCAGACGATAGGTGAAACGTCAAATCGTGCGGCTTATCACGAGTCTCGAACCGAACAGACTGACAAGCGACGTAGCGAATGATTCGCTAAACGTCAGATCACGCGCGCTGGCATCTGTCAAACACTGATTTTTCGCAGGACCCTCCTGACGTCAGCCACAGCCACGTAGCAGAGATTAGTAGGGAGATGTACAACGCTCCCGTTTTCGGCGTGCCTCGGGAATGGCGCTAAATCGCGGCGGCGAGTTCGGGAATATAATTTTGTGATCATCGCCTCTGTCGAGGTTGCAGATTCCCTTGAAGCCGCGCGAGTCGTGATCACCGCTCAAGTCGGTATCGCAGTCAGCGTGAACACGAATGGGTTCTTTTCCCGGAGAGGAAAAGAACCCATTTGCGAGGGGCGGAGACTCCCCCCCCCCCCCCCCCTCGGTGGGGGAAAAGTCTCCGCCCCTCGCAAATCGTGATTATTCGAAAGGCGAACGGAGCGAGGTTTCCCGTCCGATCGAGCTCGATATATTTGTGTGGCCGTACTGCGAATTAAAATATGCATTAAATGAATTTCAAAGTGAAAAACATTTATCGAGATCATTGTTTTCTCTCGGTTGCCTGTTTATGCCGAGAATGCGGGTTAACAAAATTAACAACGAAACGCGTTAAAAAATAAAACGCCGAAACGATCGTGGAAGGTTCAAAGAGAAATCTTGAGCCTTTGCCGCGGTCGATTCGGCGGTTTTTTTTCAACACTAAACATTATAGATAAGCGTGTATCATAAATGTTTTTCTATCCTCAATGAGCGTCGTGGTTGCGTCGGCAGCCTGACGGATTAACAATGCTTGCGATCCGGGTTCGATCCCCGGTGAATCGATTTTTTATCTATTTTTTTTCCTTTATTTTATATTCAAAAAATTTCGAACTTCCTCTCGCTTTAGCTACTCTCGCCTGTCCAGGCATTATTTATGATATTTAATTCATATATGTTTAAAAAAAAAAAAGTCATTGGCTGCTACCGGGGATCGAACCCGCGTCGTCCGTACTCAGAGACCGCACGCTGATATCTCAGCCGCGAGGCTCTTATAGACTGCAAAGCTGCCTTCGGTATACACACTTATCCAATGTGAAATGTGTTGAAAAAAATGCCGAAACGATCGAGAAAGACTGAAAGTTCTCTTTCTCAAAGTTTCCCTTTCTCGATCGTTTCGGCATTTTTTTTTTCAACACATTTCACATTGGATAAGTGTGTATACCGAAGGCAGCCTTTCAGTCACAAGAGCCTCGCGGCTGAGATATCAGCGTGCGGGCTCTGAGTACGGACGACGCGGGTTCGATCCCCGGGGTAGCCAATGTCTTTTTTTTATATTAAATATATATGAATTAAACATCATAAATAATGCTTGGACAGGCGAGAGTAGCTAAAGCGAGAGGAAGTTCGAAATTTTTTGAATATAAAATGAAGGAAAAAAAAATTAATAAAAAATCGATTCACCAGGGATCGAACCCGGACCGCAAGCATTGTTAATCCGTCGGCTGCCGACTCAGTCACGACGCTCATTGAGAATAGAGAAACATTTATGATACACGATTATCTATAATGTTTAGTGTTGAAAAAAAACCGCCGAAATGACCGCGGCCAAGGCTCAAGATTTCTCTTTGAACCTTCCACGGTCATTTCGGCGTTTTATTTTTCAACGCATTTCGTCGTTAATTTTTTTAACCCGCATTCTCGGCATAAACAGGCAACCGAGAGAAAACAATGATCTCGATACATGTTTCTCACTTTGAAATTCATTTAATGCATATTCTAATCCGCAGTACGGCCACACAAATATATCGAGCTCGATCGGACGGGAAACCTCGCTCCGTTCGCCTGTCGAGCAGTACAGGCAGATCGCGCGTAAAAGTTACCCCCTCTCTAGTCTCTTACGCGGCCATCACACAATCATAGTAGCGCGTGTCCGTGAGCGAGCGACGCTCGGAGATCTTCGAAAAGAGCCGAGCGCGGTCGAAGTTTCCCGACCGCGCCTTCGGCAGCTACACCAATACATGGACGCTGAGCACGTTCATGTGCGGCCAAGCCGAAACGAAGGCTTCGAGGGAAAAAGCAATCTGAGCACGACTCGCGCCTGACATCACCCGACGGCACGCGCGAGGCTTTTAGATGATTTCAATGCTTATTTAGCTCTTGATTCTCTGCGTTATTAATGTATACAAAAAAATGTATCGCGCACTCTGACAGCTTATTTTATTAGTTTGTACGTTAATTTAAATACAATAATAAATCTAAATTACAACTTATTTATGTCCTAAAAAATTGTTTGCGCTTTACTCACACCCGTCCCTATGCCAAATAAATTGTAATTCATAAAAGTAAGCGGAAGTATATTTATATTCGTATTATTATATTAATTTTCATACTTTCATCAAGCGATAAAGCATTATCCCCAAAAACAAGTCAATCATCTATCCGGCCGCGAATCGTAAGTGCCAGAAAGTGCATTTTTAACACAAGCGATAAGATGGTCCCGTTGGTAGCGTTCCTGGCTTCGGTTCGCAGGGGCGCGGGATCGTTCCCCGCTCTCAGTACATTTCTGTTTTAATTCATTTATTCAAATACCCCGGAAAGTTGTAAACGTCCCAGTACGATGACTGGGACGTTTACAACTTTCCGGGGTAAATGAATATTTTCTCACAGGAAAATGAGAAGTGATCTTAGTGCAATATTCGCGAAAAATGTTAATAAAGTGTTTATTTCAATAATTTTTGTGCAATCGATGAAAAACTTGGACTTGGAGGTTTCTTTAAAGTTTTTTTTCGTTGTGGATTATACCTCCTGGGGACACCACGTTAAAAAAAATGCGTACTTTACTCATGCGTAATTGTACTTTACCTCATGGGTGACGTGGAAAGAAGTAGAAAAAATGGTACTTTTGTATGTTTTTACATTTACAGGTAATTTTCATTGTAATGGGGTGAATTGTTTATTTGTGAACACTCACCATTGACAGAACAAACATTTTTTAATCGTAAAACATCATGAGCAGTTTTCCTATTTTCAGAATAATGTTCTTTCAATGAGCGTGTTTCACGAATAAACAATTCGCCCCATACAAAAAGAAATTAAAAAAATATATAAAAAAAACAGAAAAGTACTGAGCGCAGAGAACGATCCCCCGCCCCTGCGGACCGAAGTCAGGAACTCTACCAACGGGACCATCTCATCGCTTGTAGTATATGTGCACTTTCTGGTACTTACGTTTCGCGGCCGGATGGATGATTGGCTTGCTTTTGGGAATAATGCTTTATCGCTTGATGAAAGTATATGAGAATGAATATAATAATACGAATATAAATATATTTCCGCTTACTTTTATGAATTACAATTTATTTAGCATAGGGACGGGTCTGAGTAAAGGGCAAACAATTTTTTAGAAGATAAATAAGTTGTAATTTAGATTTATTATTATATTTAAATTAACGTACAAACTAATAAAATAAGCGGTCAGAGTGCGCGATACATTTTTTTGTATACATTAATAACGCAGAGAATCAAGAGCTAAATAAGCATTGAAATCATCTAAAAGCCTCGCGCGTGACGTCATCCGACGGCAGATCGTGCTCAGATTGGTTTTTCCCTCGGAGCCTTCGTTTCGGCTTGGCCGCACATGAACGTGCTCAGCGTCCATGTATTGGTGTAGCTGCCGAAGGCGCGGTCGGGAAACTTCGACCGCGCTCGGCTCTTTCCGAAGATCTCCGAGCGTCGCTCGCTCACGGACACGCGCTACTATGATTGTGTGATGGGCGCGTAAGAGATTAGAGAGGGGGTAACTTTTACGCGCGATCTGGCTGCACTGCTGTCGAGTAAGCACGATTTGCGAGGGGCGGAGACTTTTCCCCCACCGAGCTACCCATCCGTGTTCACGCTGACTGCGATACCGACTTGAGCGGTGATCACGACTCGCGCGGCTACAAGGGAATCTGCAACCTCGACAGAGGCGATGATCACAAAATTATATTCCTGAACTCGCCGCCGCGATTTAGCGCCATTCCCGAGGCACGCCGAAAACGGGAGCGTTGTACATCTTCCTACTAATCTCTGTACGTAGCCCTTCGTCTACTCTTCGGCCCTTTTCGATCGTCCATCATGGCGAATTCGAGCGTTCTTTTCGGAGATCGAATGCTTATTTTCTAATGCTTCCCATTTGATGACGCGGTTGAAAAAAAAACGGCTAAGTACAAATCTTCGGAGCAACCTGCTGAACCCGGGATTTTCCGATGATACACTTATTATCGATCACCCTGTATACGAATTTGATATTTTATTTTTATTTTTCAAAACTTCGATTTTGACGTCTTTTTTTGTGAATAATAAGTTTTGTTTGACATATTTTTCGAGAAAATGATTAGGTTCCGAATTTAACGGTTTTTAAACATTTTTTTACATTTCTAAATAATTTCTCGGGGGTTGACTGCAAATTATAATATTATCGCCATTCGATTCAGCGTAATCCAATCATCCTTAGACCAATTGATTGATGCAATAATTTGAAATTTCACGTACAAATACGCGAAATTTCGCGTATTTTTAGGTAAAAGTTTTTATTTTCGTGCTCATTGACTGGCCTATTACCTTTAGTCTCATGCGCTGTCCCTTTGCAGCTAGCACACACTTCGTGTGGGCATATGCACGTACATCCATATACACAGTCAGCGTCGAGAGAAAATTTCTTTTTTTTCTCAACGCCGACTTCGTGATAAATTCGAAAATCCGAATTCGCAGCAAGGGTTCTTGCTAGCGACGCGCGCTTCGCGACCACGTTCCTGATGAATATAGACGCGAGGTATGTCGTTTCTCTCAACAAATATGGCTGGTAGTAACACACTGCAAACCGCAGCGGTAAAAGTAATGCAACAATAATTGTTTAAACAATTATTTATGAATCTCTTTTCGACCATGTTTGTGATAGGTAGATACGGTACTTTCTAGACCTCTCAGCAAATATGATTGCTGCTCGCACGTTGCAAAGCGTAACGGTAAAAAAGAAGGCAAAAATAATTGTTTAAACAATTATTAATGCATCTCTTCTCGACCACGTTTGTGATCGGTAGATATAGTACTTCCAATACCTCTCAACAAATATAATTGCTGCTTGCGCGCTGTAAAACATAACGGTAAAAACAATGCGTAAAAAATTGTTTAAACAATTATTAATTCGTTTATTCTCGACCACCATTGTGATCGGTAGATGCGGTACCTCCTTTACCTCTCAGCGAATATGATTGCCTCTTGCGCGCTGCAAAGCGTAACAATAAAAGTAATGCGAAAATAATTGTTCAAACAATGATTAATGCATCTCTTCTCCATCACGATTGTGATCGGCAGATGCAGTACTTTCTATAGCTCTCTACAAATACGATTGCTGCTTGCGAGCCGCAAAACCTAACGGTAAAAAAATACAAAAATAAATGTTTAAACAATCAATGCATTTCTTCTCGACCACGATTGTGATCGGTAGGTGCTGTACTTTGCACATTTATCAGCAAATATAATTGCTGCTTACGCACTGTAAAACCCAAAGGAAAAAATATGAAAAAATAAATGTTCTAATAATTAATGCATTTCTTCTCAACCAAGATTGTGATCGGTAATCACGTCGTGTTCATGCTGAAAAAATCGTTAGAACGTTTTCACAGTCTTAGAGATTTATATCCTCAATTTGCAAAAAGACCACTCTCTATAATAATAGAAATAAAGAAATAGAAAATATCCAGGGTGTTTGGCAGATGAACCGACAACATTTTTTGGGGGATTGGGGGGGGGGGGGGGGGGGTCATTTCTTAACTTTTTCACCCTTAGAGCCTATGTCCTAACTGTCACGGTAATTGAGATATGATTTTTTTTCGTTTTTTTTAAATCACCCGAAATTTCGCCTTTAAATCATCAAAACTTTTTTATTTGTGGCTGTAATGGTACGAAATAATTTTTGTTCTATATTGCAATGTATCTTTATTATAAATAAATCGTTATTTGATACAATAGGTTTCAAGAAAATGACTAATGAGCTTCCAAAGTCTTAAAAAATGTGTAAATGTATGGAAAATGTCAACTTCTAAGTTCATTATAAAACAATCTAAAAGCTGTTTTGAACTCAGCCTTGTTTTGAAAAGTTCTTTAGTTTATACTTTATTTTCACTTCGTGATGAAAATACGAGATACTAGTATGCCAGGGTCTTAACAGGGTTAAGAAAATACTTTTTATGTTTCTGATGTTTTTTTAAAATTAAACTTGAGTGATCAATTTTCGTCAAATTGACCTTCTTTAATCGGTATGCATGCAACAAAAGTTATTTCGTGCTATCATAATGACAAACAAAAAACTTATGACGATTTAAAGGCGAAACTTCAGGTAATTAAAAAAATATCATATCTCAATTACCGTGTCTTAGGGCATAGGGTCTAAGGGCGAAAAAACTAGCAAATGACCCCCCCCCCCCCCCCCCCCCCAATCCGCCAAAATATTGTGTCGGTCCATGCGGCAAACACCCTGTATACACGGTGACCCCCCTAATCGTCCAAATGGGATTGGGGGAGGGGGTAATTTTCTAGTTTTTTTCACCCTTAGACCCTATGTCCTAAGTATCACGGTAACTGGGATATGATTTTTTTATTATCCGAAATTTTACCTTTAAATCGTCATAAGTTGTTTGCTTGTGTTTGCAATAGCACGAAATAACTTTCGTTGCATGCATACGGGGTAAAAAGTCCAATTTGAGCAAAATTTATCACTCAAGTTCAATAAAGGCTAGAGAACTTTTTAAAACAAAGCTAAGTTCAAATAGCTTTCAGTATTTTCTTATAATGAACTTAGAAGTTGACATTTTTCACACATTTACACATTTTTTAAGACTTTGGGAGCTCATGAGTCATTCTCTTGAAACCAGCTGTATCGAATAATGATTTATTTAAAATAAACATATATTTCAGTTAACAACAAAAATTATTACGTACCATTACAGCCACAAATAAAAAAGTTTTGACGAAGTAAAGGTGAAATTTCGCGTAATTAAAAAAAATGAAAAAAAAAATCATATCTCAATTACCGTGATAGTTAGGATATAGGGTCAAAGGGTGAAAAACCTGTATATTGGGGTGGTTTAAAACATCGACTATTTTTTACAAATTCCGCGATTCCCTAGCTGCAGTAAGATGAAATAAGATACCTGTTGAAATGTGAACCCTGAATTCTAATATTTAGAGGTTGCCCATCGCGATTTTCTATTTGCCATGCTAATAACGTGGAGAAAACTGTGCTTTCTACTATTGCATATTATAACTCGCCAACGGGTAAATGGACAGTGTCTTAATTTAATGCCTGGACATGCTTGTATAAGAGATAACTTCAAAGAGCGGTAGTATTACCGCTCTGTGAAGTTAACGTCATCGTTCGATTTTCGAACGAATTTTACACTGATGTATCACGCGTCATATCTGACCTGTGAAACAGTATAGCCTCGTGAAAAAACGACAGCGCTGAGGCAGCGCAACTGCAGCGTGAAGGCAGGCACCCAAAATGTTGAAAGGACTAAAATTAAGGATGCGAAATTGGAAAAAGAAGTGATGGCGCGAAGAATTCGATTTATATCTCGTGACTAATTAAAAAAGACATTTGAGTATGACGCTTCGCGTTAAAAGCCTCAGCACGACTTTGCAGAGTTTAATTAATTTTGTCCGTTTAATGTAAATCTCTGTTTGGATCAACGTTATCTACAGATGGAAACGAATCCGAGTGCGAGTGCAGGTGATACTGTTATGAAATACAATCTACAATCATGAATCGTTGCGCAAAACATGGGTCCATTTCATTTCGTAGACTAAAGCAACGATAGCTCTTCAGAAAGGCTCTTTTGAGCTTTAAGGGTCGTCATTTGGTCTAAATTATTTAAAGGCATCGAATCCACCTACTGCAAACATGATCCCAATAAAGAGACATGCATCATTATTTGAATAAATCGTCTTGCACATTGGATTTCTCTCCAAGGGAAAGCTCGCGATTCCCGAGAAGTGTGTGGCGGGCCGATGAAATGGAGCTTCAGCAGCTATCAGCTGGCACCAAGCGGGAAATTATGAAATCGGTGCTCGGAATGGTTCTCGAGGCCTCAATCGAACATTCCCGATATTACTGCCCCGAAATCGTTTTCGATTTTATCTTACTTCCGGTCTGATTGCGTCGGAAGTCTGACGAAGCTGCGAGAACGATGACCGGAGCATTGTTTATGTAACAAAGATAAAATCAGAGCTCGGAATGGTTCTCGGGGTCTCAATCAGACATTCCCGATATTACTGCCCCGAGCTCGTCAATCAGACATTCCCGATATTACTGCCCCGAGCTCGTCTCCGATTTTACCTTACTTCTGGTCAAATTGCGTCGCAAAACCTAACGATACTGCGAGAACGATGACGGGAGCATCGATTACGTAAGAAAGACAAAATCGGTGCTCGGAATGGTTCTCGGGGCCTCAATCGGACATTCCTGACATTACTGCCACGAATTCGTCTCCGATTTTATCTCACTTCCGGTCAAATTGCGTCGGAAGTCTGACGATGCTGCGAGAACGATGTCGGGAGCATTGTTTGTGTAACAAAGATAAATCGGAGCTCGGAATGGTTCTCGGGGTATCGGTCGGACATTGCTGAAGGAAACTAAAATTTTGTTTTTGTCTCTATTTTTAAGGACGAAAAGTTCCCTCAAACCATCGTGGATTATTATTCCACATTCATTGGGCAAGATTATCTTGCCCAATCACATTATTTTTATAATTACAATATAATATCCCAGGGATATTATATTTCATTCATATTGATGTATCATAGTCATTACAGATGTAAAAGTGATCTATTGAAAATTCGTTTACTTCGTTGTTGCTTATTTTATTTTGTTGAACGATTCAGTGTTTTGAACACAGCTTTCAATACATTTATGTATGGCATGGATATCACATATTTGCACTCGTTCTGTCATAAAAGTCAGTTGACAAATGGCCGAGCCTCAAGAGGATCTTAACGCTTTTGCCAATTATCCTCCCTCTATTCCCTGTCTTATTGTAGGCATGCATGAGGCCGGAATGCCGCAGAGTAAGATCCGATGTCGGATCGGCTGCAATAGAAAATCGTCAGCTTGTGGATTCGAAGGCTCGCTAGAGGTGACGCGAACAAATTGTGCAATCACCACAAAAATAATAAGAAGCGGCTAAAAATATCTCCGGAACAGGACCAGCAATTGTGCGAATACGTGGAAGACAATCCTTTCACGACGATTCCCGAAGCTCTACAAGCGACGGGAATTCCGATTTCCGTTAATATGGCTCTAAGCCGTTTGAAAAGTGTGGGAGTTACCGCTCATCGGCCGATGAAGAAAACTCCCCTAACGGAGAACCATCGTGAGGAGAGGATTGTATTTGCTGAAGACCCTTTATTATGGACACCTGAACAGTGGGCTAAGGTTATCTGGTCTGACGAGAAGGTATAAGCTAGTCCCAAGTTCGTATTTGTTAAAAATAATGTTTCATAACAGATTTTGCTGAGTACCATCTTGTCATGGTTTTTCATCCATCTATCAATTCTCATACTATCTCTCAATTATTTTCTTTGTAAAAAAATAAGTATAGAATACCCCCTAAAAAACTTTAACAAGTAAAAAAAACGCCAAGTAATAAAAAATGCCCTCGAAAAAATTATCGGTCGTTTCACTATCTACAAGATTCTAATTAACCTCGAAATATTTGTGATTTTTTTTCAAACAATAGTTTTATTTAGATTTTAATTTTTCAACTCAAAGGTACAAAAGAAGTGAAATAACTTTTTATGAAAAAGCCAAGCAAATTTACTAGAAACGTACAGAAAATTACCAAACTCTAGTAATACCATTTTTCTCAATATTTTCTTTTCAAAAACCATTTTACTATTATAATAAAAGTACGAATCACGATTATATAAAAGTACAACGTACGCATCACACAAGTACTGTATGTATGTATCATTAGAAAAGCTGGGCAACGACTTGGCGTGCATGGTTAAGAAAAAAAGGTCGGCGAAGGATGGCGTTTTCTCAACAACCTGACCATTTCGTTAAGAAAAACATAAATTGACGCAATTTATTATGTAACTGCAAACCAAGTTTCTGATTCCGCAAAGTATAAATTAAAAAATCAGTGATGAACCCCTAGACCACACGGCTCTTGAAATCTCACTTTATTTACATAATTTGAAAAGTTGTGTGGAAGTATTCACTTTCTACTCTATTGCAGAACCACCATACATCTCATGAATTCTATTGCGTCGTATAAATTTTGGTGTAATGAACATAGTTTTGGCAGGCTGAAGGTTTGAATTACGGTCCGCACCACTTGCTGGTGGGAAAGGAATATCGATATTACTCTTGACACCTATCGCTCCATTTCCGATAATCTGTCTCAGTACAGTCGAACATCTCATTTCTAATAATCCTGTATGCCTGATGCGATGTTACTATTTGAAATAATCTATGTAGATAAATTGTTGCAAAAGTTACTTTTGCAAGCGGTAGGGACGTTTCTGTAAGAAAATCGTGTATCTTCCCGAGCTTTTTTCTTAACCATGCACGCCAAGTCGTTGTCCAGCTTTTCTAGTGATACATACATACAGTACTTGTGTGATGCATACGTTGTACTTTTATATAATCGTGATTCGTACTTTTATTATAATAGTAAAATGGTTTTTGAAAACAAAATATTGAGAAAAATGGTATTACTAGAGTTTGGTAATTTTCTGTACGTTTCTAGTAAATTTGCTTGGCTTTTTCATAAAAAGTTATTTAACATCTTTTGTACGTTTGAGTTGAAAAATTAAAATCTAAATAAAATTATTTTTTGAAAAAAATCACAAATATTTCGAGGTTAATTAGAATCTTGTAGATAGTGAAACAACCGATAATTTTTTCGAGGGCATTTTTTATTACTTGGCGTTTTTTTTACTTGTTAAAGTTTTTTAGGGGGATTTCACATCTTTTTGAAACGGAAATACTTCATTTTCTATAGTTATAAACTTAACGTGGTTGCAGCGTCATTTGCTCACTCTAGTTAGTGTGGTATATATTTTTATTTGCATATCCAAACGTTAAATTTATTAGGATGGTGGATTATTTCGCCGACGCTACTTAAGACGGAACGATACCCCGGCTCCATCGGTATGGCAGATAGGGATAGTAGATACCCACGGATTTCCTAAACGGCTCTTCAGAATTTCACGAAATTTGACCAGACAATGTTAAATTGATAGACCAACGGCTGTCTTCTCATGAAATTTGTTGAATAAAAAAAAAGTAGATTGTATTACCATGCTGAAGCCGCGATAGAAATGATGTGAAATAAAAAGTTTCCTTTATTTTCATCATGAAAATATTATATCATCAAGATCAAGCAATTAATTATGCTAAGTTTAAAATAAATCGACTGAGTAATTGTCGAGAAATGAATAAAAGTAATGAAAAATATCGCCTTTTTTAACGATTAATTAATAGCAATCATTGGAAAATTCATATATTGAGGTTTTGGGCAATTATTGATAATAATAAGATTATCTTAACGTATTAATTGAATTTACAAATTGAGAAATGTTTTTATTGTCCAGTTGAAACAGATGTACAGTCACTGACAAAACCTCAGTCAAGCACACGCCAATATCGTCGAATTTGACTTCAGTTGGTATTGAAAGTGGAAAATTAACATTTCTGAGTGTTAATTTATTATTAAATTAGCTGCTTGTTAGGCTAAACTTGTACGATATGATCTAGACTTGTAAATTTGCGATTCGCCCATTTTGGACTAACTTTTTGTCCGACGGTCCATCCAGTAATACCGTAAAATTAAATAATCTATTGTTTTGAATAAATTATAAATAAGGGGAAATAAATATTTATGTGTTTTACAATTTTCATTAACAGTAAGCCTTGAAAAGTAACTTTATAAACTTTATTTTTCAAACCACCCCAACATATTTTTTACATCTCTTTATTTTTATTATTATAGAGAGTAATCTTTGTGCAAATTGAACTTGTCTAAGACTGTGTGAAAATGTTGTAACGATCTGTTCAGCATGAAAATAAAAAAAAATTTGGGCTATTAAAATGAATAAGTTTTTGATGCATCTTACAATACAAACTTCAACGTCATCAAGTTGTATACTATAGAAAGTACCGCACCTACCGATCACAATCGTGGTCGAGAAAAAAGAAAAATAATTGTTTAAACAATTATTTTTGCATTACTTTTACCGTTGATTTTTGCAGCGCGTACGCAACAATCATATTTGCTGAGGGGTACAGAAAGTACCGCACTTACCGATCACAATCGTGGTCCAGAAGAAATGCTTTAATTGTTTACACAATTATTGTCGCATTATTTTTTACCATTGAGTTTTGCAACGCGTAAATATCAATCATATTTACTGAGAGGTATAGGATCTATCTAATCATATTTACTGTATCTACCGATCACAAACGTGGTCGAGAAAAAACAAATTGATAATTGTTGAAACAATTATTTTTTAATTATTTTTTACCGTTATGCTTTGCAGCGTGCAAACAGCAATCATATATACTGAGAGGCAATCATATATGCTCAAATTAGCGTATTTACCGATCACAATCGTGGTCGAGAATGAACGCATTCATAATTGTTTAAACAATTATGTTTGCATTATTTTTATTGTTAGCTTTTGCGGCTCGCAATCAGCAATCTATTTGCTGAGAGGTACTGGAAGTAAGTACCGTATCTACCGATCACAATCTTGGTCGAGATAAACGCATTCATAATTGTTTAAACAATTACGATTGCATTATTTTTATTGTTATGTTTTGCGGCTCGCAAGCAGCAATTTATTTGCCGAGAGGTACTGAAAGTACCGTATCTACCTATCACAATCGTGGTCGAGATAAACGCATTCATTATTGTTTAAACAATTATGATTGCATTATTTTTATTGTTAGGTTTTGCGGCTCGCAAGCAGCAATTTATTTGCCGAGAGGTACTGAAAGTACCGTATCTACCGATCACAATCGTGGTCGAGATAAACGCATTCATAATTGTTTAAACAATTATGATTGCATTATTTTTATTGTCATGTTTTGCAGCTCGCAAGCAGCAATTTATTTGCCGAGAGGTACTGAAAGTACCGTATCTACCGATCACAATCGTGGTCGAGATAAACGCATTCATAATTGTTTAAACAATTATGATTGCATTATTTTTATTGTCATGTTTTGCAGCTCGCAAGCAACAATTTATTTGCCGAGAGGTACTGAAAGTACCGTATCTACCGATCACAATCGTGGTCGAGATAAACGCATTCATAATTGTTTAAACAATTATGGCTGCATTATTTTTACCGTTGGATTTTACATAACGCAAGCAGCAATCATAATTATTAAGAGGTTTGAAAGTACCGTATCTCCACAATCGTGATCGCGGAAAAATGCAAAAATAATTTTTTAAACAATTATTTTTGCATTATTTGTATCGTTACGTTTTGCGGCTCACGAGTAGCAATTTATTTGCTGAGAGCTATTGAGTGTACCGTATCTACTGATCACAATCGTGATCGAGGAAAAATGCAAAAATAATTTTTTAAACAACTATTTTTGCATTATTTTTAGCGTAACGTTTTGCGGCTCGCAAACAGCAATCTATTTGCTGAGAGGTACTGAAAGCACCGTATCTACCGATCACAATCGTGGTCGAAAATAAATGCATTCATAATTGTTGAAACAATTATGTTTGTATTATTTGTACCGTAAATGTTTACTGAGCCAATCGCTACACTCAGCAAGGACTCTTTCTGCGAAATTCGTGTTTTTGAATTTCTTGCGAATTCGGCGTTGAGAAAAGAAAATAAAGTTCTTTCTCGACGCTGACTGTGTTTATGTATGTTTGTGCATGTATATACGCTCACGTGTTGTATATGCGCTCACGCGGTGTGTACGCGCTACGAAGGGTCAGCCCGCGGGAAGATAAAAATCTTCAACCGCGTGCGGCCGACGTAGTAATGCACACCGACATACACGCACACGCGTTGCGAGACGCAAGAAGGCATTTACAATCTCCCGGTAGGTGGCAGGGGTTCGTACGAGTTCTGCCCTACCGACTGGGGCCGGGGCTGCGTCGAAGTCTTGCTGCGGGTACCGTTCCCTCTTAAAGCCGACAGAGCCCATACATCGTTTGTTTATAGTAGCTTTGCCCTGAAGTGAACCGTTGGTGCACTTCAGGCTGAAACAGGCTTGTTCCCATGTTAACGCTTTCCCAAAAAGGACGTATGTAGTATAGCTTACGATGCGACCGAATAACTTTATCCCTCCAAGAAAACTGACGAGTCTGGAACGTTCTAAAGTGTTGAAGAGTTTTTGTGGTAAAAAAGTCGCTCGGAAATTCGACCAATTATTATGAGATCTCAAGTTTGAGTAAGGGGATCGAAAAATGACCCAAACAAAATCGATCAGAAAAAATAACATTTTATTGGGAAAATGTCATTAGATTTTCGATTCGTCTCCGCGTTTTCGGGTAATGTCGATTATAAGTTAAAAAGTCGTCTGCTAAAGCCCATCTTGGTGTATAAAGAGTGTGCGGCGTGTCGTGTCGTGACAGTCGTTTTTTTTTTATTACTTGGCGTCGAGACGCTGCTGCGTCTCTTGATTACGTACAATACTCGACGAAAAAAGGTTTATTAATCTCGTGTGATTGCACAGTCGTTAAAAAAAGTTATTTTTTCGTACTCATATCATAATGTACTATTAATAGTTAATGGCTATAAAAATTCCTTTTTTGGAGAAAAATTGCTTTTCGTGAAATTATTATATTAACCAAAAATATAAATAAAAAGACGCCAATTTTTATAAAGTTACTTTTTAGTGTTTACTGTTGATGAAAATTGTAAAACACAAATATTTTTTTTAGCTTTATTTTCAATTTTTCTAAAACAATACATTTTTTAATCTTAAGGTATTACTGGATGGGCCGTCGGGTAAAAAGTTAGTCCAAAATGGGCGAATTATGGATTTACAAGTCTAGATCATTTCGTACATGTTCAGCCATACAAATAGCTAATTTAATAATAAATTAACACATAGGAATATTAATTTTCCACTTTTAATAATAATTGAAGTCAAATTTGAGGATATTGGTGTGTGCTTGACTGCCGTTTTGTCAGTGTCTGTACATCTGTTTCATGTATTGTTCAACACAATACTTTCTTCATTTCCAACTTCAATTAATACGTTCAGATCGTCTTATTATTATCAATAATTACCCAAAAACTGAATATATTATACATTGAGTTTTCTAATGATGATTATTAATTCATCGTTAAAAAAGTCGATGATGCGTCATTCCGTCTTATGGACATAGCTCACCTTTTCGGTCGCTAAAAATCCTACTGCCAAGTTCTCTCCTAGATGGACCACGTTTCGGGCAAACGAAGAGAAAGGCGTTGTTCATCGTTCAACAGAGCGGAACGTGTTTCTTTTCATTGTTCCAAAATATCAGCCAGCTCGGAGAACACTGAGAATCAGCAAATTAGCTGTCTCTCTTACACTCATAGCCACCCCGTCGGTGTGACACATGGCCTTAAGGCTATGTGTCACTCGTTTCGTTCGCTACAACAGAACAGGATTACAGGTGCCGAGTGTTCTGGAAAACGGCTCTACAGAATGTCACGAAACTTACACAGTCGATCACAAATTACTAGTGTAGCTATGCTGGTTCCCACCATGTAGGAATTTCCCTTGCCAACGGTAGGTAAGGTAGAAACATTACCTTGTGGAAATCTACCTTGCCGGCGGTCGGCAATGTAGATCCAGAATCGACCGTCGGTAATGCAGATTCCCTTGACCGTTGGTAATCCGACCCAAACGCGTCGGTAATATGACCCAGATTGACAAAAGTTGCGACACGGCGAGAAATTAAAAAAAATGGTGATGCCGGTGGTCTGCTTTTGGCGGGAAGTTCAAAAGCGAAGACACGAACCTTTTGGTGGGAAAAAGCGGAGACACGGACCTTTTGGCACCAAAGTAGGAAACTCAAACGCGAGGTCCGCGACACCAGCGATCAGGATAGTTGCCATTGGGATAGTTAACTATCAAGACTCATAATTGACAAACGTTGAGATACGGCGAGAGGTTTAAAAACTCATTGGTGGTCAGCTGTCGGCGGAAAGTTTTGAAGCCTATTGCAGAGTGGGAAAAAGCCTATTGCAGGTGGGAAAAAGCAGAGACGCGCGGAAGCAGAACTTTTGGCGGGAAATTCAAACGTAAGATCCCCGATACAAGCGATCAGGATAGTTGATAATCGGGACAGTTGAAGAACTTTTGGCGGGAAGCCTGTTGGCGGGAAAAAGCGGAGACGCGCGAAAGCAGACCTGTTGGCGGGAAATTCAAACGTGAGGTCCGTGATACCAGTAATCAGGATGGTAGGGGATAACACCACTCTAGGATTTTGGAAAAATCGTTTTTTTTGCTTAAAAAATACTTTGGGGTCATAAAAACAATATGCAATTGGTCCTGTAGCGATTTTTTTTTAAGGTTCAATTATCGATTTCGCCGCAGCACCTAACTCGCGCGGCGCGCTCTGATTCGTTGCTTTTACCTGTCGAAATAATAGGAAAAGAAAGAGTGCATCGACCACGTGCAAAAACGAATGGGTACTCGCCTTCGAAATTTGAAAAAAAAAAAAACAAACAAAAGGCCTCGGAGGAAGAGGCAAACTAACTGGCAAACTAATTGACAAGTTATCGATTTATTATGGTCTAGCAATACGTCGTAATCCCAATTGTATAGAAAAAATGCGTAATGAAATCTACGCAACGCTAGACCATAATTTATCGACAGACGACCAACCAAAACACGAAAAATGCCCGCACGGAGAAAATTCGTGGTGCTCGTGGCAGAAGGCACAGACCACTGGAGACTAAGATTATACCCATAACCATAAGCCACCTCTATCGCAGGACGTTTTCGAAGCGATCTCTGCCATTTACAAAGAATTAAGCAGAGACGAGCTACTTACTCGTTGCATCGGCGGCTTCACGCAAAATAGCAACGAAAGCTTCCATGCGACTGTGTGATCTATGACACCGAAATCGATCTCCAGCGGCAAAAACGTCCTTGATACCGCAGTATACATTGCTGTAGATATCTATAATGATGGCCTATCTAGCATCATGATGCTCATGCCGAATTTAGGCATGAAAATTGGGCCGACCTGCTTTAATTTCTGCGTGGAAGCAAACGAGCGCCGCATCAAATTTTCCGAAAAATCGCTCGCCGATTCTGCAAAACAGGCCCGATTATCCTTCAAATCGTCCAGGAAGGAAGGAGGAAACTATTAACGTAGATGGACAAATGTATGGTGCCGGCATCGCAGATTAAAGGTAAACAAACATTTCAAGGATTTAAGTGCTCGTACAACTTTAAACGTGTTTTTTCTCGAAACCACTTTTTTCAAACTGGGAGGACGGATTACTCGAACACCTTTGCATGTATCAATTTGAACTTTTGATAGTAGCTTCATAATTACATTCTCTACGGGAGTACATAGCCATCTTTTGATTAAATGTAAACTTTTTTTCATAAACAATTTACTGCTTATTTTTTGGCCAAAAAATCGATTTATTTTTTCCAAAGTGCGCCATTTTTTCAATACTTCATTAAAAAATCCCTACGTAGTCCCATAGCTAATAATATATAGATTATAATGTTTTTTGGTTTTTGTTCCAAGTCTTATACTTTACGAGAAAAACGTCCTCCCGTGAAGCTATTTGTAAAAAACACGTTTATCAAGATAGGCTCTGTCGCCGCCATTTTGTATGAAAATTATAATAATTTTTTTTAATACTTTAATATGTGTTAAATAAACCCTCTCAAAAGAAATCCTATTCCTTTTTTTTATACTCCCAAAATAAATTGTCAAAGTTAGGCCTTATTTTCTGCCGCTAGAGTGGTGTTATCCCTTAACTATAGAGTTTTTGAGGTTAGGATAGTCAGTGACACACGGTTAATTACAAAGATACTTATTTTTATTAAGAATTCAAGATACATTATTTACATTCTCTTCTGAGTGGTGGTGATGCAGGCAAACTTTTCTCGACGTGTTCGCGGCATCGTGGACACTCGACGACTTCGGGATCACATTTTAGGTATTCGGGTAAATTATCCCAGGCGAGGTCAACGCTGTATGCAGAGAGATTGACGATGAATTCCTTGGGTAGCTGGGCGATGTCGGTGGGGTCCATGGCAGAGAGAAGTCCAACGTGATGAAACAGTTTAAGCGATCTTCCAACGGACGGGAGGCTCTCTCGAAGAAAATTCTTCAACAGCAGGACATTTCGAAGTGCGCAGTTGGAGGAATCGTGGTGAGGGCAGGATGCTGTCAGTTTGTTCGACCTCCTGAGTGAAGGACAAGCTTCGACGTCGCGTGCATCCGATCCAAAACGTTCGAGCAACTGCTGCTTCCGCTATCCCTTCACGTAGATTGCGCTGGCCTTGCGCAGAACCGATCGAAGCACGTTCTCGATCTCGCAGTAGGGCACTTTTCCCGTGCTTCAGCCGAGATGATAGTTGCGTTCGAGCCACAAATTCATGCTTTTATACCTGGCTGGGAGATTGTACCATGGTGTCGGTGGTTCGAAAATGAAAACCAGCGGTTGCGCGTCCGAATTGAGCGGTGCTACTGCTAGTTCTTTAACTACAAACTCGTTCTTGTCCCGCTGGAACTGTGTATCCACCACGTACTTCATTGCGAATGATGATGAACGCTTAACTCGAGCGTCTTTTATAGGCGGATTTTGCGTTCCCGCCATCACTCTGGAGGTGTCTCTTCACATCCCCACTTATGGGATTGTAGTTTACGATGCGATCGTGCAAGATCAGGCAGTAGGCTATAGTTCCCGCGGGAAAATTGGAATCAGCCTCTAGTTCGCTACGAACGTCAACCGGTGCCTGATTGAGCGCATCATTCTGTTTCGAGCCGTAAATCACGATGAGTAGAGCATACGCGATAAAGTCTGTCTTTATCAGCATGAGTTCCGGCGCCTTCCTATAGTACGCAGTCTGGAAGCTGGCGTATATCTGCGTACATACGTCGAGATTGAGATTACCGTAAGGGTAGCACTGCGATTTGAAGAACAGTTTCACATTGGTTATTGCGCAGTGATCGAAGCGGCTAGCGTTTGCCGTTCGAACGCCGCTTCGATTCGTCTAGAAGGCGAGAATGACGAAACGCGGTTTCTCAAGCTGATTCGACGTCTTGACTGTCTAAACGTGTTTCGTAGTGTTTGGAAGCATGGAGTATTCGTACAATTCCCACATGCAAAAACACATAGTGATG
The DNA here is from genome assembly GCA_963932345.1 of Ophion ventricosus. NCBI lineage: Eukaryota > Metazoa > Arthropoda > Insecta > Hymenoptera > Ichneumonidae > Ophion > Ophion ventricosus. The sequence goes on from OZ010719.1 coordinate 24,562,897, forward strand.
TCCTTCTCGATGTGACTGAGCAGACGTATTTTGTGCTTAGTTGACAGCATCACGTAAGGCATCAGCCAATCTATCTTAGCGATCTCAATCTTGAATTCCTCGGTAGCGCCGTTCTGTAGGCCTATTTGAATCATCGCATTCGCGTCATTCCTAGATCGCGTGAGAATCAGCTCGTGCTTCGTGTTGATGATGATCTTGCGGTAGTCCTCAGCGAAGTCGAGAATCATGGCGAGCGGTATGCATTATGACACAATTTTCCGGGCATCGTGTCCCAACTCGCTCTCGCTGCGTTCACACGGGAAGGGCGCCAGTCGCGCGAATTCGCGTGACAAATTTATTTTTCCCGAACGATCGGCGAGTGGGTTTTTGCCGGCAGCTTCAGCTGAATTTTCGGTAGAGTGGCGAGATTGATCTGGTGCAGATTAGCCGTTCGTGATTTGGGGTAGCAATTTGATTAACTTGAATTTCTTCCCAAAAAAAAAAGAGATTACAATGTCCCTTCACACGGGATTCTCTTCGCAACAATCTTACAAAAGAATTTTGTCAAGGTTCGGGAAGTTATAAAACTAATTAAACAGAAAAGGGTAACTTGCTCGGTAATTCATTAACAATACGAATTTATCCTAATTATCCTAAGGTCTTTGCTCGCTTTTAAAGAAAATAAAAGTTGAACCCAGCTTGGCGATTCGAATTTAATAAAATGACGGGAATTTCGCTAATGAACATGAAAAGGTTCTCTCGATCGTCGAGGTACCGCTACGATATCGCTCGGACCAATTCAAACAGTAAGATGGAGAACTCAAAAATATTTTATGCGCGCATTTAAATGAGACAACACGAAGAGCGAAACGACAGACTCACCGATAACTTTCCGCGGAACAGGATCGGAGATTCTCAATCGATCCTGATCGTTGACGATAGTCGGCGGCGTTGGCTTCTCGGTAACGGAAAATAATTAAACAAAATCAACAAAAATGTAAATAATTCCTAAGATTTCGTAATGAACATATCGGAGTGCTCGAGCGGGGTTTTGAGACGGTGAAGTACGCACTCTCTCCCCGTGCCACGATGACCAAAATGCATTTTGTGACGGGAGCAGAAAATCCATGTCACAACTCCTCCCCCCTTAAAGCAAAAGGACGACCCGGCCTTGTAAAGCCGACGTCTCGCTCTTCCAATAGTTTATTTATATGGTCGCGGTCGTACCTCCCCTCAAGAGTGTCCAGCAGTCCAAAAAAATGAAAGTTATATTCTATGATGTTTGTACAGACAGTACGAACAACTAAGGAAATTAATTACCGGACCTTGTTGAAACTAGGGACAAAGGGCGACAAGAAAACACATTCCCCTTCTTGCAAGACGACAACGATGAGGCGGAGGGACCTACCCAGGGCCACGATCATCCCCGACTTCGTCGTCGGTTGGTGGATCATTATCTATTAGCGATACGAAAGATTTCAAATCGTCTATCAGGGCTCTTACTACTTGCCCCCCTTCTACCGCTTGGACCTCGTACACGACTGGTGATAAAACGCAAACGACACGAAAAGGGCCGTAATATTTCGTGGCAAATTTTGCAGCTACGTTTTGCGCAGTCGACGATAATATGCGTTTTTCTTCAATACGAGATTACCTACTTTGAATTCGAGAGCGCGGTGTTGGCGGTTATATTGACGAGCTTATCACTGGTATGTTTCTTCGAGATCATGAGTACTTCTAGCCCGAAGGTCTGAAAGCTCTCGCATGCGTTGGGACCAGACTTTTGGTGGTAACGGATCGAGTACACCCTCCTCGCGTCGTCAGTAAAAATCATAGGACTTTGCTTCCCGATCGAAGTTTAGGTATGCGGGAGTGCTATTCGCGGACGTTTGATACGCCGTATTGAAAGCAAAGCGAAATTCTGATAAATGGAGATCCCACGCTCAATGATCATTTTCAAAGAACGCGACTATCGTGGTTTTCACGACCCGATTGACCCGGTCAACGGGATTTGCTTACGGGTGATACGGTGGTGTGGTGGATCCCCCATTCGGCAGCGATAACGCGAATACTCTGGTTGACGAACTCCGTCCTATTATCGATAAGGAGAACTTAGGGTATACCCCAACGAGAAAAGACGAGCTCTTCCAAGGCTTCTCCAATATTTGTACCAGTAGCCTTACGCAAAGAGCAGATCTCGACCCATTGCGTGAAAAGATCTTGGATCACGAGAACGTAGGCATTCCCCGTATGACTCGGGAGATAAGGACCCATGATGTCAGCTGCCACCACAGTCCACAGTTCCTCGATTACTCGATGGCCCATGCGACCTAACGGCGGGAGCTGTTCAACCTTCGTACGTTGATATAAGCCGTAATGTCCACGTGGCGCAGCGCATCCCGGCACATATGTGGCCAGAAATACGAGTGAAATATTCGCTCGTAAGTTTTCTGGACCCCAAGATGTCCTGCTTGAATGTCATCGTGACATTCCTTTAAAACTCCCCTCCGCGCGTGGCGCGGGATCACCAACTTACATTCTGAGTCGTCCCCTACTAAAGGTGAACGACGGGAAACTCGGCGATAAACATAAAGGCTTCCGTCGAGTACTCTATAATTCAGGAATCGTTTAGGCCTAGCCAATACCTCTCGCAGTCTCTTCGAGTACCACGGATCATTGGCGCCCACAAACGGTGGTCGTACGGTATCGTCGGCATCTACCTCTTCGGCAGAGAAAAGAAAGTTACACTCCGACGTTCTCTTAGGGGATCCCACAACCTTAGGGGGCTCGGTCTCGAACCTTCGATACAGCGCATCGGGAACGTGGTTTAGCGCACCCTTTCGATACACTATCTCGAAGTCATATTGAGCCTCATTGTAAGGCCCGTCGGGTTAAACGGTCCGTGGGTTCCTTAAGAGTCTGCAGCCACCTCAGGCTATGATGATCGGTAACCACGGTGAAGCGGTACCTCTCCAAATACGCCCAGGATTTGCGTATGGCCCAGAGAATGGCTAAACATTTTTGATCGGTAGTGGAATAATTCCTTTCCGCCTGGGAAAGGGTCCTGCTCACATCGGCGATCGGGTGTTCCGTTCCCTCAATCTCCTGCGTGAGCACGGCACCGATTCCGGTTATACCGCCGTCCGTCTGAAGTGTGAACTTAGCGGAAAAATCAGGGCAGGCAAGAGTCGGACGATTGGCTAGAGCTTCTTTCAATTTCTCGAAAGCTCTTTTGCGCTCGTCATTCCAGACCCACAACTCCTTCTTTTTGGTAAGGCGCGTGAGTGGTTTGGCGACCTCCGCGAAACGCAGGATGAATCGCCGATACCACGACGCCATGCCTAAGAAACGCCTCAAACGGGGGAGGCGCCTCGGGATCCACCTGCAAACCATCACGGTTCACCAGAAAACCCAAGTACTTCACCTCCGGACAACAAAAATCGCATTTTTCTAGATGAACTTTTAATCCCACGGCCACAATTTTGTCGAAGACGCGTTTGAGCCAGATGAGATGTTCGTCAAAGGACTCTGTGACGATTATGATGTCGTCTAGGTAATCAAAGGCGCGCGGTTCCATTTTGAGACCGATGATGCAATCTAACAAACGCTGAAAAGTTGCGGGTGCTTCAGTGAGACCGTAAGGCCTCCTCTTAAATTGGAAAAAGCCGTTATTTGTTTAGAGGCTTCATCAAGAGGAATCTGATGGAACGCCTGACTTAGGTCAATCGTGGAAATATATTTAACCGATCTTAGCCTATCGAGGATCTGGTTCATGTATGGTAACGGGTACGCGTCCTTTTTCGAAACCTCATTCACTTTGCGGAAATCGAGGCAAAAGCGATCGGTGTTATTTGGCTTTTTGATCATTACAACGGGACTCGACCAATCGCTACGCGATGGTTCTATCACGCCCGCCTCCAGCATACGATCAACTTCCGCATCGATTGCCTCGCGAACTATCGGCGTAGCCGGGTAATAACGCTGCTTTATCGGACTGGCTGTTCCGACATCGATATGATGCTCGATCAAATTCGTTACCCCGGGAACTCGGCGGAGGGTTGGAATCTCCTTTTCTAAAAAAGTGAGGTATACCGAGAACGGCTCATGTGTACCCTGGGACCGTTTCATGATGTCCTCTCGTAATGCCATTTGAAATTCGGGTTCCCGAATCGGTAGCACATCGCTGACTCAAAATCATAGAAAATTTGTAATCTCGCGCGTTTCGTTCGGTACCACCATAAGTCTGTACCCCGAAAAGAGAATTCTAGGTAATAATAAATCGGCATCTAGGGCCGGAAGCATACGATGCCCTCTGGCGAGTAGGAGCAAAAAGCTTTCAACGTCATCACCGATATGTCCCGAAAATCGAATACCCCATTTTCGGAGGGTTTCGTAGGTGAATCGCATTTCGGCGGGCTCCGCCGGTGATGGTCGAACGTCGTCTCGCGGCGAGGAATGTATCGGCAGATGAATATCGCGGACCCCGTTCGGATTCTTATTAACCTGAACCGGCATCTTTTGCCCAACCAATTCGCGCTCATCCCGATAGGTAAGCGAAGACGGAAACGCGAATGGAATATGGGAGGTGGGTCTCCCGGAGGAAAGGGTTGACTCAAAACCACTCAGTCGCCCTTTAAGACACCTGTCACGATCGGAGGTTGACCAAATTCCGTTCTGGAGGCATTAATTACATCGACACTAAAAGGGTTGGTCAAATTGAGTAAGATGGCTTCGAGGTTCGACTGTACCACCGGCTCCGATAAAATAAGAATAGGGCGCGAGCGGCTTTCCATGGGGACACCGCTATCGGGAACATTCCGCGTAGAACTCCCACACGGCCGATCACACGCGGGAAGCTCCATATCCCGAGATCTTGGCGGGGTACGCCTCATAACGAACCGAAGCACGAGAGAAAAAGAGGGAAAGGAAAAGGCCGAGTAATCCCGAAGCGACGCTTGGCGTTCGCGTGCAGACACGAGAGCGTGATGATTCGAATGACATCGGAAAGACCCGAAAAATTGTTAACGCGAACGCTCGCTCGCACGCACACCCACGACCTTACGCGGGAACACGAACGACGTGACGCGACGCACCACCACGCATATACTTCCGACACACCAAGACTTGCAATGTTTACCTATCGCCCGTGTACGCCCCATGTACGAATTGCAAACGGGCTTAGTACTGGCACTGCACTGATGCCAGAGCTGCCAATACTGGCAGGATACCAAGGACCAAGCCTTGCCCAAGTCAAAATCAGTATTGAGACAACTTCGGTTTGTTAACACCTGTCCAAGTTATGGTGCCATGAATCGGCTCGACATTGTTTACGGGTATTGACTCAGAACAAGTGCCCAGTTTTGGGCCAGATATTATTGCTACTCTTGAGACAAACCCTGAATTAGTACTTTGCCGGTACATGCCCATGTATAGACTAGAAACTTGGCTTAGTCTTGGCTCAGTACTGATGCCAGAGCTGCCAATACTAGCAGGCTACCAAGGGCCAAGCCTTGCCCAAGTCAAAATCAGTGTTGAGACAACTTCGGTTTGTTAACACCTGTCCAAATTATGGTGCCGTCAATCGGCTCGATACTGTTTATTGGTATTGGCTCAGAACATGTTCCTAGTTTTGGGTCAGATATGATTGCCAGTCTTGAGACTCACCCTAAATCAGTACTTGGCCGGTACATGCCCATATATAGACTGGAAACTTGGCTTAGTACTGACACCAGATGTGTTAATACTGGCAGACTACGAAGTGCCAACGTTTACCCAAGTCAAAATTAGTATTGGGACAATTTTGGGTTTTTAACCCCGGTCCAACTTAGGATGCCGTGAAGTGGCTCGATATTGGTTACTGGTCGTGGCTCCGAATATGTGCCCCGTTTTGGGCCGGAAGTTATTGCTTGTTCTGAGACGACTCCTAAATTAGTACTTCGCCAGCAGTAAGACGAATCCTAAGTCTGAACTTTTTCAATATTGGCTCGTGCTCCGTGGACCAACGCGTGCTACCCAATGCCGGAAAGATATGGATGACTACCGGTGATTCAAAACTAGTAGTCAATTTCGGCCAGTATTCAGGTTCATGCTTAATCGACTTCACTTGCATAACTGGATATGAGAGAAAGGCTTGGAAAGAGGTTCAACGTAAAGTATTTATCAAACCATATTTATAAAAAGATAAAATATTTATCCGTAAAGTTATTATCAAACCTTATTTAAAGAGTATTTATTTCCGTAAGTATTTATCAAAATATATTTACAAAAATATAAACAAAAAAAGAAAACAAATCAATATAAATATCTCCGTGCGTGCGTGCAATTTTAAGTTCCGTTCTTGGCGCCTCTTTCCGCTTTTCCGCCCTCACGGTCACCTGTTCCAGATAAATATCTGCTTGTAGCCGTGAGAATATTTTTTTCGTCGACCTCGATTTTTCGTTAATAACATCTGAAAACACGTAAATATAGTATTTTAAGTACAATCCTTCGTTTATAATTTAATGCATTAAGTATACCCCACCCCCATTTTCTGGAATAATTATCATTGAAACTTTAATAAAAATGTATTCATTGGAATTTAAAACATGTGAACTTCATTGTACAAATGTTGCAAATGATATTATAAAATAAATATTATTATTGAACAAATTGTGCGTCAATATTTATTTGAAAAAATAATGGATGATTAAAAAAATGGACTCTCGTGGATTTGGAATATTTGAAAATAGCATGTAAGATTTGAATTTCCAATTTAATATTTGAATATTTGATATCGACACCAATCGATTATTTATCGACGCATAATAATACTGTACCTGAAAACAAGTCATCTTCGACATGCTTAGATGTTTGGTCGTCTCTGTGTGCGAGTCGACTTCCGTGCTTACGATGTCTGCTTCTTTGTACGCACGTTCCAACCTTCGCATCCTCTGGTCGAAAGTATCTTGAAAATCGATGCAAAGTCCATTCATTAAATTTGGGATTCTTCATACAGGAAGTTCAAGCTATAGTTATAATGTATAGATATACCTGCACTTTTTATGTATTTGACAGCAAATAATTTCCATTCTGATGGCGGTGGCTTCCCTTGCTTAATAAGCGCGGATGCGTCCACCTGTTTAGATGGGAAGTAACATAGCCAGTCATCATTTTTCTCTTGTATCAACCATGAATTTGGTACAAGTTCTATGACAATTTTGCCTCTTCTTTTTTCTTTTATGAAAGAGACAATTGTGAATCCCTTCTTCTCCGTAACCTATATTTAAAAAAAATCATATTATTTATCAAAAAATAAAAATATGGAAAAGGAACATTGATTTTGCATTAAAATATGGCTAAACAATTGGTAATAAATTGGGAAAAAAGTTGTCCCATAAGTAGACCGAATATTAATTTTTTCGTAATAAGCGAATTCATTAATATTTCTAAATACACTTTAACGTTTCAGAATATCCTTAAATTTTTTAAAAGATCGTTTTCGAAAAATATTCAATGCTATACCGTGCAATTATTAATCTAAGTGCCTGGAATATTCTCAAGTATGATATGGAATCTTTGATACAAAATCATATCCAAAATTTGTTACGTTTCGTTCGTTTTTCAAAATTTCAATTTTTTTCAAGAACGTAAAAATAATCGAAAAAATTCGTATGGATTTTGAAAAATCCATAAATTTGTTTAAAACGAAAAAAAGAATCGGGAACCTAATTATTTATTGGACAATTGTTTTTTATTATTATCTTGGCGGCCGGTTTGGGCCCGTCTTGAACCAGATAAGACAGACTTCGGGGTAAGGGTCGGCCAGATCTGTCCTCGCGTACGAAATAATTTTACCATCCTTTTTCAATTACAGATAGAAAATTGTAATCAATTCGAACGATATTAAATAAAGAAACTAATGTGACTTTCTCGTCGCTTTTTAATGGTTCTATTTTTTTAATTTGATTTGTAAATTTTTATTTACAGTATTTATTAAATATATGGTTGATGCATTTTTTTACTTAATATTTCGTTTTAGTATTGTAAACTGGCGTTCGTTATTTTTCAATAATCTTACTAACTAAAGGAAAGCATAAAATAAAATAACAAATCATTAAACATGTAAGGCCAATTCCGGCTAAGGACTGTCATTGTCTGTTTCTTGTCAAGACTGGGCCACCATTTATATCCTTCTTTTTCCACATTAAATTTGCAATATTTAAAGATTATTCTTCTTACCTTTCCACCCTCGTCGCCTGACGAATTCATCTTTTGTCAAATTATTACATTTCACCACACAATATCGCATTCACAGTTTACCATTTACCGTTTTTTTGTACTGTTCGAACCGCGGCTCTAAGAAGACTGAGATGATGGCCCGCTCGTACCAACTGACCCCCAAATGTCTTTGCGCCTTTGTATTCGTCAACGGCGGCGCTACGTCGTTCGGCGCGGACGACTAATACACTAACACACTCGGGTGCCCAGTTTGAACAGCTCTGAGTATGAAAATATTTTTTATTTAAAAAACAGATCGAACGTCTGTAGGAATATTGTGGATCCTAGGTAATTTTCATAAGTCTATGGTCTAGACTATAGCTTACAAGCAATATAAGCAAAAATATTTTTAAGACATATAAAATATACAAAAGGTTGGTCCGTAGCGTGCGTGTGGAATAATTCGAATGCCCCACCCCTCCTAGACCGAGATCCTCACACAAGCCTAGCCTTTGCCTTCGCTTATAGCTGCGTAAACAAAAAACTGCTACGCAGATTACAATCAGCGTAGCGTCGGAAGACGAGTCCTCAACTCGGCCGCTACGCCACGTGTTTTCTTGTGGTGGTCGAGAGAAGAAGTCCTCGAGGAACAAAATATTTCGCAGCCAGTATAGGATATAACACCAGCCCAGTTTGTCCCCAGTAGTGGGTCGGCTGTCGGGTGCATACAAATAGTCGGTACGCCTATAATATAACATATGTCAGCCCAGCACAAACCCAGTATTAGGACAAGTAACGGTCGTGCATTGGCATACGCGATTGGCATACTAGACACAAATATCAAGCCACTGTATGCCCAGTCGTGGGCCAACTGTTGGGCTCATGCCGAATGAATATATACTCGATTATCACGGCAAAAGTCAGCCCAGCACATAACCAATACTGAGACAACTTTCGGGTGTCTCACAAAATATTTCGCAGCCAGTATAGGATATAACATCACCCCAGTTTGTCCCTAGTAGTGGGTTGACTCTCGGGTGCATAAAGAAATAGTCGGTACGCAAATGATGGAAAATATATCAGCCCAGCACACAACCAGTATTAGGACAAGTAACGGTCTTGCATTGGCATACGCGATTGGCATACTAAACACAAATATCAACCCACTGTATGCCCGGTACTGGGCCAACTGTCGAGTTGCTCATGAAACAATCTGCAGCCAGTATAGGATATAAAATCAGCCCAGTTTGTCCCCGGTAGTGAGTCGACTCTAGGGTGCATACAGAGATAGTCGGTACTCCAATGATGTAACATATGTCAGCCCAGCACACACCCAGTATTAGGACAAGTAACGGTCGTGCATTGGCATACGCGATTGGCATACTAAACACAAATATCAAGCCACTGTATGCCCGGTAGTGGGCCAAATGTTGGGCTCATGCCGAATGAATTTGCATTCGAGTATTACGACAAAAGTCAGCCCAGCACATTACCAATACTGAGACAACTGTCGAGTGGCTCACGAAACAATCTGCAGCCAGTATAGGATATAACATCAGCCCAGTTTGTCCCCAGTAGTGGGTCGGCTTTCGGGTTCATATAGAGAAAGTCGGTACGCCTATAATATAACATATGTCAGCCCAGCACACACCCAGTATTAGGCCAAGTAACGGTCGTGCATTGGCATACGCGATTGGCATACTAAACACAAATATCAAGCCACTGTATGCCCGGTCGTGGGCCAACTGTTGGGCTCATGCCGAATGAATATGTACTCGAGTATCACGGCAAAAGTCAGCCCAGCACATAATCAATACTGAGACAACTTTCGGGTGTCTCACAAAATATTTTGCAGCCAGTATAGGCTATAACATCAGCCCAGTTTGTCCCCAGTAGTGGGTCGGCTTTCGGGTGCATACAGAAATAGTCGGTACGCCAATGATGGAAAATATATCAGCCCAGCACACAACCAGTATTAGGACAAGTAACGGTCTTGCATTGGCATACGCGATTGGCATACTAAACACAAATATCAACCCACTGTATGCCCGGTACTGGGCCAACTGTCGGGTGGCTCACGAAACAATCTGCAGCCAGTATAGGATATAACATCAACCCAGTTTGTCCCCAGTAGTGGGTTGACTCTCCGGTGCATACAGAGATAGTCGGTACGCCAATGATATAACATATGTCAGCCCAGCACACACCCAGTATTAGGACAAGTAACGGTCTTGCATTGACATGCGCGATTGGCACAGTGAACACCAATATCAACCCACTGTATGCCCGGTACTGGGCCAACTATTGGGCTCATGCCGAATGAATTTGCATTCGAGTATTACGACAAAAGTCAGCCCAGCACATTACCAGTACTGAGACAACTGTCGGGTGGCTCACGAAACAATCTGCAGCCAGTATAGGATATAACATCAGCCCAGTTTGTCCCCAGTAGTGGGTCGACTCTCGGGTGCATACAAAGATAGTCGGTACGCCAATGATATAAAATATGTCAGCCCAGCACACACCCAGTATTAGGACAAGTAACGGTCGTGAATTATCAACAAATATCAACCCGCTGTACGCCCGGTGGTGGGCCAACTGTTGGGCTCATGCCGAATGAATTTGTACTCGAGTATTACGACAAAAGTCAGCCCAGCACATAACCAATACTGAGACAACTGTCGGGTGGCAAACGAAACAATCTGCAGCCAGTATAAAACACAACATCGTCCCAGTGTATCCCTAGTACTGAACCGATTCTCGGTTGAGACCCATATATATTTACTTATCAGTACTGGTCATCAGAATTCGCCCAGTACTGGTTAAATAATTTATCTATACTGGGTCAGTACTACCAGACGGGATTCGGCAGCCGGGGTCGTGCCAATTCTGGGCCGTATGGGTAGATCCGGCAGTACTCCGTCATTCGTACATGGGGCAGTTTCACAAACATATATCGCGGCAAAATAAATTAATTAACAATTAAGATAATTTTCAGGCCTTCGAAATATTCCTTACCGAAACACGTTTATCGCGGAAATTTACAAAATAGATGAACAAGGCAATTAAAATTTGTCCATAAAAATAAAAAAGAAAATGAAATAAATAAATAAGAAATTAGTCAACAAAAAAACAAAAACAATAGAAGTGTTAATAGGTCGTCAAATAAAATGAATAAATCGTACGATAAAATATTTCGCTCAGAGCGACGTCAAGACGTTAACAAAAAAAAAGAAATAAAGAAAATCGAGAGTCATCACTAATTAGAATAATTACGTCAGTTAATAGAATAGATATCATTAATTAATAATTAACGTCAGTTAATAAAATAATTGTTTTCTCGCTCGTATACCGGATTTTATTTCGAGACGATCGTACTTCGATCGCGCGGCCAAGGGAAAAATAAATAATTAAAATAAAAAAATACGAGAGGAAAACAAAACAAAAACAATACAGCCACTTTACCTCACGTACTCGGCTGGACGTAATCCTCTTTACGACGATTTTAGGTATCTGAGTCGAAGGAGAAATAACTTCACTCACTTTTGTTTTCGGGAGCACTGGGAATATTTTTCACTAGCCAATTTTTCACATTAGATTCCGAACGTACTCCTGTCACGATTCTAAGCTTGCTGAGCGTCTCTTGCTAGCTACCGAAAACTCGGACTGCTCTAAGGACAATGCGATCGTTGGACAGAGATACACACAATGTTAACATCCCGAATTTCCGAGCGCTCACGATTTGGACACTCATATGAGAGACCAGGAGGAAAAATAAAATTATGTTCAATAGAAAATGTTGTCAACGAGACGATTAAGGAAGAGCGTTCTCACCGTTACATTAAAACCTTCCCGTTAATTTTTAGACAAGGAAAAATAATAAACTAATGAGCAAGATTTAATTATTCATTAATTAAGCATTTCGAAAAATTTTGTTTTCATTTTCAGGCTGACCGGAAATTAAACTTGCACAACAGACCAGGCCCCACGTTGGGTGCCATAAATTTGTGACACCATTTTCCGGGAATCGCGTCCCAACTCGCTCTCGCCGCGCTCGCACGGGAAGGGCCCCAGTCGCGCAAATTTGCGTGACAAATTTATTTTTCCCAAATGATCGACGAGTGGATTTTTGCCTGCAGCTTCAGCTGAATTTTCGGTAGAGGGGCGGGATTGATCTGGTGCAGATTAGCCGTTCGAAATTTGGGGTAACAATTTTATTAACTTGAATTTCTTCCCAAAAAAAAAAAGTTTACAATGTCTCCCTTCACACAGGATTCTCTTCGCAACAGTCGTATAAAAGAATTCTGTCAAGGTTCGGGAAATTATGAAATTAATTAAACAGAAAAGGGAACTTGCTTGATAATCCAATACGGATTTATCCTAATTATCCTAAGGTCTTTGCTCGCTTTTAACGAAAAGCAAAGTTGAACCCCGCTTGACGATTCCAATTTAATAAAATGATGGGAATTTCGCTACTGAACATGAAAAGGTTCTCTCGCTCGTTGAGGTACCGCTACGATATCGCTCGGACAAATTCAAACAATAAGATGGAGTACTCAACAATATTTCATGCGCACATTTAAACGAGACAACACGAAGAGCGAAACGACAGACAAACTCACCGACAATCTCCGCGAAACAGGATCGAAGATTCTTAATCGATCCTGATCGTTGACGATCCTCGGCGGCGTCGGCTTCTCGGTAATGGAAAATAATTAAACCAAATCAACAAAAATATAAATAATTAATCAATTAAACGAACTTACCTGTAAGTGAAGTTCTATTGTAATTGTATGTAGCGCCTCTTCCGAAAAGATCAATCGTGTAGTACCCTCACTTCACGCCGGTATCACCACATGTTCAAAGCCTATCTAGAAACTTCTTTTGTCTCAGCCGTTGGCTGCATTTGTCCTAGACTGTCATTTCTTCAAAGCGTTGCCATAATAGCTCGGGTATATATCTATACTGTAGATATGGGGTCTTTTTGGGAGGGACTGATCTTTTCGGAAGAGGCGCTACATACAATTACAATAGAACTTCACTTACAGGTAAGTTCGTTTAATTGATTAATTGTATTTCGCGCCTCTTCCTCAAGATCAATCGTGTAGATGTTCAAAGTTAATTATGGCAACAAAATATTCAGTATTACTGGTAAGTTAACATTATATTATGATTCTTTAACGAGATCAATAATTGTAACATTTTATATGTTAAAGGGACAAACGGAAAATAACACGAAACCTTAGTTTTCTAAGATCGCTTTCGCGAACGCGCTTTTAGCATTAACAATTGGCAGATCGTAAAACTTAGCAAACGTTTTAGAGTTATTTGTCCATCCCGCGGTCTTTCTTATACTGTCAATATTGACACCTTTCCGTTTAGCGGCCGACGTCGACGCGTGCCGAGTGCTGTACGCTGAAAATATCTCGGTATTCAGCCCGCTTTTTGTCAGTATCTTCTTCATCCAGCGACTTAATGTTTGGGTAGTGGTCGCTTTATGAGGTTTTTTAATTGCGATGAATAAGAACTGTTCCGAACCTCGAAGAGAATTTGTTCTGCTTAGATATGACTCTAATGTACTTGCGGGACAAATATTCTTATCTTTTCCATAGAATGGTATGACTAACAGAGGCTGCTTCTTGTTTATTCGCGATGTCTTAATCCTATCGGGGATCTGTATTTTGATGGATCCTTCGAGTCTCTCAATGTTCTCTATCTTAATTAAGGAGAGAGTCTGCATACGATGTCCTGTTACTAACGCGAGCAAGGTGACAAGCTTCATAGAAAGCATTTCCAGTGACAGATCGTCGTTTGGTCCAAGAGTCGTTGCGTAATTTAAAAAGATCTTCGGATCCCACGTCTGATCGTACCCCATGTACGAATGACGGAGTACTGCCGGATCTACCCATACGGCCCAGAATTGGCACGACCCCGGCTGCCGAATCCCGTCTGGTAGTACTGGCCCAGTATAGATAAATTATTTAACCAGTACTGGGCGAATTCTGATGACCAGTACTGATAAGTAAATATATATGGGTCTCAACCGAGAATCGGTTCAGTACTAGGGATACACTGGGACGATGTTGTGTTTTATACTGGCTGCAGATTGTTTCGTTTGCCACCCGACAGTTGTCTCAGTATTGGTTATGTGCTGGGCTGACTTTTGTCGTAATACTCGAGTACAAATTCATTCGGCATGAGCCCAACAGTTGGCCCACCACCGGGCGTACAGCGGGTTGATATTTGTTGATAATTCACGACCGTTACTTGTCCTAATACTGGGTGTGTGCTGGGCTGACATATTTTATATCATTGGCGTACCGACTATCTTTGTATGCACCCGAGAGTCGACCCACTACTGGGGACAAACTGGGCTGATGTTATATCCTATACTGGCTGCAGATTGTTTCGTGAGCCACCCGACAGTTGTCTCAGTACTGGTAATGTGCTGGGCTGACTTTTGTCGTAATACTCGAATGCAAATTCATTCGGCATGAGCCCAATAGTTGGCCCAGTACCGGGCATACAGTGGGTTGATATTGGTGTTCACTGTGCCAATCGCGCATGTCAATGCAAGACCGTTACTTGTCCTAATACTGGGTGTGTGCTGGGCTGACATATGTTATATCATTGGCGTACCGACTATCTCTGTATGCACCCGAGAGTCAACCCACTACTGGGGACAAACTGGGTTGATGTTATATCCTATACTGGCTGCAGATTGTTTCGTGAGCCACCCGACAGTTGGCCCAGTACCGGGCATACAGTGGGTTGATATTTGTGTTTAGTATGCCAATCGCGTATGCCAATGCAAGACCGTTACTTGTCCTAATACTGGTTGTGTGCTGGGCTGATATATTTTCCATCATTGGCGTACCGACTATTTCTGTATGCACCCGAAAGTCGACCCACTACTGGGGACAAACTGGGCTGATGTTCTAGCCTATACTGGCTGCAAAATATTTTGTGAGACACCCGAAAGTTGTCTCAGTATTGATTATGTGCTGGGCTGACTTTTGCCGTGATACTCGAGTACATATTCATTCGGCATGAGCCCAACAGTTGGCCCACGACCGGGCATACAGTGGCTTGATATTTGTGTTTAGTATGCCAATCGCGTATGCCAATGCACGACCGTTACTTGGCCTAATACTGGGTGTGTGCTGGGCTGACATATGTTATATTATAGGCGTACCGACTTTCTCTATATGAACCCGAAAGCCGACCCACTACTGGGGACAAACTGGGCTGATGTTATATCCTATACTGGCTGCAGATTGTTTCGTGAGCCACTCGACAGTTGTCTCAGTATTGGTAATGTGCTGGGCTGACTTTTGTCGTAATACTCGAATGCAAATTCATTCGGCATGAGCCCAACATTTGGCCCACTACCGGGCATACAGTGGCTTGATATTTGTGTTTAGTATGCCAATCGCGTATGCCAATGCACGACCGTTACTTGTCCTAATACTGGGTGTGTGCTGGGCTGACATATGTTACATCATTGGAGTACCGACTATCTCTGTATGCACCCTAGAGTCGACTCAAACCGGGGACAAACTGGGCTGATGTTATATCCTATACTGGCTGCAGATTGTTTCATGAGCAACTCGACAGTTGGCCCAGTACCGGGCATACAGTGGGTTGATATTTGTGTTTAGTATGCCAATCGCGTATGCCAATGCAAGACCGTTACTTGTCCTAATACTGGTTGTGTGCTGGGCTGATATATTTTTCATCATTTGCGTACCGACTATTTCTTTATGCACCCGAGAGTCAACCCACTACTAGGGACAAACTGGGGTGATGTTATATCCTATACTGGCTGCGAAATATTTTGTGAGACACCCGAAAGTTGTCTCAGTATTGGTTATGTGCTGGGCTGACTTTTGCCGTGATAATCGAGTATATATTCATTCGGCATGAGCCCAACAGTTGGCCCACGACTGGGCATACAGTGGCTTGATATTTGTGTCTAGTATGCCAATCGCGTATGCCAATGCACGACCGTTACTTGTCCTAATACTGGGTTTGTGCTGGGCTGACATATGTTATATTATAGGCGTACCGACTATTTGTATGCACCCGAGAGCCGACCCACTACTGGGGACAAACTGGGCTGGTGTTATATCCTATACTGGCTGCGAAATATTTTGTTCCTCGAGGACTTCTTCTCTCGACCACCACAAGAAAACACGTGGCGTAGCGGCCGAGTTGAGGACTCGTCTTCCGACGCTACGCTGATTGTAATCTGCGTAGCAGTTTTTTGTTTACGCAGCTATAAGCGAAGGCAAAGGCTAGGCTTGTGTGAGGATCTCGGTCTAGGAGGGGTGGGGCATTCGAATTATTCCACACGCACGCTACGGACCAACCTTTTGTATATTTTATATGTCTTAAAAATATTTTTGCTTATATTGCTTGTAAGCTATAGTCTAGACCATAGACTTATGAAAATTACCTAGGATCCACAATATTCCTACAGACGTTCGATCTGTTTTTTAAATAAAAAATATTTTCATACTCAGAGCTGTTCAAACTGGGCACCCGAGTGTGTTAGTGTATTAGTCGTCCGCGCCGAACGACGTAGCGCCGCCGTTGACGATTACAAAGGCGCAAAGACATTTGGGGGTCAGTTGGTACGAGCGGGCCATCATCTCAGTCTTCTTAGAGCCGCGGTTCGAACAGTACAAAAAAACGGTAAATGGTAAACTGTGAATGCGATATTGTGTGGTGAAATGTAATAATTTGACAAAAGATGAATTCGTCAGGCGACGAGGGTGGAAAGGTAAGAAGAATAATCTTTAAATATTGTAAATTTAATGTGGAAAAAGAAGGATATAAATGGTGGCCCAGTCTTGACAAGAAACAGACAATGACAGTCCTTAGCCGGAATTGACCTTACATGTTTAATGATTTGTTATTTTATTTTATGCTTTCCTTTAGTTAGTAAGATTATTGAAAAATAACGAACGCCAGTTTACAATACTAAAACGAAATATTAAGTAAAAAAATGCATCAACCATATATTTAATAAATACTGTAAATAAAAATTTATAAATCAAATTAAAAAAATAGAACCATTAAAAAGCGACGAGAAAGTCACATTAGTTTCTTTATTTAATATCGTTCGAATTGATTACAATTTTCTATCTGTAATTGAAAAAGGATGGTAAAATTATTTCGTACGCGAGGACAGATCTGGCCGACCCTTACCCCGAAGTCTGTCTTATCTGGTTCAAGACGGGCCCAAACCGGCCGCCAAGATAATAATAAAAAACAATTGTCCAATAAATAATTAGGTTCCCGATTCTTTTTTTCGTTTTAAACAAATTTATGGATTTTTCAAAATCCATACGAATTTTTTCGATTATTTTTACGCTCTTGAAAAAAATTGAAATTTTGAAAAACGAACGAAACGTAACAAATTTTGGATATGATTTTGTATCAAAGATTCCATATCATACTTGAGAATATTCCAGGCACTTAGATTAATAATTGCACGGTATAGCATTGGATATTTTTCGAAAACGATCTTTTAAAAAATTTAAGGATATTCTGAAACGTTAAAGTGTATTTAGAAATATTAATGAATTCGCTTATTACGAAAAAATTAATATTCGGTCTACTTATGGGACAACTTTTTTCCCAATTTATTACCAATTGTTTAGCCATATTTTAATGCAAAATCAATGTTCCTTTTCCATATTTTTATTTTTTGATAAATAATATGATTTTTTTAAAATATAGGTTACGGAGAAGAAGGGATTCACAATTGTCTCTTTCATAAAAGAAAAAAGAAGAGGCAAAATTGTCATAGAACTTGTACCAAATTCATGGTTGATACAAGAGAAAAATGATGACTGGCTATGTTACTTCCCATCTAAACAGGTGGACGCATCCGCGCTTATTAAGCAAGGGAAGCCACCGCCATCAGAATGGAAATTATTTGCTGTCAAATACATAAAAAGTGCAGGTATATCTATACATTATAACTATAGCTTGAACTTCCTGTATGAAGAATCCCAAATTTAATGAATGGACTTTGCATCGATTTTCAAGATACTTTCGACCAGAGGATGCGAAGGTTGGAACGTGCGTACAAAGAAGCAGACATCGTAAGCACGGAAGTCGACTCGCACACAGAGACGACCAAACATCTAAGCATGTCGAAGATGACTTGTTTTCAGGTACAGTATTATTATGCGTCGATAAATAATCGATTGGTGTCGATATCAAATATTCAAATATTAAATTGGAAATTCAAATCTTACATGCTATTTTCAAATATTCCAAATCCACGAGAGTCCATTTTTTTAATCATCCATTATTTTTTCAAATAAATATTGACGCACAATTTGTTCAATAATAATATTTATTTTATAATATCATTTGCAACATTTGTACAATGTAGTTCACATGTTTTAAATTCCAATGAATACATTTTTATTAAAGTTTCAATGATAATTATTCCAGAAAATGGGGGTGGGGTATACTTAATGCATTAAATTATAAACGAAGGATTGTACTTAAAATACTATATTTACGTGTTTTCAGATGTTATTAACGAAAAATCGAGGTCGACGAAAAAAATATTCTCACGGCTACAAGCAGATATTTATCTGGAACAGGTGACCGTGAGGGCGGAAAAGCGGAAACAGACGCCAAGAACGGAACTTAAAATTGCACGCACGCACGGAGATATTTATATTGATTTGTTTTCTTTTTTTGTTTATATTTTTGTAAATATATTTTGATAAATACTTACGGAAATAAATACTCTTTAAATAAGGTTTGATAATAACTTTACGGATAAATATTTTATCTTTTTATAAATATGGTTTGATAAATACTTTACGTTGAACCTCTTTCCAAGCCTTTCTCTCATATCCAGTTATGCAAGTGAAGTCGATTAAGCATGAACCTGAATACTGGCCGAAATTGACTACTAGTTTTGAATCACCGGTAGTCATCCATATCTTTCCGGCATTGGGTAGCACGCGTTGGTCCACGGAGCACGAGCCAATATTGAAAAAGTTCAGACTTAGGATTCGTCTTACTGCTGGCGAAGTACTAATTTAGGAGTCGTCTCAGAACAAGCAATAACTTCCGGCCCAAAACGGGGCACATATTCGGAGCCACGACCAGTAACCAATATCGAGCCACTTCACGGCATCCTAAGTTGGACCGGGGTTAAAAACCCAAATTTGTCCCAATACTAATTTTGACTTGGGTAAACGTTGGCACTTCGTAGTCTGCCAGTATTAACACATCTGGTGTCAGTACTAAGCCAAGTTTCCAGTCTATATATGGGCATGTACCGGCCAAGTACTGATTTAGGGTGAGTCTCAAGACTGGCAATCATATCTGACCCAAAACTGGGAACATGTTCTGAGCCAATACCAATAAACAGTATCGAGCCGATTGACGGCACCATAATTTGGACAGGTGTTAACAAACCGAAGTTGTCTCAACACTGATTTTGACTTGGGCAAGGCTTGGCCCTTGGTAGCCTGCTAGTATTGGCAGCTCTGGCATCAGTACTGAGCCAAGACTAAGCCAAGTTTCTAGTCTATACATGGGCATGTACCGGCAAAGTACTAATTCAGGGTTTGTCTCAAGAGTAGCAATAATATCTGGCCCAAAACTGGGCACTTGTTCTGAGTCAATACCCGTAAACAATGTCGAGCCGATTCATGGCACCATAACTTGGACAGGTGTTAACAAACCGAAGTTGTCTCAATACTGATTTTGACTTGGGCAAGGCTTGGTCCTTGGTATCCTGCCAGTATTGGCAGCTCTGGCATCAGTGCAGTGCCAGTACTAAGCCCGTTTGCAATTCGTACATGGGACTTTGGCTCAGAAGGACGCAGCTCCGATACGCCTTTAAACAATCTCTTTATCCGATAGTCTTGTCCTATTTCTGGTCCAATAACGAGCGATATTGCAGATCTGAGACAATTTAAGGAACCGTATGACGCGCCTCGGTCATATTCTTGAGTTAGTAACTCCAGTACGTTTTCGATCGAGAAAGACAACGGGCTCACATCCTTGTTAATGCAAAATTCCCACCATCTCTTTAAACCTCCATTGTACTGCATTATCGACGATTTGCGGAGTGAGGCGATTATAATCTCTACCGATTTCTTCGGTACACCTTTCGCTTCGAATGCTTTCCTGATAAAACTCCTGCAACCAGGGTAATTTTCCTCCAGAATGGGTGAGGATCGCTGTCAGAAGAAGTCAATAGTCTTTTGTTTGGACTGAAATAAATTGGCTCAGAGATGAGGAGAGCTTGAAATAGTGGATACCAGGGTTGCGCAGGCCACTCCGGCACTACAAGGATACCCTCTGAGCCTTCGTCTCGTATCTTACGTAAAGCTCGTAGTATGACCGCAAACGGAGGAAATGCGTAAAAGAAGAGATTTTTCCAGGGCACTGTGAACGCATCAACCGCCACGCTTTCTGGATCGCGAAGCCATGAAATATATCGCTTGCACTTTGTGTTTACTCGTGTAGCAAAGAGATCGATTTCGGGTGTTCCAAGGGAACGGACGATCTTCCGGAATGTTATATTAGATAGGACATACTCGGTTTCCAACTCCAATTTACGAGACTCGAAATCTGCTTCGTTATTATCCTTTGAGCTGATAAAAGATGCAAAAATCCAAATGCCCCTCTCCTCGCACCAATTCCATATTGCCCTTGACAACTGATTTAATTTCTCGAATTGTACTCCACCCATTCGATTTATATATGAAATAGCCGTAGTGTTGTCTATGCGCAACAAAATATCGCAATTTCTCAGGTCATTAGCAAAACATTTTAATCCGAAGAAGGCGGTCGTTAATTCTAGTATATTAATATGAGACTCGCGTTCTTTATCGTTCCAAAATCCGTGCGATCTCTCACCTTCACAAACAACTCCCCATCCTGATAGTGACGCGTCCGTAAAAATCTCGCGACAAAACTTCGGAGCTCTTGTTGAGTTGTCCGCGGAAGGAATCACGTTTGCCCACCAGATGAAATCGGGTTGAAGACGTGCGTCTAACGTCATGTACTTATCATAGCAATTATTATTGGCTTTTAAGGCTAAGTACCGAGCTCTCTCAAATATCTTTATATGACCCAAGCCATACCTAATCGCCGGACAACATGATCCGATTGTACCCAGAAATTCGGCAAAATCTCGAATCTTGCAGCGGCTCAAGGCGCTATATTTCTTTATAGCCCTAGTTACCTTTTTCCTTTTTTCCTGTGTGAGCTCAATTGTCATCTTCATCGAATCAAACCAGAAACCGAGGAATTTACACCTTCTGGACGGAACTAGCTGACACTTTTTTTCATTAATTATGAAACCCAACTTGTTCAAAAGTGCGCAAGTAGCATGAACGTTGTCCTCACATTCCTCATAAGACTTTCCAAAAAGTAAAATATCGTCTAGATAAATTACCGAAAGATATCCCTGTCTTCTTAACTTCATCATTACTGGCTTCAAGATCTTTGTGAAAACATAGGGTGCCGATGAGAGGCCAAAAGGCAAACAGGTGAATTCGTAAAGCTGATCATTGAATTGAAATCTCAAGAATTTTCTATCTAACTGCGCAATCGAGACTACGTAATACGCATCCTTTAGGTCTACTGTCGCCAGGAAACAGTTAGGAGTCATTAAGTTTATTACGGTCTTTCTATCCTCTAGCTTAAAATGTTGCGTTTTCACGAATTCATTCAAGTTTTTCAAATTCAAGATTAATCGATTACTACCGTCTGGCTTCGGTATCAAAAAAATCCCGGAGATAAACTGATCCTGTTCAGCGCCACATCGTATAATCGCGCCCTTCTTAAGGAGTTTCAAAATTAGATCTTCAATCTCAAAACGTTCCGTATTTGAGATAGAGATGTCCTTTGGAACGTTATATTGAAAGGGCTGAGACTCAAAGGGTAACCTGTAACCCTTTATCCATGATAAAATTAATTTATCGGAGGTTATTTCTTGCCAATTCCGTATAAAATATTTGAGTCTACCTGCCACGGAACTTACAGTTGTTAGCGACGTTTCTGATGCGAGTTGTTTTCGTGTCTCTGGTTGCCCTTCCAATTGCTCTCGGATCTCTGACTGGCTCTTCGATTCGGTGGAAAACTCAAATTCTTCGTGGTCTGTTGTTTTCTCCCGCCCGCCGTCATTTGAAAGGGTCGCTGATTGTACTGAGATCGACGGGACGGGAACTTCGAGTTTTTTGGGGCTTTAGATGTTTGTGATCTTTGCACAGACTTCAAATCTTTTCGAGAGGTTTCAAGAGCCTTTGCTGTCTTTAATTTTTCATCCAGCTGCTTACCGAATAAAAATTCGTCCGGAGTAGCTGCATTTAAGACGTCTTTGAAAGATGAGTTTAAATTTGCCAAGATTAAACTTTTTCTTATAGCCGATTCATCGTGTTTGTTTGGGTTTGTTTGGGTTTGTTTGGGTTTGGGATCTTCAACACGATTCATCGTGTTGAAGATCCGATAACAATTTTCCGATATCGCTTAATTGTTCAATGATGACCAAATTATTTTGGCCCTTGTAATGATCCACAACAGTTAAAAAAATCTTTGCGATTGCCGCAAGACAAGCTGTGATCTTTGTTTGCTTTGCCAAAATTCGTTCATCCCTTTTGACGATTACCTCTTGTAATGAGGCCTGAATTTCCGGGTTTACTCTTGGTGGATCAATAATAATGCAATTCTTCGGAGGAGGATACTTCTTTACCAGAGCTACTCTAGCTTCCGATGGTAAGCCGGTCTTTAAAATTTCCTCCCAGCGAACCAATAAATCTTTTGGGATCGCTTGAGCGAGAGTTCGTTCTTCCAAGAATCGCTCTCCCAAAACCTCGAGTATTTTGGGATCGAGAGGGACTTCGCTTGGATCTTGCGATGTGATCTGTTTATCATCGTGACTTGCAGTCTGTTGATCGACTGGCGCAGTAGATATGGGAACCTGCTGACTACCAGTGACTAGCGGGGCCTCTTGTTGTGCATCTCGCACTACAATTTGCGCCAGCGACTGTAAACCAGTTTGTTGAGTCTGCAAAGGAGTTTGTGAAGGAATCTGCGACAGAGTCTGTGACGTAGTCTGCGATGGAGACTGTGACGTAGTCTGCGACGGAGTCTGAATAGGTTGATTTTCTTTAGATTCTTGCTCATCCTCTGAGCCTCCCGAGCTTTGCGAAGATGCCGCTGTCTCATATACGGGTCTCGAGCTCTGACAGTATCTCGTCATACGCTCTCTGCCTCCTTTTGACATAGGGGTTGTTTCCCTAGAGCTCCATGTTGATGCCGATTTCTGATGGTATTCTGACAAACGTAAACAAAACAAAAACCCAGACTCTGAGACCGTCTTTTGTTTTCGACTCCGATAAAAGTCTTTATTTGACACATATATGTGATCGTAAATATCATTGAGCGTGTTAGAGTCCTCCTCAAGATGATAATATTTGGCAAGAGCTCTGCCGTGAGCAATGATAGCCAAATTTGTTTGCCTGAAATAGGTTAGCGCCTTTTCGGGAGATAAACCATCATTTTTGCCTGAGTATAACTCGACTCGTGAAGGTTAGTGCCTTCACGAGTGGCCAGAAGTAATTCCTCGATCAGAGTAATAACTCGCTCGTCCAGGTTAGAGCCTATACGAGTGATCGTCAAGAGCAAAAAATCTCTTCCTTCTGTTTCTCATTTTCATAAAGCTTTTTCACGTCATTAAAACCTGGAGCTGTGCTTCGTCTGAAACATCGAAAAAACAAACAAAAGGCGGACGCGTTTCACATTTACTTACTGCGTCTACGCTTTCGATGTTTCTTTTTCCCTTGTTGTAGAATGCAATCCTCTAATCGCTTAAGTCGCTTCTCGATGCGATCTTCTTTATCCTCGTTCTCTGAAGTTAAGCTTCTATCTCGTTTTTTACCCATAACTCTTTTTTATTTTTATTTTTATTTTTTTTTTATTAAATTAACACACATGTGGTTCTTCCCGCACAAAGAAGAAGAATGATAGTCTAGGACAAATGCAGCCAACGGCTGAGACAAAAGAAGTTTCTAGATAGGCTTTGAACATGTGGTGATACCGGCGTGAAGTGAGGGTACTACACGATTGATCTTGAGGAAGAGGCGCGAAATACAATTCCTAAGATTTCGTAACGGACCTGTCGGAGTACTCGAGCGGGGTTTTGAGGCGGAGAAGTACGCACTCTCTCCCCGTGCCAGACGACCAAAATGCATTTTGTGACGGGAGTAGAAAATCCACGCCACAGCATACATCGAAGTCGTCCGTCAGTTGCTTCGTCTCTTGGACATTGAGCCAGCCGGATTTTTCAATGATGGACATCTGACCCGGGCTCAATGAAGCGTAGTCCTTCATGAGACTCGTCAGACCAACGTTCTCGCTTCTGTCGATCTCTATGGCATTGATCTCGTAGCGAATTTCCTCAAACTGATGCAATATGGCGTGTTAGGATGGATGGATTGTTAGCCAACTTTGTCATCGTGACTGCATACGCTCTTTCATAGCCCTGTCTGATCTTGTTGTATACAATACCCATGACGTCCCTCTACTTGGCTTTCTTGATGTGTAGTCTGATAGTGATAATTTCATCGCGAAAATTCACCACTCCGTCCTCAAGACGGCAAACAAGGGACCGAGGAACGGGAAAACTCCGCCCACTTTCTCCAGGACGGGCAGTACGCATTGCACTAGCACCTTCTTTCTTCCGCCAGCTTGGTTCACAGCTGCAAGAGCCTTCTTGAGCGCCGATCGAATGACTTCGCGAGAATTACTTCCTATCGATCGCGAGGCGGCTCTCACTATTTTGCAAAACGCGATGACGGGCTTTCGCTTCTTCTTCAGGTCCATACCGAGTTTCGATTTGGCTTTCATGGTGTTTGCCACGTCGTAAGCAGCAAGTTTCTCATCAATACCGGCGTCTCTTTCCAACACGCGCTGCCAGACCCTATCTGCCAAAACTCTGTCAGCCGAATTACGCGCCGCAACATTCTTACGGTTTCGGGAGTACGTGATATCATGCTCTTTGCAGGCTGCGCCCAAAGGATTTACACCGAGATCACCGCAAGCGACGCGTTTCGCTAGCTTCGTGCCTAAGTCTACAGTTGAAAATGTTATCGTATCCAAAAGGTGATCATAACACAATTGAAAGATGGCAAAAGCCATGGAAGAGATCTTTCCATGGGAATCAGTTTACTAACAAATATGTAAGTGAAACCGAGGGTCCGAGTGCTGACGCGAAAAAACTTAGTACTGCTACGAGTGAAAACCTTCGCATGAATCCGTTACATTGTTATCGTTTCATTGAATTTTTCACTGTCTTCACGGCGTTGCCTGATATCTTTATTTGTCGGAGTTGGAAGCAGAACATAAAATTTTAAGAAACTGAAATGAGAGGCCTTGGTTTTAAGATTGTTGTCAATTGCCGTTGTGGACGAAGAGAAATAAATTCAGGTCCATTCATTAGTACTGGTTTTGAAATCAATCGTAGAATAGTGTTCGTCATGCATCTCTTAGGCATAGGTAGATAGGGGTTAAATATATTCTGTAATTGAATGGACATCGGTAGCGGTTTGGCTGAAGAAAGTTACAATAAAATTTACAGGCATATCCATGTGGCTTCGAAGAAAGTGTTTGAATTTTGCTGTGAAAAAGCTGTAGAAGAGGAAAAGACAGAAAATGAGCAACGCAAGAGACCACTACTGTGTTTAAAAGTATCTGGTGACGGTAGTTGGAAAAAACGTGGCTTTAAATCGTTGTTTGGCGTAACAACTCTCATAGGATATTATTCTGGAAAAGTCGTCGATATGATGGTAAAAATTAGTTATTGTCAAGCGTGTATATATTGGAAAAATAAGTCTCAAAATAGAGTAGAATATCAAGAGTGGAAAGAAGAACATGATGAAAAAAGCTGTGCACAAAATCACCATGGCACTTCGGGAAGCATGAAGGTAGAATCAATCAAAGAGATGTTTTCGAGTTCTGAAGAACTCTATGGTATGAAATATTGAAATTAAATTGGTGATGATGATTCCAAAACTTTCAATGCAATTCTGAAAATCAATCTTTACGGCGATGAGTTTCTAGTTCGCTAGAGTGAATGTATTTCCCACGTTCAGAAAAGAATGGGAACGCGCCTCCGAAATATCAGGAAAAAAGAAAAACTGAGTGGCAAAGGAAAATTGACCGAGGCTTTGTTGAAGAAACTTTGTACGTATTATGGATTGGCAATTCGTAGAAATGTTAACAGTGTGGAGGACATGAAAAAGGCTATAAATGGCCACATTCCATCATCTGCAGTCTACAGACGAAAATCCTCAAGACGAAAACTGCCCGGAGGGAGTCGACAGCTGGTGCAATTGGTAGCAGGCTAAAGCTCTCGGAACGGAGCCTCAGCCACACCACCCCTATTACACCCGGATGTACAAGAGCATACTCTTTCTATATATGAAGATCTATCAAGAGAGGATTTATTGTAGAAATGTTTAGGCGAGCATACCCAGAATGCAAACGAAAGTTTTAACTCGAACATTTGGCGGTTAGCTCCAAAACATCTCCATTCTGGGTAAAAAATAATAGAGGTAGCGGCATTTCTTGCGGCTATTTTATTCAATGAAGGAAATTCAGCCCTACTCATGGTTATGAATGAACTACAACTCGTAGTTGGCAGGCAGAGCTAAGGATATGCCGAGCAAATGGATCAGATGCGTATGGCTCGGCAAAATAGAAAAAGTTTATTAGAGACAAAAGAAGCTCGAAAAGCTCGTAAAGAGGAAATGCAAGCTTCAAAGGAGTTGCATGAGGAAGAGGAAAAACTGCTGTATGGTGCTGGAATCGCTGATTAAGAGGTGAGGGCTAGTCATCATTTTCAAAAAATCGTTTTTCTTTTTGTATTTTCTCAAAGTACAGCATTTCAAAAGTATTCGATGAGAATTTTAGACAAATCGGAGCATTATTGATGAAGATATACAACTTTGAGCACAGTCGCCTCGAGCGGGTAAAACCAGGTAGTTAGCGACAGCTGCGCGTTTGAAGATCTAAGGGATTATAGGGGGTCTTTTTTCTACCTGTAAGGTATATATATAGCTATAATCGAATGTTAGACATTCAGATATTTGTGCTACATTATGGTACATTGTGCATTTGCTTTTGCAGCAGTAGAACGTGAAACGCCGAGCTGTGAACAAGTCGTGTTTCTGTCCGTTTGTAGCGTCTTCCTTTTCAAAATAGTTGAGGTTTATTGAGTGCGAAATGGAGAGGAAAATTTCAAGAGAAACGAGAAAGGCTGGTCGTGTTTACAAGTCAAGAAGCAGGAAAAGAAAACAGACTTTCAATCCAAAAACCGCAGAGAGTTACGATGGCGGACCGAGTACGTCGGCGAAAAAACTAAAAAATCAAAATGAATATAATGTGCCGAAAACAAATCACGTTGAATACAGAATTTTGAACTTTTTCGCTGTTTTTACGGCGATTGCGAATCTCATAAAATGTGCAAGGTGTGATGACAATGTATTTTTTGGTGTACCGAGCGAACGTGGTCTTGGCTTCAAAATTTCTGTTGTGTGCGATAATTGTGCTCCTGAATACATACCATCGTGTGATTTTATCGGACATTCGTATGAGATAAATCGAAGATTTATTTTAGCAATGCGTGTATTAGGCGTTGATTTGAAAGGTGCAACAAAATTTTGTGGACTGATCGACTTGCCGCCGTTTTTAGCAAAATCTTCGTATCTCATGATCCTACAGCATATAAGTGAAGCGAGTAAAAAAATCGCCGAATTTTTCATAAAAAAGGCTTGTCGGGAAGAAATCGACTCGAAATCTAAGAACAGTGAAGGTCAAGATACTGATTTGTCAGTATCTGGTGATGAAACATGGCACAAACGTGGATTTACATCTCTGGTTGGTGTTGTTTTGCTTATAGGTCATTACACTGGCAAAGTTATAGATGTGCTTGTAAAAAGTTCTTATTGTAAAGCGTGCGAATTATGGAAAGATAAAACAGGCACTGCGGAATATGAAGAATGGCGTGAATCACATGAAGAGACGTGTTCGGCCAATCCCACAGGAACTGCAGGAAAGATGGAAGTCGATTCTGTTATTGAAATGTTCCTTCGTTCGTTGAAAAATCTTCGTGTAAGATTTTTAAATTACATTGGCGACGGCGACTCAAAGACTTATTCTGGCATACTAAAAGCTGCTCCTTATGGAAAAACTGTTGTAACGAAAAAAGAATGCGTTGGTCATGTTCAGAAACGAATCGGTACGCGTCTACGTGGGTGTAAAAAGAATAACAAAAGACTCGGCGGTAAAGGAAAACTTACTGGCAAAATGATTGATAAATTGTCAGAGTATTTTGGTAAGGCTATTCGTGATAATTGTGATTCTGTTGAAAAAATGAAAAATGCCATTTGGGCCACGTTCTATCATTATAGTTCAACCGACGCAAATCCGCTTCATCACAAATGTCCAGCAGGTGCTCACTCGTGGTGTACGTATCAGTGTGCAAAAGCAGAGAAGAAGTGATGCTCTTTCAAACACGATTACAATGCCTTGCCAACGAATGTATTAGCTGCAATAAAGCTTATTTACGAAGATCTTATAAAAGACGAATTACTACAAAGATGTATAGGAGGATTTACGAAAATCCGAAGGGGGTTTTCCAACAATAACACTCCGATTTTCCAACAATAACATTGCCAACAATAACATTTCGATGATAGCCTCGTTGACAGAAAAATGTAGTTGCATGATTTTTTCAACCTACAAGTACAACTTTGCGGTGTATCGCGTAAACAGCAATCATATTTGTTGTGAGGCATAGAAAGTACCACACTTACCGATCACAAACGTAATCGAGAATAATTGCATTAACAATTTTTGAAAAAATTACTTTTGCGAAAATTGCTTTTGCAAAAATAATTTTTTAAACAATTATGTTTGCATTACTTTTACCGCTGGGTCTTGCAATGTGATTGTAACGTAAGTAGCAATCACGTTTGCTAAAAGGTATACAAAGTACCGCACCTACCGATCACAATCGTGGTCGAGAAAAAAAGTTATAATAATTGTTTAAACAGCTATTTTTGCATCATTTTTACCGCTGATTTTCGCAGCGCGTCCACACTCATATATATTTGCTGAGAAATATAGAACATGCCGCATCTACCAATCAAATTCGTGGTCGCAAAGAAATGCATTATTAATTGTTTAAACAATTATTTTGCATTATTTTTACCGTTGGTTTTTGCAGCGCGTAAGCACTAATCGTATCTGTTGAGAGGTATAAAAAGTACCGTTCCTACGGATCACAAGTGTGATCGAGAAAGAATTATAAAAAGTATTTGCGACGTAAAAATAATTGTTTAATCAATTATTTTTGCATTATTTTTACTGTTGCGGTTTGCAGTATGTTACTATCAGCCATATTTTCTGAGAGAAGCGAGATGCCTCGCATCTACCCAACACAAACATAGTCGAGAAGAAAAGCGTTAGTAATTGTTTAAGCAATTCTTATTGCATTATTTTTATTGGTTTGCATCTCGTTAGCAACAGTCATATTTGCTGAGAGGTATATAAAGTACCGTTTCTACCGATCACGATCGTGATCGAGATGAAATGCCAAAAAAATTGTTTACACAATTATGTGCAAATGCATGCTTATGATCTCCATTGCTAAAGAAGTCGATACTTATAGAACCTTCTAAAGTTAAAAACGGACGGAGAGAAGAAATCCGAATATATTTTTTTTAACAAATATTTGTAATCTTTCACCAATCTTTTAGCGAGTGAGTCTTCGACGATTATTCGCGCGCGAATGTCGCCGAACTCGAATTTACCGACAATCAACGGCATCGAGAACATACGCTCTGCTTGAGGTTATTTATTTAAACAATTTCAAATTGCAAAATTTTACCGCTCTTATTTGAGCGAGTCTCTAGCAATCTTCATTGCTAATGAATTCGTTACTCATAGAAACTCCCGGAGGTAAAAACTGCCGGAGAGAAGAATACCGAATAATTTGTTTAAACAAATAACATTAGTTGTAACCTTTCACCACTCTTTTAACGAGTGAATCTCCAACGATCTCGTTCCCAGGAGAATTTGGCCGAAGTCGAATTTACCGACAATTAACGGCATGGAGAGTATACACACTGCTCGAGGTTCTTTATTTAAACAATATAATATTTCAAAATTGTGCCGCTCTTGTGAAAGAGCGAGTCCCTAGCAATCACCATTGCTAGAGAATTCAATACTCGTAGAACCTCTCGAAGATGAAAACTGACGGAGAAAAAGAATGTCGAATTAGTTATTGTTTGAATAATAAACAGTAATTTCAAAATTTCACCACTTTTTTTAGAGGGAGCTTCCAGCGACCTCGTTCGCGAATGAATACGAATTCAGCGTCGATGCGCGTCGTTCAGAAGATAGATGCATCAGAAAATTATTTGTTTAAACAATTTAATAACATTGCTTAATGACAGCATGATTCTTTGAGCGCGATATTTGCGATAACGCTTTTTAGACATTTCGACCGGTCGAAAGAAATGCATTATTAATTGTTTAAACAATTATTTTGCATTATTTTTACCATTGGTTTTTGCAGCGCGTAAGTACTAATAGTATCTGCTGAGAGGTATAAAAAGTACCATTCCTACGGATCACAAGTGTGATCGAGAAATAATTACACAAATATTTACGACGTAAAAATAATTGTTTAATCAATTATTTTTGCATTATTTTTACTGTTGCGGTTTGCAGTATGTTACTATCAGCCATATTTACTGAGAGAAGCGAGATGCTTCGCATCTACCGAACACAACCATGGTCGAGAGGAAACGCGTTAGTGATTGTTTAAACAATTATTATTGCATTATTTTTATTAGTTTTACTTCGCGTGAGCTGCACTTATATTTGCAGAGGTATAGAAAGTACCGTTTCTATCGATTAGCAGAGTGATCGAGAAGACATGCAAAAATAATTGTTTGAACAATTCTTTCATTACTTTTACCGCTGCGTTTTGCAGTGTGTTACTATCAGCCATATTCGCTGAGAGAAATGAGACGCCTCGCATCTACCGAATACAAACATAGTCGAGAAGTGAAGCGTTAGAAATTGTTTAAACAATTATTATTGCATTATTTTTATTAGTTTTGCATCTCGTTAGCAGCATTCATATTTGCTGAAAGGTATAGAAAGTACCGTTTCTACTGATCACGACCGTGATCGAGATGAAATGCCAAAAAAATTGTTTACACAATTATTTGCAAATGCAGAAATGATTATTTCAACAATTATTCTTGCATCACTTTTACCGCTGCGGTTTGCAGTGCAGTGTTTTACCGAACACAAACGTGGTCGAGAAGCGCGCGCCGCTAGCAAGGACTCTTGCTGCAAAATTCATGTTTTTGAATTTTTTGCAAAATTCCACCGGTCATATATGTATAAAGCCAATCTCTCGTGATCTCCATTACTAAAGAATTCGATACTTGTAGAACCTTCTAAAGTTAAAAACGGACGGAGAGAAAAAATACCGAATATATTTTTTTTAAACAAATAGTTGTAATCTTCCACAATCTTTTAGCGAGTGAGTCTTCGACGATTATTCGCGCGCGAATGTCGCCGAAGTCGAATTTACCGACAATCAACGGCATCGAGAGCATACGCACTGCTCGAGGTTATTTATTTATACAATTTCAAATTGCAAAATTTTACCGGTCTTATTTGAGCGAACCTCTAGCAATCTCCATTGCTAATAAATTCGTTACTCATAGAACCTCCCGAAGGTAAAAACTGCCAGAGAGAAGAATACCGAATAATTTATTTAAACAATTAACATTAATTGTAATCTTTCACCACTCTTTTAACGAGTGAATCTCCAACGATCTCGTTCCCACAAGAATTTATCCGAAGTCGAATTCACCGACAATTAACGGCATGGAGAGTATACGCACTGCGCGAGGTTCTTTATTTAAACAATATAAAATTGCAAAATTGTGCCGCTCTTGTGAAAGAGCGAGTCTCTAGCAATCACCATTGCTAGAGAATTCAATACTCGTAGAACCTCCCGAAGATAAAAACTGACAGAGAGAAAGAATGTCGAGCTGTTTATTGTTTAAAAAATCAACAATAATTTCAAAACTTCACTTTTTTTAGAATGAGCTTCCAAGCGATCTCGTTCACGAGAGAATTAGGATGAATTCGAATTCAGCGTCGATGCGCGTCGTTCAGAAGATAGATGCATCCGAAACTTATTTGTTTAAACAATTTAATAACATTGCTTAATGACATCACCATTCTTTGAGCGCGATCTTTGCGATAACGCTTTTTAGACATTTCGACCGGAGTCGAATTTTCGGCGTTGATGAGAAAAACGGTGGAGCTGTATTCTTTAAACAATATATTGTAACCCCGTTTTTTCGAAGAGCAGGCCTCTAGTAACGCCGATTGCTGAAAAATAT
Organism: Ophion ventricosus; assembly: GCA_963932345.1. NCBI lineage: Eukaryota > Metazoa > Arthropoda > Insecta > Hymenoptera > Ichneumonidae > Ophion > Ophion ventricosus. The sequence continues at coordinate 24,595,563 of OZ010719.1, forward strand.
TATAATCCGTTGAATCTGGACGGAATTGTATAGATATATATATATATATATTGTAACGGTGAAATTTGACACCTTCTGGATAAGTCACTCAGAGACGCGATATAATTTTTTCCCCATCAAGTAGTCAATGTATATTGCTTTACCCTAAAAAACTTTAACAAGTAAAAAAAAACGCCAAGTAATAAAAAATGCCCTCGAAAAAATTATCGGTTGTTTCACTATCTACAAGATTCTAATTAACCTCAAAATATTTGTGATTTTTTTCAAACAAGAGTTTTATTTGGATTTTAATTTTTCAACTCAAACGTACAAAAGAAGTGAAATAACTTTTCATGAAAAAGCCAAGCAAATTTACCAGAAACGTACAGAAAATTACCAAACTCTAGTAATACCATTTTTCTCAATATTTTGTTTTCAAAAACCATTTTACTATTATAATAAAAGTACGAATCACGATTATATAAAAGTACAACGTATGCATCACACAAGTACTGTATGTATGTATCACTAGAAAAGCTGGGCAACGACTTGGCGTGCATGGTTAAGAAAAAAAGCTCGGGAAGATACACGATTTTCTTACAGAAACGTCCCTACTGCTTGCAAAAGTAACTTTTGCAACAATTTATCTACATAGATTATTTCAAATAGTAACATCACATCAGGCATACAGGATTATTAGAAATGAGATGTTCGACTGTACTGACAATGAGACAGATTATCGGAAATGGAGCGATAGGTGTCGAGAGTAATATCGATATTCCTTTTCCACCAACAAGTGATGCGGACCGTAATTCAAACCTTCAGCCTGCCAAAACTATGTTCATTACACCAAAATTTATACGACGCAATAGATTTCATGAGATGTATGGTGGTTCTGCAATAGAGTAGAAAGTGAATACTTCCACACAACTTTTCAAGGTATGCAAATAACGTAAGATTTCAAGAGCCGTGTGGTCTAGGGGTACATCACTGATTTTTTAATTTATACTTTGCGGAATCAGAAACTTGGTTTGCAGTTACATAATAAATTGCTTCAATTTATGTTTTTCTTAAACTAATGGTCAGGTTGTTGAGAAAACGTCATCCTTCGCCGAGCTTTTTTTCTTAACCATGCACGCCAAGTCGTTGCCCAGCTTTTCTAGTGATACATACATACAGTACTTGTGTGATGCATACGTTGTACTTTTATATAATCGTGATTCGTACTTTTATTATAATAGTAAAATGGTTTTTGAAAACAAAATATTGAGAAAAATGGTATTACTAGAGTTTGGTAATTTTCTGTACGTTTCTGGTAAATTTGCTTGGCTTTTTCATGAAAAGTTATTTCACTTCTTTTGTACGTTTGAGTTGAAAAATTAAAATCCAAATAAAACTATTGTTTGAAAAAAATCACAAATATTTCGAGGTTAATTAGAATCTTGTAGATAGTGAAACAACCGATAATTTTTTCGAGGGCATTTTTTATTACTTGGCGTTTTTTTTTACTTGTTAAAGTTTTTTAGGGGGATTTCATATCTTTTTGAAACGGAAATACTTCATTTTCTATAGTTATAAACTTAACGTATTATAAACTTAACGAGTTTTTGGGCGATTATTGATAATAATAAGATTATCTTAACGTATTAATTGAATTTACAAGTTGAGAAATGTTTTTGTTGTCCAGTCGAAACAGGTGTACAGTCACTAACAAAACCAAAGTCAAGCACACGCCAATATCGTCGAATTTGACTTCAGTTGGTATTGAAAGTTGAAAATTAACATTTCTCAGTGTTAATTTATTATTGAATTAGCCGCTTGTAAGGCTAAACTTGTACGATATGATCTAGACTTGTAAATTTACGATACGCGCATTTTGGACTAATTTTTTGTCTGACGGTCCATCCAGTAATACCGTAAAATTAAATAATGTATTGTTTTGAATAAATTGTAAATAAGGGGAAATAAATATTCATGTGTTTTACAATTTTCATCAACAGTAAGCCCTGAAAAGTAACTTTATAAACTTTATTTTTCAAACCACCCCAACATATTTTTTCCATTTCTTTATTTTTATTATTATAGAGAGTAATCTTTGTGAAAATTTAACTTGTCTAAGACTGTGTGAAAATGTTGTAACGAACTGTTCAGCATGAAAATAAAAAAATTTGGGCTATTAAAATGAAAAGTTTTTGATGCATCTTACAATGCAAACTTCAACGTCATCAAGTTGTATACTATAGAAAGTACCGCACCTACCGATCATAATCATGGTCGAGAAAAAAAGCAAAAATACTTGTTTAAACAATTATTTTTGCATTACTTTTACCGTTGATTTTTGCAGCGCGTACGCAACAATCATATTTGCTGAGGGGTACAGAAAGTACCGCGCTTACCGATCACAATCGTGGTCGAGAATAAATTCTTTAATGGTTTAAACAATTTTTTACGCATTGTTTTTGCCGTTATGTTTTTCAGCGCGCAAGCAGTAATCATATTTGCTGAGAGGTACAAAAAGTACCGCACCGACCGATCACAATCGTGGTCGAGGAGAAATGCTTTAATTGTTTACACAATTATTGTCGCATTATTTTTACCATCGAGTTTTGTAACGCGTAAATAGCAATCATATTTACTGAGAGGTATAGGAAGTACTGTATCTACCGATCACAAACGTGGTCGAGAAAAAACAAATTGATAATTGTTAAAACAATTATTTTTGAATTATTTTTTACCGTTATGCTTTGCAGCGTGCAAACAGCAATCATATATACTGAGAGGCAATCATATATGCTCAAATTACCATATCTACCGATCACAATCGTGGTCGAGAATGAACGCATTCATAATTGTTTAAACAATTATATTTGCATTATTTTTATTGTTAGGTTTTGCAGTTCGCAAGCAGCAATTTATTTGCCGAGAGGTACTGAAAGTACCGTATCTACCGATCACAATCCTGCTCGAGATAAACGAATTCATAATTGTTTAAACAATTATGATTGCATTATTTTTATTGTTAGGTTTTGCGACTCGCAATCAGCAATTTATTTGCTGAGAGGTACTGAAAGTACCGTATCTACCGATTACAATCATGGTCGAGATAAACGCATTCATAATTGTTTAAACAATTATGTTTGCATTATTTTATTGTTAGGTTTTGCGGCTCGCAATCAGCAATCTATTTGCTGAGAGGTACTGAAAGTAGCGTATCTACCGATCACAATCGTGGTCGAGATAAACGCATTCATAATTGTTTAAACAATTATGATTACATTATTTTTATTGTTATGTTTTGCGGCTCGCAAGCAGCAATTTATTTGCCGAGAGGTACTGAAAGTACCGTATCTACCGATCACAATTGTGGTCGAGATAAACGCATTCATAATTGTTTAAACAATTATGGTTGCATTATTTTTACCGTTGGATTTTACATAGCGCAAACAGCAATCATATTTGTTAAGAGGTTTGAAAGTACCGTATCTCCCGATTACAATCGTGATCGCGGGAAAATGCAAAAATAATTTTTTAAACAATTATTTTTGCATTATTTGTATCGTTACGTTTTGCGGCTCGCGAGTAGCAATTTATTTGCTGAGAGCTACTGAGTGTACCGTATCTACCGATCACAATCGTGATCGAGGAAAAATGCAAAAATAATTTTTCAAACAATTATTTTTGCATTATTTTTAGCGTACCGTTTTGCGGCTCGCAAACAGCAATCTATTTGCTGAGAGGTACTGAAAGTACCGTATCTACCTATCACAATCGTGGTCGAGAATAAATGCATTCATAATTGTTTAAACAATTATGTTTGTATTATTTATACCGTAAATGTTTACTGAGCCAATCGCTACACTCAGCAAGGACTCTTTCTGCGAAATTCGTGTTTTTGAATTTCTTGCGAAGTCGGCGTTGAGAAAAGAAAATAAAGTTCTTTCTCGACGCTGACTGTGTTTATGTATGTTTGTGCATGTATATACGCTCACGCGGTGTATATGCGCTCACGCGGTGTGTACGCGCTACGAAGGGTCAGCCCGCGGAAAGATAAAAATCTTAACCGCGTGCGGCCGACGTAGTAATGCACACCGACATACACGCGCACACGCGTTGCGAGACGCAGGAAAGCATTTACAATCTCCCGGTAGGTAGCAGGGGCTCGTACGAGTTCTGCCCGACCGACTGGAGCCGGGGCTGCGTCGAAGTCTTGCTGCGGGTACCGTTCCCTCTTAAAGCCGACAGAGGCCATACATTCGAAGAACCCGACTTTTGACGTTTCTAGCGCGCCGTTGTTTGTTTATAGTAGCACCTCTCTGAAGTGAGCAAACAGTGCACTTCAGGCTGAAACGCTAGCGTTCCCATCATGTTAACGCTTTCCCCAAAAGGACGTATGTAGTATAGCTTACGATGCGACCGAATAACTTTATACCTCCAAGAAAACCGACGAGTCTGGAACGTTCTAAAGTGTTGAAGAATTTTTGTGGTAAAAAAGTCGCTCGGAAATTCGGCTAATATTACGAGATCTCAAGTTTCAGTAGGCGGATCGAAAAATGACCCAAACAAAATCTATAGGAAAAAATAACATTTCATTGGTAAAATGTCATTAGATTTTCGATTCGTCTCCGCGTTTTCGCGTAATGTCGATTATAAGTTAAAAAGTCGTCTGCTAAAGCCCATCTTGGCGTATAAAGAGTGCGCGGCGTGTCGTGTCGTGACAGTCGTTTTTTTTATTACTTGGCGTCGAGACGCTGCCGCGTCTCTTGATTCCCAATTATATATAAGAGCGTCCCGCAAGCGCGAAGAAGATTGTTATCGTCATTCTCAATCTAGAGTCTTCAACGAGCGTATCGTTAAAGTATTGTTGCCAAGCTAAGTGCATTTTGTCCAGCGTAGTTGTGATCCGGAATATTCATTGGTCGTCATAAGAACTTTCTACAGAATTAACTACGCACTTCGATCGACGTCAACATCCAGCCGTTATCGTGAAAGAAGAGTCATCAGTCGGCGCATCATATTACAATCGTTGAAAGAAGACTCCGAGAATAATACAGACCAGTAGTTCGTCATACGATTGTAATAATAAATAAAGAGAACTCTTCGATAAGCGATAACGACGTTTTTTTAAAAACATATATGTTCGCCCAACGGTGTAACATATAAATTGGTGGCAGCGGGTGGGATGCCAAAATAATAAAGGCATCTTAATAAACAGTGAGATGTCAATAAGAAGACCGACATAAATTGGTGAAAGTCAAGGATCCCAAAAGAAGAAAAACGCTAATTATTTTAAGGACGGCCGATATTGCGCCGAGTTAAGAAATGGAGAAAATAGAGAAACTCCTTCAAGACCTTTTCAAAAGAATAGAAAATATAGAATCGAAAATTGAAATGAAGATTATGATTCTGAAATATCTGAAGATGAAGGTGACATTAACCATACAACATCGCTTAAAGAATTATTAATTACGATATCTGAATTTGATGGCGAAAATATGCCTGTAGAAACGTTTATTTACCAAATAGAAAGTGTAAAGAAAAATACAGATCGAAATGAACAAAGTCTTCTATTCGCAATGATTTTAGGATCAAAATTAAAAGGAAGAGCTAAAGTTGAAATTAAAGCGGATAATATTCATAATTTTACTGAATTAAAAAATATTCTGCGCATGAACTATGGTAGTCATAATGATTTAACAACTTTCCAACTCTAAAGAATGAATTGTAGACAAAAACCAAAAGAATCAATTAATGAATATTCTCAAAGATTTATGAAAATCCATGATCTGGCGATAAAAGAAATCTTAAATGAAACGTCAATTCCACAAAGTCATAAAACAGTCTTAAGGCAGACCACCACTGTGACCCCCTGTTTTTTTGCCATTTTTCAAGAATTTTTTTTTGTGGGAAAAAAAAGAGATATTCGAAATTTTTTTTTTTGTTTTGTTCGTTGTTTATTGAAGATACATAAAAAATTTTTTTTTAATTTTTCACGCCCCATGGTGACACTGGGGAAGCTCCCGCGTCAGGTACTGTTGCCTCTGCAGTGGTTCGCGGCACGCAGCAGAACTCTCTTCAAAGTCGATCTGAAAAAAAATACCGAGTGTTTTCGTTAATAATATGATATTTTGAAGAGAAGTACATAGGGATTTGAAAAAATATTGATTTTTAGAAAATAGGCACGCTTTTGAAATTAAAGGACGATTTTCGAGCAAAATTTCTCGTCGAAAATAGGCTATAACTTTTGTTATTATTGAGATATCGAAAAAATCCTATGTACTTCTTTAGATAATCTAGTTTTATTGATGCAGTCCAAATTTGAAGTCGATCGGATAAAAATTGCTCGAGTTCTGCTGCGTGCCGCACTCAAAAAAGTGGTTTTGAGAAAAACGCGTTCAAAGTTTTAGGTTTGTTAATTTATGCGATAAATTGGAAAAAAAATTTTTTACCTTTTTAATCAGCGATGCCGGCACCATATAGCTGGCCTTCAAGAAGCAAATGATTGTCCCTAGCATCTTTTCTCGAACTTGTAGAGGCTCTTCTTGCCTCTTTTGCAGCGTCTGTGAGCGAGCGCCCCGCCAGCTCGATCCGCGCTGCGTCGGTTTCAACGCAAAAATTGAAACAATTTGGGCCGATAGTTATCCCCAACGTCTCCAAAACTTTCATGAGGCTTCTCAGGCCATCATTGAATAATAATACCGCGATATCAGCTGCAATATCGACGATTTTTTTGCTCCCGGACTGACACTTGGGGGCTATTGCCCAAACTGATTTGTTGTAGCTTTCGTTGTTGTTTTGCGTGAAGCCGCCCAAACAACGCTGCAGCAAATCGTCGCTGCTCAAATTTTCGAAGACTGGCGTAATTGCCTCCAATACTTCCTCAGGAAGAGGCGGCTTATGGCGATATTCAGAAATATTACCGCTTGCGACCGTTCGCTGCCACGAACACCACGACTCGGCTCCCTCTGGGCAATCGTCATGTTGTGGCTCACTATCTGTGGATATTTTATGTTTGATAGTTGCCCAAATTGCCTTCCTCATTTTTTCAACATCATCGCTGTTCCTCCGAATAGCCAAGCCGTAATATGTGCTCAACTCGTCAATCAATTTTCCGGTGAGCTTTCCTCTGCCAGACAATCCTTTTTGTTTTTTCACGATTTCGCGGCAGCGCGTCCCCATACGTTTTTGGTCATGATCGATGCACTCTTTTTTTTTTTATCTCGAAACCGTCGTATGGATCGCTATTCGATATGCCCTGAAACGTTTTAGAATCGCCGTCACCAATATAATATTTATATTTTATGCCATAGAGCTCTTCAGACCGTTGAAACATTTCGACAGCTGAGTCGACTTCCATTTTTCCGGAGGAGCCGCTATGGTTCGCCTGGCACTCATCGTCGTGGGTACTTTTCCATTCCCAGTACTCCGCGGTGCTTTCTTTTTTTTCCCAATGCTCGCAAGCTTTGCAATATTTCGATTTCACCATAACGTCGATCACTTTTTTAGTGTACCAGCCGATTAGCGATGTTATGCCGAAAAGCGAGCTGAAACCGCGCTTACGCCACGATCCGTCGCATGAAACGATAATTCCGTCCTCCACCCCATTTTCCAACGAAATTGTCTCCTCCTCAAGTGCAACCTTTTGTTTGCTCACTGTGCTCACAGCTTTAGTGGCAATCGAAATCGAATTTAAGATTCGATCGTAGAAAGACTGAAATATGGGGCGCGGTAGGTCCATAAATGCACAAAACTTCATCAGGCCATTCAAACCGACGCCAAGAAGACGCATACTGAATACGATCCGACGATTTATTTCGTATGCATTGTCAATCATAGGACACGAATTGATTTGCACTTTTTCACAATGGCCGCAATCGACCTCGATTTTGAATCCGAGTCCGCGCAAACTTTTTTCAGTAAACTTTATATCACGATCACACACATTGCACTTCACTAACGTCGATATAATGTTCAATGCATTGACGAGGTGTACTATACGATAACCGAAATCGTTAGTAACACCGACCTCTAAATCGTCCGACGATTTTAACTGTTTCGCCGACGGGCTCACATACTCTGCAGAACTATTTTCGGAGCTATAACGGTTCGGAGGTTTTCGATTCGAAATTTTCGTTCGACTCCTCGTCACATAGCTCCGTTTTGTTCCCTTTTTCCCCGCGTACACTTTCGGATTATCCATTTCGATGTGCAAAGAATAATTCTGAGCGTTCGATATTTATAAACGAAACGATTCGGAGCGTTTAGACACGAGTAGCGTCGCTTCTATTCGCAAACTGATGCTATGACGCTATCCCTATACCTGCCTTGAAAATTTTTCAATTATCGCCACCTATGGCTTTTTTTCGAAACTATATTTATAACAATAGTCGGTTTTTGTGAAGGGAGACAAAAGAATACCTGGGAAAGACCCGCAGGACCTGGGAAAGGCCCGGTATACCTGCCGACCCTGAGGCGCGCAGCTGCGCGGGACCCCGAGCGTCACGGAGCGCTGCACCGCTCCACAATATATTCAATATCTCCGAAAATAATTATTTTTTCGACCTGGGTCCAACGGCATCTTAATCTTAAATGTATTTTAGATTTTTCTAGATGGTTTTCAAAAAATCGATTTTTTGAAGCCGTCATAGTGGTATTGTCCCTTAATAGACGAAGAAAAGAAAAAGCGTCCCATTGATTTCCTAGAAGGTCTAGAAAAAGAAATTCGTTTAGACGTAAAAACCGAACATCCAAACAATATTAGAGAAGCGATTACTTCTGCAATTAAAGCCGAAATAACTTTGAAAACGCGAACAATGAATAATTGGTCAGAAAAGACTTATCAGGGTCCAAGTCACTATCTCAGTCGCAAAAACAAAAACGAAAGCGACAAAACGTTCACAAAGTTTTCAAAAGGTGTGCTATAATTGTAAAAAGCCAGGACACATATTTTCAAAATAAAGAAAAAGACAATTTGATAATAGACAATTTGATAACAGACCATTTAACAAACGGGATTTTCAAAATGCACATCAAAATTCCAAAGATCCTCCTCCTCAAACATATCATGTTCAAGAGAACGAACAAACATTACAAGAATCTGTAGTATCAGAAACAAAGAATGTAAACTTGCTCACATTTTTCTAAAATTAGATGATACTAAGGAATATTTTCCTTACAAGGAACATCACTTTGGTATTCCCCTCCGATTTTGTTGAAACTTTTTTATCTGGAAGAGTATCAAAAACTAAGAGACACGTATTTTTTTTATCGGCGGATAAACGGTTTTAAGGGGTGAAACGCACCCTCAAAAATGGGGAGGTTTTTCGTTTTTCGTCGATAACGTTTTAACGGTGAGAGATATAAAAAAAATTCAAATTGCAACAACCTTTATTTTTTCGCGTACTATACATTGCAGATGAGAACGATGCAGATAACGACAAATTTCATATTGTTTATTACAAAAATGCAATTTTTTCATACGTATCTCCGAGAATTTTGAATCGATTGGGATGTAATTTTGCGTAAATATAGAGGATGGAAAAGTAGCGGATAGGTGTTTTTTCTTTTTCCGATATCTCATAATTCAGGGGTTGAAACTGCCCCTCGATTTTTTAACCAAAAGCATCGTATAATCACCTAGCCTTTTGGCAGTCCGCGCTAAATTCACGTCAATATAAGTTTGCATATTTGTTTGCCATTGCATATTTGTGAATTGCCCCCGTATAAAAAAAATTAAGGGGTGAGCCACCCCTGTGTCTATCTTTTTCCCACCCTATATTAGAAAGGGGTGGACCTAATTAGAGGCAACCTGTTCTATTTTCATGAAAACACAAAAATCTAGTTGACGTGTTTTTGCATTTTTTCCAAATAGCAACCTTAAGGGGGTGAACTACCCTCTACCTGAACTTCCTTACCACAGTCGTCTTTCCCTGTTTAACATGCCTTTGCTGATTCAAAATATTTCTACCAACTCCGAATCGACGTTTCCTCATGTTGCGAAATCAATATGAGGCCCTGAGAGGGTAATCCGCCCCTCTCTATTTTCATTTTCATTGGCGATTAAAAAATTTGCCACTCTATTTAGATGAATCTGCTTTCCCTCCGGTGACGATACGAATTCTATGGTTTTAGATACGTGTGGATATTAGCATTAATCTCAGCAGGGGCGAGGGAAGGGGAGCGCAGAGATCTGCCCCTTACTTCTCACTATTTTAAGGGACAACACCACTGTGACGGCTTCAAAAAATCGATTTTTTGAAAACCATCTAGAAAAATCTAAAATACATTTAAGATTAAGATGCCGTTGGACCCAGGTCGAAAAAATAATTATTTTCGGAGATATTGAATATTTTGTGGAGCGGTGCAGCGCTCCGTGACGCTCGGGGTTCCGCGCAGCCGCCTCTTCCTGAGGAAGTATTGGAGGCAATTACGCCAGTCTTCGAAAATTTGAGCAGAGACGATATGCTGCAGCGTTGTTTGGGCGGCTTCACGCAAAACAACAACGAAAGCTACAACAAATCAGTTTGGGCAATAGCCCCCAAGTGTCAGTCCGGGAGCAAAAAAATCGTCGATATTGCAGCTGATATCGCCGTATTATTATTCAATGATGGCCTGAGAAGCCTCATGAAAGTTTTGGAGACGTTGGGGATAACTATCGGCCCAAATTGTTTCAATTTTTGCGTTGAAACCGACGCAGCGCGGATCGAGCTGGCGGAGCGCTCGCTCACAGACGCTGCAAAAGAGGCAAGAAGAGCCTCTACAAGTTCGAGAAAAGGTGCTAGGGACAATCATTTGCTTCTTGAAGGCCAGCTATATGGTGCCGGCATCGCTGATTAAAGGTAAAAATTTTTTTTTCCAATTTATCGCATAAATTAACAAACCTAAAACTTTGAACGCGTTTTTCTCAAAACCACTTTTTTGAGTGCGGCACGCAGCAGAACTCGAGCAATTTTTATCCGATCAATTTCAAATTTGGACTGCATCAATAAAACTAGATTATCTAAAGAAGTACATAGGATTTTTTCGATATCTCAATAATAAAAAAAGTTATAGCCTATTTTCGACGAGAAATTTTGCTCGAAAATCGTCCTTTAATTTCAAAAGCGTGCCTATTTTTTAAAAATCAATATTTTTTCAAATCCCTATGTACTTCTCTTCAAAGTATCATATTATTAACGAAAACACTCGGTATTTTTTTTCAGATCGACTTTGAAGAGAGTTCTGCTGCGTGCCGCGAACCACTGCAGAGGCAACAGTACCTGACGCGGGAGCTTCCCCAGCGTCACCATGGGGCGTGAAAAATTTGAAATTTTTTTTTTATGTATCTTCAATAAACAACGAACAAAACAAACAAAAAAATTTCGAATATCTCTTTTTTTTCCCACAAAAAAAAATTCTTGAAAAATGGCAAAAAAACAGGGGGTCACAGTGGTGTTCTGCCTTAATGTTTATGAGAAACTTGTATTCTATATGTGCACGAATAGGTACTTTTTTTAAGGGCCGGGTAAAGTTAATTCGGCGAAGAAAAGGCATGTTTTTAAGATTTTTTTTTGGCGTAACGGATAGTGTTCGTTTATTGAAAAATTTACATATAATAAAGTAACATTTGAACAGCATTCTCCTAAATTTGCATTGCAAAATATTCAAAATTGAGCGAGTGAAAATTGAACCCGGGGCGGAGGCGCCTCGAAAAAAAGTTGGTTTGCGGTGTGCACCATAACTCGCAACAGAATCATCTGAAACAAAAAAATCAAAATGCATTTGTTAAAGGAGATGTTTCTCGAGGTAATGACGGGATGATTTTTTTTTTTCGATTTTTCGATTTTTCGTAGCACTTGGGAGCCAAAAACCCGATTTTCGCTAAAAAAAATCGGCTAATTTGTTGTTGAAAAATTAGTAATTATTAAAAAAAACAAAAAAGCTCTCGACAATACCTGGTGAATTATGTGAAGAAGTACTGTGCAAAATTTCAAAGCGATTGATCCAGTAGATTTTGAGTTATCGTGCACACGGACTTCAAATATGACAAGTCTCAGAAAAACGGTTTGAAAAATGCAGAAGAGTTTGGTCGCTTAGCGCTCATTGCACATAAGTTTGGGAACACTTCTCGATTGCATAAAAATCTGAGAAAATTCATGCATATTAAAGGTACTCAAAAGATTAATTTTGCATAATAATAATTCCAAAATGTTATTAACAAAATGATGAAAAAAAAAAATTAGTCAACAAATTTCCCCGCAACCCAATTTTTTTTCGTGATTCGTTCATTTTTCTGAATACGTATGAATTTTTTCAGATTTTTCAATTATCTTTGAATTTTTAGAAATTCAAAATAAAACTCGATAATTTTCTTATACTCACTCAAAGTCGTCGATGCCAGGTCCGTAGAGCAAAAGGCTTCCATCAAGATGATCGAGAGCATCTTTTTGCGTTTGTCTACGCAAAACTCTTTCTTCTTTACTGTCGTGCGCCGCCCAGGTATAAAACCCGGCATGGAGCAATAGACGCTCAAATACTCATAACTTCGTCAATTTTACTCCGATCGACTTGAAATTTTAACACAATATTCTTGAGATATTATGCATTCATTTAAAAAATGAAAAAAAAAAATTTTAATACTTTACCCCGCCCTTCATTTACTTTTTTGGCGGCGATTCTTTTTTTTCATTTCAAGAAAAAAATAGAGTCGTAGAGATGCGACCACGGTGTTTATATCAGATATTTTATTTGCATAATTTTCAATAGACGCGCGGAAGGGAGATACAAAAAGCTACCCCTTACTCACCACTATTCCAATGTCTAGCGCTAGATAAGCTCCACGCTGTTTTTATGGCCCATGTAGTAAGCTTGTATTAAATTATATATTTAATACAAGCTTACAAGCGAGTTGGTGATTAAACAAGTAGAATTAACACGCGCAAAGTCAACAATCGGATTTTATTAGATATTGATATTGAAAACTGAAGTCATACTTTTATGATAATTTACACTACACATGGCTCATACGTCGTACAATAATGGTAGTCTTCGAAAAAATGCTTCAAACATAGAGACTTTTTACACCACGAGCATTTTACAACTGCTATATGATTGCAGCCGGGTATTTTACCGTGTGTTTTTGATTGACCGAAATCGAAATCGACTGGATTTTCAGAATGTTCCGGCTTTTCTGTTATATAATTACTTTTAAACCATGAATATTTAAAATATTTGTATAACGTGAAGATGCCAGTTTATTATGTGTAAGAGATTGCAATTTATTTATATTATTTCTCAAATGTATATTTATATCAGCATGCATTAGTATCACACTATCTGAAAAATGTCGCACAAAATTCTTCCATATCCGGAATCCAAATACATCAAGCGGTTGAATTTTTCCAGTTGTACCTTTTGGGATAATCATTGGGATGATTTTTTTATCATGACGCGTAGTTTCATGAACAACGCTAGGGCAGTGTCCACTCCAAGAATCGATCAATAATACGTTGTCACTCCCGACATTGGGGAAAAAAACTTTCTCCAACCAAATTTTAAAATGATCTATTAATATAAAGCAATTTTGTATTTATAAGTATATGTTTGCAAAAATATCGATCAACCTTTAACGATAAAACGTACCGGAAGTAAGTTTTCCAGATTTTGATGTCGTCACCGCGACGTTTTCTGGCCTAAATAATTCTTTCTCTACCCTTGGTCCAAATTCACCCTTTACCTCCTTCAAAACTATAAAAAGCGGAGAAAGTAATGTCCCGTTGGCGTTTATTGTAGGCTGGATCGTGTAGCTATGGGTCGTTGAAGAGTTTGATTGTACAACACATTCAACTTTTTTCATTCCTTCAGTCGCTAAAGTTCGTGCTGAATGGATTTCCAATTGAAAACCGCTTTGGTCCGAATTGTATACATTTTCCGACCCATGCTTTTCGATGAGTAATCTAACATCATGTACAATTTTTTCTCCATTTTTCTGCAGAAACGCTTCTTCCTCCACAGTTTTTCTCGTTACAAATTTGTTGTTTACTTTTCTGGAAACAATGCGATGCTGTTTTTTAAATTTCCATAGCCAGGTATGAGAAGCTTTAAATCGTACATCCTCGTGGCCTATCTCTTTCTGTGCCTGTAGAGCCCACTTTTTAAGGTCAATATCATGAATAATAACACCGGCATCTATAGCAGTTTTCATATTCTGCAATGTGTATTCGGAAATTCCAGCTAGTTTTTCTTTATAAGTGCCGCCTTTGTTAAGTTGACGTGCCCAGCGGCACAGCTGTTGTACGCTTCTGACAGATTTATATTTTTGGTTGACGGTTTCGATACTGTAATTCTATTTTTTACCAGATCTCCAGTATTCCACAGCTTTCCTTTTGTAATCATAGCTTAGGTCATCGTCACTCAAACAAGCGTCAGAATTAACATGTTTATCATCCTTTTGCCATAAAGTATCTTCAACGGCAATTGCTTCGTGCTCTTTAAACGGTTCTTGAAAATCTAGAGTCTCCTCCTCTATCATCTCAACTCCATTGTAGTCTTGCATAGAGTCATATAAATTCTTCTCAAAATTGTCCTTCAGTTCTATTTCTGCATTATTAATAGGAGTTTGTGCAATATTCATAGCCTCAAACGTAGCCAGTAAAAGTTTAATAACGTTGATCGGGTTGACTTTCATCATGGTAATATTTTCAGCGTAACACACCAAGTTCGCAAAAAACAGAATACAATTTGAAACTCGGTTACGTACTCGTACGTCTGTACTAATACACTATGAATGGTTACCGCCTTTTAAAGGATGCATCAAAAAAGATAGTCGACAGGCGAGAGGTTAAAACGATTATGCTGGATAAAAATATTATCAGGTGCTGCAAAATATAACACCCGATAACCCCTAATAATATTTTTATGACAACACCTGATAATATTTTTATTCAGCATAATGGTTTTAACCTCTTGCTTTTCGACTTTCGAGAAGTTGAGCAAATCGCACATGTTTTTTTAATGTGTAAATACGTGTGAAGTAGAAAAACACTTTGAGAGGAGATTACGAATATTGACTTTCTTTCGCGGGTCTCACAATCAGAATGACGAAAATATCTAGTATAAACACCGTGATCGCATCTCTACGTCTCTAATTTTTTCTTGAAATGAAAAAAAGTATCGCCGCCAAAAAAGTAAATTAAAAAAAGTACCTATTCGTGCACATATAGAATACAAGTTTCTCATAAACATTAGAATAGTGAGGAGTAAGGGGCAGATCTTTGCGTCCCCCTTCCCTCGCCCCTGCTGAGATTAATGCTAATAATCACCGGAGGGAAAGCAGATTCATCAAAATAGAGTGGCAAATTTTTTAATCGCCAATGAAAAGGAAAATAGAGAGGGGCGGATTACCCTCTCAGGGCCTCATATTGATTTCGCAACATGAGGAGGAGGAAACGTCGATTCGGAGTTGGTAGAAATATTTTGAATCAGCAAAGACATATTAAACAGGGAAAGACGACTGCGGTACGGAAGTTCAGGTAAAGGGTAGTTCACCTCCTTAAGGTTGCTATCCGGAAAAAAATGCAAAAACACGTCAACTAGATTTTTGTGTTTTCATCAAAATAGAACGGGTTGCCTCCAATTAGGTCCATCCCTTTCTAATATAGGGTGGGAAAAAGATAAACACAGGGGTGGCTCACCCCTTAATTTTTTTTATACGGGGGGAATTCACAAATATGCAATCGCAAACAAATATGCAAACTTATATTGACGTGAATTTAGCCCAGACTGCCAAAAAGCTAGCTGATTATACGATGCTCTTGGCTAAAAAATCGAGGGGCAGTTTCAACCCCTCAATTATGAAATATCGGAAAAAGAAAAAACACGTATCTGCTACTTTTCCATCCTCTACATGTACGCAAAATTACATCCCAATCGATTCAAAATTCTCGGGGATACGTATGAAAAAATTGCATTTTTGTAATAAACAATATGAAATTTGTCGTTATCTGCATCGTTCTCATCTGCAATGTATAGTACGCGAAAAAATAAAGGTTGTTGCAATTTGAATTTTTTTTATATCTCTCACCGTTAAAACGTTATCGACGAAAAACGAAAAACCTCCCCATTTTTGAGGGTGCGTTTCACCCCTTAAAACCGTTTATCCGCCGATAAAAAAAATACGTGTCTCTTAGTTTTTGATACTCTTCCAGATAAAAAAGTTTCAACAAAATCGGAGGGGAACACCAAAATGATGTTCCTTGTTAGTATCTACTAAAAAATATTCCTTAGGAGGGAATATTTTTTATTGATCCAGGTTCAACAATATAATTAGTTAAAAGGAAATTGCTAAATGATTCGACAAAGATAATTAAAAAAGGAAAAAATATTATAATTGCTGATGAAACTCTGAAAACAGAAGGAATAATTGAAACAAGATCAAGAGACGCGGCAGCGTCTCGACGCCAAGTAATAAAAAAAAAACGACTCTCACGACACGACACGCCGCGCACTCTTTATACACCAAGATGGGCTTTAAGCAGACGACTTTTTAACTAATAATCGACATTACGCGAAAACGCGGAGACGAATCGAAAAACTAATGACATTTTACCAATGAAATGTTATTTTTTCCTATCGATTTTCTTTGGGTCATTTTTCGATCCGCGTACTCAAACTTGAGATCTCGTAATATTTGGCCGAATTTCCGAGCGACATTTTTACCACAAAAATTCTTCAACACTTTAGAACCTTCCAGACTCGTCGATTTTCTTGGAGGGATAAAGTTATTCGGTCACATCGTAAGCTATACTACATACGTCCTTTTGGGGAAAGCGTTAACATGGGAGGAAACGCTCAGCGTTTCAGCCTGAAGTGCACCAACGGTGCACTTCAGGGAGGAGCTACTATAAACAAACGATGGCGCGCTAGAAACGTCAAGAGTCGGGTTCTTCGAATGTATGCCCTCTGTCGGCTTTAAGATGGAACGGTACCCGCGGCAAGACTTCGACGCAGCCCCGGCTCGAGTCGGTAGGGCAGAACTCGTACGAGCCCCTGCTACCTACCGGGAGATTACAAATGCCTTCTACGTCTCGCAACGCGTGTGTGCGTGTATGTCGGTGTGCATTACTACGTCGGCCGCACGCGGTTGAAGATTTTTATCTTCCCGCGGGCTGACCCTTCGTAGCGCGTACACACCGCGCGAGCGTATATACATGCACAAACATACATAAACACAGTCAGCGTCGAAAAAGAACTTTATTTTCTTTTCTCAACGCCGACTTCGCGAGAAATTCAAAAACACGAATCGCGAGAAATTCAAAAACACGAATTTAGCGAATTTGGCATTTAGTCCTTGCTGAGTGTAGCGATTGGCTCAGTAAACATTTACGGTATAAATAATACAAACATAATTGTTTAAACAATTATGAATGCATTTATTCTCGACCACGATTTTGATCGGTAGATACGGTACTTTCAGTACCTCTTAGCAAATAGATTGCTGTTTGCGAGTCGCAAAACGTTACGCTAAAATTAATGCAAAAATAATTGTTTAAACAATTATGGATGCGTTTATCTCGACCACGGTTGTGATCGGTAGATATGGTACTTTCAGTACCTCTCGGCAAATAAATTGCTGCTTGCGAGCCGCAAAACCTAACAATAAAAATAATGCAATCATAATTGTTTAAACAATTATGAATGCGTTTATCTCGACCACGATTGTGATCCGTAGATACGGTACTTTCAGTACCTCTCAGCAAATAGATTGCTGATTGTGAGCCGCAAAACCTAACAATAAAATGAATGCAAAAATAATTGTTTAAACAATTATGGTTGCGTTTATCTCGACCACGGTTGTGATCGGTAGATATGGTACTTTCAGTACCTCTCGGCAAATAAATTGCTGCTTGCGAGCCGCAAAACCTAACAATAAAAATAATGCAATCATAATTGTTTAAACAATTATGAATGCGTTTATCTCGACCAGGATTGTGATCCGTAGATACGGTACTTTCAGTACCTCTCAGCAAATAGATTGCTGATTGTGAGCCGCAAAACCTAACAATAAAATAATGCAAACATCATTGTTTAAACAATTATGAATGCGTGTATGTCGACTACGATTGTGATCGGTAGATACGGTATTTACTTCCAGTACCTCTCAGCAAATAGATTGCTGATTGCGAGCTGCAAAACCTAACAATAAAATAATGCAAACATATTGTTTAAACAATTATGAATGCGTTTATCTCGACGACGATTGTGATCGGTAGATACGGTACTTACTTCCAGTACCTCTCAGCAAATAGATTGCTGATTGCGAGCAATCGATTTTTTTCTTGTTTTTCGACGAAAAACACGAAAAAATCGATTGTTATATAACACACGAAAATTTGTTACATTTTCTCCACACCGAACCTCAGCTGTCACGTTCTCGGCTCATCGAGTTCAAGCCGAAACCGATATATGTCGAATGCGTCATGAGCGCCACTCCGGAGCCCCGGAATTCGCGGGAACTAAACTCTACGCAGTTCGTGCAACATATGCTCGAAATTGTCACCAAATACCAACTAATTATAGATCCCCATGGATTTCCTGAAATATGTGATGGAATCAAACGATTCAGGTGCCAAAATGTGTATTTTGAATCTGACTACGCGACTCTTCTCCCCTCCAAGCTGTGATATGAGCCAAACTTTTTATTTCACATCATTTCAATCATGGCTGCAGCATGGTAATACAATCTACTTTTTTTTTGATTCAACAAATTTCATGAGAAGACAGCCGTTCGTCCATTAATTTAACATTGTCCGGTCAAATTTCGTGAAATTCTGAAGAGCCGTTTAGGAAATCCGTGGGTATATACTATCCCGATCTGCTATACCGATGGAGCCGGGGTACCGTTCCGTCTTAAGCCCAAGTGTCACACCGACCGAGCGGCCATGAGTGCGAGAGAGATAGCTGATTTGCAGATTCCCAATGATTTCTGAAACGGTTAACTTTTGGGAAAAAAGAAAAGAAACACGTTCCGCTCTGTTAAACGACGAACAACCACTTTCTCTTCTTTTGCCCGAAATATGATCCGTCTAGGAGAAAACTTGGCAGTAGGATTTTTACCGACTGACACATGGCCTTAAGTAGCGTCAGCGAAATAATCCACCATCCTAATAAATATAACGTTTGGATATGCAAATAAAAATATATACCACCCTAAATAGAACGAGCAAATGACGCTGCAACCACATTAAGTTTATAACTATAGAAAATGAAGTATTTCCGTTTCAAAAAGATATGAAATCCCCCTAAAAAACTTTAACAAGTAAAAAAAACGCCAAATAATAAAAAATGCCCTCGAAAAAATTATCGGTTGTTTCACTATCTCCAAGATTCTAATTAACCTCGAAATATTTGTGATTTTTTTCAAACAATAGTTTTATTTAGATTTTAATTTTTCAACTCAAACGTACAAAAGAAGTGAAATAACTTTTTATGAAAAAGCCAAGCAAATTTACTAGAAACGTACAGAAAATTACCAAACTCTACTAATACCATTTTTCTCAATATTTTGTTTTCAAAAACCATTTTACTATTATAATAAAAGTACGAATCACGATTATATAAAAGTACGACATATGCATCATATAAGTACTGTATGTATGTATCACTAGAAAAGCTGGGCAACGACTTGGCGTGCATGGTTAAGAAAAAAAGGTCGGGAAGATACACGATTTTCTTACAGAAACGTCCCTACCGCTTGCAAAAGTAACGTTTGCAATAATTTAGGCGGTTGCTTTGCGTATCGGTGAGTGCAGCGAAGCCTTGCCTGATCATGTGCCTGGTTATTTTTCAATCCCTGCCTCGTTATTGTTTAACCCATTCCCAGCGATCGGGTTATCTTACCTGTTGCCTTCCTTTCGTATCTCGGGTTATCTGTTCTCGTTATTTTGTAATCCCTCCCCATCGATTCGGTTATTTTACCTACCGTCTCCTTTTTGAGTCTCGGGCTATCTGTCATCGTTATTTTTTGTGCCCTCCCCATCGATCGGGTTATCTCACCTACCGTCTTCTTTTCGAGTCTCGGGTTATTTGACCTCGTTATTTTGTAATCCCTCCCCATCGATCCGGTTATCTCACCTACCGTCTCCCTTTCGAGTCTCGGGTTATCTAACCTCGTTATTTTGTAACCCCTCCTCATCGATCGGGTTATCTCACCTACCATTTTCCTTTCGAGTCTCGGGCTATCTGTCATCGTTATTTTTTGTGCCCTCCCCATCGATCGGGTTATTTCACCTACCGTATTCTTTTCGAGTCTCGGGTTATCTGACCTCGTTATTTTGTAATCCTGCCCCATCGATCGGGTTATCTCACCTACCGTCTCCCTTTCGAGTCTCGGGTTATCTGACCTCGTTATTTTGTAATCCCTCCTCATCGATCGGGTTACCTCACCTGCCGTCTTCATTTCGAGTCTCGGGTTATCTGTCCTCGTCATTTTTCAATCCCTCCCTATCGATCGGGTTATCTTACCTACCGTCTCTCTTTCGAGTCTCGGGTTATCGTACCTTGTTACTTTGTAATCATTCTCCATCGATCGGGTTATCTCACCTACCGTCTCCCTTTCGAGTCTCGGGTTATCTGTCCTCGTTATTCTTCAATCCCTCCCCATCGATCGGGTTATCTTACCTACCGTCTCCCTTTCGGGTCTCAGGTTATCTGACCTTGTTATTTAGTAATCCTTCTCCATCGATCGGGTTATTTCACCTACCGTCTCCCTTTCGAGTCTCGGGTTATATGACCTCGTTAACTTGTAATCCCTCCCCATCGATCGGGTTATCTTACCTAGAGTCTCCCTTTCGGGTCTCGGGTTATCTGACCTTGTTATTTAGTAATCCTTCTCTATCGATCGGATTATTTCACCTACCGTCTCCCTTTCGAGTCTAGGGTTATCTGCCCTCGTTATTTTTTAATCCCTCCCCATTGATCGGGTTATCTTACCTACCGTCTCCCTTTCGAGTCTTGGATTATCTGTTCTTGTTATTTTTCAATCCCTTCCCATCGATCGGATTATCTCACCTACCGTCTCCCTTTCGAGTCTCGGGTTATCTGTCCTTGTTATTTTTAACTCCCTCTCTATCGATCAGGTTATCTCACCTACCGTCTCCATTTCGAGTCTCGGGTTATATGTCCTCGTTATTTTTCAATCCCTCCCCATCCATTGGGTTATCTTATATACCATTTCCCTTTCGAGTCTCGAGTTATCTGTCCTCGTCATTTTGTAATCCCTCTTACCACTTTTTTGCCATGTGAGTCTCGGGCGATTTCATTCGTCCGCGATAAACGTCGAAGTCAAATTCATCAACGATGACCTGCATCGAGAATATAAATCCAGCTCGAGCTTATTTGTTTAAATTAATTTAAAAAGACCGGAATGGTCTTTATTAATTTAAAAAAGACCGGAATGGTCTTTTTAATTTAAAAAAGACCGAAATGTCACCACCTTTCCACAAGACAAAACTTTAGCAAACTTCGTTTGCAAGCGTAATCAAATTTCTACCGATGAATGCCGTCGAGAAAAGAAATCGATACCAGTCCATTTCTTTAAACAATTCATGATAGCAAAATTTCACCGCTCTTCCGTAGAGCGAGACTCCAGGGATCTTCAATGCTAAAGACTTCGATCCGCGAATAACCCGCCGAAAATAAATCCTGCCAGAGAGGAAAAATGTTCAACATATTTGTTTAAACACAATAGGCATTAATTGTCAAATTATAAGCCGAGGTTGAGAAGCTCAACCTCGGCAGAGAGAACGAACGCTGAACGTAATTGTTTAAACAATAGGGATCGCCTGTCAAATTTCGCCATTCTTTTGCTGAGTGACTCTCGAGCGATCTCGTTCGTTCGAGAATTTGGCCGAAGTCGAATGCAGCGTTGATAAGCTGCATCGAGAATATAAATCGTGCATGAGCTTATTTGTTTAAATTAATTAGTAAAGCTTGGAAAAATATCCCTTCCCTGCCTCAAGACGAGTCTTTAGAAAACTCAGTTCACTAGAAAGTTCAACAGTAATCAAATTTCCAGCGACGACTATCGCCAAAAAAAGAAATCAATTTGAGCCCATTTGTTTAAACAATTCACGATCGCAAAATTTTACCGCTCTTCCGTAGAGCGAGACTCTAGCGAGCTTCATTGCTAGAAACTCCGATCCGCGGTCGACCTGCCGAAAATAAATCCCGGTAGAGAGAAAAAAGGTTGAACATATTTGTTTAAACAATAGGCGTTAGTTGTTAAATTTTAGCTCTCTCTCGCAAAGAGAGTCCCCAGCGATCTCCATCGCCCGAAAATTCTGACCTCAGGAAACCTGCCGAAGCTAAACCTCGGCAGAGAGAACGAACGCTGAACGTATTTGTTTAAACAATAGGAGTCGCCTGTCAAGTTTCGCCATTCTTTTGCTGAGTGAGTCTCGAGCGATCTCGTTCGTTCGAGAATTTGGCCGAAGTCGAATGCAGCGATAAACTGCATCGAGAATATAAATCGTGCATGAGCTTATTTGTTAAAATTAATTAATAAAGCTTGGAAAAATGTCCCTACCCTGCCTCAAGACGAGTCTTTAGAAAACTCAATTCACTAGAAAGTTCAACAGTAATCAAATTTCCAGCGACGACTGTCGCCAAAAAAAGAAATCAATTTGGGCCCATTTGTTTAAACAATTCACGATCGCAAAATTCCACCGCTCTTCCGTAGAACGAGACTCTAGCGTTCTTCATTGCTAGAAACTCCGATCCGCGGTCGACCTGCCGAAAATAAATCCCGGTAGAGAGAAAAAATGTTGAACATATTTGTTTAAACAATAGGAGTTAGTTATTAAATTTTAGCTCTCTCTCGCAGAGTCCCCAGCGATCTCCATCGCCCAAAAATTCTGACCTCAGGAAACCTACCAAAGCTAAACCTCGGCAGAGAGAACGAACGCTGAACGTATTTTTTTAAACAATAGGGATCGCCTGTCAAATTTCGCCATTCTTTTGCTGAGTGAATCTCGAGCGATCTCGTTCGTTCGAGAATTTGGCCGAAGTCTAATGCAGCGATGATAAGCTGCCTCGAGAATATAAATCGTGCATGAGTTTATTTGTTTAAATTAATTAATAAATCTTGGAAAAATGTCTCCATCCTGCCTCAAGACGAGTCTTTAGAAAACTCAGTTCACTAGAAAGTTCAACAGTAATCTAATTGCCTGCGACGGCTGCCGCCAAAAAAAAAACAATTTGAGCCCATTTGTTTAAACAATTCACGGTCGCAAAATGTCACCGCTCTTCCGTAGAGCGAGACTCTAACGATCTTCATTGGTAGAAACTCCGATTTGCGGTCAACCTGCCGAAAGTAAAACCCGGTAGAGAGAAAAAATGTTGAACATATTTGTTTAAACAATAGGCGTTAGTTGTTAAATTTTAGCTCTCTCTCGCAGAGAGAGCCTCTAGCGATCTCCGTTGCTAGAAAATTCTCGCTTTGGAAAACCTGCCGAAGGTAAACCTCAGCAAAAAGAATGAATGCCGAACGTATTTGTTTAAACAATAGATATGACTTGTAAAATTTCACCACTCTTTTCTTGAGTGAGTCTCGGGCGATTTCGTTCGTTCGAGAATTCGGCCGAAGTCGAATTCGAGAATATACATCGGGCTCGAGCTCAATTATTAATTAAAAGCTTATAAATTAAAAAAGGATAAAAAAATATCACCACCCTTCCCCAAGACGAGTCTCTACCAAACCCTGTTTGCTAGAAAGTTCAATCGTGAAATTTCCACCGATGGCCGGTGTCAAAAAAAGATATCGGTTTGCACCCATTTGTCCGTACAATGTAACAAAGTTTCACCGCTTTCTGCAAAGCGAGCGCATGTATGAGGCGTAGCATGGTAACCCTAGTGTGTGTACATCACTCTATGCACACATACTTATATATAAGCTGTTTTCGATACGACCGAAGAGCGTGCGGAAACCTTACATTGTTTCTGCATGCGACGGCGTAGCGAATACACACTCATACACGGGCGCACACGATCGTTGTTTACTATACGGTTTCGACTCTTCGACGTAGCGCGGAGCATCGAGACCATGTAGGAATCAACCGTGGCGCCATCCGGCGGGAGTGGCGGTAGTTCGCAAAACTGCGAGCTCTGCTCTACCGCCCTGACGGGACCCCGCGTCGAAATTTCCTGGCGTGTTATACATGCCCTTAAAGGAGGAAAAGAAGCAAGGGTCTAGCCGGATAAGAATGGCGAATCTGCCCCCACCGAATTTTGTCGCGCCGATTTTTTCCCAAATCCCTAACCTAAAAAAACAATTTTGTGCAAAATTACAGCTTTCTACATCGATGCCGAGGGGTCTTCCTGCTGAAAAAACGTGTTTTTTCGATTTTTGCAGTTTTTAAATACCAAGAGGCGACCGAAAAATCTGAAAAAATTCTGAAAAATCAGAAACATGTCAATGTTGATGGGAAATTTTTTTTCGTTTTTTTAAATGTTAAACTCCCTTTTTAATCATCGAATCTTCTTTTAAAAACATTATTTTGTAGTGAAGAGATTTTTCTACTATTATGACAAAAATTGACATGATTTTACTCTTCATTCCCTACATTTCAAAAAAAAGTCTCTAAATTCGACCTGCAACACATTGAAAAAAAAATAAAAACGACAAATTTTCTCATTTTTCATTGGAAATCCATACATAAATCATTCTTCCGGTTTAATGAATGGGTGCTCATGGCTGGAGTAGTTATGAGAAAAGAGACATGATATCTAGATCGATTGCGTAGTTCAATTTAGTTCGATGCATCCACACTAGTGGCGCCACTTGAACTGTGCGGTTTTACCGACAGCTATGCTGAGATGAGTATGTTTACGCGGACTTTTGGTCAAGCTAATAAACTGAAATATTCAGATCCGCGAAAACTGTCAAACAATTGTGAGAGGGTACGTTTACGCAAGCCGCAATTCTGTAACGCTGCGCTGTTACCTTACTACTGTATAAACATACTCAATGATTTTCTCATCGACATGTTATTAAATGACGTCAAAAAATCAAAAATATCCAAAATCAGCGTAAAAATCCTATTGTTTACATCTGTTTGTTATGTCTGACAGCTACTCCAGCCTTGAGCACCCATTTATTAAACCGAAAGAATGATTTATGTATGAATTTCCAATGAGAAATGAGAAATTTTGTCGTTTTTATTTTTTTCCAATGTGTTGCAGATCGAATTTTGAGACTTTTTTTGTTTAAATGTAGGGAATGAAGAGTAAAATCATGTCAATTTTTGTCATAATAGTAGAAAAATCTCTTCGCTACAAAATAATGTTTTTAAAGGAAGATTCGATTATTAAAAATAGAGTTTAGCATTTAAAAAAAACGAAAATAATTTTTCCATTAAAATTGACATTTTTCTGATTTTTAAAAAAATTTTCAGATTTTTCGGTCGCCTCTTAGTATTTAATAACTGCAAAAATGGAAAAAACACGTTTTTTCAGCAGGAAGACCCCACGGAATCGATGTAGAAAGCTGTAATTTTGCACAACGATTTTTTTTTAGGTTAGAAGCTTATGAAAAAATCGGCGCCACAAAATACGGTGGGGGCAGATTCACCATTCTTATCCGGCTAGACCCTTTGGCAAATTATTAAAAGATACCATGATATTTTTTTCCTACCAGAAGATCCACTTCCAATGACTCGATTAATAGAACATTCAATAGACTTGCCTGACGAAAAACCAATTCATACGAAACACTACAGATATCCTATTCATCAAGAAGAAATAAAAAAACGAATGAAAGGAATGCTTGAAAAAGGAATAATTAGAGAAAGTGATTCACCATTTATAATAATTCACCTTTATGGATTGTGTCCAAAAAATCCGATTCATCTGGAAAAAAGAAATGGCGTATAGTAATTGATTATCGAAAATTAATGAGAAAACAAAACAAAACGCTTATCCTCTGCCAAACATTGATGAAATTTTAGACAATTTGGGAAATGCTAAATATTTTTCTGCTTTTGATCTCGCGTCTGGTTTTCATCAAATTAGAGTAAAAGAAAAAAGATAAACAAAAAACTGCATTTTCAACAAAAGATGGACACTACGAATGCCTTTTGGATTAAAGAATGCACCACCAACATTTCAAAGAATGATGAATAAAGGATTACAAGGATTAATTGGCAATAATTGTTGCGTATACATGGACGATGTCATTGTATTTGGAAAAACTTTAAAAGAACATAACAAAAATCTACAGACACTTTTCCAAAGATTTAGAGATGTTGAATTGAAATTGCAACCTGATAAATGCGAATACTTAAAACCGGAACTAACTTATTTGGATCATGTAATTTCAAAAGAAGGTATCGAACCAAATCCTGAACGAATAGAAAAATTATAAATTATCCAAGACCAAAAAATCAAAAAGAAATCAAACAATTTCTAGGACTTGTCGACTGTTATCGAAAATCCATTAAAGACTTCTCAACAAAAGCATTGCCTTTAACGAATCTATTAAAAGAAAAAACGATCGGACAATGGACATCCGAAGAAGATAATTCATTTAAAACATTAAGAAACGCATTATGTACAGAACCTATCCTAACATATCCTGATTGGAATAAACCGTTAATATTATCAACAGATGCTAGTGGAAAGGTAATAGGTGCAATATTAACACAAGGAGATCTAGGAAAAGAGAAACCCATTTCATATGCTTCAAGGACATTGAATCCAGCGGAACAAATTATTCTACTACAGAAAAGGAATTATTGGCAATTGTTTGGACAGTAAAACATTATAGACACTTTTTGTACGGAAGATAATTCAAGATTATTACGGATCATAAACTACTAATCTGGCTAATGAATCTTAAAGATCCTTCTTCACGATTAATGAGATGGAAATGGACATTAGAAGAATATTATTTCGAAATTATTCACAGAAGACGAAAATCTCATGCAAATGTAGATGGTTTGTCTCGGATAAACATCTTGGAAGATGAAATCCCTAATGCCTTAGACGAATTCATGAACGATACATACCCGAGTTACGATAATTATTTGAAGGAAAAAGACTCATTTGAAAAATCCGAAAACATATTTTTCAAAGAAAGAAGAACAAACAAAAATGGTCTAATAATAACAAACAATCATAACGAAAAAGGATTTTTAATTGATTGCAACGGTGACGAGGTAGCCTGCTGCGGAGAAATTAAAAGAAGAATGATAAACAAAGAATCAATAGAGGTTAGAATGAAAGATTTGAGAATTTGAGGAATAATAATCGAAATAATCGAGTATTATATTCTAAATTAAATCCCGAAAAAGATTTAACAATTTATGTAAATCAGGTAAAAGATCCTACTACCCAGAAAGAAAAAGAAAGGATAATTAAAGAATTGCATGAATTAACTATCGGAGGACATAATGGACCGCAAAAAACGATAGAAAAACTAAGACAAAAATATAATTTGACTGAAATGACTAACTACGTAGAAAAAGTAATTCAACGATGTCAAATATGTCAAAAAGAAAAATTAACTTCACAAGTAACGAAGCCTAATCCAGGAAATCCTGACATTCCTATGAATCAGCGTTCGCAACCTGAAGCGAGGCACCTATCGTACCAGGGGAGTAGAATTATCGTACATGGTCCAAAATTATCGTACTTATCAGGATAATGTCTATAATAAATAAATAAATCATATTACACGTAATATTAATATATATGTAAACACTTTATAGTTTGTCTCTTGGAAACTACCGTTTTCAAATTCATAGAACACTTTGACACCAAATGTTTTACGTATGGCACAGACCTGAACCAATTCCCGCTCCACTTTAAGTTCAATAAACGCGCCAACATTTGAAATTCGCCCGGAAAAAACGTCGTTGTTCCCATGTTCTGTACGAAGCGCGCCAACATTTCGTATTTATGAAGAAGAAAAGAATATGAAAGGGTAGTGACAAATAAAATAAAGGATTCTTTTATGTATCAATATATCCTATATTTGCGTAAACAGAAAATATAAATATGAATTTTATTAACATTTTACATATAATCTTCACGTAATAATAGTAATAAATATACGAAATATCTCATTTTATCTTCGATTGATATACTTGTACATGTTGGTGTTCATACAGAGTCATTTTTTGTATCACTTCATATACCATTGGTCGTATAGAAATAGTCATTTTTTTGTATCAATTTATATACCATTGGTATTCATACATAGCCATTGCGTATCAGTTAAAAATCGTTTGGCATTAAAACGCTATGAAACTCATCCACATCCGTGTCACCATCCAAATCTTGAATTGTTTTGACAGTGCTTTCCGTTTTGTACATCAACACTTTGTTCATACGACTATATTCGCTCTGTAATGGTTCGTATGTCGTGCAATTATCATCCATCATACCTTTCACTCGTTGTTTGGCTAAGAGCGCACCGTTCACAGTCGAAATCACCATTTTATTGCGAGTTTTAGTTTTAATTAAATTAATTTGGCTAAATATGCGTTCGCTGTCGGCATTCGAATGTGGAAGTGAAGTTACATCCAGTACAAATTTCGAAATGTTTTTAAAAGTCTGGTTTTCTTCTTCACAAGCCATTAACTTTGCCCAAAAAATACGACCTGATTTTTTACATCAATATCTGCCGAGAGCTCAAAAGACGGTAGTTGACGCCACTCATCATCGATTATTTGATATTTATTACTCGATGCAATCCGAGGCAAAGCCTCCATCAATGGCAGCAAACTCGGTACAATATCTCTCGTCTTTTTCAACATTGCTTTCGGCGGATTGAGATTTGTCACTAGTTTCAAAACAGGATCCGAAAAATTGAAGCGTTTTTTAATTTCTTTACAGCCTTCCATTAGAAAATCGACACAAGTCGTTGCGAAATCAGATTTCAACTTTTCATTATTTCCGGTCTCGCTCTGATTTAAGATTTTTCTAATTTCAACGCCGAAGTACATATTTTCCGAACGTAAACGATGCCTCTCATTGCATGGATCTAGTTCGTTTAAATCGGTTGGATAAATATAGTCCTTGGACATGTACGACTCTAAGAATTCTTGATAGTTCCTACACATTCTTTCATGGAGACTCGTAACGACTACAGATGACGACTGGAAGAGTTCATTCAGTTTGGTGAATTTAGGTAATATATAGTCCAGAAAGAGATAGAATAATTTGATGCTCGGATTGCTGAGAGCTTGGACAATCTGTTCAACAAATTTCAATCGAATTGTCAGCATTTGGTCTCTAAAGTATAACTCGAGTGGAGGCCACTGTTCAATTATCCGTGAAACAACCGCTTTTAAAGTTAACCAATGCGTTTGTGCTGGGTGAAGAATTTTGTGGACGTCGATGTCTAAAAATGTTTGGAACTTTTTAAACAAATGCTGTCGTTTTGAGCTGTTCTTAAATTCAGAATAGACATTCCGTGCTAGATCTTTACAACTCCTGGGTAATTATTTACATCCATTGCTGGCACAAAGATGCAATGAGTGGCATATGCACTTGAAAATGTAGATGCCAGGGAACTTTTCAAGAAATGTTGAAGCTACAGAGTTATCTTTTCCCATCATTGTACTGGCTCCATCTGACGCGAATCCGATGATGTTCTCAAATGGGATCTCATAATCTTCAAAGGATTTCGACAGTAGTCCGAACAAATGTTTCGCCGTAACACCCTCCACATCTGAATTTTTCTCAAAAACTTGGCAGAGATCCCAAAACTTGCTGACCACTCGATCCTCTTCGGCATCAAAAAACCTGTTTTACACAGTACAATATATAAGAATACAATAGATAATCATGACCTATGAAAACAGTAAAAAATCATAATTATTATTTACCCTACAATTACGTACATCGTTTGTATGCTCCTAATATCGGCGGATTCGTCAATTAAGACGCTAAACAGACTGTTTTGCAATTTTTGTTGCAGTTGTTCTTTTTCGTCCGCGGCAATGACATTTTTTATTATTGCAGTTCCTTTCGTTGGCTTTAATTGCATGTTTTTATTAATTTCAGATCCAGGCACAGAACTTTGCAATAGTGCTGATGATTCAAAGTAGGGAAGGAGATATTATGTTCAGCTAGAAAACCACGCAACTTTATTTTGAGAGTTTGAGTTGCTTTGGCTTTCGTGCTGATTTCGTCAGTCTTTTTCATGAATGTAGAAATCGTCGGCTGAGCTTCCAGAGGCTTACGAAGAGGAATTTTCGATGTCATGTGGTTTTTTATGACAGTCAGCTCTGCATTCATTATTACGTTGCATGTACGACACTTAGCTTTGTACTGATCTTCAAACACTGTACTGATCTTGCTAAGGCATTGTTTGTAATCTTCATTTTTGAGCCAGGCGTCTCTGAATTTTTGTTGGCGATGTTTGTTGCTAACTTTTGCGATTTTTCTCGGGGGTGTGACATCCAAATCGAATTCAGTCGGTTGACTGCTAGTGCTGCTTACTTCGCGTATAGAACTCCTTCCTCGTTGTACAGATTGAAAATGATAGGTTTATCAGTTATATTAATATACAGCCACTGAAACAATGTATTTGATACATATACCTACTTGTCAATACAAAAGCATATTCATTTTGAGTGTCTGATCACAATGTCGTTGCCTTAGAATATCGCTTCACTCTTCACTTATTTCAAATGAATTTTCCGAGTGTCAGAGAGAATACATATAACTACGATCATATAACAGAATAAATGCCAACTCTCCAACACAAAATATGCAAAACGTATAAAGTGCGAACATAATCGAAATATTCGATATATCGAACGTCGTCATTCTCTTGTTCGCTGATTGGCAGATTCTAACCAATGAGACGGCATGTATCTTGTATTACCTAAGAAAGTAATAAGCCAATAGCGCTATGAGTAAAGAAGAACCGCATTTGCTTTTGCGCTATTGGTTATCAGCGTACGAGTACAATAAATTCTAAAATTTTGCATGACGACGGAAATTATCCTACAATCTGCGTACAATAATAATGTGCTATCGTACATCGTATATAGGCATGAAATTATCGTATATGTACGATAGATATCATACGGTTCCGAACGCTGCTATGAATACTAACTATAAAGTGTCATTAGATGTAATGGGACCATTACCCTCAAATCAAGGTCATAAATACAAGGTTATACAAGACTACCTAGCGTGATATTTGGTAATAACTCCGCTCAAAACAAAAAATTCGCAAGAAGAAATTGAAAAATTTTGGGATAATTATTGTAAAATTTTTGGGATTCCTAAAGAAGTTCTAACGGACAATGCCGTCAATTTAAAGGGAAATTTCACGAAGTAATGTGTGAAAAATCAAAGGTCAAATATACTGCTACTTCAGTGTATTACCCTACTTTAATAATGAGATTGATAAATTTAAAAAATGATAATTTGCTGATAGCGTATTTGGTAAAAAATCAGACGACCTTAATGATGAATCAACTTAAAAACAATGATAAAACCTTTAGAGACATGATTATGCAATTTAAATTATTGAGTGGAAATATAAAAAAATCACATCGATGGTCCCGAGCGGCTCTATCTTATCTCGCTTAGACCTTCGAGCAGTAGCGTAATTGAAAGGGTCTCATATGTACTAGCGTAACTCTCGCGCCCTGCGCGAAGTATCGTATGTCGGCAGATCCTGTTCATTCTAACGCATCTCCGGGCGCGCGTGAGATCCATCGTATCTCCCGCAGCCTTAGAACGGAGTATCGTAACTCGCCGACTGCGGTATGCTCTATCGTATCTCAGATGCACCAAAACGTTTCATCGTATCTACGAATCGCAAGTTTTCAGTAAACGCGGTTTGAAAGTTTCGCGTTCTCAAAAATAAAATGTCACTGAATCATCACAACATTTATGTCTAAATATTGCGCATTATACGCAGAATATTTTTTAGACATGAAAAGCGTTGTGAAAATAGAAACATAATATACTATTATCATAATATTCATCATATCTTTCGGTCGAAACGTCTTTGGTAGGCCTTCCCTCCGACAGCCGTCATGCTTCGACGAAAGGTCTTTCATTCAAATTATTAGCACATGTATGTGGGCTAATAATTTGTATGGAACTGTATGAAAAATAGCTGCTTGTAGAGATTTACCTAATGCATATTTTTTTCTAATGAAATTGTTTCATACTATGTAAAGTTTTCGGAATAAAATTTAAACAATAAGATATCTCGTAACTGGTAATCAATTTTTGTTTCCAATAAAATTGCGAAATCTCAGTCAATTTTCAAACGAATAGATATAGTGATAACCGTAATACAATTCTTGTGTCGCCCAACCTCAAAATGTGTTAATAATATCATAACGATTATTATTTTTCTATACTTCATGATTAATTAATTATCTGTTTAAATCAATGAATTATTATATTATTTCCATTCACGTCATAATAATAACATACTTATAACTGTTATCGTTACATAACTTATTCTTTTATTGTAAGTTGTCGAGATTTTCGACGACTTACGATAGAGTAGAAACTAGAATGGAACTTTCAGAGCGCGGGGGGATACGATATCTTGTTTTACTTTACTTAATTATAGCACAAAAAATTATCAAAATGATTTAAAATTTTGTCTGGGCATTCTTCAAGCTCGAACGAACTTAGTAGTGATGTTTTTAAAAAATCACCAAATTTCGACTTACGATGAAACGTTTTGGTGCATCTGAGATACGATAGAGCATATCGCAGTCGGCGAGTTACGATACTCCGTTCTAAGGCTGCGGGAGATACGATGGATCTCACGCGCGCCCGGAGATGCGTTAGAATGAACAGGGTCTGCCGAGATACGATACTTCGCGCAGGGCGCGAAAGTTACGCTAGTACATCTGGGACCCTTTCAATTACGCTACTGTGTAAAGGTCCGAGCGAGATAAGATAGAGCCGCTCGGGACCATCGACATGAAGAAACAAAAAGAAATACGATTAATATACAAATCAATGAAATATTATTTGGATATGTTACATTATATCAAGATTTGAAAAGAAGCATAACAGATTTACTAAATACTATAACTGATGGAAAACATGGAATAGCGCATCCTCAAACTCTTCCTCCACAACTTATATTTGAGAATTTAAGGAATCATACGAATTATCCTGATTTCTTCCCAGTTCTCTACTCGTGTGTAATTCTACATCGTGTGTAATAACAATGATTCTCGCAAGAAAAAAAAATGTGTACACCAAAATATGTAGAATTAGAAAGTTCCTTGTTTATTCAATTAAAGACAGGACAAGACTGGATTGTAATAGCAGTAAAAGAAGAAACACTTCACGTACTATGTCCCGATAATGCTCCGAGTACAAAAAAACTTGAGTAAAATGTAAAAGTTCATCTTGAAAAGGGATGTTTAGCAAAGGCAACACATGCGATATTAAAAGCATCTAATGTAATTGAAACAATTGAATCCGACATATTGTTACAAGGAAGTTTTAACAAATTAGAAATAAAAGATCTTCTACGAATTAATAAGATTAAAGAAAAAGAACTAAATATTAGTGTGATCTCTGAAAACTACATTAGCTCGAAAAATTTACAAGATTTGGGAACAAATATCGAAAAAATAAATCAACAAATAAATGAATTAGCATTACGAAGAAAATCAAAGACTATTAAGGCCGGATCCTGAATTAGAAGGTCCAAAAAATCGATTTTTTTTTTATAGTTTAAATCTATTCCTGATGTATCTAAGAATGTCTAGACAAAGTTTTATAGCCCAATTCGAAATATTTCCAAAGATACAGCACTGAACGTAGTGGAGTGTCGAGCAGGTATACGGGCGCTCGGGCAGTTAGGGCGCCCGTTTTCTCGAGTTTTCGTTTTTACGATTTTTCTAATTTGGCGTAACTGATTACAAAAAAACTAGAAGTCCAATCGAAACAAATCAAAGCTTGTTCGCTTCAGTATCGTTTTCTTTTCTATTTGAACTAAAAACATTGTCGAAAAAAAAATTCTTAACAATTTTTTTAGCAAGTTGAAATAATTTTTTTTTTTTACAAAAAGCACATTTTCTACTTCAAACCCGAAAAAACATTCAAATTTCAAAAAAAAAATCGTTTTTTTTTAGTTCATATAGAAGAAAAATATGTCACAATTAAAATGGTTTTTGGTTTTTTTATTTCAGATGAAAATTACGAGCTCCATTTGTCACGCCGCATGGAAACAGCAGTGGCACGAATGTGCATAAAAATCGATTGCCTGTTGATATTTTTCTTTAAAAAAAATTGTTTTCTTATGTTCAGACATGTAATAAAATAATCTGAAAATTTCGCTAAACTTGCTTTTTTTTTACCCGAAAAAAATTCCTCAAAATATCGATTTTTCGAACCGGCTAATTCAGGATCCCGCCTGAAAGAACAAATTCAAGATGGACTTCAATATACAAGATATACGGCTATAACCATAATAATTACCTGTATTCTGTCTAAAATAGGTCTTTTAAAATGTTTGAAGAGAACAATTTCTTGTTGTTTAAAAGCATGCGTAATATTTGATCATTGCAATTTCGGAAATAATTCACAAACTATAGATAGACCGGAACATATACATCTTAGAGAATCATTAAAAGGAAAACAACGAAAGAACAAGAATTACAGAAATAGAAGAAAGTGAAGAATCGCCAAAGTTAATTAAAAAATTGTTTAGACCAAAGCAATCAACCAGTCAAATATAAGAAATTTATGGAGACCAAAATTCTTTAAGCAGGGAGGAATGTAACGGTGAAATTTGACACCTTCTGGATAAGTCACTCGGTGACGCGATATATTTTTTTCCCCACCAAATAGTCAATGCATATTGCGTTATTCCCAATTATATATAAGAGCGTCCCGCAAGCGCGAAGAAGATTGTGATCATCATTCTGAATCCAGAGCCTTCAACGAGCGTATTGTTAGAGTATTGTTGCCGAGCTAAGTGCATTTTGTCCAGCGTAGTTATGAACCGGAATATTCATTGGTCGTGATAAGAAATTTCTACAAAATTGACATATGATTTTAATAATAAATAAAGAGAACTCTTCGATAAGCGATAACGACGTTTTTTTAAAAACATATATGTTCGCCCAACGGTGTAACAATATATATATATATATATACAGGGTATTCCAGGACGGAATGCCGTCCCTGAAATAGGGGGTTGGGGGTGAATTCAGAGTCGATTGATATAAGCATGGATGGGTCTCAGATAAACCCCTGAATTATTATTAATATTTAAAGGCGGGTTAATCAGGCGCACCCGATGAGCGCTCGAATGCGGTAGTGCGCTTCTTCGCGCGTATTTTATTTCTTTTATCTTCTTCATCGAAAATAAAAATTAATAAGTTTTTAAATAGACATATAAAAAACAATTAAAGAATTTTAATTGTTTTAAATTACCGAATTAACCCAATACATTTTGAGGGTATTTTGTCATTTTTATAATTTCAATTCGCATGAAAATTCGAATGAAATGAGAACATTTTACAGTTTTATTTATTCGTAGAAATTTCTTCGCAACCTTCTGTCTTATCGGGTATAAAACACTAACGAAAAATGGCAGAGTTTGTTAAATCCATTATCTCGGAAAAATTCGTTGCAAAATAGTTAATCAAAATTGATAATGAAAAAAAATAATAACTGAAAATTGATCCCGTATTTTTCTGTATTTTTTTTTTTGAAATAGGGCTTCCAACAAAATAGCGAAGTGTGAAAAAAATTAATTTGTAATGAAAAATAAAACACGAAGATTATTTCATATGGATAAGGGATAGTTGACATAAGGTTTGTCGGAAAAATGTTTTTTAATCGATTTTCCCACTTGATTAGATAAATAAATCGTTTATTAGAAATATTTTTTTATAAAAAAAAAAAGTAGACTGGTCGGGATCGAACCCGCGATCTCGAGGTTACCGCACGGCTGCCTTGGATCTCTGCGCCAACGCGCAATTGGTTAATCTTTGTTTTAAAAACATGGAAAACAGTTACATGAATGAAAAAGCAGTTTCAATATTGTAAGCCGCAACAGTCATGGCATTATTTTTACAGGTAACTGTGGAATGCGGCATGTTTTTTTTAATTTATTTTGGTACATCCGAATTGTTTTTTATACTCCATTAACTTTTTGGGAGCCCTATTTAAAAAAAACATTGAAATGTGAAGAAAATGAATAAAAAATCGTATCCAAACACACAGGATAATGTAAGAAATTTGAAACTTGCGGGTCATTTTTTTTATCAAAGTAAGTGCATAGAAATACACTAGTTAATGAGAATGAAAACGATGGTTGAAAACAAATTTATTTACAGAGGAAAGAAAAAAAAGAACAATTTTATTGAAATTGCTTTTTATTCCTGGAACTTTTTTGCCTATTTTTTATGTGAAGATTAACTAATTGCGCGTTGACGCAGAGTTCCAAGGTAGTCGTGCGGTAACCTCGAGATCGCGGGTTCGATCCTAAACTATCTACTTTTTTTTCAAACAAAAAAAAATATTTCTAATAAACGATTTATTTATTTGATCAGCTGGAAAAATCGATTGAAGAACATTTTTCCGACAAAGCTTATGTCAATTTTTCCTTTTTCATATGAAATAATCTCCATGTTTTTTTTCATCACAAATTAATTTTTTTACACTTCACTATTTTGTTGAAAGCCCTATTAAAAAACAAGTTGCAGAAAAATACGGGATCAATTTTCCGTTATTATTTTTTTTTCATTATCCGTTTTGATTAACATTTCTGTAAAGAATTTTTCTGAGAAAATGGATTGAAGGAAATCCGCCGTTTTTAATTTTCGTTTTTTTTTTATGCCTGATAGGACAGAGAAGATTGCGCAGAACTTTCTGCGAATAATTCAAATTGAAAAATGTTCTCATTTTAGAAAATAAAAGAAAATAAATACGCGCGGAGAGGCGGCCTATCACATTTGAGCGCTCACACCGATAATGCCGTCTTCGTCGCATACATACGACGAGTGCACGTAAACGGAGAGCACTAACATTATTCACAAGGAAACTGTTTCCGGTGCTCCCCTCCGATTTGGTTCATTTTTGGATATGTTATTCTTCATCGAAATCTAACAGACACGTATTTTTTTACCGGCGGAAAAACACTTTTACGGGGTGAAACTCACCCTCAAAGTTGGGCACCCTCCGAGTGCCTCTTGCAGTTTCACATAGTTCCAATCAAGATATTCGAATGAAACCAATTCGAGAAGAATGCTTCTGGCGAATAATGTAAAATGCGCCTTTTCCAGTTCCGAGGGGGTGAATAGGGGTATATCTATAGGAGTTAAAAGTAAAAAAATTCGTGTAACTCGGAAACTTTTTTTTTTATCTCGATGCAACCAATTGCATTCGAAAGAGCTTGAAAAAGTAGAAAATACGGATTTTTGCGCTTTTCGAAAAAAAACCTTTTGGGGGTGACTACCCCTGTATAATACCGTTTCCGGTGTTCCCATCCGATTTCGTTCATTTTTGGATATGTTATTCTTCGTCGAAATCTAAGTGACACATCTTTTTTTTACCAGCGGAAAAACACTTTTAAGGGGTAAAACTCACCCTCAAAGTTGGGCACCCTCCGAGTGACTTTTGCAGTTTCGCATAGTTCCAATCAAGATATTCGAATGAAACCAATTCGAGAAGAATGCTTCTGGCGAATAATGAAAACTGCGCCTTTTCCAGTTCCGAGGGGGTGAATAGGGGTAAATCTATAGGGGTTAAAAGTAAAAAAATTCGTGTAACTCGGAAACGTTTTTTTTATCTTGATAAAACCAATTGCATTCGAAAGAGCTTGAAAAAGTAGAAGATACGGATTTTTGCGTTTTTCGAAAAAAACCTTTTGGGGGTGACTACCTCTGTATAATACCATTTCCGGTGTTCCCCTCCGATTTCAATCATTTTTGGATATGTTGTTCTTCATCGAAATCTAAGAGACACGTACTTTTTTATCGGCGGCAAAACTGTTTTAAGGGGTGAAACACACCCTCAAAGTGTCTTTTGCAGTTTTGCACATTTTTATTCAAGATATTGGAATGAAACAAATTCGAGGATAATGCTTATGGCAAATAATAAAAAATGCGCTTCCATCAATTCCGAGGGGATGAATTGGTAGAAATTTATAAGGGTTGAAAGTCGAAAATTTTTCAAAAATCGATTTTTTTTTCATTCTATCAAAACTATCTAAATTGAATACAGTTACATAACGTAGGAGATACCTGTTTTCCTCCCTTATCCGATTTTGTTCCGTTTGATCAATGGTGTATTACCTCCCTTATCCGATTTTGTTCCGTTTGATCAATGGTGTTTTTCATCGAAATTGACGTGACGCAAATCGTTCAATCTCATTGCGAATGACTCAAAATAGACGTATTCCTATTTCGACGGCATACATTTTCAGACACCTATGTAGGTTAAAAGGTTAACAATTGTAAACCATAAACACGATTCGTTTTATTATAAT
This sequence comes from Ophion ventricosus, assembly GCA_963932345.1. Classification (NCBI taxonomy): domain Eukaryota; kingdom Metazoa; phylum Arthropoda; class Insecta; order Hymenoptera; family Ichneumonidae; genus Ophion; species Ophion ventricosus. Next base: position 24,634,021 of record OZ010719.1, read on the forward strand.
GAATTGATTTGCATTCGAAAATACGACGAAGCTTATAGTGGTATACCGTTTTACGTTCCTTCGAAAATCTTTTTTTACCGGTGAATGACGCCTAGGTTTACGTGCGCAACCGAATTTCCATTCAAATCGTATTATATCCAAACATAAACGAAATCGGAGGGGGACACTGGAAACGATTTCCTTGTCAGGCGCTCACACCGATGACGGGCGCTGAGGCCAACCTATCCACGAAAGAACGTACAGCGAGGCACACACTACTGCATGCAAGCGCTCACACCTACGAGCGTGAGCGTACGCATAATGGGGGCACCGCACCGCCAGGCACCACTACACGCGCGTATCGCTCACCGACGTACGCCCGCTCATCGGGCTCGCCTGATTGGTTGCTGTTAAAAATTAATAATAATTCAGGGGTTGATCTGAGACCTATACATGCTTATATCAATCGACGGTAAAACTATAGAATCACGGCTCCAGACCAATTTCAGTGCCAACATTTTTTTCGTGCCATGAACACTTTTATAATGTCATCACTATTGATATTCAGTTGGGGGAGGCCGACATTTTTTATTAATTCCATAAATTATGGGATTTTGAAGTTTGCGGAAACGAGGGACAAAATAGCGCATTATAGACACACTCACATACGCACACACACACAAACACACACACGCACGCGCGCGCGCACACACACGCATGCACGCACGCACACACACACGCGCGCACACAGGCATGCATGCATGCACGCGAACACACGCACATACACGTGTAGATATATGTATACTCGCACGAAGCAAATTGAATTGATGAAACATAAACAAGGTAAGGTAAACAGAGTGAAAAGGTAAGTATATTTTGAGCGAACTTCGAAATATTAGTATATCAGTGGAAATCATGTGCGACGAGTGTACGATATTTCTCACCGATCAATCGTAAAATCGCAATCCCGAAAAGAAAGCATCGAATTTTTGCAAAATCGGGCTATTGCAGCGGGAAATAACGTGCGACACATGTGGAAATCTTGCAATCCTACATGAAAGTAGTTTGCTCCACCGTAATGACACTTTTTTATCGGTGAGCGATACGCGCGTGTAGTAGTGCCTGGCGGAACACGGTAGGAGCACCGCTCCGCCAGGCACCACTACACGCGCGTATCGCTCACCGACGTAAGCCCGCTCATCGAGCGCGCCTGATTGGCCCGTCTTTAAAAATTAATAATAATTCAGGGGTTGATCTGGGAACCATACATGCTTATATCAATCGACGCAGAATTTCACCTCCAACCCCCCATTTCAGGGATGGCATTCCGTCCTGGGACACCCTGTATATATAGGGTGGTTAAAAAAAATTAATTTTTTTTGTCGCGGTACTCAACAGAAAATGTTACTACGTTATGAAAAGGTAATTAATACAAAATTTGAGAGGTCTAAACATTTGTTTAGGTAGTGCCCAAACGACTTTTAATTTTTTTTTCGATTTTTCGTCAATTTTTTTCCCCGCTAATAGACATCATAATAATATAATTTTCTGAAAACTTTTTATGCTCTGTAGCATTTTCTAAGTTAACATAAACAGGTCATTTGAATTTCAAGTAGTTTTTATAAAAATAATAATTCCAAACGATGTTTTAAAAAAGATGTATTCTGGATCACAGTATGCGACTGTTGAAAAACTTACGTAATTACTCCGAAGATCGAGCCGAATAATAATTTCCCTTCTCGCAAAAAGGATGGGTTTTTCTGTGCTCGCTCACAACTTGCAACAGATATTGTTTTTCGTAATTAAACCGTTGAAATCTTTCATCAAAGAAAAGGCTCGCTCAGCTATGTCGTTCACGACTTGCATGTATTTAAAAGTAATCAAGCACGTATTATAATCCTGATTAAAGTCCCAAAGTGAAGGATTCAAGTCCAAAAAACTGCACGGGAGCTCAAATCGTTCGAATAAACTCAGTGATTTCGAAGTGATGAAATCACTCAAGTCCTTCGAACATAGCGCCTTTAGGTTGCCTTTGAAGGATAATCTTTTCATTCGAGGACCTGTGCTGATACTTTTTTTTTATGCGAACAGCCATTTACGCTTTCACTTCGATAGGAACAGTGCTATCGAAAAACGCTAGAGGAGCAAGTTCTTTAGATAAATACCATAGATGCCCGGAGAATTTGATTGCAGCTGCTTTCAAAATTCTATTATATATGACGCTCTTTTGAATCTTTGGCCTGGTCGCTTATTAGCGTCTGTATGAATTTCAAATCTTGGTATGGAGCTTTGATGGCATTCGAAGCATTGAACCACACTTTCACGTAAAACACCACCAGAAAAATACAAATTTCTCGAAGACCAGTGATTTCGTGGGCCTTAAGAAAAAATTGTTTTCGGAAAATAAAAATTTTCAAACAATATATGGCCTTTGACATCCGTCTTGCATGGTGGTCAGCTCCTGGTGCTTTGAATGTTATGCTATTCGGTGGAATGCAATTCAAAAAAATATAGTACAACTCCAACAATTCTTTATAATCATCTCTTGGATGAAATTCCTAGTAAAATGAAACAAAAAATGAAACCAACATTATAAATATTCCAATAATCTACAAAATACAAACTGTGCCACAATATCAGAAGCCGAAGCAGCGGCTCGAGACCAAGTAATAAAAAAAGGGCTCTCATGATTTTGTGACGTCAAAACGTATAAGTTACCTGGAGCTGATGGAATATAAATTTTTTGATATCATCTTTTTTGCTCCTTCATTCTTTCAACCACAGATTGGTCTTGCAATCCAGATTCGAATTTCGTTTTGTCGATGTTGATCCAATTTTCTTTGAAGCGTTTGAATATTTGAACACTTGGACCGGTTGTTACTGGCCAGTGAACCTCGACAACGTTCCTCAAAACTAGCTCGTAGATGTGATGACGACATGGTAAATGAAGTAAATCTTTGTTCAATTTTTTCTCGAGCAATGCCCACGTTCCGTTTGAGTGGCCTTTTTTAAGAAAGAAATGATTTTTCATTATCGATCGAATAAGACTATAATAACATCAAGAAAATACGATCGTACGTTAGACAAACAAAAGTATACAATTATTCAGGTATCTGTATTGATACTCGCAGTATCAAAGCACAAAGCTGAGACACGATGAGAAAGATTCCATTCATTTAATGTCTCGACGATGACTACGGCCTGATTTTCACCACTGGTTTTTTCAAGTGCAGGCACCCCGAGCAATTGTAGCGCATTTAAGCCGGACACAACAATGAGTAGCCTCTCCACGGTTCCGAAATTGGGATTATCAATCCTCGGCAGTAGCTTCCCATCTCAGTGGAGCAAGACACATTGAGCAATGTGAAGATTTTGTTTAAGCTCCGATCCTACGATTTGTCTGAATTGCATTCATTTTCTCTGAATGGTGCTCCTACTCAGGTTGACGTCGTTAATATTGAAGCCAAGGCTCTCAGAAAGCTCTCACATATGTGAAAGGCGTTTCTATCCGATGTTTTTGTCCTACCAAGTGCAGCGGCTACTGTCGATGTAATGATATTTTTTTTTCGTTTAGAACCGTGAAGAGGAATCTCGGTATCGAAGTCAGAAATCGTTCTTTTCAAGTTGTTGGACGTTGACATTTCTTCAGTCTTTTCATCATGATAATCTGATATTTCTCTGCTCAAGACATTGTAGTCAGAAGATTCATCAGTGTCTTTAGTTGTTACAGAAATTTGGGAAAGACTTGGACTCAATTCTGTTGAAAAAAAATGAATAAAGTTTATTTATTGCTAATTTGTCAAAAGTTGTCGTGGAAATTTCAAAAATGGAGCTCTGTTAAATTTACGGTTTTTAATTTTTTTTTCAAATTTTTCAAATATTCTATTCGGTGCACACTTTAATTATTTTATATGAAATAAAGTTTGACCAAGAAATATTCAGACAGCAGAAAGTAATTATATGATTCAACTTTTTTTTTACCAATTTCGTCGTCAACGTTCGATGACTTTTTTTGTGCTTCCAGGTTTGATCCACCAAGCACCCACGATATACATTCGCACCGTTTTGTTCGCGGATCGATTAAAAAATCCTTTTGTTTTTGGGTGAGTGTGTTGAGAACATTCTTCTTAGAATGTCAAATAATTTATCCAACTTATGTTGAAAGAGATTTTCGTTGAACGATTGAATTTGATTTTTCTGTAAATAATTTTTTTTCAATCCTGCCCACTCCAATCGTAATTTTGTAACCTTTTGAAATTGATGCAAGGTTGAGAAATTCCTATTCCGGTTTCGCCCCAAATATTAGTTATTTTGTTGATAACGTTTTGTGTACTCTCTCGAACAGAAAATTTAAGAATATCATGATGGTGAAAGAATAGACTTAATGCTTCTCTATTCGTGGGTAATTTTTGCTCCACAAATTCTTCGATTTCCGACCCAATCAGATAAATTTCGGCACTTTCACTATCGTCCAAACCCGCGATCATTTTTTACATTTTTATTTTTACGTATACTGCGACATACCTCAATACAGCAACTACTGGAAACAGTCAAATGAATCGCGAAAAGAACTCACGGACAGTCAGACACAAAGGTGCAGTAGCGTCAACAGCGCTGCGGTTTGTAACGCTCGAATCCGTATGACTTTGTTTTCTTACTCCAAAACAACATATTACTCCAAAAAAACACGCATACTTGTTAGACGTTCAGTGATCCAAACACCGTGTTCTTGTTCATCAAGTGGTTGATATAATGTTCTCGGCCGAATTACATATATTGATTCTTAACCTGCAAATACAAATTGTTTATGGTAAAAAAAATATTTAAATAAAAATTGTGTATTGTTACAGAAAAAATTAAATCAAGACTTACGTTGGATCACGCACTAACATTTTCTGCATCGAGATAAAAAAAAAATTAATACTCCGATAATCATGAAAAAAAAACATGAAAAAGGCATTTGATCACTAACTAAAAAATTGTTTAGAACCCTCAAATTTTGCAAAACTTTCTTTTTCTTAACATACTTCAATTTTCCGTTGAGAAAAAAAAATCGATTTTTTTTAACCACCCTAATATATATATATATATATATATATGTATATACAGTGGGTAAAAAAAGTAATTGCACACCGCGTGTTTTGCAAATTATCGTTCGAAAAAAAAATAAAATGCTTTAGCATTTAAATTTTTTTCGAAAATTTTTGTCGAACATCTTACTTTTCTTCGAAAAAAAATGCTAAAGTACTTTGTTTTTTTTACAGGATAATTTGAAAAACACGAGATATGCAAATACTTTTTTACCCACTGTATATATATTTATATTTATATATATTTTTTGTTTGTCTGACATATACAAATAATTATTGATTCATTGCATTCTCGCAAAAATACGATGATGAGCAATGATCGAGCATCCATTATTGCCTGACTGCATGAAAAGTAGATTCACGCCTCATGCGTAGAAGCGTACCACGGTAGCCTAAGAGTAGGTGTGTATCCATCCATGGATACGCACACATACATTCAAAGTGTTTTCGTTACGACCGAATGCGTGCAAAAAGTTGCAAAACGTAGCGAACACACATACGCACAGCAATCGTCGGCTATAGGGTCTCGAGTCTTCGGCGCAGCGCCAGACATGGAGATCCTATAGAAAACATGCGCGGCGTTTCTCTGACGGTAGCGGTCAGTGACTCGTAGCCAAAAACTGCGAACTCTGTACTACCTCCATGATGGGAGGCCACGTCGGAATTTCCTGGCGTGTGACACATAGCCTTAAGCGTTTTTCACTTTTTACGCCAAAATCTCCACCTTTTGTGAACATCTATATCGCGGTAGAAAAAGATTGCAGAAAAAAAATATAGAAGCAATTTCAAAGCCTGAAACATCGTTTTCAAAACGGCGATCAAAAACGAGATTCAAATTTTGTTCAATAAATTTATTATTTGTTGAACTACAAAAATCAGAAGATGGAATTATTTGCGAAAATTTGAGGTCGTTCACGGGAAACCGATTAGAAAAACATTAAAAACCGCTGTGGTACATCCTTAAAGAGTACAGATTCGGCGTTAAATGAATGTCTTAACGACTTGTGAACGATTTTTCAGCCAAGGTATCGAATAGCAACAAAAAGGCATATTTAAACTTTGGAATGTCTTATCTTAGGTAAAAAATGTCTCACGTTATTATGTCTATACGTTATTAACAATGAGAGGGTTGGAAAGTTGAGATTTTTTCTACAAAAACCGTGAAAAAAATTTTTCTTAGCATTTTTCTTGTTACCACGAAACGGGATTTTAAAAATCTACGAATCTCAGACTTGTACGCTTTTTGTTCAAAACGGCATTAGTCTATTTTTAAAAAGCAATAAATCCTCGAAGACTGTTGGATGTTTTTAGTCAAGAATATACTCAAACAATATGCAAAGAATCTTAGATTTTGGCTTTCCTCGTAACCTGAGTTCACGAAATGTATTCTTTGAAAAATTGACAGAACGGTTTTGTCAATAAACAAAATTGTTTGCTCTTTGTGTACAACATTAAACCTGCGCAAATTTTTCAAACCCCTGCTTTGTGTCGTTAAGTAAATAATTACTTATTAAAAAAAACAAGTCAACATTTTTTCCAACGGCGATTTCCAAATACGAGGTTTAACCCTTTGAAATAGATTAGAAAATTTTGTCTGCGATTTTTTCCCACGGACATATAGTAGCTATTCTCAAAAGTTCGGAGATTTTACGAAAAAAGTGAACCCTCAATTGATGCTCTGAGTGTCGAAGAAATATTTATTTGTTATGTTTTTCGTGTTATATCCTCACTAATCATTAAAAAAAAACTCGGCGCGTCTTTCCTTTCCATTAATTGTTTGTCCACTTTCAGCGTATATAGTGCGATCTTCTCTTTTTATACATAATGATTTAGGAAAAGAGGCCAGCTCAAGCTATATACACAGCGCCAGTAACTTTCGAGACCGAACCGATCGATATGTCGTTCTAGTACGTGCCGGCATATTATACATATATACTTGTGTAGATTCGCCACGATAAATTGCGATTGAAATGGCATCCAGAAAAGCAATAAATAAGAGTCAACGAAAATGACGAAATAACTATTATGAAAGACTTTGAGATATACCCGCGAACTTTTATGTACGCACCTGTCAGTAGTGTTACTTTTTCCAACGCTTCGTTTCAGCAATGGTCCTTCGCTGTTAGACAAATTATCCTCAGTTCTCGACATTGAAGGCGATCCAGTGTCATTGCAAGGATCTGCAATGCTTGCCATCGTCAATTAATAAGATTTTGACAAGTAAATGGTTAAGTAAAATACACTTTCCACTGCCATTAATAATATGTATTCGATAGCGAGACAAAAAACTCGCGCGCGGTTATACTAATTTCTAGAACGTCGAAACGAGAATACTGGAGACTTGTCATGTGAATGGTCTCTCGCCAGACTAAAAACGAGCATGCTTCCCCTCTCGCGAACAACGCTTGCGCGGCATACCGCAGTATCGATGTTGGCTGCCGGAGCTGCTCATAACATTGCTTCAAACGACTGTAAGACGAAACAACATCTATGTCTGTCGAAAGCCTGAACACGCTGGCTAATTCGTTGAACGCGTCGATCACAATTTGAGTTTATGCACAAAGCGTTTTCTGGCGAGTATGCAACTAGCGATCAAGAAATAATTGCACCCACGTATTATTCGTAAACCGTCGAATTTTGTAATTCTTCGTACCACATTTCCATGCTAACAGACTTTTCAGAGCGCCCCTTCTAAAGAGTCTAAAATTAGTACTGAAAATATGCGACCAGTAGGAATCAGCTTGTTCCGGGGTCCTCAGAGTGAGATTTATTTTACGCCGAAAAAAACGGAATAATTCATTATTGACAATTCTGTAAACAAAAAAACGCGACTTTCCTGTTTCTCTTAAATATCTCCAACGCCGATGTTTTTCTTGTAGGACCTATTTAAGATCATATGCATTCTATTTTAGAGAAAATTTGCAACAGAAAAGAACCTTTGTGTTTTTGTTGGAGGATGAGCACAGTCATGCAATAATGAGCATATTATTATTCTACCCAAAATAGTTCTTTTGCTATCGAAATTCGGTTATTGATCGGACTAGGATTTATCAATTAATTACTATCATGCAGATTGCAGCATTTCCGATCACTTCAATTAGATTGTTCACAAATGTTTTTTAATGCGTGTAAACAATTGCAAAAATACAATATAATATTTATTGTACACACTGTGCTAGTGGCCAAATATATCAAATCGGACGAACATCAAGGAACATATGTCAATGAAAAAAAAAAAATATATATATATATATATATGAGGCATTCCACAGGTTTTCAGCAAGGTCAAAACCCTCACTATTTTTCAGAGTCCTGCAATTTTTTTATTATCATAAAGTACCTACTAGGAGTGTCTGTGATTTTTTTCAGATTTTTTTTATGAGTCCTGCTCTAGATATCTCAATTTTTGAAAAATGAGAATCAGTTTTCAACTAGATGTACCTTAAAAACTATGGCCCAGGCAAAAAAAATTATCGGACAAAATATTTTTGATTTTGAATGAACTTTAGACTTTAACAGTAAAAAAAAATTTTTCGTACAAAAATGTTATAATAAATGAAAAAAATCGATTTTCAAAAAGTATGTCACGTTTGATTTTGCTCTAAATTGTTCTGAATTTTCTGTTGTTAGTGTGGACATACAGAAAAAATTGGCATCATGGGCCGCGAACTGGTTTAGAAGATACGGGCCGATTTGCATTTTTTTTTGTTGTTATTCATCTTATCTTTAGTTGTATCAGTCTGATTTGAATTAGTAGTGGACATAACTGAAAAATAACACGATACGATGAAACTTCAAGCAGCTTCGGATAATGTAATTGACGATTTCGAAATTTATTGCATTTCTAACTTTTAAGTACTAGGTAAGAAAAAACACAATATTTATGACAAGTGAACGTTTTTTATTGCCCAGTATTAGCAATTCTTGTGAATTATTATATGAGGCATTCCACAGGTTTGCAGCAAGGTCAAAACCCTCATTATTTTTCAGAGTACTGCAATTTTTTATTATCATAAGGTACCTACTAGGAGTGTCTGTGATTTTTTTCAGATTTTTTTTATGAGTCCTGCTTCAGATATCTCAATTTTTGAAAAATGAGAATCAGTTTTTAACTAGATGTACATTAAAAACTATGGCTCGGGCAAAAAAAATTATGGGACAAAATATTTTTGATTTTTAATGAACTTTTGACTTTAACAATAAAACAATTTTTTTCGTACAAAAATTCTATAATAAATGAAAAAAATCGATTTTCAAAAAGTATGTCACGTTTGATTTTGCTCTAAATTTTTCTAAATTTTCTGTTGTTAGTGTACACATACAGAAAAAAATTGGCAAGACAGGCCGCGAACTGGTATAGAAGATACAGGCTGATTTGCATTTTTTTTCTCTTTTATATTGATATGAATTGGATGATTAATTGGGAGAAACTTTGAATTTCACATAAAAAAATATATCAAAGTTTTTTGTATGTTATAAGATTGATTTTTTCAAAATTCCCGCCCGAACGACGCGACACCGGCGGCAAGGTCGGAAGTAAACGTTCCCGTATTTCCTTGGCCGGTTTCGATGTTATGATTGTATGTGAAATTACATAACCTTTGTAACGTATTTAAAAGTTAGAAATGCGATAAATTTCGAAATCGTCAATTACATTATCCGAAGCTGCTTGAAGTTGCATCTTATCGTGTTATTTTTCAGTTATGTCCACAACTAATTCAAATCAGACTGATACAACTAAAGATAAGATGAATAACAACAACAAAAAAATGCAAATCGGCCCGTATCTTCTAAACCAGTTCGCGGCCCATGATGCCAATTTTTTCTGTATGTCCACACTAACAACAGAAAATTCAGAAAAATTTAGAGCAAAATCAAACGTGACATACTTTTTGAAAATCGATTTTTTTCATTTATTATATAATTTTTGTACGAAAAAAAAAATTGTATTGTTAAAGTCTAAAGTTCATTCAAAATCAAAAATATTTTGTCCGATAATTTTTTTTGCCTGGGCCATAGATTTTAAGGTACATCTAGTTGAAAACTAATTCTCATTTTTCAAAAATTGAGATATCTAGAGCAGGACTCATAAAAAAAATCTGAAAAAAATCACAGACACTCCTAGTAAGTACCTTATGATAATAAAAAAATTGCAGGACTCTGAAAAATAGTGAGGGTTTTGACCTTGCTGAAAACCTGTGGAATGCCTCATATACAGGGTGAGGCACATAAAGTGTTACAGAGCAATAGCACTCAAACTATTGATCATATCCAAAAATGTTTCAGACAAAAGTTTCAGTATTCGAGAAGGCTGTCATACTGGACCACCCTATTTTTTTATCGGTGGAGGCGCTGAAGCTACGTCAAAGTCAACTCCACTTTTTTAAATGGAACCATGTACTTTTTTTTCGATGACATTATTACCGATTTTAAGACGAATTCAGCGACCTACAACACAAGGTCATTCTAGTCACGCAAAGTATGAAAATGGTCGAAAAATCGAAAAATATCGGAATAATCACTTTCAAAGGATCCACTAACCTTGGTTTGGGTCTACCTACAGAAGATGCTCGAAGAAAGAATACGCCGAGCATGTACCAAAATTACACCACAAATGTTGGCTGAAGTTAGACGGTCTTTTCATCAGCGAATTAACAAGTGCTTACAAGTCTAGGGTCATCACTTCGAGCATCTTCTGTAGGTAGACCCAAACCAAGGTTAGTGGATCCTTTGAAAGTGATTATTCCGATATTTTTCGATTTTTCGACTATTTTCATACTTTGCATGACTAGAATGACCTTGTGTTGTAGGTCGCTGAATTCGTCTTAAAATCGGTAATAATGTCATCGAAAAAAAAAATACATGGTTCCATTAAAAAGAGTGGAGTTGATCTTGACGTAGCTTCAGCGCCTCCACCGATAAAAAAATAGGGTGGTCCAGTATGACGGCCTTCTCGAACACTAAAACTTTTGTCTGAAACATTTTTGGATATGATCAATAGTTTGAGTGCTATTGCTCTGTAACACTTTATGTGCCTCACCCTGTATATTCTCATTCAATTTTGTAAGGTTACTCGAAATATTAAAAGATGCCGTGTAATTAGGGTTACCATATCAAAATTTGAGAAGTCCGGACAAAAAGTCAAACATTTGTGAAAAAGTCCGAACATTTGAAGACTTCAAAAAAACAACCATATCAAATCACATCAACCTTAAATTGTTTAAAACCGCGTGATTTTTTTTACTGTGAAAGTCCTACATTTTAAAGCTTATTATAATCTACTCCAAAGAATGAAGGCGTTACACCACCCCGAAATTTTCGAAAAATCGATTTTTTGCTTTAATTTTTTTCTCATAATTGAACCTTAAAGAAAATTTTGCGCTGAATACGAAGTCTGTACCTACAATATTAACAAATAATTTTTTTTTTCTATCGCACGGTGCAGAGCTCCCTTAGATAGTTTCACCCTTCGCTTCTATGAAACTAGTACCCGGGCATAGATTTCTTCTTGGAAGGTCCGATTCCGCTGTCTATTGAAGGTTTAGGAGGAGATAATCAAAACTAACGAAAGCAGAAACCCTATGATATGGAAAATCGCACCGAAAATGAGTTTCAGTGGTATGAAAGTAGTTGAAATAGCTACTTACATTGCTACATGTATTTATAATGATAGCTATAGTAATATTTTATCAATATTACACGGATTAAACATAACCATCGGAAGTTATTACTACGACATGTGAATGACGAAGACGAGCACCGTATATCGCTTGCTGAAAACCGCGCGCAAGAAACTACAGAAGTGGCTAGAACAACCCGGAGAAGGTCAAGATTATCTCTCGAGGACCAGCAACTTGCTGAGGAAGGACCCCAATATGGAGCAGGAATCACCGATTAACCAATAACAAATTTAAAAAACGCCAAGCAATAAAAAATGCTCTCGAAAAAATTATCGGTTGTTTCACTATCCCCAAGATTCTGATTAACCTCGAAATATTTGTGATTTTTTTCAAACAATAGTTTTATTTGGATTTTAATTTTTCAACTCAAACGTACAAAAGAAGTGAAATAACTTTTTATGAAAAAGCCAAGCAAATTTACTAGAAACGTACAGAAAATTACCAAACTCTAGTAATACCATTTTTCTCAATATTTTGTTTTCAAAAACCATTTTACTATTATAATAAAAGTACGAATCACGATTATATAAAAGTACAACGTATGCATCACACAAGTACTGTATGTATGTATCACTAGAAAAGCTGGGCAACGACTTGGCGTGCATGGTTAAGAAAAAAAGCTCGGGAAGATACACGATTTTCTTACAGAAACGTCCCTACCGCTTGCAAAAGTAACGTTTGCAATAATGTATCTACATAGATTATTTCAAATAGTAACATCGCATCAGGCATACAGGATTATTAGAAATCAGATGTTCGACTGTACTGAGACAGATTATCGGAAATGGAGCGATAGGTGTCGAGAGTAATATCGATATTTCTTTTCCACCAGCAAGTGGTGCGCACCGTAATTAAAACCTTTAGCCTACCAAAACTATGTCCATTATACCACAGTTTATACGACGCGATAGATTTCAAGACATGTATATTGGTTCTGCAATCGAGTAGGAAGTGAATACTTCCACATAACTTTTAAAATTATGCAAATAAAGTGAGTTTCAAGAGCCGTGTGGTCTAGGGTACATCACTGATTTTTTAATGTATACTTTGCGGAATCAGAAACTTGGCTTGCAGTTACATGATAAATTGCATCAATTTATGTCTTTCTTAACCTGATAGTCAAATTGTTGAGAAAACGTCATCCTTCGCCGAGCTTTTTTCTCAACCATGCACGCCAAGTCGTTGCCCAGTATTTCCAGTGATACATACATACAGTACTTGTGTGATGCATACGTTGTACTTTTATATAATCGTGATTCGTACTTTTTATTATAATAGTAGTATGGATTTGAAAATAAAATATTGAGAAAAATGGTATTACTAGGGTTTGGTAATTTTCTGTACGTTTCTATTAAATTTGCTTGGCTTTTTCATAAAAAGTTATTTCACTTATTTTGTATGTTTGAATTAATAATGTAAATAAAACTATTGTTTGAAAAAAATCCCATATATTTCGAGGTTAATTAGAATTTTGTAGATAGTGAAACAACCGATAATTTTTTCGAGGGCATTTTTTATTACTTGGCGTTTTTTTACTTGTTAAAGTCTTTTAGGGGGATTTCATATCTTTTTGAAACGGTTTAGTCTACTGAAAAGTATAAAATAATTTTTCTTACCAAGTCATATATGTGACTATAAATAAAATCTTGGGGCGCTCAACTTTTTAAATGTTTAGTAAATTTGATTTGAATTTGAAATTTGAAATTGAATTTGGTACAATAGTAATTTGAGAAATTATTATTACATGTTTATACTCAGTTTACCGATTTTTATTTAAGAAATCTAAGGTTGTTTTACAGTTGATTAAAAACGGTTTATATGTTAACGGATTTATGTAAATTAAAGATTATATATCTAAATTTTAAGCGCCCCAAGCTTTTATTTATAGTCACATATAGGTGACTTGGTAAGAAAAATTATTTTCTTCTTTTCAGTACATTAAATAAAAGCTTGTTTTAAAAAAATTATTTTTTTACATATAAATTATTTTCTACTTTTGAATCGTTAATTTTTTAAAGTCGAATCATTCAGTGTTACCTCTTAGATGCATATTTGCAAAATTTCAGAGCTCTAAGTAGTCGGGAATTGGGTGAAATATCGATTTTCCGTTTTGCATCACACAGAAAGTCGTTATTTTTTATTATTTTTTAAACGTTGAAGCGAGCATTGTCACCTCTTAGATGCATATTTGCAAAATGTCAGAGCTCTGAGTAGCGGGAAGTGGGTGAAATATCGATTTTCAGTTTTGCATCTCACAGAAAGTCGTTATTGGTATTAATTTATTTATTCATTTATTTATTCTTTTATTTTAAGATGAATCATGCATTGTCACCTCTTAAATGCATGTTTGCAAAATTTTAGAGCTCTAAGTAGTCGTGAAGTGGGTGAAATATCGATTTACCGTTTTGCATCTCACAACAAATGAAGTTAAATAAAAGCTTGTAAAAAGCTATGAAAACCTACAATCTTGTTTTAAAGAAAGTCTCATATGATTTCTTTTCGCCTCAGTATTGCATTTTTAGCTAAAAAAAATCCATGTTTTAAAAAAACGGGCGTCATCGAAGAACTGTAGGATTTCAGAGGAAATATCAAGAGGGTAAAAAGTTGCATGGGTTTACATTGGAGTGACTAGACTTTTTCAGATTTTTTTTGGAAATTTTTTTTACCATTTTTGGTTGTTACTTTGATGTGTGGAGAGACTCCACTGGGGAATTATGGGGTCTAGGACAATATATTGAGAAAATAAATTTATTTATATTTTTATTTTTAATAAACTACAATTTTTTTAGAATATTTTTTTTAATTTTGTAATTTTAATTTTCGGAAATAACAAAACATCTAGAAAAATTGTGGTTAATAGAAAATGAAAATGTAAACAATTTCCTTTCTTAATATATTTCCCTAGACCCCATAATTCCCAAGTGGAGCCTCTCCACTCATGAAAGTTCCAACCAAAAAAGGTAAAAAAATTTTGCGAAAATTCTGAAAAAATTATAGCTACTCCAATGTTAATCCATGCAACTTTTTACCCTTTTGATGTTCCTCTGAAACCCTATAACCCTTCGATGACGCCTTTTTTTTCGAAAACATGTTTTTTTTAGCTAAAAATGCAATACTGGGGTGAAAAAAAATCGTACGAGGCTTTCCAAAAAAGCAAAATAAAGGTAAACTTGTCCTCTTTAAAACGTTATGTGGAAAACTAAATTATCTTTCTTTTTGAGTCCGCTATCAAGCTTTTAGTGCTTTTAGAAACTTCGACTAGTGTATCCAAACTTTGGATCGACAGTGTTTGTACGAGCACGTATCGTACAGTCGATGAGCCCTTAATATTAATATTTTGACGTTCATCGCGATTTTCTATCTTCCATGCTGATAACATGAAAAATTTGCTTACTACTCTTGAATTTTACGAGTTATCAAATTCTCGAGTAGCAAGCACAGTTTTCTTCATATAATTAGGATAGAAAATATAAAATCGTGAATGAGGAACCTCTCAATATTAATTGAGAGGTTACATGAAGGCGAATGCTGAATTAAGGGTGACGAAACGAGTGAAGATTGAGAGAGTGACAAAAACCTAGCCGACTGGAACTAAAGTATTAGCCTTGTCGCACAACTTCTTAAAGTTATATTCACGCCGCATTCGCCCATTATGTGTTCTCCGTATGGTCTTTCATCACTGCTTGTTGCTCGTTCTCGCGGATGCTTTGAGCGTCCGTTTTTTGTTGTTTCTCAACGCCTCTTCTGCTTCCTCCGAATTCTAATTGCTGTTGCCCAATACGTCTTGAATGCGTTGAAACATTTCGAACGACTATATTAAGACAATTGTGGAGATACGTCGGAGCGCTAGCAGTTTGTAAGGCCTGTTTTTAAGACCATATTTTTGTTATAAACGATGCTTCTCCGTGCATCGTCTAAACCTTGAACCTTTACACGAACAAAGAACGATCCATGAAAAATAATATGTTTTTTTTCCTCAAGATGCTCTGAAATTCAGAGAAAGAGTGAGAGAGCCGTGGTTCGGGATAAAAATTGGATACAAACAAGAACAGCTGTCTGTTCGATACTAGTAAAAAATTTATGTGTTGAGATTTTTCGGTCTCCACTTACGATGGGGTCAATGTCAGGAAATTGCGTAACCAGGTACTTCAGTTTCTTTTCCCTTTCTTTGATCTCGTCGCCTTCCGAGTCGGCATCATTCAGCCTCTGGGAGTTCTCGACGTCGCTGTCACTACGGTCGCTGTTGATACGGTTGACGATCTTACGTCCCATTTGAAACTCTTTAAACGGTGAAATTACTATCGACGTCCACTATAAAAAGACGACACGAGACGTACGTACTTTTGTTTCTTTAATTTTGTCAATAAAAATTGCGAACGAACAATGAGTATAAAACGCATAATCCGTGCGGTAGGAATTGTGGAAGAAGAAAAATATACTCACACATGGTTGATTTGTTATCGCCTTTCTTTGGAGACCAAATTTACGAAGATTGTTGAGAAGTCTTGAGCTACCTGTGTCTGTTTTGATTGTACACATATCGCACATACCCATGTACGAATGACGGAGTACTGCCGGATCTACCCATACGGCCCAGAATTGGCACGACCCCGGCTGCCGAATCCCGTCTGGTAGTACTGACCCAGTATAGATAAATTATTTAACCAGTACTGGGCGAATTCTGATGACCAGTACTGATAAGTAAATATATATGGGTCTCAACCGAGAATCGGTTCAGTACTAGGGATACACTGGGACGATGTTGTGTTTTATACTGGCTGCAGATTGTTTCGTTTGCCACCCGACAGTTGTCTCAGTATTGGTTATGTGCTGGGCTGACTTTTGTCGTAATACTCGAGTACAAATTCATTCGGCATGAGCCCAACAGTTGGCCCACCACCGGGCGTACAGCGGGTTGATATTTGTTGATAATTCACGACCGTTACTTGTCCTAATACTGGGTGTATGCTGGGCTGACATATTTTATATCATTGGCGTACCGACTATCTTTGTATGCACCCGAGAGTCGACCCACTACTGGGGACAAACTGGGCTGATGTTATATCCTATACTGGCTGCAGATTGTTTCGTGAGCCACCCGACAGTTGTCTCAGTACTGGTAATGTGCTGGGCTGACTTTTGTCGTAATACTCGAATGCAAATTCATTCGGCATGAGCCCAATAGTTGGCCCAGTACCGGGCATACAGTGGGTTGATATTGGTGTTCACTGTGCCAATCGCGCATGTCAATGCAAGACCGTTACTTGTCCTAATACTGGGTGTGTGCTGGGCTGACATATGTTATATCATTGGCGTACCGACTATCTCTGTATGCACCGGAGAGTCAACCCACTACTGGGGACAAACTGGGTTGATGTTATATCCTATACTGGCTGCAGATTGTTTCGTGAGCCACCCGACAGTTGGCCCAGTACCGGGCATACAGTGGGTTGATATTTGTGTTTAGTATGCCAATCGCGTATGCCAATGCAAGACCGTTACTTGTCCTAATACTGGTTGTGTGCTGGGCTGATATATTTTCCATCATTGGCGTACCGACTATTTCTGTATGCACCCGAAAGCCGACCCACTACTGGGGACAAACTGGGCTGATGTTATAGCCTATACTGGCTGCAAAATATTTTGTGAGACACCCGAAAGTTGTCTCAGTATTGATTATGTGCTGGGCTGACTTTTGCCGTGATACTCGAGTACATATTCATTCGGCATGAGCCCAACAGTTGGCCCACGACCGGGCATACAGTGGCTTGATATTTGTGTTTAGTATGCCAATCGCGTATGCCAATGCACGACCGTTACTTGGCCTAATACTGGGTGTGTGCTGGGCTGACATATGTTATATTATAGGCGTACCGACTTTCTCTATATGAACCCGAAAGCCGACCCACTACTGGGGACAAACTGGGCTGATGTTATATCCTATACTGGCTGCAGATTGTTTCGTGAGCCACTCGACAGTTGTCTCAGTATTGGTAATGTGCTGGGCTGACTTTTGTCGTAATACTCGAATGCAAATTCATTCGGCATGAGCCCAACATTTGGCCCACTACCGGGCATACAGTGGCTTGATATTTGTGTTTAGTATGCCAATCGCGTATGCCAATGCACGACCGTTACTTGTCCTAATACTGGGTGTGTGCTGGGCTGACATATGTTACATCATTGGAGTACCGACTATCTCTGTATGCACCCTAGAGTCGACTCACTACCGGGGACAAACTGGGCTGATGTTATATCCTATACTGGCTGCAGATTGTTTCATGAGCAACTCGACAGTTGGCCCAGTACCGGGCATACAGTGGGTTGATATTTGTGTTTAGTATGCCAATCGCGTATGCCAATGCAAGACCGTTACTTGTCCTAATACTGGTTGTGTGCTGGGCTGATATATTTTCCATCATTTGCGTACCGACTATTTCTTTATGCACCCGAGAGTCAACCCACTACTAGGGACAAACTGGGGTGATGTTATATCCTATACTGGCTGCGAAATATTTTGTGAGACACCCGAAAGTTGTCTCAGTATTGGTTATGTGCTGGGCTGACTTTTGCCGTGATAATCGAGTATATATTCATTCGGCATGAGCCCAACAGTTGGCCCACGACTGGGCATACAGTGGCTTGATATTTGTGTCTAGTATGCCAATCGCGTATGCCAATGCACGACCGTTACTTGTCCTAATACTGGGTTTATGCTGGGCTGACATATGTTATATTATAGGCGTACCGACTATTTGTATGCACCCGACAGCCGACCCACTACTGGGGACAAACTGGGCTGGTGTTATATCCTATACTGGCTGCGAAATATTTTGTTCCTCGAGGACTTCTTCTCTCGACCACCACAAGAAAACACGTGGCGTAGCGGCCGAGTTGAGGACTCGTCTTCCGACGCTACGCTGATTGTAATCTGCGTAGCAGTTTTTTGTTTACGCAGCTATAAGCGAAGGCAAAGGCTAGGCTTGTGTGAGGATCTCGGTCTAGGAGGGGTGGGGCATTCGAATTATTCCACACGCACGCTACGGACCAACCTTTTGTATATTTTATATGTCTTAAAAATATTTTTGCTTATATTGCTTGTAAGCTATAGTCTAGACCATAGACTTATGAAAATTACCTAGGATCCACAATATTCCTACAGACGTTCGATCTGTTTTTTAAATAAAAAATATTTTCATACTCAGAGCTGTTCAAACTGGGCACCCGAGTGTGTTAGTGTATTAGTCGTCCGCGCCGAACGACGTAGCGCCGCCGTTGACGAATACAAAGGCGCAAAGACATTTGGGGGTCAGTTGGTACGAGCGGGCCATCATCTCAGTCTTCTTAGAGCCGCGGTTCGAACAGTACAAAAAAACGGTAAATGGTAAACTGTGAATGCGATATTGTGTGGTGAAATGTAATAATTTGACAAAAGATGAATTCGTCAGGCGACGAGGGTGGAAAGGTAAGAAGAATAATCTTTAAATATTGCAAATTTAATGTGGAAAAAGAAGGATATAAATGGTGGCCCAGTCTTGACAAGAAACAGACAATGACAGTCCTTAGCCGGAATTGGCCTTACATGTTTAATGATTTGTTATTTTATTTTATGCTTTCCTTTAGTTAGTAAGATTATTGAAAAATAACGAACGCCAGTTTACAATACTAAAACGAAATATTAAGTAAAAAAATGCATCAACCATATATTTAATAAATACTGTAAATAAAAATTTATAAATCAAATTAAAAAAATAGAACCATTAAAAAGCGACGAGAAAGTCACATTAGTTTCTTTATTTAATATCGTTCGAATTGATTACAATTTTCTATCTGTAATTGAAAAAGGATGGTAAAATTATTTCGTACGCGAGGACAGATCTGGCCGACCCTTACCCCGAAGTCTGTCTTATCTGGTTCAAGACGGGCCCAAACCGGCCGCCAAGATAATAATAAAAAACAATTGTCCAATAAATAATTAGGTTCCCGATTCTTTTTTTCGTTTTAAACAAATTTATGGATTTTTCAAAATCCATACGAATTTTTTCGATTATTTTTACGTTCTTGAAAAAAATTGAAATTTTGAAAAACGAACGAAACGTAACAAATTTTGGATATGATTTTGTATCAAAGATTCCATATCATACTTGAGAATATTCCAGGCACTTAGATTAATAATTGCACGGTATAGCATTGAATATTTTTCGAAAACGATCTTTTAAAAAATTTAAGGATATTCTGAAACGTTAAAGTGTATTTAGAAATATTAATGAATTCGCTTATTACGAAAAAATTAATATTCGGTCTACTTATGGGACAACTTTTTTCCCAATTTATTACCAATTGTTTAGCCATATTTTAATGCAAAATCAATGTTCCTTTTCCATATTTTTATTTTTTGATAAATAATATGATTTTTTTTAAATATAGGTTACGGAGAAGAAGGGATTCACAATTGTCTCTTTCATAAAAGAAAAAAGAAGAGGCAAAATTGTCATAGAACTTGTACCAAATTCATGGTTGATACAAGAGAAAAATGATGACTGGCTATGTTACTTCCCATCTAAACAGGTGGACGCATCCGCGCTTATTAAGCAAGGGAAGCCACCGCCATCAGAATGGAAATTATTTGCTGTCAAATACATAAAAAGTGCAGGTATATCTATACATTATAACTATAGCTTGAACTTCCTGTATGAAGAATCCCAAATTTAATGAATGGACTTTGCATCGATTTTCAAGATACTTTCGACCAGAGGATGCGAAGGTTGGAACGTGCGTACAAAGAAGCAGACATCGTAAGCACGGAAGTCGACTCGCACACAGAGACGACCAAACATCTAAGCATGTCGAAGATGACTTGTTTTCAGGTACAGTATTATTATGCGTCGATAAATAATCGATTGGTGTCGATATCAAATATTCAAATATTAAATTGGAAATTCAAATCTTACATGCTATTTTCAAATATTCCAAATCCACGAGAGTCCATTTTTTTAATCATCCATTATTTTTTCAAATAAATATTGACGCACAATTTGTTCAATAATAATATTTATTTTATAATATCATTTGCAACATTTGTACAATGAAGTTCACATGTTTTAAATTCCAATGAATACATTTTTATTAAAGTTTCAATGATAATTATTCCAGAAAATGGGGGTGGGGTATACTTAATGCATTAAATTATAAACGAAGGATTGTACTTAAAATACTATATTTACGTGTTTTCAGATGTTATTAACGAAAAATCGAGGTCGACGAAAAAAATATTCTCACGGCTACAAGCAGATATTTATCTGGAACAGGTGACCGTGAGGGCGGAAAAGCGGAAAGAGGCGCCAAGAACGGAACTTAAAATTGCACGCACGCACGGAGATATTTATATTGATTTGTTTTCTTTTTTTGTTTATATTTTTGTAAATATATTTTGATAAATACTTACGGAAATAAATACTCTTTAAATAAGGTTTGATAATAACTTTACGGATAAATATTTTATCTTTTTATAAATATGGTTTGATAAATACTTTACGTTGAACCTCTTTCCAAGCCTTTCTCTCATATCCAGTTATGCAAGTGAAGTCGATTAAGCATGAACCTGAATACTGGCCGAAATTGACTACTAGTTTTGAATCACCGGTAGTCATCCATATCTTTCCGGCATTGGGTAGCACGCGTTGGTCCACGGAGCACGAGCCAATATTGAAAAAGTTCAGACTTAGGATTCGTCTTACTGCTGGCGAAGTACTAATTTAGGAGTCGTCTCAGAACAAGCAATAACTTCCGGCCCAAAACGGGGCACATATTCGGAGCCACGACCAGTAACCAATATCGAGCCACTTCACGGCATCCTAAGTTGGACCGGGGTTAAAAACCCAAAATTGTCCCAATACTAATTTTGACTTGGGTAAACGTTGGCACTTCGTAGTCTGCCAGTATTAACACATCTGGTGTCAGTACTAAGCCAAGTTTCCAGTCTATATATGGGCATGTACCGGCCAAGTACTGATTTAGGGTGAGTCTCAAGACTGGCAATCATATGTGACCCAAAACTAGGAACATGTTCTGAGCCAATACCAATAAACAGTATCGAGCCGATTGACGGCACCATAATTTGGACAGGTGTTAACAAACCGAAGTTGTCTCAACACTGATTTTGACTTGGGCAAGGCTTGGCCCTTGGTAGCCTGCTAGTATTGGCAGCTCTGGCATCAGTACTGAGCCAAGACTAAGCCAAGTTTCTAGTCTATACATGGGCATGTACCGGCAAAGTACTAATTCAGGGTTTGTCTCAAGAGTAGCAATAATATCTGGCCCAAAACTGGGCACTTGTTCTGAGTCAATACCCGTAAACAATGTCGAGCCGATTCATGGCACCATAACTTGGACAGGTGTTAACAAACCGAAGTTGTCTCAATACTTATTTTGACTTGGGCAAGGCTTGGTCCTTGGTATCCTGCCAGTATTGGCAGCTCTGGCATCAGTGCAGTGCCAGTACTAAGCCCGTTTGCAATTCGTACATGGGTAAGATAAGTTTCGACACTAATTTCATTGTTGCCATGAGAAAAATTGCATTCAGTGACCTTGGATCGCCCAAAATAATGTTCCATTCGAAAATGCATTGAATGTAGTTAATTGAAGTGAAATTAATATTTCAGTCGGCTCGTTCTACATAGGAAAAACTAATACCCGAATTGGTTAGTTTCCGTAGAAATTTTCACTAATTTGTTTTAACCTACAATTTATTGACGTTAACAATGACTACATCCAATGTACCAGTATGGACGAACAAAAAAAATCTTGGATCAAATTCCATAGAATGTGTAATACAAGAATCAAGTAGCGGAACCTCCCAAAAATGTTGTGCAAATACAATAACATCTACACAGTCAATCTAGCGGTAGCTACATTCTTTGAAAAATATTGTAGTATCGGTTATTTACAAGTATTCAAGTAATTGTGATTTTGTTATATTTCTTATTCAACTTTGAAAATTTTTTCCTAACGAAAGAATGTCACTTCTCTAAATAAAAAAAAAACTCAGGTTTCCACACTTATTAGAAATGTATTTTAATGCAGTAAACGCGTTTATTTATAGTTGGCCTATAAAATGAGATCCGATCAAATCATTTTTAGCAAACTAGAATTGTAACAACGGAAGTTTAGCTGGAACAATATTTTCAATTTTGAAATTCTATTCATACATTTTTAGACATAATAAGTGTGTGGCGTCCATAGCCACACACACGGAAACACACACATTCACACGCAAACAAATAAACACGACACGCACACACACACACACACACAAAACATACACTCCAGACTTAACGTAAAAGATTGTATAACTGGCAAGTAAGGTACAGCGACGTGCTCATCCTTTTCCCTCTCCTCTATTCCTCTTCCTTTCCTTCTCTCGCCTGTAAATAACCGCCTCCGAAATCCTACTACATTTTATGATCCGAATTTTCACAAATCCCTTTTACTACATTTTTTACTTTACAGTTTCCGGAATTCCTCGTACAGAGAGTGTTGAAACTGTCCACATGGTGCACCCCATATGTCCACTTTCCATCTTCGTCTCTACCCCAATAGTAAAAAAAACCCAGCCTAGAGGAGAGGACTTTTTGCAGAGAAATCTCAGAACGTCTTCGTCACTCGTCCTGAGCACGTCGCCGTGACGCTCCGAGTGAACAACAATAAAAACAAGAACTGTATCGTCGAACATTTCTCACCGCACCCATCGACCCGAGTATTCTCAAAAGTGTGACAATAAAAAAAAGCAAAAATCAATAATTAAAAAAACACGAAGGGCCTAAGAGGATTTTATTGACGGTTAACAAATAAAAATTGATAATATCCGTATACATCGCGGACGCCTTCATTTCTGAACTGGACAGATTTTCAAAATAACGCTGATTTATGTATTTTCGAGCATTCAGTTTTATCTGTTTTTGCCATAATTGTGTACAAGAATCAATACATGAAAATAGGAGACCTATACGTGGGAATAAAAGATGGCAATTATGAGAACAAAACAATAGTGTTTCGTTATGGTTTCACAAAGGGTACAACACTCGGCCAAGTACCTTCTGTGTCCAGAGCACTGACTAGAATATTAATTTCACTACAATTAACGGCATTGAATGTGGTTACACATGGAACTGTGTTTCAGGTGGTTATGGGTCGCTCAATGCGAATTTCATCCCTATAACGATGAATTTGGTGGTGAAACTAATCGTAATTAGAATAACAAACATAATAAGTGCAACTTTACGAAACTACATGACCAACGATAGAAAAAATGCGTGTCCTCCGTTCAATTCAGGGAAAGCTTAAAGGGGGGGGGGCTGTCCCCTGTGCGCAGGAAACTCTTGCCTGCCTGATCATCACGCGTAGTATCCCACTTCCATGAAAACGTAATCCATATTTTTTTTTCTTCATTCGACTCGCTACATCAAATGTAGTTATCGTTTTCACAAGAAAATCGAGTTTTTGAAAATGTATTTAAGTTTTTATCACAAATTGACAGTGTTGGATACGAAACTCTTCAACTCAGAATAAACCAATCGAAACATAAATTTGACAACAGTTGACTGCATCAAATGTAGTTACACCCGGAACAATGTTTCAAGCGGTTCAAGGTCGCTCGATGCGAATTTCATCCCTTTAAAAATGGATCGAGAGCTGAATTTCCGCGTAATTCCGAACTACCAATATAATGAGGTCCATCCCACAAAACTACTTCACCACCGATGAAGGAAACATGTGTCATTCGTTCAATTCAGGGGAAGCTTAAAGGGGGGGCGGTCCCCTGTGCGCAGGAAACTCTTGCCTGCCTGATCATCACACGTAGTAGCCCACTTCCATGAAAACGTAATCCATAATTTTTTTCTTCATCCAAATTCGCCACATTAAATGTAGTTATCGTTTTCACAAGAAAATCGAGATTTTAAAAATGTATTGAAATTTTTATCACAAATCGACAATGCTGGATACGGATCTCTTGCGCATAGAACAAACCGATCTACATATAAATTTGACAACAAGTGACTGCATCGAATGTAGTTACACCCGGAACAATGTTCCAAGCGGTTCAAGGTCGTTCAATGCGAATTTCATTCCTTTAAAAATGGATCAGGGGCTGAATTTCCGCGTAATTCCGAACTACAAATATAATGAGTTCCATCCCACAAAACTACATCACCACTGATGAAGGAAACACGTGTTATTCGTTCAATTCAGGGTAAGCTTAAGGGGGGGGGCGGTCCCCTGTGCGCAGGAAACTCTTGCCTGCCTGAACATCACGCGTAGTAACGTTAGTGGCGCTATATTTATACTTTCTATAGAAGCGCCACCCTATCTTTTTTGGAACCTTTAATTTCAGTAAGAGATGGCACTAGGAGTAAAATCTACGCCCGTACCCATTTTTATTTTGAATTTCTCTTATGCTGCAGTAACTACTTCAAGTCTAAAATAAAAACCACTACTATGCATCTTGAACTATCTAGTTACACATCTATCGACTATATAGATGTTATTGTGCTCACTAACCATTATAGGATTTTTCCGCTTTCTAATATTATATCATGCATTTCATAAAATTTGATCCATGTTTTTTTTGTTCATCCGTGTATACTCTATTGGATGTAGTAATTGTTTTCACAAAAAAATCAAATTAAAAAAAAGTGGTGGGTAAATTTACAGCGACTGACCTCTTGTTCAAAAAACAAACCGATCGAAATATGAATTTCACTACAATTAATTAGAGCGAATAGAGTTATATATTGAACTTTTTTTGGGTGTTTCAAGGTCACTCATTTTATTGTTATATCAACGAAATTTCATTAAATGACTTCGAATGACCTCAACAATTGGTCCATGCAAAAACACCTTTCGATATAATTAATTGTAGCAAAATTTATATTTCAATCGGTTTGTTGTTCAAACAAGAGAATAGTATCTTATTTCGTCAATCTCTGTGAAAGATTCCACTTTTTTTTTAATTTCGATTTTGTTGTTGAAATTATCACTACATCCAATGTACTGTACATGGATAAATAAAAAAAATCTTGGATCAAATTTTATGGATTATATGATACATGATCAGGTAGCGAAAACTTCTTACAATGTTTGGTGGGCACTGTAACATTTACAAAGTTAATAGATCTGTAAGTATATTATTCGAAATGCATAGTAGTAACTTTTATTTCCGATTCAAATTATTTACTGCACCATAATAGTAATTCGAAATCAAATGGATTGGGTACGGGTGTTACGTCCCGTGAGCGTCGGTACTGCAAAGACTCTTGAGGAGAACGAAGATTATTTATCTATTATCTAAAATGACCAGATGTATTCTAGTCTAGGTTTCGTATTTAAATATAGCGCGCACGGGTTATCCAAAGAGGTCGGTAAGCGCGATTGCTCGTCTATCGAGCTGCGCGACGAGCTTCAGGTCGGCGTCATCTGTTGCTGGAATTAAAGGTTCTAAAAGAAATGATAGGGTGGCGCTCTCATAGCAAATGTGAGTTAAGGTTAAGCGTCACTATCATCTCTTCTTGGACTCGATTCACATCATCCCAGCGTTTTTTGTCTCTAACAAGACAATCGATCAACAGAATAATAGATAATTAGATTTATAGATCGACGAAATGAAAAAATCGTACATTATTTAATTTTAATTAGTATTAACCGTCAGAACCATGTAGATTAGCAAACTTTAGAGGTTATATTTGCGTAAAATGTTCCAAGGGTAACTCAGCCCACCTTATACACGGGTAATTTTTTGCTGTCTTTATTATTCAGCGAGTTTTCGATTAATGTTCGATTAATGAATTTTTTTCCCCCGTTTTGTTTCAGCCACAGATCTTTGTATAACTTTATTCGTACTCGAGAGCTAATGATCAAAAGTTTTACACGCTTTCAAAATGGTTGGTCGTCAACCGGTTAAGACTCCCGAGGAAATTTACGAGGCTCTGAAAGGATTGAATTTCTACGACGAACAATAAAAGCTTCTTTCCTGGCAGGATCCCGTTTGGGATCTAGGCGTAGATATTCTCAACTCTTCTCTTTCAAAAGCGCACTTGTATGCTCATTTGAAACAGAACCGAAATAATGTATTCAACCGACTCCACAACATTGTTGGTGATAACGATAAGAAGACTGCCAAAAAGCCAAAGCCCACCGATCCAAATTGGTCCATGCCGGAACCTCAGAGGAATTTGAAAGAATTTCGGCGATCGTTTCACGTCTCACAAAAAGACTGAAGTGCTCTAGGAGCTCACCTCAAAAAGTACAATTCTCGAACGTATTAGGTATTGGAGCCAGGTTGGGCCGACAGCATCTATTATAAAATTTGGAACGAACTCGAACTGCCATGTCCTTTCGCTTTCAAATGTCGCATCAATAAGCGCGAGGGCGAAACATATCTCACAATCAAGGGCCATTGCGGTGAGTGTAATGCCGATATACACTTGTATAGTGAAACTCCGCCAACCGATAATGTATTCGATATCATCGTTTCGGGATCGGACACCCGTGATATTGTTCATAAAAAAAGTTGAAAACTACGACAGCCAACCAGAAAAACTATCGTTATGGAAGTAAATGCGAAATCGACATATACATGGCGCCATGGAATGGCTAACCCTGAAATGAAGTTTGGAAGCGTCGTACCAGCCTTCTTGTACTCTGAAGATGTACTGCCTAAGGCGAAACAGATGGAAAAAGACAAAGAATTGAACGTTAAGCCTGCGGTTCGTGTGGTGGAGTCACTTCGAGAATTAAAATTGACTTCTGAGTTCGCCGAAAGTATCAGAGATTTCAGCGAAAATAATTTTTTCGTGATGTACTGGCTTCCAGAACAAATAACGTTGCACAATGAGCACGTTAAAAAATACGAAGTAGGCAGCGTGAGCTTCGATGCCTCTGGGAAGTTCTGTAAGCCTCCGGACCCAAATAATCCTGGGAAAGTGGTTTTTCTGTACCAGGGCATAACAGTTCAGGTGTTCCAATATTCCAGATTCTGTCGAGTCGTCATTACGCTAATTGGCTGGCTTACGCCTTCAGAGAATTTTTGAGGAGTGGTGCGCATACACCGAAACAGTTCGTCAGCGATTTTTCATTGGCATTATTGAATGCAGCAGCTCTTGCGTTTAAGGCCATCTGTCACACGTCCAGTCGGTAAAAATCCTACTGCCAAGTTTTCTCCTAGACGGATCATATTTCGGGCAAAAGAAGAGAAAGCGGTTGTTCGTCGTTCAACAGAGCGGAACGTGTTTCTTTTCTTTTGTCCCAAAAATCAACCGTTTCAGAAATCATTGGGAATCTGCAAATCAGCTATCTCTCTCGCACTCATGGCCGCTCGGTCGGTGTGACACTTGGCCTTAATGAGAAGAGGCTGACCAGATATGTCGATGACTGTTTCCAACAGCTCCAATCTCCATCACCAATACCACGGTCCGAAAAAATGTGTATGCTACAATTAGACATAGCCCACTTGATCAAGCTAGTCACTAGATGGCCATGCTTTATGAAAAACTTAGGGTTGAAACATTTTTTCGTTCGACGTGTGGGGATTCTCACAACTGTAACAACTATTCAAGAATTCGAAAGATTGCTCACAGACATTCTGTATGTGGCTTTTTCCGAGCAAGATGGAAACGAAAAGGGCATACATAGCTGCTGCAATTCTCGCCGACGACTTATACATCTCATCAAAGGTGTCGAGACTCAAGTAAATGAGAACGATGAGCGCTTCTGCGTTGAGTCCGATGACTTCGAGAAAAGTCTGTTGGAGGAAAAAGACACCACACGACCGATCTTAAAATTTCTCCATAAAATTAAACAAGCGTCTAAGAGACTTGTCAGTGAAAATGGAGAGAACAACCCGTTTGTCAGTCTTGATTTTGTAAAACGGATACTGTCATTAGCCGAATATTTCGTACTATGGACGGCAACAATGGCGTATCTCTATGATGAGAAAAGAATCCATTCGTACAAAGACATATATACAGCAACATCAGCAGTGAGTGAGAGCTACTTCAGAACCCCCAAGCACTGTATTTTCTCTGGAGGTCCCGAGCGAGCTGATAAAGTTATGATTCAGCACTTGAAAGTGTTGTCTGGCACCGTCAAATTGCGGGGAGCACAACAAGAGTCGATTCGACAGGCGAAAAACAATACGAATATTGTCTTTAATGAGTCCAGCACTTTGGAAGATTCAGAGATTCAAGATAAAATCGCAGAGGAACCAGTAGGCTTACAGCAATTGGAACCAGGATCAATCGACTCGTCAGATGTTGCTGCAAACACAGATAGTTTTGGGGATTATTAATATTTTTCTATAGGGAAAGGCTGGTGTTTGCCGTCTGATTACATTTTATAACCAACACACGCGCGCGCGCGCACACACACACACACATACACACACGCACGCACGCACACACACACACGTACGCACGCACGCACGTACACACGCACACACACACACGCGCACGCACGCACACACACGCACACGCACACGCACACATACACACACACGCACTCGCACGCATGCAAAATATCTTGTTACCATCTTGTTTGATAACGATATTCAAGCCATGGAATAACCCTTTTTTCCTTTTAGATGAGTCAAACGAAATTCAGAAGCCATTATCATCCAGTGAGACTGAAATGCTACTTGCGAAAAAAAGCACAAGCCGATGCTGGAAACAACAGTGAGAGGACACCTTCTCCCATCGACATAACTATTCCTCCATCACCAGTACTTTTGCAAGAAAAGGTGGTGAATGATTCAGGGGATTTGGAGAATACACCTGAGTTTGAGTCAACCAGGATTGAAAAATAAGGCTCCCGGCAAAGCGAAAAAAAGGGTTAACAGCGGCTACTGAACCCTTAAATTCTAAGGCTCGAAAGGTTTTGAGTGATATTACGGTGGATACGAATGCTCATTTACGCGTGGAGGAAGAATGGATGGGCTTAAATAAAACAAACATTCAGGAGAATGATCAAGAAAAGCTACAACCGACAAAACAGAGAAGTTTGTATCTAAGATCCTGTCCTGACATCGATCACAAGGTAAAAAAAACCGAAAATTGCTCGGATTCTACCTCTTCTCACGAACGGGAATAGCCTAACTTATATCAAAACGAACTGGGGCCCTCGTAAAATAATAAACACTTGTGCGTTTGATGTATTAGCACATAGTGCTCGCAGTGCGATGGTATATTGGCCCGGATACATGGAGAGAACAAAAGACATTCACTCTCCGTTCGTGAGTTTAATTCGAGATTTTAAAGAACAAGGTCCTAGTGACGAAATATATCAGCGCCGGCCGAATATGCTGATCCCAATAAATTCATCTGTACGAGATACTAAAGAAAACGAGCTTGTTGACTGCGAAATCAACATTGGTCAATTGGCTACTGTTCTTTTCAACAAGGAGCCAAGTATGGTACGACATTTGGAGTGTGAGATATGTCACGTTCAGCGAAATGTAAAGGTTCCCGTGATAACGCCAGAATTCGGACCACTATACATCAACGGTTTAGGCGCGCTGCAAGAATCACTTGACAAAGTTGATGACAACTTTAAACGGAAATGTCGATAATGTGACAGTCAAAAAAACATTCAAAGTGCTGGGGTGCTCGTCTCATAATTGATATGGAAGCATTCCACTGGAGTCTAGTTGCATGTCGAGAAGACTACAAAAAAGACTACAAGAAAAAATATATTCTGGAAGAGCTTCCCAACGAAATTACACTCAAAAACGCTGCCTATCGATTAGTAAGTGCAATTGAACACATCGCGGGTGGAGTTAATCATTACAAAGCTTTTGTCAGGAGACAAACGGGTTAATGGCAAGAACACGACGGGCTGACGACCGGATCAAAGACGAAAAACGTTTTAAAAGCCGATCGGTTGAAACTCAAAACATTCCACGTGCTGTTTTTTGTAAAACTGTAAATATGTGATGGGTGATATATATGATGATTGTCATATATGATTCGATTTTAAGATAATTGAAACAGACCCCTGCCCCCCCCCCCCCCCCTTTAAGCTCTCCCTGAATTAAACGAATGACACGTGTTTCCTTCATCGGTGGTGATGTAGTTTTGTGGGATGGACCTCATTATATTTGTAGTTCGGAATTACGCGGAAATTCAGCCCCTGGTCTATTTTTAAAGGATGAAATTCCCATTGAGCGACCTTGAACCGCTTGAAACATTGTTCCGGGTGTAACTACATTCGATGCAGTCACTTGTTGTCAAATTGATATGTAGATCGGTTTATTCTATGTGCAAGAGATCCGTATCGAACACTGTTAATTTGTGATAAAAATTTCAATACATTTTCAAAAACTCGATTTTCTCGTGAAAACGATAACTACATTTGATGTAGCGAATTCGGATGAAGAAAAAAATATTATGGATTACGTTTTTATGGAAGTGGGATACTACGCGTGATGATCAGGCAGGCAAGAGTTTCCGGCGCACAGGGGACCGCCTCCCCTTTTAGCTTTCCCTGAATTGAACGAATGACACGTGTTTCCTTCATCGGTGGTGATGTAGTTTTGTGGGATGGAACTAGTTATTTTTGTAGTTCGGAATTACGAGGAGATTAAGCTTCCGATCCATTTGTAAAGGGATGAAATTTTCATTGAGCGACCTTGAACCGCTTGAAACATTGTTCCGGGTGTAACTACATTTGATGCAGTCAATTGTTGTCAAATTTATGTTTCGATTGGTTTATTCTGAGTGGAAGAGTTTCGTATTCAACACTGTCGATTTGTCATAAAAATTTCAATCCATTTTTAAAATCTCGATTTTCTTGTGAAAACGATAACTACATTTGATGTAGCGAATTCGGATGAAGAAAAAATATTATGGATTACGTTTTTATGGAAGTGGGATACTACGCGTAATAATCAGGCAGCCACCCCTTTTTTTGCCCTCTCTTTGAAAGGAACGAATGACACGCATTTTTTCTATCGTTGGTCATGTAGTTTCGTAAAGTTGCACTTATTATGTTTGTTATTCTAACTATGATTAGTTTCAGCACCAAATTCATCGTTATAGGGATGAAATTCGCATTGAGCGACCCATAACCACCCGAAACACAGTTCCATGTGTAACCACATTCAATGCTGTTAATTGTAGTGAAATTAATATTCTAGTCCGTGCTCTGGACACAGAAGGTACTTGACCGAGTGTTGTACCGTTTGTGAAACTATATCGAAGCACTATTGTTTTGTTCTTATAATTGCCATCTTTTTTTCCCACGTATAGGTCTCCTATTCTCATGTATTGATTCTTGTCCCCAATTATAGCAAAAACAGATAAAACCGAATGCTCGAGAATACATAAATCAGCGTTTGTATCGAAAATCTGTCCAGTTCAGAAATAAAGGCGTCCGTGATGTATACGGATATTGAAGTACTAGTTGCCCATATAACAAATGCAGTGCTTAGCAAAAAAAAAGCGAAAAAGAGATGTTGGACTCAGATCCTCCAGGATATTTAGTCTCTTGTATTTTTCATACGTTGCCTTTACACTTACCACCTGTATGTATAATATCATTTTTTATTTCTTAGCCATCAATGAAATCCTCTTAGGCCCTACGTGTTTTTTAATTATCGATTTTTGCGTTTTTTTTAATGTCACACTTATTATGTCTAGAAATGTATGAATAGAATTCCAAAATTGGAAATATTGTTCCAGCTAATCTTCCGTTGATACAATTCTAGTTTGTTCAAAATGATTTCATCGGATCTCATCTTATACGCCAACTACAAATAAATGCGTTTACTGCATTAAAATACATTTCTAATAAGTGTGGAAACCTGAGTTTTTTTTAAATTTAGAGAAGTGACATTCTTCCGTTAGGAACAAAATTTCAAAGTTGAATAAACATATAACAAAATCACAATTACTTGAATACTTGTAAATAATCTATACTACAATATTTTTCAAAGAATGTAGTTACCGCTAGATTGACTGTGTAGATGTTATTGTATTTGCACAACATTTTTGGGAGGTTCCGCTACCTGATCCTTCGTATTACACATTCTATGGAATTTGATCCTGGATTTTTTTGTTCGTCCATACTGGTACATTGGATGTAGTCATTGTTAACGTCAATAAATTGCAGGTTACAAAAAAATTAGTCAAAATTTCTACGGAAACTAATCAATTCGGGTATTAGTTTCTCCTATGTAGAACGAACCGACTGAAATATTAATTTCACTACAATTAACTACATTCAATGCAGTTTCAAATGGAACAATATTTTGGCCGATCCAAGGTCACCGAATGCAAATTTCCTCATGGCGACAATGAAATTAGTGTCGAAACTTATCTTATTTGCGAACTACAAATAAAATGAGTCCTACTACATTTAACTACATCCCTAATAATATAGAAAACAATTTTTATTTTTTTTATTTTAGAGAAGTGGGATTCCCAGTTCACACACCTCAGTAGGGCCCATCGTTGTCGATGCGGAGCGTCGCAGGTACTTCAAATTTGACCTTGTCCCACTTGTGAGCTCAGTGCTTCTAAAAATGTCCGCGTACCCAAAAGGTTCTTATGCAAAACCTAAGAGACCTCCACGGAAGAGAATATTTTTTGGAAACCAACATAATAGTAATATTCAAATTCGTAATCTGAATATTACGACGCGTTATATTCGCGGAATATTCGCGCAAAAAACTTTTTAGCACGAACTCCGATGAAGTGAGTTGGAATCCGCTGTTGGTCTATCGGTTTATTGAATTTTTCACCGTTTTTAGCGCTATGTCAGATGCAGTAGTTTGCCGGTATTGTAAACAAAAAATAAATTTTGAATAAACTTCACACCGGGGCTTGTGTTTCAAGTTCGTGCTGAAATGCCAATGAGGTCGTCGAGATATCAATTCAGGAATTCTTATGAACACTGGATTTGAGGTAAATCGTCGGATAATATCAGTGATGCGTCTACTAGGCGTTGGGCGCAACGGAATAAATGTATTCTGCAATTTAATGGACATTTGTGATGGTTTAAGTGAGCAATGTTATCGGAACATGGTTGACCATTTGCACACAGCTGCTAAAAGTGTATTCGAATATTGTCGAAAAAGCCGTGAATGGAGAAAAGGAAGAAAATTCGAAACGTGAGCGACCGGCGGATGAACTGACAGTGTCAAGTGACGGATCGTGGAAGAAGCGAGGCTTCAAATCTTTATTTAGAGTAACGACTCTTATTGCTTATTATTCCGCAAAATTATCGACCTGGTTATCAAGAGCAGTTATTGCCAAGGTTGCACAGCGTGGAAAAACAAAACTGACACCGTTGAATATCAGGATTGGTATGCTGCACATGCAGAAGAATGTGATAGCAACCACGAAGGCTCGACAGGAAAGATAGAAGTAGATTCGATTAGTGATATGTTTTTGAGGTCATTGACACTGTTCGGCATAAGGCTTCTCAATTATATTGGAGATGGCGACTCAAAAATATTTAAAGCAATACTTGATAAGCTACCCTAAGGTAAAAATCGTTTCTACGAGGAAGCCCAAGGAGTCCTGTAAGCCGCTGGATTCGCTGATTAGCCGGTAAGACATCAAAATCGTTAAGTTTTCCCTTGTTGAAACTTTGAGCGCGTTTTTCTCAAAAGTGTAGTTTTCCCAACTTCTCGGGTGATTACGCAAAAACTAATCAACCGATTTTGATGAAATTTGTCACACATCTTCCTTATACCAGCAGTTTATCGGTGAACCTGAATACTGTTTAAATGCCAAAAATAAAACGTACGTTTGCCCTTAAATATAGCAAAAATTTCATGAAAAATCACAAAATTGATTTTATTAAGCTGTCATTTTGTGAATTTTGTGTATATTTCCAAAATCTTAGTTCACCGACAGCGTATGGGTGTTACCTTTAAGAATCATTTTAGTTTTTTTTGTTTCAGACAATTACTGCGTGAGGGAGAACTGCAGCAGTGCGGAAACTTTTTGAACGACTTCCTCTGACTATCGATGTTGACGACGGGCAATTTGCATTGAAAAAAAATATATATATATTTTTGCATATTTGAAATATTAAATGAAACACACAAAAAGATCCAAATTTCCATGTATATTCTTTTCATGAAACAAAAAAAACATAAAAAACCCCAAATTTTTTACTTTCTAAATGGTCTTCCCCCCTTAACGTGTAGTTGTCACCACTATCCCGTGTTCAATGCAAATGAACATATCAGAACAACTAACTGATCATTCGAAACGACTATCTCGGCCGCATTTGAGCCGACAGTCACACAGTTGACGCGATGACCTCTATATTTAACGCAAATAGGGATTTATTAACTATTAATGGGTCTGTATTAAAGATGCTGGCCCAGTAGTTCTTAGAGATAACAGTCGTACGCTTATTACAAAATAAATATTTGGTAATAATTAAAAAATCTTCAGTTGCATCAAACTTAGACCTGTTAATAGTTAGCTAATAACTATTAAAAAATCGACGACTCATCTCAAATAATGATTTGTTAATAGTTAACAAATCTGTACTTGAGATAAGTATCGTACATTTGGCGCGACCGCTTACTTAGTCACGCTGCAATGGCCCTTTGTCGCACAAGCTCGTTCGTGTGCAGACGCGACGTAGATACGATCGAGGTATACTGGAGGCTGTGCGTACCCGCGTGTACACTTACCTAGAGAATATCAGTTTGTGGTCGTAAAAACGTGAACATATTCTGTTCCGTAGGAAGTAGATATATATGACTCAAAAGAAAACGCAATTATATATATATATATATATACAGCCCACGAGAGTCTCCTGTCAAATATCAAGTGAGGACATATATGCATTGAAAAAGTAACTAATCTTTTGTTTAAAAAAAAATGAACTTTAGTGTAGCAACGAAAAAATATCAAGAGATCGATCTCGAGATGTCTCGCGAAACAATCATGTTTCGGAGTGTTCCGCGAAATAGAAAAACGCGTCGATAAAATACCAATCGCAAGTTACTCGGACTAATCAATATTTAAAGCGAGTCTAAACTGCTTATAAACAAACCCAAAAATCACGCTAACAAACGGCAGCGATCCGTCCGTAGGAGTCGAGCCCTTTCTCCTCCTGTCTACACACTCACAGTTCGACATAAATATAATTGATTCACACCTCATTCATTCAATACGATCTTATTCCTGTTCCTGTTCCTTGTTAACATTCATTCGAAATAAATTGGGGTTTTTATGCCTCACGGCTTTTTCCCAAACAAACTTCTGTCTTTTTCATTTAATTAATCATTTTACTCCACAGCT
Source organism: Ophion ventricosus (assembly GCA_963932345.1). Classification (NCBI taxonomy): domain Eukaryota; kingdom Metazoa; phylum Arthropoda; class Insecta; order Hymenoptera; family Ichneumonidae; genus Ophion; species Ophion ventricosus. Next base: position 24,670,084 of record OZ010719.1, read on the forward strand.
TTCGTTTGAACAATAAATTCTCAGAAAATAAAACATTACGACAAAACATTTGGTGCCTCCTGTGAGGTGTGAATCTCAAATACAAAAAATAACAACATAATAAAAATAACAACAAAAAGTGTGAGTGCAATCCATAGCGATTCGCCCAGTCCGAATGCTGACCATTATTTCCATCGAAAATACGACTTTGCATCGCCAACTGATTTGGTCAAGAATTTAGCCATCGAACAGCGCCCGCTCAGTCTCCACCAGCAGCATTCAACACGGATAGAAACGCTCAAGAAGAAAGATAAGTGATCGCCATTTGAAACCCCTTTTTTATTAAAAAAAAAAGACTGTTATTTACGTGATTAACGTGTCATCAAAACAATTTACGAATTCTCACGGAACGAAGAAAACCTAATACGTTCAATATTTTCTCGTTGTGCGGTTTCACGTGTCGCGTTTGTTTTCTTTCAATTTCGTAATTTCTTTTCCTAACTCAAAATGAGTCGAGACGTAAAGAAAATCATCTCTGATCGTACAGAAAGGCAAAGGCCTTGAAGAACAATTAAACTCAATACTCAGCGGACTCGATCAAGCTGAAATTAATGACGTTAATGCAAAACTTCGCCTGGAGAGGTTGACAGTTTTGTTTCACACGTACGAAGAACAGCACGATGAACTCGTCGTTCTTGACCCTGACAACGAACAGATCCGTGAACTTGAGAACCTCCGTAATAAATATTATCGAGTCGCCAGTCAAGGTCAAATGGTGCAGCCATCCAGATCCGACAATAATTGCACCGCGCCTCTCGGAAATTCCACGTTTATCGAAAAGCAAAGATTATTGAAGCTGCCGGCAGCTGAAATACCAAAATTCGATGGAAATCACGATAAGTGGCTTTCGTTCAAAAACACGTTCAAATCAATGGTAGATTCGCGCACCGACATCGACAACGTAATAATATTTACGTACTTGAGAAATGCCCTACAAGGAGAAGCGCTCAATAAATTGTCAATTTACGATCCGAGCGCGGAAAATTATGAGAACGCGTGGAAACTGTTAATGGACTCTTACGACAAAAAACGAGTCCTCGTATCAAAACATCCCGACGCGATACTCAATATTTCGACAATTCTTAACGCGACATCAGTTAATTTGTCGAAATTAATAGACGACGTTCGACAACATTTGAGCATGTTAAAATCGCTTCAGGTAGAGCCAGACGATAGAATCGTAATCAGAATATTGGAAAGAGCATTGTCCGTACACATTCATCGAAAGTGGGAGGAGGCCTTGAGCCTCGATGAATTACCCGAATTAAGCAAATTTTACCAATTTATTAACGAAACAATATTCCGGCTTCGAATCTTCGAGCAAAACGAGTCGCGCCGGGGAGGGAACGTCAACGTAAAACGAAGCGGAAATCAGACTTTGAATGTTAATAAATATCGACGAAATGAGATCGGTGCTCGCGCTTTGGTTACTGGAATCTCAAGCACTTGCGTCCAGTGCAAAGAGACTCACCCTCTATTTAAATGCCCGGTTTTCGAAAAATTGTCGATAGAACAACGGTGGAACGCAGTGAAAATTGCAAAGATTTGCCGGAATTGTCTCCGCGCTCACCAAGGACGTTGTGGTGCAACTCATTGCAAGCGTTGCAATTATTAACATCATGCGCTCTTGCATCGAGACACGAATTCGAAAGCGACTCAATCGTGGACTCATAAAAAAGATCAAGACGACTCGAAAACACAAGCATGACTAGCCGGCATGGTTTTAAATACCATATCTCGCACACTTCGATCGCAATTAATAACGAGTGCGATTGTTCGTGTACGAAATGCTAACGGAGCATTCATTTAAGCTCGCGTATTGCTCGATACGTGCGCGACAGCTCATTTCGTCTCCGTGAAATTCGCACATTTATTAAAATTACCCGTACGCAAATGCGCAATATCAATCGACGCGATCGATGAAATGAAGACAAAATCCAACGAATGGGTTAACATTAATTTCCGATCCTTACACAACGAATTCCAAAAATATTTGAATTTTCTCATAATCCCAAAGATTACAGATTTCTCTCCCAATGAAGTATTCATAATTGGATATTGGAGTAATTGGATCTGGGGCAACAATTTCGTTATTATCCATTGGTCAAATCGATTTGTCGCGAGACGACTGCGACTTATTCACCCAAAAAACTTTACTTGGCTGGGTAATCGTGGGAGGAGTTAAAGCCAAGGGAGGAAGAGCTCTTGTTTCGTGCAATTTTGCCGAACTAACCGCGCAAATGAATAAATTTTGGACAATCGAAGAACCTAACTCAAAAACGATTAAAGAATCTGAAGAGATATTGAGCGAATCACATTATCTAAAAAAACACAAATCGCGGAGCGGATGGACGATATATAGTGCGATTACCGTTTCGAAATGAAAACATTGAGCTCGGAAACTCTCGATCGATTGCCTTACGCCGTTTTTACTGTCTAGAACGTCGGTTTAAATCGGATCCTAATCTTTTCGCGGAATACAACAAGGTCATGCAAGAGTATTTAACTCTCGGTCATATGTCTTTAGTCGACAACGAGACCGAAAATGGCTATTACATGCCACACCACCCCGTGATAAATGAAAAAAGCGCAACAACAAAATTACAGGTGGTTTATAACGCGTCCGCGAACCGACAAAGGCATTTCTCTAAATGAAACTTTGATGGTCGGCCCTACGATACAAAATAAGTTATTTGAACACATACTTCGATTTCGTACACACGTATACGTGCTTACAGCCGATATCACCAAAATGTATCGACAAGTGCTCGTCGATTCTCTCGATCGCAAATACTAGCGTATTTTTTGGTATCACGACAATAAAATAAGAACGTACGAGCTAAACACCGTGACCTTTGGCGTGGCGTCCGCACCGTATCTGGCCATCCGTACTATTCAACAACTCGCGGAGGACGAGGGCGCGAGTTTTCCCCTCGCACGCAAAGTATTAAAACGCGATTTTTACGTCGATGATTTCTTCACGGGAGGAAATTCTATCGAAGAAATTTTGCAGGTACGGGATGAAGTCATCGAATTATTAAAACGCGGTAGATTTATCATACGCTAATGGGCCTCGAATCATGCACATACTCTCGATAACATCCATGAAAAAATGTTCGGAGTAGATAATGCGGTGGAACGAAACGCTGTATTTAACACGTTAGGAGTCATGTGGAATTCGAAACGCGACACCTTCGTTTTTACCGCAAAACCCATCGATCTATCAAACAAAATCATAAAACGAAATATTCTGTCGGAAATTGCGAAAATTTTCGACCCTCTCGGATTATTGGGTCCCGTAGTTTTAACTGCGAAATCTATTATGCAACAATGTTGGAGCGCAAAAATCGATTGGGATGAGTCGGTCACACAGGATTTATTTACTAGCTGGTCCTCCTTCGCTATTTCAATCGGTCTCATACGCGATTTATCCGTCGAGCGACAGCTTCTGATTCAAGATCCGACCCAAATTGAGCTACACGGTTTTTGTGACGCGAGTAAAGTCGGATATGGAGCATGTTTATACATACGTTCCACAAATCGAAATAACGAAACTTTCGTGCGTTTAGCCTGCGCAAAATCACGCGTTGCTCCCTTAAAATAGAACGAAGAATCTACTCCTCGATTAGAACTTTGCGGCGCGCTGACTCTCACGCGGCTCTATATGGAAGCGCGTTCGGTTTTTGAGTTTCAAATAGACAAAATTATTTTTTGGACAGATTCAAGGATCGTCCTTCACTGGCTCAAAAAGACCCCAAAGACGTTAAAAGTATTTGAAAGAAATCGTGTCTCTGAAATTCAGTCTCTTCAAGACAAAGTCGAATGGAGACATGTACGTACAAAAGACAACCCAGCAGATGCGCTCTCACGAGGACAACTTCCCGCCGAATTTTTGAAAAACACTACGTGGTTTAAAGGGCCTACATGGCTGTCAAAGTCTAAAATTCAGTGGCCGGAAAGTGTCAAAATAAAAATTTCGAAATCAAAAGACACTTGCATGATTGTCAATACACCTAATGAACTTTTCAAGCGTTTTTCCTCGTACGCAACAATGCTAAATGTATTGGCATTTTGCTTTCGCGTTCAACGTGATAATACATTTAAAGAAAAAAGTATTTGCGTCCAAGAAAAAACTGAGCTAGAACGCAGACTTTTGCGTATAGTTCAACAAGAAAAATTTGGCGATGAGATAACTCATATTACGAAAACCGGGAACGCCAAACATTCGCGTCTCTCTTCTCTCAATCCATTTTTGGACCAACATGGCCTACTTCGTGTCGGAGGACGCTTACGTCACGCCTAGATTTCAGACGACCATCGGTGTCCAATATTATTACCCCCTCAACACCCCGTCACAGATTTAATTGTTCAAAAAATCCACCAAGAAAACTACCATTCGGGTATATAAAGCACTTTGAGCGTGATACGTCACCGGTTCTGGATTCTTGACGGCAAAAATCAAGTTCGAAAAATAGTAAGAAAATGTATACGCTATAGGCCAAGCCGACTTCATGCTCGCATGGGAGAATTGCCGGAATCGCGTGTCAAAGCCACGGGAGCTTTCGTTCATGTCGGAGTTGATTTTTTCGGTCCAGTTTTTATAAAGGAGAAAAAATTGCGTAATCGAAACCAAGTCAAAGCATACGGGTGCATATTTGTATGTATGGCAATCAAAACCGTTCATATCGAAATTACAAGCGATCTGACCACAGAAGGGTTTCTAGGTGCGTTTAGACGATTTATCGGAAGAAGGGAAGCTCCCCAACATGTCTATTCGGACAATGGCACTAATTTCGTCGGTGCAAATAATCAATTACGCGAACTTTACGTGTTTTTAAAGTCTGACGACTTCAAAAAAGACATAAACACCTTTGCTATACGCAAAAATATCGTATGGCACTTCACCCCTCCCTTATCCCCTTACTTTGGAGGCATTTGGGAGGCGGCCGTCAAGTCGTTTAAACATCATTTTCGTCGAACTGTAGGCGGACAATTATTGACCTTTGAAGCGTTAAACACCATGACAATAGAAATCGAAGCCATATTAAATTCGCGTCCTATATGTTCGATCTCAGCAGATCCAAACGACCCTCTCGCGCTCACGCCTGCTCATTTTTTAATTGGTCGACCGATGACAATGTTGTCTGAAAGAGATTTTTCATCCGTTCCAGAAAATCGGTTGTCCACTTGGAACTTTATCGCCAAAGCTCGACAAAACTTTTGGAAACGCTGATATCAAGAGTATCTCCATGAGTTACAAAAATGCCAAAAATGGCACAAATCGAATGGCGAGATCGAAATCAATACAATCGTCGTCATCATCGATAAAAATCTTCCGAGCGTGCAGTGGAGACTGGGTGTGGTCATCGAGGTACATCCCGGAGACGACGGAATCATCCGAGTAGCCACCGCGAAGACGGCAAATGGGATTTACAAGCGAAATATCACGCAGCTCTGCCCGCTCCCAAACGAAATTTAAAACCCTACAAACTACACACTTTCACTTACACAAAAAGTCGACAAACATATTCCTCACTCCGTTCGTAACGGGGGGAGTATGTTCCGTAGGAAGTAGATATACTGGGTGGCCGGAACATTGACCGCCAAAAATAAAATTTAGGTCCCTCGTATCGTGGGGTATCCGAATCACCCCCATGTATGTTCCGCGACTTTTCATAGTTTTCGATTTATGAATTTTTTTCTGAATTTTTGAGAATTTTCGACCTGACCAATTAAAAAAAAATCTAACAAAAAAGTAGAAGACTTTGTCGAGATTTTTTTTTTGCAACTGAATCTTCATGAGTAGTACTTTTATGCATAAAATAATCAGCTTCGTAACTGTGATGAAAGTTATGAAAATGTTGGTCTAAAGTGAAAAATTTACGTTCGATAAATTATGACTTATATTTTCAACTTTAAATTAAAAATCTAAACAGGTGACTTCATGGTTCCTAATTAGGCCTCAAGAATGCGCCAGACTCTCAGCTTTCACAATCATTAAAAAATAGTAGGACTTAATAGGGCTACTTTGGCTAAAATTGGTCTTCAAAGACAGCGAGGTGGGAAATTCTTAAAATTAGCCATCTGATTAAAAAAAAAATGTTGCCCATTTTATCATTCCTAAGGTTATTTAGTTTGTTAACTAACCAAAAATGACTGCAGGAAAGCTAAGATTTAAACATATATGCATTGAAAAAGTAACTAATCTTTTGTTTAAAAAAAAAGGAACTTTAGGAAACAGTCGTGTTTCGGAGTGTGCCGCGAAATAGAAAAACGCGTCGATAAAATACCAATCGCGAGTTACTCGGACTAATCAATATTTAAAGCGAGTCTAAACCGCTTATAAACAAACCCAGAAATCACGATAACAAACGGCAGCGATCGGTCTGGCCAACCGATCCACACGCCCGAGGTCTGACCGTCGCTACATTGCGATGGATTCACAAATCCGTCCGTAGGAGTCGAGCCCTTTCTCCTCCTGTCTACACACTCACAGTTCGACACAAATATGAATGATTCACACCTCATTCATTCAATACGATCTTATTCCTGTTCCTGTTCCTTGTTAACATTCATTCGAAATAAATTGGGTTTTTTATGCCTCACGGCTTTTTCCCAAACAAACTTCTGTCTTTTTCATTTAATTAATCATTTTACTCCACAGCTTTCGTTTGAACAATAAATTCTCAGAAAATAAAACATTACGACAAAACATATTCTCTGCGCCGATGGCAGTAATTAACGATTTGCTTGTTTTGTGGGACCTGCCAAATCTTCAAAAAACTTTCGAAAGTAAATATCGAGGATATTCAATGACCTATAGATTAGAATATTTGGTATTCTACATGCATCTGTTCACACGACGTTTGCTTTGCTTGCTTGAGCATAGCACGCTACCTTTGTTTCTACTCATGTAAACACATACAGTTTTATTCAAAAAACTGTTTAGAATTAATTACTTTTGGTACACTTCTATTGGTTTTATTTCAATACAGAACGTGACATTAGAGAAATAGCTACGCTTGGAGAGTTATTAAACAATCGACATCAACTGTCAACGTCTGTTCCTTGCATTGGCAGGCGTATAAAACTGCGAAATAAATAGACCGACCATCTATGTAGAATGTCTATTTGACCAGCTTTCTTTTTTTTTACTATCCTTATTTATTTCGTGATATCTATTATTTGTGATATCTATTACGCACCGATATTTTTTTTTTTATTGCTGTCGCACATTATAATAATTTTTCATGCAAACAATATTACGGGCTTACACGAACAAAAATCTGCAGGAATAAATTCGACCAGTGACGTTTTGGATAAGTATGTATAAAGAATTAATATGAGGTATTCCATGCCAAATCACCGAGGTTTTAACTCGAACCCTTTTGATTTGGCTGATCTTCGTATATGTTTAAATACTAACTGAAAGGACTGTTCATCATTTTCTTCAAAACGTTTTCTCAAACAGCTCAAAAGCTATAATATTTTTTTTGCAAATTTCTTTCAGGTACCTGGAGCCATAAAACACGTCGTCAAGGAAAAACACATTACGATATCAAGGATGGGCCTAAGCGTTCAACCGTTCATCATTATCGTTGGACAAGAAATGATAAACATCGAGAAGATCTACGTACGTATTGATGAAGTGACATATGAAGTGCCGTCACTTCAAAAAGCGGTAGATATCATTTTTTAAACGGTCAACACCTTCGAAATGCAGTATCCATTAGAATGCGAACATATTTGTTATTTGATTCAATGGGTGATATATAATATTCACACGGAGTTGGATAACAAAATACCGTTTGTTTATACAATTTTGAGCAAAGTGAAGAAAGTAAAATAATTATATAAACATTTTTGCTCCGTTTCCATCAAAATGGAGTTTAAGATTCGTGTTTTACTACCACGGTGTAGCGGCTCTCGTATTCTATTGAATCACATTAAAATTATGCATTCTCACGAATCGACATTTACATGTACCTATGAAAATTGCTTGCGCAAATTTGCCTCCATTAGTACACTTAGAAACCACGTTGCAATATGTATGTTACAATCCCCAAAGGAGGAAAAAATATACAGTCCTCGAAAGCAGAACCAGAAACAGTATTAACTTTTTTAAATTCTGAGCTATCGACGATTGATTGAAATGTCGGCTTTTTTCTTTGATCATCGATATCTCATGAACTAATGATCGTACAGCGAACGGAAGGTGGATTTCGGAAACTTGAATAACTCCTCTATAAGTTCCTTTTAGTATTATAGAGGATTTCTTTTTTTAGCTCAATATCGATTTGAAAAAGTACAAAGAAATTACTTTTTCTGTCGTTTTGGAAAATCCACCACAACTTTGCAATTATTACGAAAATGACCAATGTTTCCAGTTTTTTTTACCTCAATATATGCCCAAAGACCCTGTAATTTTTTTAATCGATCGGTTAAACCGTTTGTCTTACCCGAATCGTCAAAGTTTTATTTCAAAATTGAAGGAGCACTTTTATTGCTCCTTAAACGTCAATTAACTATAATTAAACTGAAAAAAAAATTCTCTAACATACCAAAAGGAACTTATAGAGGAGTTATTCAAATTTCCGAAACTCACCTTCCGTTCGCTGTACGATCATTAGTTCATGAGATATCAATGATCAAAGAAAAAAGCTGACTTTTCATTCAACCGGCAATGTGTCAGCGAAAAATGGTCGTACAGAGCGCCAAATAATACCTAATTGAAGCTAAAGAATCAGGCTCAAAGACTCAAGCATTGATTCAGACAGGGAAAATATTCTTGAGCCCATGGGCGAAGTTGAAAAAAAAAATCGAAAATTTTTTAGTCGCGTTATTTCTTATGACAGCGCCGAGCGTGATGTTAAAAAAAAATAATTCTCCTCGAGATTCTCAAACTAGAGATTTCAGGCTTTTCTCCGATACGAACATTTTTCACGAAGTTACAGCCTTTAAAAAATCACTGAAAAAATTATGAAATCTTTCTGCACCTTCAATTTTTTTGCTGAGTGTAGTTAACAAAACCTGGTACATTCCAATATATTCTTCTCTCAGTGCAGAAATAAAGGACGCTACGCATACCTTGCTCGGACGAGATTCATATTCGGAACGAAGAATATAAATTTGTATATATTGTTAAAAAACGAATGCAATTTCGCGCCACATTTTCTTGTAGAAAATCCCAACGATTGCCACGAGAATTTGAACGCTCTTCTCAGTATTTTCTCCGACTACGCTCAGTTGTTCCAAAGTTTTAAACGTGCAAAATTCGCATAATTTATTAGAGCGAGAAAACCCTCAATTTTATTTTTAATCAGTACAAAACGGATTCGGTGATAAATTAATATTGATGTAGTATCGAGGTGGCAGCACCGAAGAGAGTGAGAGGGGGTGCGAGGAGGACTCAGGAAAAGATGGCGGATAAGAGAAGCGACGGAAATAAAGAGTCGGAGATAAACAATAATTATTGAAGTTTTCGTACTGTGTGATCCCCATCCTCATGTCCCGAGTGTTACATTGGCGACGAGGATAAAGTTGGCAAAAAAAAAGTAAAGTGCGTGCGGTCGCGAGATTACAATAACAATTGCGTGCAGAAAGACAAAAGCCGGGAGGAGTTATGTCGTCAACGCGCGAGCTCGATAAATTTTCGGTCCACGAAAGTCCGGCGACAGTTTCGGCTCGCTGGCGGAAGTGGTTGAGAGCTTTTCAGTATTTTATACTCACGAAACCGGCCAACACGACGAGTGAAGCCAAGAAGGCCTGGCTTTTCCATCTCGCCGGCCAGGAGGTTCAGGATATCGCCGAGACGCTTGCGATCGACGTGCCTGAGGGAGGGGATGAGTACGCGACTACGGTTGCGGCGTTGAACGCACATTTTTCGCCGCCGGTAAACGTGCCATTCGAACGATATTCGTTTCGCAGCATGTCGCAGAGTTCAGGAGAGACTGTTGACCAATACGCGGTGCGCCTCAGACATCAGGCAACAAATTGTGCGTTTGGAGGTATGTTGGACGAGATGATTCGCGACCAGGTTATCGAGAAGTGCGGTTCCGAGGCGCTTCGTAGGAAACTTTTAGAAGAAGGCGCAGTGTTGACGTTGGCGCGAACGCTCGAGATGGCAAGATTATGGGAGGCAGCGAATTCTCAAGCATCGGCTATGGAATCACCTTCGGCTAGGAACGATAACGAGAGACAAGAGGCTGTAAATAAAATCGGCACGAGGCGGAAACCCAGAAACGCCTCGGACCGCAAAAACAAAACGAGGTGTTATAGGTGCGGCAAGAAGGGGCGCCTGGCAAACGACGACACGTGCCCGGCGGTGGATCAGAAATGCCGAGGATGCGGCGGCCTCGGGCACTTCGAGCCAGTTTGCAAAACGCGTAAGAAGTCCCGCGAAAACAGGACGCGCGGCAAGAATAAACCCAGAGATTCACACAAAAAGAAGAAGGACAAGGTACGCCAGGTAGACGGCAGCAGTGGCGGCAGCCCCGACGAAGGATCGACCGAGTCGTGCCTCGAAGACGAGGACGAAGAGGATGACGAAGTATTCAAGGTTAGCACAGTGTCCGATCGCGCGACAGGCGAGGATGTCGTGGTTGTGAATCTAGGAGGAGTCGCGGCGCGAATGACGATCGACTCTGCAGCAACGTGTAATCTCATTGAAAAGCAGGAGTGGGCCCGGCCCAAATCTAAGGGAGTCAAGGACAAGCTGCATCAGTTGCGGAAGAGAATTTACAGCTACGGAGGGAAAAAGCCTCTGAAGTTACTAGGAGAGTTTACCACAGTTATCGGGTTTGCCGATGGCCAGGAAGCAACTACGGAAGTCGTGGTCCTCGACGGAAAGGGCGACAGTCTCCTGGGCAAGAAAACTGCAAAACTTCTCGGGGTGCTCAGGACTGGGCTACTCGTAAGGGCTGTAAAGGAGAGCGAAACCATTCTCGAAGAGTTCGCAGACGTTTTCCAAGGAATTGGCAAGTTTCGAGGGTTTCAACTGGAAGTTCCGATTAACAAGAGCGTCACTCCAGTTGCTCAGCCGGTAAGGAAAATTCCCTTTAGCCGCAGAGCGGCGCTCAAGACCATTGTTTCAAAATTATTAAAAGAAGACATTTTGGAACGGGTGGAAGGTCCCACGCCGTGGGTCTCCCCGGCTCATTTAGTGCCAAAGAAGAACGGAGAATTTAGGCTGTGCGTCGATCTGAGGAGAGCCAATAAAGCAGTCGAACGGAAGAGGATTCCGCTACCCAATATCGAAGAGTCGCTGGAGGGTTTCGAGGGCAGCGCATTTTTCAGCAAACTCGATATAAGATGGGGCTTCTACCAGATTGAACTGAAGAAAAAGTCGCGCTCAATTACAACGTTCAGCACACCGTTCGGACTCTACAGGTTCAAAAGGCTCATGTTCGGTTTGAGTTACGCGCCAGAGGCTTTTCACGAAATCGTCGCACAGATCTTGCAGGGGTGCAAGGGCACATTTAATATTATGGACGATATATTTATTCACGGCAAAACTAAGAGTCCTATCTGTGCTAAGAAATAGAGGGCTCACGTTAAACAAGGACAAATGTGAGTTCGGAAAAACCGAGATTATATTTTTGGGACATCACATATCGCGAAAAGGTATTCAACCAACGAAGTCCAATCAGCAGGAAATTCAACAATTTCGACAGCCGAGCAACGCAGAAGAAGTGAGGAGTTTTCTGGGCACGGTAAACTTCTCAGCCCGTTTTATTCCGGATTTCTCATAGATCACTGAACCTTTGCGGAGGTTAACGAAGAAAAATACAGCGTTCCTTTGGGGCAGTCAGCAGCAAGCAGCTTTTCAAAAGTTGAAGGAGATCATGGCTCGCTCGGAGGTATTGGGGTTTTACGACGTTAAAGCGAGGACCCAAGTCATCGCCGACGCTAGTCCGGTCGATCTAGGGGCGGTGCTTGTACAATTCCAGAAGGACGGACCAAGGATTACAGGATATGCTAGCAGAGCTTTAACAGACGTCGAGAAACGCTACTCACAAGGAGAGAAAGAGGCCTTGGCGATAGTCTGGGCATGCGAGAAGCTGCAAATTTACCTGATTGGCAAGGAATTTGAGCTTGTTTCAGATCACAAACCGCTAGAGGTGATCTTCGGGCCGAAGTCAAAGCCGTGCGCCAGAGTGGAAAGGTGGGTTCTTCGGATGCAAATGTTCAACTACAGGATCGTTTTCAGGCCGGGAAAAACGAATATAGCGGACGCGCTTTCCCGCTTGTTGAACACGGATGTTACCTCGAACGATGACGAGGAGACGGAATATTTCGTCCACGCGGTTGTCGAGGCGGCCATCCCGAAGGCGATGTCGACCCCGGAGATCGTCGACGGTACTGATGCAGACGAGGAGTTCGTACACTTGAGAGAGAGTCTGAGAACCAATATCTGGTCTAGAGAGCAAAGGAAATACGAAATAATCAAGGACGAACTCGGAGTGGTGGACGTTGTGGTTCTTCGCGGGACGAGAATCGTTTTACCGAGAAGTTTACACGAGCAAGCGTTGGAGATCACTCACGAAGGTCATTCGGGCATCGTGGGCATGAAGCAGAGACTCCGGGTTAAAGTCTGGTGGAAAGAGATGGATAAGCAGGTGGAGAACTGGGTGAGGTCATGCCACGGTTGCCAGCTGGTTGCCCAACCGGACGCGCCGGAGCCCATGAAGAGACAGCCTTTGCTCGAAGCTCCTTGGCAATTCGTCGCCATGGATTTCCTAGGACCACTTCCATCGGGGCACTATCTCCTAGTCCTCGTGGATTACTACAGTCGATTTGTTGAGGTAGAAATCATGAAGACGATCACAGCAAACAAGCTTTTGCAGAGACTGAGAGTCATCTTCGCGCGGTTCGGCCCGCCAAAAACGGTCATCAACGATAACGGCAGGACGTTTATTGATAAAGAGTTCAAGAAATACCTCAAGAGTTACGGTGTCAAACTGCGTTACTCCACGCCGCTTTGGCCTCAAGCAAACGGCGATGTAGAGCGCCAAAATCGTTCTATTTTGAAGCGGCTCAAGATCGCACAAGCTACGGGCCGTTGTTGGAGATAAGAATTGGTGAAATTCTTAGAGGCATACCGAGCTACACCTCACTCTGTCACCGGCGTTCCTCCGGGTGATCTCATGCTGGGCCGCAAGGTACGATCGAAGCTTCCGAGTTTTAAAGACCGCTCCATCGACTATCACCTAGACGAAGAGATGAGAGATCGTGATGCGCTGAAGAAAGAAGTCGGCAAACAGTACGCGGACAAGAGGCGACTCGCGAAACTCAGTCCCGTCGCAGTGGGCGATGCAGTTATTCTTCGGCAACCGAGGGTGAACAAGCTGACTACTCCGTTTGCAGCTACACCTTTGAGAGTTGTGCGCAAGGACGGCAACGTGGTTTCGGTATTGTCGCCAGACGGAAAAGTTTACCGGCGCAACTCTACGCAGGTAAAACGCTACGTCGAGCGAGAGTCGGGTATCATCGTACCACAGAGTCCAATACGAACGGGCATGGGTCGTGCAACGCAGGAAGAAATGAACGCTGTGCCGGAGATCGGATCACAGGATTCAGAGAGTAACATGAGTCTCTCTAGTGCAGCGTCGAAGCAGTCCTTGGATACCAACAATACTCCGTTGGAGCGAGCGGTCACTATTCCTAGCCGCGCGGCAAGTCAACGACCAAAGAGAGCTTCTAAAACCCCCGGTTATCTCAAGGATTACGTCCTAAGCGTTAGCCGCGGCGTTGGCCGACGTTAGCCAAAGTCGAGTCAATTTATGTTATATTTCTTGTTCGAGTTGTTTTCACTTATATATATTTTAATTTGTTAAAGAAAAAAGAATGATTGTAGTATCGAGGTGGCAGCACCGGAGAGAGTGGGAGGGGGTGCGAGGAGGACTCAGGAAAAGATGGCGGATAAGTGAAGCGACGGAAATAAAGAGTCGGAGATAAACAATAATTATTGAAGTTTTCGTACTGTGTGATCCCCATCCTCATGTCCCGAGTGTTACAATTGAGACGCAATACGTGTAAAGCAATAATAATGTCCAACAAAAAGAAACAGGCAGTGAAAGGTAGGAGCTTGCTCTGGAGAAACCATCATCTTCAACATTTGCGACACATACGTAAATTCCAATAATGACAGCGATAAATAGTCTTTGTTAGCAGCAACTACGCAAACAGACACGGAAACTAACTGTACTTAAGGGGTCTGCTCAAGCTCGAAGTTTCAAAATTATGAATTTTTGTTCAGTCAGATTGCCACCTGCGCAACGATTTTTATCTCCCGGAACCCATCCTCATCTGAGGACCCGCGGGGCGGGGGGGGGGGGCGTGATAGTTGAAAAAAGTTATATGTCTGTTGCTATAGACATTCTCAATTATTTATTTGCGCGGAATATTCCTTAGGCATAAGAAAAGCCACAAAAAAAAATTGGCAACGATTTTTATCTCCCGGAAACCATCCTTATCGGGGGGTAGCCTGTGCGGTGCCGTAAAACGGCGTCCATGGACGCCTTGTTACGGCGCCGCACAGGCTACCTTACTACGGCCTGATCAGGGTGCCTTTTTACGGCCGTACAACGGATCCACTGATCCTGTGAACATCTGGCCCTGATCAGGCGTGCCGTACTTCGGTTCCACTGATCCGTTGGACAGCTGGCCCTGGTCAGACGTGCCGTACTACGGTTCCACTGATCCGGTGGACATCCGGCCCTGATCAGGCGTGGCGTACTACGGCATTCCGGACTGCAGCTTGATCTGCCCCGTGTTGAAGCTGCCATATTTGAGAGTCTTGGCGGTGTATGCCCGCGGATATATGCGTTTTTCCAATTTACTAGCTGAAATAATAGTGCAAAATGGATCAAAACGAGTCCCGAAAGAAATTATTGGGACACTTACGGGTGCGAAAGTGGCGTGCTGTACACGCAGAAAGAAAAAAACAACGGCTAACAGAAGTAAATTCTTCACTCGTACTAGGTGTGTATATATATATACATATACATTTTCATTTGTATATTCTTTACTTTCAAAATTAACAATATGTATTATTATTTATTAACCTGCATAATATATATTATTTTTGTAATGGTATTTTTAGAGCCAAGCGGAGAATTGCCTACAAATCTTGAGAATTGAGATTGCCTATATTGGCAATTGGCAATTTAGATCAAATCTAGAGAATTGAGATAGATAAAAATAAAAATATAAGAGAGTTTATTATTGTTATCGAAATTATTACACATTCATAAATACCAAATTCCCCTTTTTTTAGTTCTTTAAAAAAAAATTTTTTTTTAAAGGAATCAAAATAGCGTTGAATTTTCCATCGGTGGAATGCAACGATTTTTTTTTCATTTTTCACTCGTTTATTTTGATCATGATCAAAAGCCTTTTATTGTAAATTGAAGTCGTAAAACTCTAATGAGAATACGTAAAAACGTGTGGATTATTTTTAATGCCTAATCAGGCAAAAAGAAATTCAGCGGTCAAAAAGTATTAATTTTCGTTGCATTCCTAACTTCGATGTTAACTTCAACGACATAACAAAATATTGACATTTTTTAAAATGATGATAATATAAGAAACGAAAAAAAAAGAGAATTCCTACAAGTGTTAGGATGGCTAAGTAGGTAGCGCGTTCAGCTTTAGAATTAGAAGACGTAGGTTCGAAACCGAGGCTAGACAAAAACTTTAATGAGGCAGAACACGTTTTAATCCAATTATCATATATGCAGCAATATAAGTAAAGCATATGGAAACGAAAAATACTACCAGAATATTTTTATTCATCATTTGTTGCCTTTTTTATTTTTCATTTCAGGCACGGCAGCCGGATCAGGGCCGATCAGGGCCGTAATCAGCAGCCGGATCAGGGCCGTAAACGGCAGCCGGATCCGGGCTGGATGCCAAAAAGCGTTACACGCCTGATAAAGCCCTGATCCGGCCGCCTGATCAGTGCCGTAGTACGGGATACGGATGCCGGATCCGGCCCTAGTCAGTCCCGTAGCAAAATTTCTAGTCGGGTCGTTATCGAAATTCTCAATTTTTTTTATTTGCGTGGAATATTCCGTAGGCATAAGAAAGCCACAAAAAATTGGCATCGATTTTTATCTCCCGCAACCCATGCTTATCGAGGAGGGTCGGGCGGCGGGAGGGGGGGGGGCGAAAGATGAAAAAGTTATGTGTCTATCGCTATAGATATTCTCAATTTTTTTATTTGCCCGGAATATTTCGTACGCATATGGAAAGCCACAACTAAATTGGCAACAATTTTTATCTCTCGGAACCCATCCGTGTAGGGGGGTGAACCTTGGAAAACTTTATATGTCTGTTGCTATAGACATTCTCAATTTTTTATTTGCGCGGAATATTCGTTAGGCATAAGGAAAGCCACAAAAAAAATTGGCAACGATTTTTATCTCCCGGAACCCATCCTTATCGGAGGGGTGAAAGGTGGAAAAATTGATATGTCTGTTGCTATAGACTTTCTCCATTTTTCTAGTTGAGCAGAATATTCCTTTGTTATAAGGAAAGCCACAAAAAATTGGCATCAATTTTTATCTCCCGGAAAACACCCTTAGGTGAAAGTTGGAAGAATTTATAAGGCTGTTGTTATACACATTCTCAATTTTTTTATTTGCGCGGAATATTCCTTGGGTATAAGGAAAGCCACAACAACTTGGCAACGATTTTTATCTCCCGGAACCCATCCTTATCGGTGGCTGAAATATGTGAAAAATTATGTCTGTCGCTATAGACATTCTTAATTTTTTATTTGCGCGGAATATTCCTTAGGTATAAGAAAAGCCACAAAAAAATTAGCACCGATTTTTATCTCCCGGAACACATCCCTATCGGTGGGTGAATGTTGGAAAAATTCATAGGTCTGTCGCTATAGACATTGTCAATTTTTTTATTTGTGCGGAATATTCCTTGGGTATAAGGAAAGCCACAAGAAATTGGGAACGGTTTTTACCTCCCGGAACACACCTTTATCGGGGGGTGAATGTTGGGAAAATTCATGTTTTCCGCGATAGAAATTCTCAATTTTTTTATTAGCGCGGAATATTCCTTGGGTATAAGGAAAGCTACAAAAATTTGGCAACGATTTTTATCTCTCGGAACCCATCCTTATCGGTGAGTGAAATTTGAAAAAATGTATATATCTATCGCTATAGACATTCTCAATTTTTTATTTGCGCTGAATATTCCTTGGGTATAAGGAAAGGCACAAAAAAATTACCACCGATTTTCATCTCCTGGAACACACCTATACCTATACACACACTCCCGGAACACTCTCTCTACCTATCCGTGAGTACTGCTTGACGTATTAAGATATCGTGCGTCTCTTAGAACTTTTTCTGCCGCTATTTGCCTTCGAGCGTGTTTTCTTACAGATCGGTAGCATGCCTATTTAATGCTGAATTCTCTGGATAATAAGTTCTTCTCGACCGGTCTCTTGATTTGATCGTAAACTCTCTGGAAAAAGTAACAGTTTCTAACCTCCCTTTGGCTTCGGGCTTGGGCCCTCCGCTGCACGTTGCCGTAAAATATTTCAATCGGAAAGGTGGCGTCACCTCTCGGATTTCTCGACTTTATCGCCGTATCGATCGAAGAGGACTTCAAACTAATTGACTGGACATACATTATCGGTTGATTACGATAAATGCAGTCGGCGCCTTATGGCGCACAAAGGCAGGATTTGGCTTAAGCACGATAGAGATGAATTCTCTCCAGCATCTACCAGGAGGATGGAAATTTCGCTTAAATTTGATCAGCGAACAGAGAAGCTAAGCGATGAGGAATTGCTTTACGAAGAGTCTCAAGGCTTTTCTCCGATGTTTTCCGAGAAGGACATTCAAAAAATGAAATTGTCATTGAAGATCGGGGTTTCTGCTCCGACAGGAGAAGCATTTACTACGAGAGACAGCATCGAGATGAAGCAAATGACTGTGGAGATCCTGCATGAGCACATCGATGTTTTCGATGCCTTGGCTACTGCATACCTGCAGGCTATTACCGTATTAAAATCCGGTGAATCCAGGAAGAGTGCAATGAAACATGAGGTACGCTCTGCTGTGAAATCTGCAATGGACACCGCAATTGAGAAAATCGATCTTGGTCACCAAGAAAGATTAGACAATATGCGTACTTATGCTGGTGCCGCAACTGGCAAGTCGATCATGGACCGTGTATAAGTTGCGAATGGGCCTTCCCTAACGGTTCCCAAATTAAGTCGTTCATCGTGGAATTTAGGTTTTAAATGTGATGTTCTTTTTGTTCAAGTGTAACTTCTATTTATAAAATATTGTTTTGTAATCCTTCCTTTTCTTTATTATAAGCTAGTAAAATACTTTCTTTATTTTGTTGAAATTCTAACCTTGTTTGTTTTTCAAATTGCTGTTTCTCCTTTATAAGTCTCTCT
Source organism: Ophion ventricosus (assembly GCA_963932345.1). Taxonomy (NCBI): domain Eukaryota; kingdom Metazoa; phylum Arthropoda; class Insecta; order Hymenoptera; family Ichneumonidae; genus Ophion; species Ophion ventricosus. The sequence continues at coordinate 24,688,556 of OZ010719.1, forward strand.
GCCGTTGTTTGGAATTCTCGTATTTTCTCGTTTAGTTTTCTGTCGAACTGAATGTTGTAATTCTTTTTTATTTCTTTAATTACTCGTTCGTGTCCGTAAGCGTTTTGTTCTTGTAAGGCTTTGAATTGATCTTGAGTTTCACTGGATTCTTTCTCGAGGTATTGTTTCTGTGTTATAATCTGGGATTGTAACGTGAGGTTTGTGCTTTTAAGAGTCTTGATTTGTTCTTGATAAGTTTGGGTTTCTCCTCTAATGATTTCTACTTGGTCTTGTAAGTATTTTTGTTTAATAATTTGGTTTGATTTTTCCTGTTCTAATTGCTGTTTCGCTCTCTGAATTTCTTGTAAGTTACGTCTAAGTTCGTCTATTTCTTCATGTTGTTTTGAAATTTAATTTCGTTTTTTCCTGTAAAGTCCTTGCGAATTGATTCTTCAGATCTGAGTTTAGAGTGTCAAGAGTTTTAATGAGGTCGTTTTGTTCGAGGTTGGCGTGTACTATCCATTCTATGAGTGCAAGATTGCTATCGTTATTTTTTTGTACATGGGCTAATTCGGTTCTTAATTCGAGTTGTGTTCTTTCGCATTCTATTATGATTTCTCAATGTCAAATTGGAAGATTTGTTATTCTTGCAGTCTGATTTTTTCTATTAATTGTCTTATTTTGTTTTCTGATTCCTGCAGTACGTGCTGTAGTTGTTCGATTTCTGTGTCTCGTATTTTTACTTCTACCGCTCTATCTTTGAAAGTAAGTCCTTCGTCAAAGTATTTGTACACTAAGACACTAAGTTTAGAGTTCGCTACTTCAGCTTCTTCAAGACTTTTTGCAAGTTGGGGATTTTCTGTGGATAGTTTTTTTCGTGGTGGTCTAAGTTCGTTAAGGCTGGACTTTACTGATTCTAACGCTCTTGCCTTAGAGATAGCGATTTGATTTTCTGGACGTAGTGCTATGGCGAGATTTTGTTCTTGAATTTCTCCAATATTCGTTTTTCTTGTGATAACTACAATATAATCTAATGAATGAGGTATGTCGTGATATGCTAATAATCGTTGATGATTCTTGGGATCTTCGTGAAATTTCCAAGTTATTTTTTTCTATCTGTTTAGATTTTCTCAGGACGTATAAATCTTTTTCAGGTTCCCATTTGGGATGATTTTTATAATAGAGAAAATAACTAAAAAGGATTCGTGAAGTATTTTTTTTCGAGTTTCTTTACGTGACTGGAGATTTCTTTAACTACAATGCTTCTTCCTGATATACTCTTTCCTGCTGTGGACATTACTTTTGGTTTTCCTCGGGTCTACGCATGTGTATTTTCGGAGATTATTATTTTTTTTTCTTATCCTATATATAATTATATTTTCTTATACTACATATATATTAGGGTGGCCGTTATTTCGGCTTTGGCGAAAAAAATTCAATGCCACCCCAAAAACATAATCAAGGTGTATCAAAAAAAATCTGTGTAAAGTTTGGAGGCGCTCGGAAAATTGGAACACGCGCCACCGAGCGATTGAAATTTTAAATATAAAATACATGTATTTATCCCGCGCATCAATGATTTTTTTTTCCGAGTATAATATGAATGAGAAAAATTTGAAACTTGGTACACTTATTGTGCATAGTATGGTGTACAAAACCAATTTTTTTCAATTTTTTTCATTCATAATTTTGTTAATGACAAACTCTGTAGAGATGCCCATATTTCGTTTTTTTAAATATTTGTTTTCAAATAAATTTCAAATAAAATGAAAAATAAATTTTCAGTTCGAAAATGTAATGTCTGCAGGGAAGGAGACATAGAAGAATATATTTTTTCGTAATACATATTTACGAGCTATCGTTGTTTGCACCGTTACAAGAGCAGTGTTGTGTTCGCTGTAGTGTATATGTGTATTACATGAGAGAAGTGAGCAATGTCAAATCAAAGGCGTTTTACCTTTCTTTCTATAGTTTCTTTGTATTTTGTGTTTTCCTCGTAAAGAGAGGCACCTTTGTCCTGTTCTTTCTCACTTCGTTTAGTACACGTATGACTACGGTGAGCGGGACACTGCTTGTAGCAGTGTGAGCACGATGGCTACCGAACGCGTATTACGGAAAAATATTTTTTTAATCGGAGATGTTGATCCTCAAATAGTTGGGAATAAGTTGCCAAGTAAAAAACAGGTGCTAAAAGTACTCTTTTTCGACATGCGTCAACTGAAATGTAGTTTACGTCAAAGTGCATCGATGGTTACAAACGAGGTTTCAGTTTTTTGGGAAAAGGCCGGAATACCTGTACTAAAGCTATCCCGGTGTATTGAAAAAGTTGAACTTTTGCACAATCATTGGCGAAATCTACAAAAACGTGGTGGTCGAAAATGCAATGAGTCCAAAGAGGCGAATTTCAAGCGAGAAATTGAGTTGCTGTTCGATATTGCCGCATCTTCTGAAAATCTACGAGGCATCGACGAAAAAACAAATGCTTTTTTGCAGAACCAACGAAAACCTGAACGAATTGGTTTTATTGGTGACATTCAATCAATACACGATCAGAATATAACGGATGATGAAATTAATTTCATCCTCGATATGCGCAAAAAAAGCGAAATATGGCAGAGAAAATTGTACAATGGGTAAGAAATATGATGTAAAAATATTTGTTAGTTCTGTTTTCAAAATTATTATAAACAAAGTTTTCTTCAGGCGATATTGTCGAATTGATAGAAAGCAGCCAAAGTGACTACTCGTGTTCTCAAAGAATTAATTTCTCGACCGAATTTTTTGATAAAAATAAAACAGAGGATGATGGAGAGCCTCCGGCAAAAAATTTTCGCGGCTCAATCAATATCATTGATGAGAAATTGGTTGCAACCTTAGATAAATGCCTCATTTCTCATCGAAACGCTGTTCGAATTATCACTGCGGTAGCTGAGGCATGCGGATGCGATACCAGTACGCTGGTTATTAACAGAGTCTCGATTCACAGGTATCGAGAAAAAATCCGCAGTGATCTTGCCGAAAAAATAAGGCCGTTGTTTCCTTCTACGGAATTACGTGCTCCAGTACTCCATTGGGATGGAAAATTGTTTCATAACATATCCGGAAAAAACCACGCAGATCGTTTGGCAATAATAATAATGAATGGACAAACCGACAAATTGTTATCGATTCCGGCTCTAGAAGATGGACATGGCTCAACACCAGCGCGTGCTATTGCTGAGGTCATTTGAATGTTTTATTCTATTTTAAATTTATCCATATATCAGTAATGTTGATTTGCAACAAAATTAAGTATGAGTGCCTCTTTATATGATAAATATGGTGGTTATATATTTTCATAGGTTCTTCAAGATTGGGGACTTAGTGATTCTATCAAAGCTCTGTGTTGTGACACGACAAACGCCAATCTTGGTTCACCGAGTGGTGCTGCGGTATTGTTAGAGCAAATTCTCAATCGAGACTTGTTATATCTTCCCTGCAGACATCACATTTTCGAGCTAGTTTTGGGAGGAGTTTTTAATGCTCTCATGCCTGCGTCAACTGGCCCTTCGATTCTTTTGTTTAAAAGATTCCAAGCTTCCTGGGAAAACATTGAAAACATGGTTTATGGCTCCATTAGCAAATTCCGCTACAAATCACGACCTCAATTTCTTAAAAAAATTATACAACTATCGGAACATCAATCCAATTGTAAGCAAGGTTGCCATAAAGAAGATGTCAAACCATCTCTGGTATTTGAATACCAAAATGCCGCGCTGGCCTTTTTCGATGAAACCGTTTCTACAGAGGTCAAAAGAAAAATGGTTGAAAAAATTAAAAGCGAGCACCCTCAGAGTGAGGACGAAACAGAAAATGACAAACGGTATATTGTACCGCAAATGGATATTGCTTTTTTGCTCGATGAAAACATCGATTTCTTCATAAACCCTGGATCGATAGATTTTTTCGAAAGATTCGAATTGACCACAGCTCGGTAACGATGTGTCTGAGTGGAAATTGAAAAAAAGTTATCAACGCGATTTAGAAGTTTTAAAAAATCTAACCGTTGTTAATGACGTCGCGGAAAGGGGAATTAAGCTGATAACCGATTATAACGACAGACTGACTCACGACGAGGATCAAAAGCAATTTATTTTGCAAGTTGTTGCAGATTATCAGCGGAATTATCCCAATGCGAACAAAGAAACCCTACTTCGACCGCTGAAACAAAAATGAAAATGTGAATATAGTCATTGGTAATTTTTTTAATTTAATTTTAAATGAAAAATATTCTATATATATATTCACAATTTGATACAAATCAAATTTTTCGTTACATATTAAGCCCACAGTCAAGTGAAAATTTATTTGAAATTTATTTGAAAACAAATATTTAAAAAAACGAAATATGGGCATCTCTACAGAGCTTGTCATTAACAAAATTATGAATGAGAAAAATTGAAAAAATTTGGTTTTGTACACCATACTATGCACAATAAGTGTACAAAGTTTCAAATTTTTCTCATTAATATTATACTCGGAAAAAAAATCATTGATGCGCGGGATAAATACATGTATTTTACATTTAAAATTTCAATCGCTCGGTGGCGCGTGTTCCAGTTTTCCGAGCGCCTCCAAACTTTACACAGATTTTATTTGATACACCTTGATTATGTTTTTGGGGTGGCATCGAATTTTTTTCGCCAAAGCCCAAATAACGGCCACCCTAATATATATGAGACATTCCACAGGTTTTCAGCAAGGTCAAAACCGTCACTATTTTTCAGAGTCCTGCAATTTTTTTATTATCATAAAGTACCTACTAGGAGTGTCTGTGATTTTTTTCAGATTTTTTTTATGAGTCCTGCTCTAGATATCTCAATTTTTGAAAAATGAGAATCAGTTTTCAACTAGATGTACCTTAAAAACTATGGCCCAGGCAAAAAAAATTATCGGACAAAATATTTTTGATTTTGGATGAACTTTAGACTTTAACAATAAAAAAAAAAATTTCGTACAAAAATGTTATAATAAATGAAAAAAATCGATTTTCAAAAAGTATGTCACGTTTGATTTTGCTCTAAATTTTTCTGAATTTTCTGTTGTTAGTGTGGACATACAGAAAAAATTGGCATCATGGGCCGCGAACTGGTTTAGAAAATACGGGCCGATTTGCATTTTTTTGTATGTTTCACAACTGTTTTGCCACAAAAATTTACTCTATTTCCTCTATTTACTCTATTTCCGGTATAATCTAATACCATGATCATATTTATTAAGTAAAATCATGAAAAAAATAACAAAAAGTCGAGATAGCCACCTCTAAAAAGTGAGTGACCGCGTCCATTTTTTTAGAATCAGAATCAGTCTAATATACATATATACATTAAATATAATAAATTGCGGGCGATGTTGTGTGTCTCAAAGATTCTTATGATCTGAGATCTTATATGGTTGAGTAATTAGATGCTTATTTCATATTATTACTTAAAATCATTCCAGAATAGGCGGTATTTGCCGTAAAAGGCAAAATTCTACTAGCACCACTAGATTTACGAATGTACTTATATTCAGTACCGCTGGGGCTTTAATTCATTGTAATAACGAGACGCTATTATTTTGCCGTATGCCTTTTCGTTACTTTTGGACTGGACACGGCTTCCAATGCTAGTGGTTCTTTCAAAGTTAAGCACACGAAATTACTTAACTACGTTGTTTCGAGAATGAGGTAGTTACAAATTCTATTTTTAATTTGTCGTGCACAGAATGTTAACTGCGGAAAAGTTTTGTCGCAAAAGTTTCTAATTCCCTTACATAACGAGTGACTTACTCTTACTCCGTATTCGCATACAATACTGGCCAAATGATATTGTTCTCGATGTTATTGAAGCGGCGAACGGTGTTGCAACGATTGGTTGTAGACTTTTCGCGTCGATTAATGATCCAGCATACCGTCGGAGTTAAGGTTATTTTAGAAGGCGTGTCGCCTCCTGTTTGTATTCAATCCTTCCCGTGCTGGTGTTCCTACAGCAAAGTTTAATAGATGCGCGGTACGTGCAGGTTCCTTGATACGCAATTGTTCGATACTAACTTACGGAAAATTCAGTGTGGCAATGTATTTTCCGTCAAGTCAAAATTAACTAGGTTAAGGGCGGGGTAAAGTTAATTCGGCGAAAAAAAGGCATGTTTTTAAGATTTTTTTTTGGCGTAACGGATAGTGTTCGTTTATTGAAAAATTTACATATAATAAAGTAACATTTGAGCAACATTCTCCTAAATTTGCATTGCAAAATATTCAAAATTGAGCGAGTGAAAATTAAACCCCGGAGGCGCCTCGAAAAAAAGTTGGTTTGCGGTGTGCACCATCACTCGCAACAGAATCATCTGAAACAAAAAAAGCAAAATGCATTTGTTAAAGGAGATGTTTCTCGAGGTAATGACGGGAGGATTTTTTTTTTCGATTTTTCGATTTTTCGTAGCACTTGGGAACCAAAAACCCGATTTTCGCTAAAAAAAATCGGCTAATTTGTTGTTGAAAAATTAGTAATTATTAAAAAAAACAAAAAAGCTCTCGACAATACCTGGTGAATTATGTGAAGAAGTACTGTGCAAAATTTCAAAGCGATTGGTCCAGTAGATTTTGAGTTATCGTGCACACGGACTTCAAATATGACAAGTCTCAGAAAAACGGTTTGAAAAACGCAGAAGAGTTTGGTCGCTTAGCGCTCATTGCACATAAGTTTGAGAACACTTCTCGATTGCATAAAAATCTGAGAAAATTCATGCATATTAAAGGTACTCAAAAGATTAATTTTGCATAATAATAATTCCAAAATGTTATTAACAAAATGATGAAAAAAAAAAATTAGTCAACAAATTTCCCCGCAACCCAATTTTTTTTCGTGATTCGTTCATTTTTCTGAATACGTATGATTTTTTTCAGATTTTTCAATTATCTTTGAATTTTTAGAAATTCAAAATAAAACTCGATAATTTTCTTATACTCACTCAAAGTCGTCGATGCCAGGTCCGTAGAGCAAAAGGCTTCCATCAAGATGATCGAGAGCATCTTTTTGCGTTTGTCTACGCAAAACTCTTTCTTCTTTACTGTCGTGCGCCGCTTGCTCCTCTGGTCTATTAATTCGCAAATCGTCAACTTGTCGGGCCCATCGATAATTGACATCGTATACACCACTGTCTATTCTTTCACTTGATGGAATGTAGTGAGGCTGTTTACACTTTTCACATGTAACCTTGATCTTGAAACCAAGACCTTCTTTTTTGCATGTTTGGAATGTAATTTTTCCATCACACTTCACACATTTGACTACAGTAGCAATAGTCGAAAAAACAAGAACGAAATCTATCATTCGATAATGTTTTTGGATGTTTTCTACCACCCCAGCGGGATTATTTTTATTTTTTTTTCGCTGACGCGCTATTAGCTAACGGTTCGTCGCTTTTGGGGAGGCACTTTTTTTTCGGTCGGCACAATTGCCCAATACCGTTCTCACGATCTTGTCTGCTTATTTTTCGAGGCATTTTTCGAGGTACGAACACGAACGAAAACGGACTCAAACTGTTAGTGTGACTTGCTACTGCTCAGCACGGCATACAGCGGTCAACTGATGTACAGACTAATGTGTATACTAATATACACCATGCCTCGAATATACATAACGGGACCGGAACAGGCCCGTTTATCAAGAAATTTATTCGGGGTCGAAAAATACAATAGCGTGCCGCGCAGCTGCCGCCCAGGTATAAAACCCGGCATGGAGCAATAGACGCTCAAATACTCATAACTTCGTCAATTTTACTCCGATCGACTTGAAATTTTAACACAATATTCTTGAGATATTATGCATTCATTTAAAAAATTAAAAAAAAATAAAAAAAAAAATGTTAATACTTTACCCCGCGCTTAAATGTCTGTTTAACGTTCACTCGTGCACAGGTTTAGTGTTCGCAGTTTTACACCCTCCGTCGGGGAGTTTCGCTAACCAGTTTTCACTTAACTTTTGGTATTACGATTTTTCATTGAGTAATCCTGGCAGGATCGCCAATTTTATGGTACGCAAAATGGTTCGATGACTCGAATCCAACTAGCGTTCGTTATAAACTCTGGCCTTGTACAAAATACACATCACAAGGCAACTCGTTTTTATAAAGAACCTATGGTTTTCAATCGCCAGGTTAAGTGTTTTGGTTAAGCCTTTCCAGGGCTGTATTACGTGTTAGGATATTAATACGCGTAACAATAGGTATGTAGCCCAACGGTGTCTTTATCGACGACGCAGTCTTTCTTCGATGTCAGAATTAAGACCAATATGAGAAGTGAGATGAGTTTCACGAGTATGGGGATACTTGCCGAAATATACATTAAAGGTCTCTTTCCTTGGAACTTCTGTTATAATAAACAGCCGATGTCTTCGGAGAAAGAGGAGGAACCTTGATGAGTGCGATGCAAAACGGGTGAAGAATCAGAGCTTGCCAGGATTTGTTGGGAGACGGTGTCTTCAGGTTTACACAAAGGAAAAGATCACGAGTGTGTTATGTCAGTGAATTAATTACACGTATAATTATTATTTACATTGATGTTAATTTCACTCGGATGCGGATAACAGTCTTTCGGTTTATTAATGCGATGGATAAAACGTTGCAGCAAGCACTTTAGTGCACTATACCAAGTTCTTATCGAAAGTTGCGCATGTTATCCCGTATGTGCCTACTGTACGAAATGCCACTAGTGTAGCAGGTAATAGTAAGGACTCTAGAAAGAGAACATCTTCGTAGCAGCAGTTCTACGATTCTGACCTATAGTTCGTCAGTCCCGTGCTACGCAGGGCCGATATTTGTCGGATAGCGATAGTGGGGCAAGGGTCTATGTGACTACATTTCTGAGCATGCATACATGGAATCCATCGATGAGTCTAATATTCCCATACGGTAATCTGACCTTGCCTGCAGCGTTTCAGAGTGTTTTGGGAGACGGACTCAAGCCGAAGGAGAAGCGCAATAAAATGTAGTCCTCGACAATACTTATGTGAGTGTTGAGCGCTCGACTCCACACACGAAGCGTGAGATATCGATACTTAATCCTAGACAATATTTCTTTGTGCATTGGTCGCTCAGTCGCGTATGCAAACCATGAGACGTAACGATTTATCTTAACGAAAAAATATAAAATCATATATTCCTATTTTTATTTATATTTATTCTTATTCTATGGATATCAGAATAAAGGGTTTGCTCTAACTAAGGCAATTTATGCGGTTGGCTTAACAATGGCCGCAGAACACGTGACACGTCAACAAAAGAACAATGTTCGGAACACGGACAGTGCCGATGATGAAAGTTTAAAAATGAAATGTTTCCGATATAATAAAAGGGGCCATAAGGCGTCCGACTCTAATAAGGACGGTGGAAATCTCCGCCAATCGGCTAAGACTGCGAGCGACTATTCGTGCATGTTTGCGAAAATCCGGAAAGATGAACCTCGCAAACAGCGCGTCAACGGACATACAGGCGCGCGGTACCGTGCGCATCGTCGTTCAGCAAAATAATTCCGAGAGGGACGTCACGATAAACGGTGCGGTGCACGGACCGAACCTGTGGACGAACTTGCTATCCATCGGTAAAATTACCGACCGCAGATATAAAATGCTTTTCACAAAAGATCAGGCGAGAGTCATCGATGAAAACGGAGACGAAAAATTAGTCGCGGATTGTAAAAATGGATTATATTACGTGAAACAAAAGGGATCTGTGGACGAGTGCATGGCTGCCGACGAGGATGCTGGAGAACGACGGGAGTCTGCCGTACTTCAAACATAGCACAGACGGCTTGGGCATCTCAATCAGAAGGATCTTCTCGATGCGAAGCGCACGGGCGTCATATCCACCGGTAACATTAAAGACTTTAAGAAATCGTTGCGTTGCGAAATTTGCGTGGAAAATAAAATGAAGAAACTCCCCTTCCCGGGAAAGGTCTGCGCGAAAGACGAAAATCCTAGAGGTAATCCACAGTGTTGTTTGCGGACCCATGCGAGCGAAATCATACGCAGGTAACCGATATTTTGTCACGTTTATCGACGAGCACTCGGGATGGTGCGAGATCCGTTTTATAAAATATAACGATCAAGTATTTGGAGCGTTTAGAGATTTTTAAACATACGTGGAAAATCAAACGGGCCGGAAAATTAAGAGTTTTCAATCGAATTAACGGATAATCTGCGCCTAGGCGCAGATTATCGGTCGCGTACAATCCGCAGTAAAATGGGCTCGCGGAAAGGAAAAACCGAACAATACTTGACACATCGACATGCTTACTGGGGCAATCGGACATGTCCTCGTCATTTTGGGCGGAAGCCGCGTTGACAGCAAATTACATTCGTAACCGGTGCCCATCGAGGGTTTTAAGGGGGAAAACTCCTTTCGAAAAGCTATTCCGGAAGCGGCCGAACGTAAAATTATTCAGGGGTTTCGGATGTGACGTGTATTACCTGAATAACGACCCGAATAAGGAGAAGTTCGATCCGCGTTCGAAAAGGGGAATTTTCGTGGGGTATTCCGAAAGCTCGAAGAAATATCGAATTTGGGAACCAGAAAAAAAAGCGTATCGAAATCGCGCGCGATGTAATATTTTGGAGAAATTTTAGCGCGGGTTCCCATAATTCCCGTGACAATTCAGTTAAGAACGATGCCCTTCTCGAAAGCATCGCGGACGACGACGAGAATTTTAGTGAGCGTAATGGCAAATACGGTTCCATCGAAATCGACTTATTCCCCGGAAACAATTGTCGTTCGGAGAACGAACGCGACGACAACGCGCGCGAGAACGATTCAGACCCCGTGCGGAAATTGAATTCGGACTTTGATCGGGCCCATCTTAATTGTCACTAACTTTATTAAAGCCCTAGTCTGGAAACCTCGCATGGGCCATCAGTAGCCGGTCGCACTTTGCTACCGAGGGCCATTGAAGGCAAAATGATCAGGGCCTTTAAAATTGCCTCAACGATGCCTCATACAAACTATTGCAGCCATATGAGTACATGCGTGTGTGTGCACTGCGAAAAAGATGTGTTATTTCAATACATTTGAGGCTTAGAATTCTGCCGCCTATTTCGACACGTTTGATCCCGCGTTGTTCCAATCAACGCACTGCATGCTTCTTGATTCACGGAATCACAGCTCGTCTACTAAGCGCATAGTTTAATTATTATATTTAATCGATCTCGATAATTCTTATACCATAAATTCTTTAGTCAAGCAATGTATACTGATTTACCCTTATAATAACAAAGTCTAATAGTATCGGGGAAATCGCTACTAGGGAATCTACAACTACACCCCCTAAAGGCCCTTACTTGGTCTCCGTACCTAGACCATAGTTTTTTGTCAACCATTCCCTAATAGGGACCTAGTCCGGCTCTTTTACGGAACACACTACTATGGAATCCACAAATAATCGATTGAAGACCCCGAATTGTATTAGGTATACCCTGCCAATTTTCCGCACGGGACTACGTTGAGTCCGCGAGTAGCGGGGGCTCCGATCGCGGGAGTCGCGAGGTCGCACAACTGCATAGAGGTCGCGGTAGGCCTAGGAAGATATGAACCGGCTCAAGGGGAAGGCGCCGAATAGAATATAATATGGTAGAAGCCGAAAATATCGCGATCGAACAGGTTTTATGGGTGAAGTCCCTTTGGAGCTAGCTATCGCGGGTGCGGACGCGAACGTGAGGTACGAAGGTCTGGCAGTCGAGTTAGGGTCGATATTAAAAAACGATGCTTGGAAAATCGTCAATCGTCCCGCGAACGCGAAGGTTATCGAAAGTCGCATAGTATTGCGAAATAAGTATAAGCCGAACAGCGAGCTCGATCGACGCAAGGCAAGGTTATGGACTCGATTTCCACAAAACTTTTGCCTCTATAGCCCGTCTGAAATCAGTGAGGGTCATGGCCACCTTCGAGGCGCAACATGACATGCAGGTTCACCATGTCGACGTAACATCCGCATATTTAAACGCTAAGCACGATGAGGAAATTTTTACGGAGATTCTTTGTTACATCGAGAAGCCGCTCGACATTCTAATCAAATCCAAAAGGGGCAACGACAAGATCAGGGTCAAAGCGCTCGAAATGCGACGCAGCATGCGGTAGGGCGGCAACATTTTTTTTTATAGGCAAGGCCCTGTATGGTCTGAAACAAGCTGGATGCAGTTGGCATCGCCGACTGGACGACGAGATAAGAAAATGCCGATTGGATCCAAGCAACGCTGATCCGTGCGTTTACTATCTATGGCAAGGGGAGGAATTCTATTGGTTCTCATCTACGTGGAAGATTTTCTGATAGCCTCGCGAAACCTCGAGAAAATAAAACAGTTCAAGATCTCTTGGATCGTTTTGGTATGAAGGAATGTAACCCGGCGTCAACCCCGTTACAGTTAGGCGTTGAATTGCGAAAACAACCGGAAGACTCGCGCGACGGCGATGAAAAGCTCCCGTCCAGAGAACTTGTGGGTTCACTGATGTACCTCGTGGTAGCTACGAGGCACGATTTAGCGCATGCAGTAAGCGTATTGAGTCAATTCTGCGATTGTCACGGGAAGACGCATTGGATCGGCGCGAAGCGCATCTTGCGACACCTGAAAGGCACAGCTGATTTCGGTCTTACATATCAAATGATGAGCCGATAGGTGGCTACGCCGACGCCGATTGGGGCGGGTGTCTCGGTGACAGAAAATCATTCACGGGATACTGTTTCCGCCTTGTGAGCGCCGCGATCTCCTGGGGATCAAAGAAACAAAAGGTCGTTGCACTGTCCTCCATTAAAGTAGAATACATGAGATTAAGGGAAGCCACGAAAGAGGCAATACACTTGCGGCGTTTGCTTTCAGAATTGGGTTTCGAAGGGTCCGCGGATATCACAATGTATTGTGACAATCAGGGCGCGACTAAGCCTGCGGAGAACACGATGTGTCCCAATTGTACGAAACATATAGACATAAGGCATCACTTCATGCGCGACGCCTTGAAGAGTGGGAGATAAAACTTGTATATATTCCTAAGAGCGATATGGTTGACGACGTCTTCACGAAAGGCTTGGCGAGACCAAAACACAGGGTCCTATTCGAACAACTCGGATTAGAAAACCCAGCGTAAACTACGTCGATCTGCCCCGTCTCGAGGAGGAGTGTTATAAAAGAACGTTTCGCTAGCATTCCGTTCCTTTGTCTTTGCGATACGGGTCCGAACGCGCCGTAGTTTTAGGCGGACTGCCGCACCCATTTGTTTTCTTTTTGTGTTTGCCGGACCGCGTACACCGAACGGGCTGCGCGCTTAGTCTTGTCTCGAATGAGCCACTGCGAGGAGCGTAACGTCTCCACGAACAACGTAACTAATAAACCTTCCAGTATGATTCGACTTGATCTCTCTTTTTGTATTATCCTGCCTCTGATCACAATAGTCGTTGCTATTCGACAACAAAATCCCAACATCCATTTCAGCTAATGCTGTCAACGAACCATGGCTTTTTCTACGCCATATGCGAATCAGCTGAGGTACTTCCAAATCAAACAGTCCTTTCCTTGGGTCCAGAGCACAAGCTGACAACAAAATAGAAAAATAAAAGATTCACAATAGAAAAAGATCGATAAAAGAAAGAGCGAATCGCTTCATTGGCTCTCAGCATGGAGCTTGAGCGTGACTAAGGCTACCAATAGGGCAAACTGGAAAGAAAAAAGCCCTCCGATAATAAAAGAGGAGTAAAACACGGCGAACAGAATAAAAATAAAAAGCACATAAAACTATACGTAGGAATTCACGAAAACATAGGGGACTTTGCGGGGATAACCAACAGCACTCGTATCGATGGCTCAGAAGGCTCCGAATAGATCATTCTTGGGCAGCCTATCGTTCAAGCTCAAGAACTCGTCTTAAACTCCCTAATGACAATACTCGAACGAATGCGCATTCAGCGCAAAGCAGACCATGCATCTTTCGAGCTGTAGCCCCTTAACAAGGGGGATGCCTTCTCAAAGCGACTTGAGACTCTCCAAAGACATCTCGACGAGTCAATGCGAGAAATACAGGCAGAAATAAGCCACGAATCTCGAGCAATTTCAAACACCAGGAGCTAGGCATTAGGCAACTTCACCCCAGGCACCACGAGTTCTCGAATAAAATAAGAAAGAGACTCCCCAGGTCAACGGCAGATAAGGCTACGAGAAAATACAAAGATGAACACTCAGGTTCAGCGAGCAAACGACACCATGCGGCAGATGCGGGAAATGCTAGAAGGAGCCGCACAAAGATCAGAAGGACGGGAAAAAGTGCTCGGATCAGCCAACACAATCATGGCAGGAGGGAACCTAAAAACAGAAGCTCCAATTTTCCATGGACGGACATTAGAATTACCATTGCAATTTGTGGCAGACCTACGGCAATACAGGGACGTATATGTACAGATGTGACATGTCACATAGCGAGCAAAAACGCATAATATATTTCTTTTTCACCCTCCTAAATATGTTGTTGAGCTCCGGCGAGAGCGCGGGCCTATCCTATTTCCCATGGAAGTCATGAATAATCATTAAGCGCATAGCCGCTGCATTATCACGAGGCAACTCGGCATCTGAGTCCTAGACTCCAGATAAATAAATCCGTCTCTATCCGTTTTTCCCACGAAAAACCGACAGGGAATGAGTTCCTATGTACCTTGCTCTGATTGGTCTATAGGAAATTAATCTCATGCGCTCTCGATCTGTAAGGCACAAAAAATAGACCCCTGCGTCGATCTTTCCGATTGTTTAAGAGAGAATAAAAAATGAAAACCCCTTTTTATTCCGACTCTACCCAAATATGAAATCTGCAGCAAGAAGGTCCAGAGGACAACTGCAACTTTCAGTCCCGCAGTAACATCCAAACGAGAAACACTTCTTCGAATCGACTCCAATCTTGTACCACGAATTATACTTATGTTCCCGGTTTTATAACGTAAGTTCGTTTTTTTATAAGCCAGTATTTCTATTTTACGTCGAAGTAACCCAGTCCAATTGTAAACAGACTCCGCGCTTTCACTCTCGTGAAGTGACACACTGAGACATCCGAGAACATTGTAAACACAGCGTGTGTCTGTCATATCGTCTACCATTGTATTACTAGCGTACCAGGCCTAGATAAGAAGTGTCCATTGGTCTTTAACGTGCAGTACCTAGCCGTGGGCCCTTAACTACACGACCCCCATTAGGTCCGGGATTGGGATACGCCCAATCATCGTGGAACCGCGGCCGCATTCCCTTTCAGTTTACACCAAAGATTTGAAACCTGGAATGCAACTACGGATCAAGACAGGCATCTTTCCAAAGCCTTAATAGCTCAGCAGGCTGCTACCCGAGCTGATATCACGCAGGTCACCCGCCGGGACCCTGTAGGATCCCTAACCAGCGTACGGCTATAACCACTGCCGTCGCGAATCCAACACCAATAGTTGGTCCCGACGCCGAAGCACCGGTGCGACATCAACCCCGTGGTACACTTCTTGAGCATTGGACGGATCTTCGTAGATACGGTCATACCCGCACCACTTCAAGTCGACGGGCCTCTTTCCGTCGGTATTGGTCGGCCAGCTGAAACCGCGATGCCGCTAACCACCGAAGTGCCACAAGCATCTTCCCGAAGGTATCCCTCTTGCGGGCCGAATCAGGCCTAGAGCGAAGGCCCTTTGTCCGAGTGCGAACGACCGTCAGTCGTCAAACGTAAGCTGACTGCACCATTTTTGTATAATTCTCTTAATCCGCCGAACTGTATCTTCCTCATATCTCCGGCCGCCTAACTAGATGGTACCAACTCGTATATGTAGATGAGAAATCTTCGAACATGAAAGATGTGACATCGTTTGAGTAAACGTTCTACCAGTATCGTCATTAAGAATTTTTCTACCTAATTGAATTGAATGTGACATCAGGATTTTCTAAACAAAGATTTTTTTTTTACATAATATATTTTTCCATTCAAGTCTAATTCTTTTTAAGGTAAGGTGCAATGTAGAACTTTGCGGTTGATACTAGCTCATCTAAGAGCATCAGTAAGTATAAAATTATTTGGGGATTCATGACACATATCAAAAAATTTTCCAATAGATTCGAATTCAACATTTCTCTGATCATAGGGCTTCTCATGTTTCATTGGGACACACATTATAGCATAACTGAAGCACAATCTTCACAATAAATGTATACCTTTACTAGCCTCCTGACATTAGTCTAGATTTCTTAACACTGGGTCTGATCATTTTAACTACACTATTCTACACTTCTTACACCTTCTGTGGATTTTCTATGGTTGCTTTTCAATTAAGAAGCACAGTGTTACACAATAAACAAACCTGAGTCACTTGTGTACGGTACCAAATGGAACATAGATTAATTCTCAAAGTAGGCACTAGAGTGCGATCTCATCAAGTACCTGAGCTGCGTTACTGGCGAATCTATAATCCATATATCATGACTGAGCATCTCTTTGGCGTATGAAAAGCACAATATCCAAATACTTCACACGTACAAATGACCTCTATGTACCAACTACTATTTCTTGACATAATCTTTACTTGCATTCCGTGATTTGTAGAAGGAGGATCTCCGAGTTATCTGTTTCGATCGATTGTTGTACGTGCCATCGGTTGAAAAAAAAAAATAAGAATAGCTGGCACCACTGTTTGTTCGCACACACAAAACTCAAGTTTTCTTTAAGTTGTACACAGTGTCACACTGTGTTCTCTATGTACGTAATTGGAACGCAACCTATTATTGTATCTAGTGAAAGTGTAGCCAAAACGAACAGAACCAGGCCGCGGTCCGAATTGCGCTCACAGCGTTTATAGCGTGCTTACGTCTGATCTGATTGGGCCGATTGCAGTGGGTATTGCGCTGTGAGTGCTCACAGCGCAATTTGGACCGCGGCCTCAGTAAGATGTCCCCGTTATTGTCACCACCACCGCCTACCGTGCAGCGCTAGTAGTACCCCCACTCGCATTACCCCTATTCCCTACACTTCGCAAAATGTCTCGCCGCAGCATTGATATTTTCTTTGTTTTCTTGATCTCGATGGTTGATTCAAAAGGGTCCAATTATTGAACAATAGTATATTTTCTATAGTTTCGTGTAAAAACAAGGAGCATTTTTGGTCGTGGTATTTCGTTATAAAAATGATTAAGGAGTTTCGGGACACTTAACGAAATGGTACCATTTGATTCAAATTTATACAGTAAATTCTTTGTCATATACTGAATATATCCTCCAAATTTTAAATCGATCGTCTACACCGTTTCTATAAAATTTACAATTAAAGAAATACTTTTTAACATAGAGAATTAACATTACGACACTGCTGACAAATTTGTCATAATGAACTGAGTGATTTGACAGTTTTACATAACATTTTAAACATTTATTCATACTATTTCGTGCGTCAAACTGCCATTCAGCAACGAGCGTAGGCAGTTAAAATATCTTATGTTAAAAAGGGTTTTTCTAATTGTAAATTTTATAGGAACGGTGTAGACGATCGATTTAAAATATGGAAGGTACATTCGGGATATGAAAAAGAATTTACTGTATAAATTTCAATCTAATGGTAACACTTCACCAATTGTCCCGAAACTCCTTAAATAAACACATTCTATACAGCCTCACATGCAAAGAATCTTTAATAGAATCAGAAAGCAACGCCACTCAATAATTTTCTGTTAAACGGTCCATCGGTGCATCCAAGCAAACACTTGTAGCGGTTTGTAACTTTTTTTGGCAGAGCGATTTGTGGATCATCGCAATTCGGCACGGGTTTTCGATTCTATATTGGACGATGTATATCAGTACGAAAAACTCTCTTTTCCATGTAACGAACGCGCTGATAATGTTCTCTTAAATGTAGTTCAGTATTACGTGACGATGCGAATGCAGCAATATTCTACGGTCTCAACGCTGAGAAAAAAAAAGGAAATTAAAAAAACTGTGCAAGCATTGTTTAATGTGATGATAAATTAATTTTTAATGAAATAATTGTTATTTATTCACGTTGAATCAATATTTCTATACTCGGCACGAAAATTAGGATACTAAAAAATCTCTAAATTTTTAGGTGATTTTCAGAAGGCTATAACTTGGCTAAAAATGGTCGTAAAGCAATAAGAAAAAAAGCAAATTCAAGCTTGAAGTCTCTCGTTTTAAGATCCGGAGGTCAAATATTTTTATCATTGACCGTTTTTGAGCAAGCTTAAAGAGATCAACGGAAAAAAAAATTCAAAATTTTTGCCTGTCTTTCAAGAGGTCCACGGGCTTGAATAAATTTTATTTCAGCAATGTCACCGTAAAGTTCGTTTAGCTTGATTCTTCCTCTTTAATTTGAGCGGTTCATTAGCTTTGTACGATGATTTTTCGCTGAGTTAGCGCCCTTTAAAGCAAAAAAAGACCTTTTTGGTTTTGATAATTCATTACTCGGGAACTACTGATTGTACAGAAAATAAACGGAGGGTTTTGAAAACTTTAAAGTATCCTCTATAAGGTATAAATATTTTTTTTTATAAACAATTTTTTTTCGATGCAAGAACCTTGATTTCCAAAAAGGTAAAAAATTGCGTTTTCACGGATTTTTGCTAAACTTGAGATAACTCAACAAATAACGGATAGACTAAGTATATTTACGGTTTTTTCTAACCTCTGTGACGTGACATTTTGGAGGTCACACCATTCTGCCCAAAGGGTGTCGACCAGCGGGTCGGGTTTACGACCCTGGGGCGGCACAGGTCGACTCGGGGGTCTCCAAGATTCAGCGGCTCACCACGCGTCGATTACCTATCCATCGTCGGAAGTTACCTAACGCGGAGCGCCGCGTTTTTTTGTCCGTCCTACCTACTGGCGGCCGTCCACGGAACGAAGTCCCCAATGTATCGAGAGGGGACGGCCGACCCCTGAGCACGAGCGAAGACCCTTGTACCGAAGTGAATTCAGACAAATTTTAAGTTGCAGATTAAACAATTTTACTCCGGCGGTTCAGGGCCGGATAATTTTGAGGAGACAGTGGGTTCGCGTGGGTCGCTTCCCCTTCAATTTCGGGCCTAAGAGTTCGCGGTTCTCGGTTCCGCGGGTCGCGTCGCGAGACGCGCGATGGTCCAGGTGGACACGACTGCGCCTCCACTCTTCACGCAGGCGAGCGTCGTAAATCCGTGCTCGCGGAGTTGGATGCCAGGAGGGACGCTGGAATAAGGCCAAAATAACATGTCGCCCGTCCCTCCGGACTTCGCAACCCGGTGTTGCACCATCCCTGCGGCAATCTCGGACCTCATGGACCGCGAATAACGGCGCCTCGTCGAAGGGGGTCGGGGCGGTGGATCGGCGACCGGGGGTGTCGTTCGCCTGGTAGAAAAATTTTGCGTGGGTCCACCGCTCCTCCTGGGACGCCAGGATCGGGCGAGGGAGGCCTCCCCCCCGGGTTCGGGGTCCCGTCATGGCTCCTAGAGGAAGAGGACCGGGATGCCGCCCCTGAAATGCTGCGAGAGGAGGTGCGGGCGCGTGGCGTGGCGCGGCGGAGCGGGGCCGTGGCCGTGAACTCAGCCCTAAATATTAGGAGCCCGCGGAGGGGAGACGACCGGCCCCACGTGGGTATGCTCAGTATTAGGAGAAGGGAAGGACGCGTGCGCGAAACCCGCGTGAGTCTGAGCACCGCGGGAGCGTCGCAAATTAAGGGAGTCGTTGATTTGCAGTCCCTGAGACCGGCCGCAATTGTTAATTTTGGAGTGTAGTGCCTAGCCCGGCGGGGAGCACGCGTTTTCGGCTGCGACGACTCCGGCGGTGAGCCCGAACATCTCTCGTCTCAATATTATCGCAAGTAGGAGCTCCAACCCATTTTTATTTCTTTCGTTTTTCACCGATACGCCATAAGGCGGGATCCGACCCCTTCCTGGGGACTTGGTGGCCCGAGGGAAAGTCGAGGGGCCTCCGGAATTTGTTTTGGGCGTTGTAGCCATAGTTTGGGTCCGAGTCCCGATTTCCCTGGGGAAAAGTTTATGTTTTTTTTTGTTGGAGCTCATACTTCCTTGTCTGCCCGTTCCGCATAATTCGAGTCACTTTTTCGTATGTTCCTCCATGGAAGTCGTTCTGCGTCGCATAAATTAATGTCTACGAATTACCTACCAAAAATTGTCCGAAAGAATGCAAAATTTTTCCTTTGAAATTGTACGCGTACCCATGTACGAACTGCAAACGGGCTTAGTACTGGCACTGTACTGATGCCAGAGCTGCCAATACTGGCAGGATACCAAGGACCAAGCCTTGCCCAAGTCAAAATCAGTATTGAGACAACTTCGGTTTGTTAACACCTGTCCAAGTCATGGTGCCATGAATCGGCTCGACATTGTTTACGGGTATTGACTCAGAACAAGTGCCCAGTTTTGGGCCAGATGTTATTGCCAGTCTTGAGACAAACCCTGAATCAGTACTTTGTCGGTACATGCCCATGTATAGACCAGAAACTTGGCTTAGTCTTGGCTCAGTACTGATGCCAGAGCTGCCAATACTGGCAGGCTACCAAGGGCCAAGCCTTGCCCAAGTCAAAATCAGTATTGAAACAACTTCGGTTTGTTAACACCTGTCCAAGTCATGGTGTCGTGAATCGGCTCGACATTTTATACGGGTATTGGCTCAGAACAAGTGCCCAGTTTTGGGCCAGATATTATTGCCACTCTTGAGACAAACCCTGAATTAGTACTTTGCCGGTACATGCCCATGTATAGACTAGAAACTTGGCTTAGTCTTGGCTCAGTACTGATGCCAGAGCTGCCAATACTGGCAGGCTACCAAGGGCCAAGCCTTGCCCAAGTCAAAATCAGTGTTGAGACAACTTCGGTTTGTTAACACCTGTCCAATTATGGTGCGGTCAATCGGCTCGACACTATTTATTGGTATTGGCTCAGAACATGTTCCCAGTTTTGCGTCAGATATGATTGCCAGTCTTGAGACTCACCCTAAATCAGTACTTGGCCGGTACATGCCCATATATAGACTGGAAACTTGGCTTAGTACTGACACCAGATGTGTTAATACTGGCATACTACGAAGTGCCGACGTTTACCCAAGTCAAAATTAGTATTGGGACAATTTTGGGTTTTTAACCCCGGTCCAACTTATGATGCCGTGAATTGGATCGATATTGGTTACTGGTCGTGGCTCGGAATATGTGCCCCGTTTTGGGCCGGAAGTTATTGCTTGTTCTGAGACGATTCCTAAATTAGTACTTCGCCAGCAGGAAGACGAATCCTAAGTCTGAACTTTTTCAATATTGGCTCGTGCTCCGTAGACCAACGCGTGCTACCTAATGTCGGAAAAATATGGATGACTAGCGGTGATTCAAAACTAGTAGTCAATTTCAGCCAGTATTCAGGTTCATGCTTAATCGATACTTCACTTGCATAACTGGATATGAGAGAGGCTTGGAAAGAGGTTCAACGTAAAGTACTTATCAAACCATATTTATAAAAATATAAAATATTTATCCGTAAAGTTATTATCAAACCTTATTTATAGAGTTTTTATTTCCGTAAGTATTTATCAAAATATATTTACAAAAATATAAACAAAAAACGAAAACAAATCAATACAAATATCTCCGTGCGTGCGTGCAATTTTAAGTTCCGTTCTTGGCGTCTCTTTTCGCTTTTCCGCCCTCACGGTCACCTGTTCCAGATAAATATCTGCTTGTAGCCGTGAGAATATTTTTTTCGTCGACCTCGATTTTTCGTTAATAACATCTGAAAACACGTAAATATAGTACTTTAAGTACAATCCTTCGTTTATAATTTAATGCATTAAGTATACCACCTCCCCATTTTTCTGGAATAATTATCATTGAAACTTTAATAAAAATGTATTTATTGGAATTTAAAACATGTGAACTTCATTGTACAACTGTTGCAAATGATATTATAAAATAAATATTATTATTGAACAAATTGTGCGTCAATATTTATTTGAAAAAATAATGGATGATTAAAAAAATGGACTCTCGTGAATTTGGAATATTTGAAAATAGCATGTAAGACTTAAATTTCCAATTTAATATTTGAATATTTGATATCGACACCAATCGATTATTTATCGACGCATAATAATACTGTACCTGAAAACAAGTCATCTTCGGCATGCTTAGATTTTTGGTCGTCTCTGTGTGCGAGTCGACTTCCGTGCTTACGATGTCTGCTTCTTTGTACGCACGTTCCAACCTTCGCATCCTCTGGTCGAAAGTATCTTGAAAGTCGATGCAAAGTCCATTAATTAAATTTGGGATTCTTCATGCAGGAAGTTTAAGCTATAGTTATAATGTATAGATATACCTGCACTTTTTATGTATTTAACAGCAAATAATTTCCATTCTGATGCCGGTGGCTTCCCTTGCTTAATAAGCGCGGAGGCGTCCACCTGTTTAGATGGGAAGTAACATAGCCAATCATCATTTTTCTCTTGTGTCAACCATGAATTTGGTACAAGTTCTATGACAATTTTGCCTCTTCTTTTTTCTTTTATGAAGGAGACAATTGTGAATCCCTTCTTCTCCGTAACCTATATTTAAAAAAAATCATATTATTTATCAAAAAATAAAAATATGGAAAAGGAACATTGATTTTGCATTAAAATATGGCTAAACAATTGATAATAAATTGGGAAAAAAATTGTCCCATAAGTAGACCGAATATTAATTTTTTCGTAATAAGCGAATTCATTAATATTTCTAAATACACTTTAACGTTTCAGAATATCCTTAAATTTTTTAAAAGATCGTTTTCGAAAAATATTCAATGCTATACCGTGCAACTATTAATTTAAGTGCCCGGAATATTCTCAAGTATGATATGGAATCTTTTGTTACAAAATCATATCCAAAATTTGTTACGTTTCGTTCGTTTTTCAAAATTTCAATTTTTTTTTTAACGTAAAAATAATCGAAAAAATTCGTATGGATTTTGAAAAATCTACAAATTTATTTAAAACGAAAAAAAGAATCGGGAACCTAATTATTTATTGGACAATTGTTTTTTATTATTATCTTGGCGGCCGGTTTGGGCCCGTCTTGAACCAGATAAGACAAACATCGGGGTAAGGGTCGGCCAGATCTGTCCTCGTGTAAGAAATAATTTTACCATCCTTTTTCAATAACAGATAGAAAATTGTAATCAATTCGAACGATATTAAATAAAGAAACTCATGTGACTTTCTCGTCGCTTTTTAATGGTTCTATTTTTTTAATTTGAATTATAAATTTTTATTTACAGTATTTATTAAATATATGGTTGATGAATTTTTTTACTTAATATTTCGTTTTAGTATTGTAAACTGGCGTTCGTTATTTTTTAATAATCTTACTAACTAAAGGAAAGCATAAAATAAAATAACAAATCATTAAACATGTAAGGTCAATTCCGGCTAAGGACTGTCATTGTCTGTTTCTTGTCAAGACTGGGGCACCATTTATATCCTTCTTTTCCCACATTAAATTTGCAATATTTAAAGATTATTCTTCTTACCTTTCCACCCTCGTCGCCTGGCGAATTCATCTTTTGTCAAATGATTACTTTTCACCACACAATATCGCATTCACAGTTTACCATTTACCATTTTTTTGTACTGTTCGAACCGCGGCTCTAATAAGACTGAAATGAGGGCCCGCTCGTACCAACTGACCCCCAAATGTCTTTGCGCCTTTGTATTCGTCAACGGCGGCGCTACGTCGTTCGGCGCGGACAACTAATACACTAACACACTCGGGTGCCCAGTTTGAACAGCTCTGGGTATGAAAATATTTTTTATTTAAAAAACAGATCGAACGTCTGTAGGAATATTTTGGAACCTAGGTAATTTTCATAAGTATATGGTCTAGACTATAACTTACAAGCAATATAAGCAAAAATATTTTTAAGAGATATAAAATACACAAAAGGTTGGTCAGTAGCGTGTGTGCGGAATAATTCGAATGCCCCACCCCTCCTAGGCCGAGATCCTCACACAAGCCTAGCCTTTGCCTTCGCTTATAGCTGTGCATAAACAAAAAACTGCTACGCAGATTACAATCAGCGTAGCGTCGGAAGACGAGTCCTCAACTCGCCCGCTACGCCACGTGTTTTCTTGTGGTGGTCGAGAGAAGAAGTCCTCGAGGAACAAAATATTTCGCAGCCAGTATAGGATATAACATCAGCCGAGTTTGTCCCCAGTAGTGGGTCGGCTCTCGGGTGCATACAGATAGTCGGTACGCCTATAATATAACATATGTCAGCCCAGCGCACACCCAGTATTAGGCCAAGTAACGGTCGTGCATTGGCATACGCGATTGGCATACTAAACACAAATATCAAGCCACTGTATGCCCGGTCGTGGGCCAACTGTTGGGCTCATGCCGAATAAATATGTACTCGAGTATCACGGCAAAAGTTAGCCCAGCACATAACCAATACTGAGACAACTTTCGGGTGTCTCACAAAATATTTTGCAGCCAGTATAGGATATTATATCAGCCCAGTTTGTCCCCAGTAGTGGGTCGACTTTCGGGTGCATACAGAAATAGTCGGTACGCCAATGATGGAAAATATATCAGCCCAGCACACAACCAGTATTAGGACAAGTAACGGTCTTGCATTGGCATACGCGATTGGCATACTAAACACAAATATCAACCCACTGTATGCCCGGTACTGGGCCAACTGTCGGGTGGCTCACGAAACAATCTGCAGCCAGTATAGGATATAACATCAACCCAGTTTGTCCCCAGTACTGGGTTGACTCTCGGGTGCATACAAAGATAGTCGGTACGCCAATGATATAACATATGTCAGCCCAGCACACACCCAGTATTAGGACAAGTAACGGTCTTGCATTGACATACGCGATTGGCACAGTGAACACCAATATCAACCCACTGTATGCCCGGTACTGGGCCAACTGTTGGGCTCATGCCGAATGAATTTGCATTCGAGTATTACGACAAAAGTCAGCCCAGCACATTACCAGTACTGAGACAACTGTCGGGTGGCTCACGAAACAATCTGCAGCCAGTATAGGATATAACATCAGCCCAGTTTGTCCCCAGTAGTGGGTCGACTCTCGGGTGCATACAAGGATAGTCGGTACGCCAATGATATAAAATATGTCAGCCCAGCACACACCCAGAATTAGGACAAGTAACGGTCGTGAATTATCAATAAATATCATCCCGCTGTACACCCGGTGGTGGGCCAACTGTTGGGCTCATGCCGAATGAATTTGTACTCGAGTATTACAACAAAAGTCAGCCCAGCACATAACCAATACTGAGACAACTGTCGGGTGGCAAACGAAACAATCTGCAGCCAGTATAAAACACAACATCGTCCCAGTGTATCCCTAGTACTAAACCGATTCTCGGTTGAGACCCATATATATTTACTTGTCAGTACTGGTCATCAGAATCCTCCCAGTACTGGTTAAATAATTTATCTATACTGGGCCAGTACTACCAGACGGGATTCGGCAGCCGGGGTCGTGCCAATTCTGGGCCGTATGGGTAGATCCGGCAGTACTCCGGCATTCGTACATGGGTAATATTACAGGGAATCTTCATTGCCTATGAAATATCGTTAGGACTCTCGTTGCGGGCTCAGGGTCGCGCGCGCTCACGGTCTCTCGCGTTTTCTTTACCTTCGAGCGTCTTCCTTTGTTCTACCTTTGTTTTGCGTTTTCGCGAGCGATACTCGCCTTTCCTCGAACTCAGGACCACTCGAAAATGGTACTCGTTCCTACATTCGAGACGATATTTTGGTCCGTCGTCACACAGCGTTGTTGCGATTGTCTACTCGAGGTACCGGGTGTCCTGAAAGCCGGCCATCCACCTCGGCGAATTCGTTACATCGGGTGTCCCGAAAGTCATCCGGGTATTTGTGCGATCCCGATTGACTCCGCTTTATCTATGGTATTTGGTACCTTGATTAGGCTGCCTACTCGGTTATCCAGATAATTGAGCTTACCTACGGTATTTTCCGGTACTCTTAGACTGCCTACTCGGTTATCCAGATAATCGAGCTTACCTACGGTATTTTCCGGTACTCTTAGGCTGCCTACTCGGTTATCCAGATAATTGAGCTTACTTATGGTATTTTCCGGTACTCTTAGGCTGCCTACTCGGTCATCCAGATAATTGAGCTTACCTACGGTATTTTCCGGTATTCTTAGGCTGCCTACTTGGTTATCCAGATAATTGAGCTTACCTACGGTATTTTCTGGTATTCTTAGGCTGCCTACTCGGTTATCCAGATAATTGAGCTTACCTACAGTATTTTCCGGTATTCTTAGGCCGCCTACTCAATTGTGGAGATAATTGAGCTTACCAACGGTATTTTATTAGGGTGCCTACTCAATTACGGGGATAATTGAGCTTACCTACGGTTTTCGCCGGTATTATTAGGGTGCCTACTCAATTACCGTAAGAACTAGGTTCAGCTGAGTACCGCCTATCGGGATTAGGCGACCTACCGTGACCGTTGCCGTGACTCGGGTGAGCCCTGACGTTATGCACTCCCGCAAGCCGATCTGCGGTAGTCGGGGAAGTGAGTTAAGCGGGCGCGTGGTGAGTGTCGCCTTCGCCGTATCCGCCGCGCATTATACGTTACTCGTTGTTATGCGAAGCCTCGATTGTACGGAGGTGGTGGTCTTCGGACCGAATAAATCGTTGTTAATTGTTACTTAAGCGAGGGAGTTTTCATTTATTTAATCAGGCCCTTTTATCGTTCCTATTTTGATACCGCCTCGCTGGCACTCGTCTTCCGACCCTGCCCCTTTACCATCTTCGCCGTCGTGCCGAGCTAGCCGGACCGCCTCGGCCGTGCCTCTGCGCCCCGGGTGTCCGGCAGGCCTACAATTCAAGTCAACATATGGTCGACGGTATTCCGATACCTGGCGCCCACGTCCACCCGGCGGGCCGGCGACCACCCGATGGGGTTGTCGCCGCACGGGCTGAGAAGTGTGCGGAGTCGGAAAACCCGTTACACCTCAAAGTATCCCAAAGAAGCCCTCAAGAATACAAACAGCAGCGATTTTTCTTTCATTATGATCCAAACGATTGAAATTGTCACTTTTGCTAAAAGTCAATTAAAGGATACATTTTGCATCTTTTACTCATTTCTTTAAATTAAAAATGTTTTTTTGCAAAAATCAATATTTTTTAATAAAAAAATGTTAGATATTGAAAAAAATTAAAGAATTTTTTTTTTATTGGAAAACAAATTGTAAAATTTTGTTTTTACAACGTTCACAACGCTACACAATTGTCGAAAAAATCTTTCGTTTTCTTGTTGGTTGTTTCCACCTTATTTTTAATTGTGAATTTCCACATTAGTTGCAAAAAGTTGTATACCCCCCACTCACACGTACGCTCTTTCCCGTGTGAA
The DNA here is from genome assembly GCA_963932345.1 of Ophion ventricosus. Lineage (NCBI taxonomy): Eukaryota > Metazoa > Arthropoda > Insecta > Hymenoptera > Ichneumonidae > Ophion > Ophion ventricosus. The sequence goes on from OZ010719.1 coordinate 24,715,977, forward strand.
ACCACAATCGCGCATAATAGAGTGCGCGTATAAGGTGTCAGAGAGGATGGGGAAGCACGTAAGAAGTCTGCAGGTTTTCGCGCGCGCAATCCTGTAGGCTCCAAAGCACTCGCGAAAGAACGTACGTGTAAAGGACGCTATTCACTGCATTTTCTTCAGAAAATCTCGAATGATTACTGAGTTGCCTAACGCACAAATCGTTTCAAGAAACTTTATTTTAAAAAAAAGAGTTCTTCTTGAACTTATCGAAACATCTCTTCCGGATATTAAAAAAAAATCTTTTTTGCCATCGGACGACATTTGTCCGAAACTGATGTTGCTCGTCTGGTAACCTTTATTCAAGAGGGCTACAATCAGGGTCAAGTTACGGCTACTATGCGAGTGAGCCAATCCGTCATTAGTCGTGCTTATGCCCGATTTAACGAGACTGGTGGTTACGAGCGACGTCTAGGACAAGGAAGAAGACGAATCACTACTGAGCGGAATGACCGGGCTATGGTTCAACAGGCTCATCGAAAACCTACCTTGCATGCCCATACCTTAGCTCATCGATTTCGAAATGATCGACAACAATCCCCTCGGCGAAACATTTCGGCGTCAACGATTCGAAACCGTTTTCAAGAGTAAAGGCTACATGCTCGCTGTCCAAACTGCGTGCCTATGCCGATTAGCGTACGCGCACTACCATTACCACTAAGGTCATAGACAGTGAGCTAATGTATTATTCACTGACGAATCCCAATTCGCTCTTCATGGCAGTGACAGACGTTCTCACGTTTGGCGCCGCCGTGGTGAACGTGATCGCGACAGCTTCACCCAGCCAATCGTGGCCTTTAATGGTGGTTCGGTTATGGCATGGGCAGGCGTATCCATAAATACCAAAACTCCTTTGGTATTTATTCCAGGAACATTGACTGCCGAAAAGTACGTCAATGAAATTCTAGAACCACACTCCTGCCCATGCGTAGACGCTTGGATAACCATTTTATCCTCATGCAGGATAATGCTCGTCCTCACACCGCAAGGTGGACGAGAAATTTTCTCTCTGAATGCAATGTGGTGACTCTCAATTACCCACCCATGAGTCCTTATTTGAACCCTATCGAGCATGTTTGGGACATGGTTGGGCGTCGATTGCGTGGAGATCATCCGCAGTTACACAATCAGCGACAATTAACTCACGCCCTTCGACGCGTTTGGCGAGGAATCTCGCAACAAGACATGCGGCGATACATTAACATGCGAGAACGTCTGGAAGCGGTAATCAGGGACAGGGGTGGCAATACGCGGTTTTAAATTGTGACCCGTATAACGCACACGCACACACACACATACACACACACACGCACAGACACACACACACACATACACACACCTTAAGGAATGCGTTTGGACTCTAAATACTGCGGAATTGACGAGCCGTAGGGTCTCATTTTCTTAAGAAAACACACACACACATACGCAAAGAAGCGTAAATCCATCCGCAAAATCTCCACGTGGTAGGCTTAGGGTAATGCTAATGTCGGTGGTAAAAAAAATGCCGTCTTCAAAAAAAAAACGAACGTTTTTTTCGACGACTGTGTAGCATTGTGAATATTATAAAAACCAAATTTTTCGGTTTTTTTTTCAAAGAAAATTTCTTTTCATATTTTTTTCTATTACTTTTTTTCTATATCTAACATTTTTTTATAAAAAAAATATTGATTTTAGCGAAAAAAAACCTTTTCAATTTAAATAAATGAGTAAAAGATGCAAAATGTAGCCTTTTATTAACTTTTAGCAAAAGTGAGAGTTTCAATCGTTTGGATCGCAATGAAAGAAAAATCGCAACGGTTTGAATTCTTGAGGGCTTCTTTGGGATACTTTGAGGTTATAAAAAACCGCAAATATCCTTAGTCTATCCACTATTTGTTGAGTTATCTCAAGTTTAACAAAAATCCGTGAAAACGCAATTTTTTACCTTTTTAAAATCAAGATTCTTGCATCGAAAAAAAATTGTTTATCAAAAAACAATAATTACACCTTATAGAGGATACTTTAAAGTTTTCAAAACCCTCCTTTTATTTTCTGTAGGATCATTAGTTCCCGAGTAATGAATTACCAAAGCCAAAAAGGTCTTGTTTGCTTTGAAATACGATAACTCAGCGAAAAATCGTCGTACAAAGCTCATAAACCGCTCAAATGAAAGAAAAAAATCAAGCTAAACGAGGTTTAAGGTAATATTGCTAAAAAAATTTATTCAAGCTGGTGGATCTCTTGAAAGACAGGCAAAAATTTTGAATATTTTGTTTCCGCTGATCTTTTTAAGCTTGGTCAGAAACGGTCAATGATAAAAATATTTGGCCTCCGGATCTTAAAACTAGAGACTTCGAGCCTGAATTTGCTTTTTTCTTATTGCTCTATGAACATTTTTCGCCAAGTTATAGCCTTCTGAAAATCACCTAAAAATTTAGAAGTTTTTTCGTATCCTTTAATTTTTGTGCCTAAATTATAATACAATAATATGGTACTTTGATATGTATAAATATCCTATCCCTTCCCTTGTAAAAATCTGCACTCGAATTCTAATATCTTAATAATCAATCATCCAAACGCATCGTATGTGTCGAATGCAGACGCTGCACGCCCGGAATGACTACTAGCGAGTGATTACTAGCGCCCCTCGTGGAGAGTGACAATAAAGCGGCACGGTATGCCCAGCAGTGCCCGGGAGCTAAATTCGTGTACGAATGTGCCGGCATCCAATTGGTATCACCGATCGCGAGGGTAGCGCCTTGTCCGAATCGAAACGAATATAGAAACGATATTATCAGAACTTTACATAACTCGACATACCATTTGAATTATTTATACAATATCGAAATAAACAAATTGTTCCGGCTGAAGAAACTTGTGAAATAAGACATGAAATGTATTCTTTTTCTATCTATAATTACTCGTATTTTTTCCATCATACATTCGATATAACGTCTAAAAAATAGGAGGCGAGTAAATGGTCAACGATAAATATAACACACCCTAGCAATCCAAGTAAAAAATTATACAAGTGAACGGCCGGTAGCAATCTAAACACAGAGTATCCAGTCGGAATATATATGAGACCTATTCTCGGAGGCCAGCACGTCGCCAATTCTTTTGTAGGATCTTTGGATTACCAGGAATCTACGCTAAAGTTATAAAAAAAAATTGTATTTTGCGACCACCAGAGATTGTTAAAAAAAACTGGGTTTTTCAATGATATCTTTTTTGCAATTGGTTTTATCGAAAAATGCTCCTTACAAAAGTTATGCGGCGTGATGTCATCTACAAGATAAGTCCTATGCAAATATCATGTAGGATTATTAGTTTAACGGCAAATCACCGGTGAACAAAAAAAATATTTTTTTGCCTGTACTTTATTTATTAATGAACTTAGGATTCTGAAACTCAATCAGTATCCAGACGAATCTATCCTCAAAAGATATCTTTAAATTTTATTGAGCTAGGTTATATCGTTAACGAGTAACTACCGATATATGTAAATCCGACACCTCATTATAGCAAGTGATCCAGAAGGTCCACATGGCAAAAAAAATTACCTGATGCTCATTAGCGTGTATATTCAGGATCTAATGCGAAAAAATGATTTTCTTTATTAAAAAAATATTCTTTTTCGACGATAAATTTTTTTTCTTATAAACAAATTCAATTATGTACTTGAATTTTATGGCTACTATAATATTTTTTCACATTTTTGTAGGTCTCTGTGAGACTCGAATGGTCGTAGGAAGATGTTTTTTTTATTCTGCGTATTTTTTCTCGCGCATTCGAAAATGGTCTAAAAAAACAGGTTTTCTCAATATGTAACCCAATAATTGTTGTTAAGGGCGGGGTAAAGTTAATTCGGCGAAAAAAAGGCATGTTTTTAAGATTTTTTTTTGGCGTAACGGATAGTGTTCGTTTATTGAAAAATTTACATATAATAAAGTAACATTTAAACAACATTCTCCTAAATTTGCATTGCAAAATATTCAAAATTGAGCGAGTGAAAATTAAACCCCTCAGGCGCCTCGAAAAAAAGTTGGTTTGCGGTGTGCGCCATAACTCGCAACAGAATCATCTGAAACAAAAAAATCAAAATGCATTTATTAAAGGAGATGTTTCTCGAGGTAATGACGGGAGGATTTTTTTTTTTCGATTTTTCGATTTTTCGTAGCACTTGGGAGCCAAAAACCCGATTTTCGCTAAAAAAAATCGGCTAATTTGTTGTTGAAAAATTAGTAATTATTAAAAAAAACAAAAAAGCTCTCGACAATACCTGGTGAATTATGTGAAGAAGTACTGTGCAAAATTTCAAAGCGATTGGTCCAGTAGATTTTGAGTTATCGTGCACACGGACTTCAAATATGACAAGTCTCAGAAAAACGGTTTGAAAAACGCAGAAGAGTTTGGTCGCTTAGCGCTCATTGCACAAAAGTTTGAGTACACTTCTCGATTGCATAAAAATCTGAGAAAATTCATGCATATTAAAGGTACTCAAAAGATTAATTTTGCATAATAATAATTCCAAAATGTTATTAACAAAATGATGAAAAAAAAAATTAGTCAACAAATTTCCCCGCAACCCAATTTTTTTTCGTGATTCGTTCATTTTTCTGAATACGTATGAATTTTTTCAGATTTTTCAATTATCTTTGAATTTTTAGAAATTCAAAATAAAACTCGATAATTTTCTTATACTCACTCAAAGTCGTCGATGCCAGGTCCGTAGATCAAAAGGCTTCCATCATGATGATCGAGAGCATCTTTTTGCGTTTGTCTACGCAAAACTCTTTCTTCTTTACCGTCGTCCGCCGCCCAGGTATAAAACCCGGCATGGAGCAATAGACGCTCAAATACTCATAACTTCGTCAATTTTACTCCGATCGACTTGAAATTTTAACACAATATTCTTGAGATATTATGCATTCATTTAAAAATTAAAAAAAAAATGAAAAAAAAAATTTTAATACTTCACCCCGCCCTTAAACTGTAATTTTCACGGGAGCAAACTACAAATGATCGTATATTTGAAGGATGAGCACCTTAACTCTATTTGACTTATTATTATACACCAACTAAAGAATTACTTTTGTGTAAAATATATATACTATACATCCCATGTACGAATGCCGGAGTACTGCCGGATCTACCCATACGGCCCAGAATTGGCACGACCCCGGCTGCCGAATCCCGTCTGGTAGTACTGGCCCAGTATAGATAAATTATTTAACCAGTACTGGGAGGATTCTGATGACCAGTACTGACAAGTAAATATATATGGGTCTCAACCGAGAATCGGTTTAGTACTAGGGATACACTGGGACGATGTTGTGTTTTATACTGGCTGCAGATTGTTTCGTTTGCCACCCGACAGTTGTCTCAGTATTGGTTATGTGCTGGGCTGACTTTTGTTGTAATACTCGAGTACAAATTCATTCGGCATGAGCCCAACAGTTGGCCCACCACCGGGTGTACAGCGGGATGATATTTATTGATAATTCACGACCGTTACTTGTCCTAATTCTGGGTGTGTGCTGGGCTGACATATTTTATATCATTGGCGTACCGACTATCCTTGTATGCACCCGAGAGTCGACCCACTACTGGGGACAAACTGGGCTGATGTTATATCCTATACTGGCTGCAGATTGTTTCGTGAGCCACCCGACAGTTGTCTCAGTACTGGTAATGTGCTGGGCTGACTTTTGTCGTAATACTCGAATGCAAATTCATTCGGCATGAGCCCAACAGTTGGCCCAGTACCGGGCATACAGTGGGTTGATATTGGTGTTCACTGTGCCAATCGCGTATGTCAATGCAAGACCGTTACTTGTCCTAATACTGGGTGTGTGCTGGGCTGACATATGTTATATCATTGGCGTACCGACTATCTTTGTATGCACCCGAGAGTCAACCCAGTACTGGGGACAAACTGGGTTGATGTTATATCCTATACTGGCTGCAGATTGTTTCGTGAGCCACCCGACAGTTGGCCCAGTACCGGGCATACAGTGGGTTGATATTTGTGTTTAGTATGCCAATCGCGTATGCCAATGCAAGACCGTTACTTGTCCTAATACTGGTTGTGTGCTGGGCTGATATATTTTCCATCATTGGCGTACCGACTATTTCTGTATGCACCCGAAAGTCGACCCACTACTGGGGACAAACTGGGCTGATATAATATCCTATACTGGCTGCAAAATATTTTGTGAGACACCCGAAAGTTGTCTCAGTATTGGTTATGTGCTGGGCTAACTTTTGCCGTGATACTCGAGTACATATTTATTCGGCATGAGCCCAACAGTTGGCCCACGACCGGGCATACAGTGGCTTGATATTTGTGTTTAGTATGCCAATCGCGTATGCCAATGCACGACCGTTACTTGGCCTAATACTGGGTGTGTGCTGGGCTGACATATGTTATATTATAGGCGTACCGACTTTCTCTATATGCACCCGAAAGCCGACCCACTACTGGGGACAAACTGGGCTGATGTTATATCCTATACTGGCTGCAGATTGTTTCGTGAGCCACTCGACAGTTGTCTCAGTATTGGTAATGTGCTGGGCTGACTTTTGTCGTAATACTCGAATGCAAATTCATTCGGCATGAGCCCAGCATTTGGCCCACTACCGGGCATACAGTGGCTTGATATTTGTGTTTAGTATGCCAATCGCGTATGCCAATGCACGACCGTTACTTGTCCTAATACTGGGTGTGTGCTGGGCTGACATATGTTACATCATTGGAGTACCGACTATCTCTGTATGCACCCTAGAGTCGACTCACTACCGGGGACAAACTGGGCTGATGTTATATCCTATACTGGCTGCAGATTGTTTCATGAGCCACCCGACAGTTGGCCCAGTACCGGGCATACAGTGGGTTGATATTTGTGTTTAGTATGCCAATCGCGTATGCCAATGCAAGACCGTTACTTGTCCTAATACTGGTTGTGTGCTGGGCTGATATATTTTCCATCATTTGCGTACCGACTATTTCTGTATGCACCCGAGAGTCAACCCACTATTAGGGACAAACTGGGCTGATGTTATATTCTATACTGGCTGCGAAATATTTTGTGAGACACCCGAAAGTTGTCTCAGTATTGGTTATGTGCTGGGCTGAATTTGCCGTGATACTCGAGTACATATTCATTCGGCATGAGCCCAACAGTTGGCCCACGACTGGGCATACAGTGGCTTGATATTTGTGTTTAGTATGCCAATCGCGTATGCCAATGCACGACCGTTACTTGTCCTAATACTGGGTGTGTGCTGGGCTGACATATGTTATATTATAGGCGTACCGACTATCTGTATGCACCCGAGAGCCGACCCACTACTGGGGACAAACTCGGCTGATGTTATATCCTATACTGGCTGCGAAATATTTTGTTCCTCGAGGACTTCTTCTCTCGACCACCACAAGAAAACACGTGGCGTAGCGGGCGAGTTGAGGACTCGTCTTCCGACGCTACGCTGATTGTAATCTGCGTAGCAGTTTTTTGTTTATGCACAGCTATAAGCGAAGGCAAAGGCTAGGCTTGTGTGAGGATCTCGGCCTAGGAGGGGTGGGGCATTCGAATTATTCCACACACACGCTACTGACCAACCTTTTGTGTATTTTATATCTCTTAAAAATATTTTTGCTTATATTGCTTGTAAGTTATAGTCTAGACCATATACTTATGAAAATTACCTAGGTTCCAAAATATTCCTACAGACGTTCGATCTGTTTTTTAAATAAAAAATATTTTCATACCCAGAGCTGTTCAAACTGGGCACCCGAGTGTGTTAGTGTATTAGTTGTCCGCGCCGAACGACGTAGCGCCGCCGTTGACGAATACAAAGGCGCAAAGACATTTGGGGGTCAGTTGGTACGAGCGGGCCCTCATTTCAGTCTTATTAGAGCCGCGGTTCGAACAGTACAAAAAAATGGTAAATGGTAAACTGTGAATGCGATATTGTGTGGTGAAAAGTAATCATTTGACAAAAGATGAATTCGCCAGGCGACGAGGGTGGAAAGGTAAGAAGAATAATCTTTAAATATTGCAAATTTAATGTGGGAAAAGAAGGATATAAATGGTGCCCCAGTCTTGACAAGAAACAGACAATGACAGTCCTTAACCGGAATTGACCTTACATGTTTAATGATTTGTTATTTTATTTTATGCTTTCCTTTAGTTAGTAAGATTATTAAAAAATAACGAACGCCAGTTTACAATACTAAAACGAAATATTAAGTAAAAAAATTCATCAACCATATATTTAATAAATACTGTAAATAACAATTTATAATTCAAATTAAAAAAATAGAACCATTAAAAAGCGACGAGAAAGTCACATGAGTTTCTTTATTTAATATCGTTCGAATTGATTACAATTTTCTATCTGTTATTGAAAAAGGATGGTAAAATTATTTCTTACACGAGGACAGATCTGGCCGACCCTTACCCCGATGTTTGTCTTATCTGGTTCAAGACGGGCCCAAACCGGCCGCCAAGATAATAATAAAAAACAATTGTCCAATAAATAATTAGGTTCCCGATTCTTTTTTTCGTTTTAAATAAATTTGTAGATTTTTCAAAATCCATACGAATTTTTTCGATTATTTTTACGTTAAAAAAAAAATTGAAATTTTGAAAAACGAACGAAACGTAACAAATTTTGGATATGATTTTGTAACAAAAGATTCCATATCATACTTGAGAATATTCCGGGCACTTAAATTAATAGTTGCACGGTATAGCATTGAATATTTTTCGAAAACGATCTTTTAAAAAATTTAAGGATATTCTGAAACGTTAAAGTGTATTTAGAAATATTAATGAATTCGCTTATTACGAAAAAATTAATATTCGGTCTACTTATGGGACAATTTTTTTCCCAATTTATTATCAATTGTTTAGCCATATTTTAATGCAAAATCAATGTTCCTTTTCCATATTTTTATTTTTTGATAAATAATATGATTTTTTTTAAATATAGGTTACGGAGAAGAAGGGATTCACAATTGTCTCCTTCATAAAAGAAAAAAGAAGAGGCAAAATTGTCATAGAACTTGTACCAAATTCATGGTTGATACAAGAGAAAAATGATGATTGGCTATGTTACTTCCCATCTAAACAGGTGGACGCCTCCGCGCTTATTAAGCAAGGGAAGCCACCGGCATCAGAATGGAAATTATTTGCTGTTAAATACATAAAAAGTGCAGGTATATCTATACATTATAACTATAGCTTAAACTTCCTGCATGAAGAATCCCAAATTTAATTAATGGACTTTGCATCGACTTTCAAGATACTTTCGACCAGAGGATGCGAAGGTTGGAACGTGCGTACAAAGAAGCAGACATCGTAAGCACGGAAGTCGACTCGCACACAGAGACGACCAAAAATCTAAGCATGCCGAAGATGACTTGTTTTCAGGTACAGTATTATTATGCGTCGATAAATAATCGATTGGTGTCGATATCAAATATTCAAATATTAAATTGGAAATTTAAGTCTTACATGCTATTTTCAAATATTCCAAATTCACGAGAGTCCATTTTTTTAATCATCCATTATTTTTTCAAATAAATATTGACGCACAATTTGTTCAATAATAATATTTATTTTATAATATCATTTGCAACAGTTGTACAATGAAGTTCACATGTTTTAAATTCCAATAAATACATTTTTATTAAAGTTTCAATGATAATTATTCCAGAAAAATGGGGAGGTGGTATACTTAATGCATTAAATTATAAACGAAGGATTGTACTTAAAGTACTATATTTACGTGTTTTCAGATGTTATTAACGAAAAATCGAGGTCGACGAAAAAAATATTCTCACGGCTACAAGCAGATATTTATCTGGAACAGGTGACCGTGAGGGCGGAAAAGCGGAAAGAGACGCCAAGAACGGAACTTAAAATTGCACGCACGCACGGAGATATTTATATTGATTTGTTTTCGTTTTTTGTTTATATTTTTGTAAATATATTTTGATAAATACTTACGGAAATAAAAACTCTATAAATAAGGTTTGATAATAACTTTACGGATAAATATTTTATATTTTTATAAATATGGTTTGATAAGTACTTTACGTTGAACCTCTTTCCAAGCCTCTCTCATATCCAGTTATGCAAGTGAAGTATCGATTAAGCATGAACCTGAATACTGGCTGAAATTGACTACTAGTTTTGAATCACCGCTAGTCATCCATATTTTTCCGACATTAGGTAGCACGCGTTGGTCTACGGAGCACGAGCCAATATTGAAAAAGTTCAGACTTAGGATTCGTCTTCCTGCTGGCGAAGTACTAATTTAGGAATCGTCTCAGAACAAGCAATAACTTCCGGCCCAAAACGGGGCACATATTCCGAGCCACGACCAGTAACCAATATCGATCCAATTCACGGCATCATAAGTTGGACCGGGGTTAAAAACCCAAAATTGTCCCAATACTAATTTTGACTTGGGTAAACGTTGGCACTTCGTAGTATGCCAGTATTAACACATCTGGTGTCAGTACTAAGCCAAGTTTCCAGTCTATATATGGGCATGTACCGGCCAAGTACTGATTTAGGGTGAGTCTCAAGACTGGCAATCATATCTGACGCAAAACTGGGAACATGTTCTGAGCCAATACCAATAAATAGTGTCGAGCCGATTGACGGCACCATAATTGGACAGGTGTTAACAAACCGAAGTTGTCTCAACACTGATTTTGACTTGGGCAAGGCTTGGCCCTTGGTAGCCTGCCAGTATTGGCAGCTCTGGCATCAGTACTGAGCCAAGACTAAGCCAAGTTTCTAGTCTATACATGGGCATGTACCGGCAAAGTACTAATTCAGGGTTTGTCTCAAGAGTGGCAATAATATCTGGCCCAAAACTGGGCACTTGTTCTGAGCCAATACCCGTATAAAATGTCGAGCCGATTCACGACACCATGACTTGGACAGGTGTTAACAAACCGAAGTTGTTTCAATACTGATTTTGACTTGGGCAAGGCTTGGCCCTTGGTAGCCTGCCAGTATTGGCAGCTCTGGCATCAGTACTGAGCCAAGACTAAGCCAAGTTTCTGGTCTATACATGGGCATGTACCGACAAAGTACTGATTCAGGGTTTGTCTCAAGACTGGCAATAATATCTGGCCCAAAACTGGGCACTTGTTCTGAGTCAATACCCGTAAACAATGTCGAGCCGATTCATGGCACCATGACTTGGACAGGTGTTAACAAACCGAAGTTGTCTCAATACTGATTTTGACTTGGACAAGGCTTGGTCCTTGGTATCCTGCCAGTATTGGCAGCTCTGGCATCAGTACAGTGCCAGTACTAAGCCCGTTTGCAGTTCGTACATGGGATTGAGCGACGATGAAATCGACGAAGATTTTTCGAAAGAATATTATCTGTATTATAATAAATACATCGCGATAATTTTTTTTCGTTCACCGGTGATTTTCCGTTAAGCTATTATAATAATCCTACGTGATTTTTGCACAGGACTTATCTTGTAGATGACATCATGCCGCATTACTTTTGCAGGAAGCATTTTTTGATAAAACCAATTCTAATAAAGATATCATTAAAAAAACCGAGTTGATTTTTTTAACAATCTCTAGCGGCCGCAAAACATCATTTTTTATAACTTTATGGTACATTTCTGGTAAGCCAAAGAACCCACAAAAAAATTGGCGACGTGCTGGCGTCCGAGAATAGAAGTCGGTCGAATTTCTGTACATTCCGACTGGACTAGTACAATCCCGGCCAAAACGCGAATTGTCTCAGTCGCCAATAAGCAAAGTCTGTATTATAAATCTTGAAAGATCGTGAAAAGATGTTGGTATCTATCAATGTTGCTATCCTTTGTATCATTATTGATTTTTATCCGGCATTTTCCATTAATTTATTTCGTTTGAACGTAGGGCTTTCTTGACGATCACACTCAAGTTATAGGTAGCACTTCAATTAGCATTATAAGGCAAGTCTTATACTTGCTTGTTAAAATAGGATAAAGCCAGGTTCCCTGGAGTCCCTTTTATTATTAAGTCCCTTGTAGCTCTAAGTACCCACAAGGTGTGAAGTCTACTACAGAGGTACCAACGAGGCGCGAAATATAGTACTTGCATTGGTTTCTTCCTTGTTCCCATCCACCTCATATTTTAGAAGTGCTTTTTTCTCATTCGGCCTAATAGGTATCTTATTCTGAGGTTCCAAAGTGTTTTTAGGTAACACAGTAATCTATAAATCTTATAAGGAGGATTCATAAAGCAGATTCGTACCCATTTTCACTTATATCATGTTCAAGTACAAACCTGCATATATCATGTCGAAATACAAGCCCGCGTGCAAATGTTTAAAAAAAAAAACTTAAAAATGCAACTCTTAAATCTAGAAAACTGGTTTACCCCTGTTATAGTCCGGGGTAAAATTAAAGCAAGTTTCGCAGTTACCAATTCCATTCAAGTCATTAACAAACTAACAATTTGTCATTAGTCAAACTTGTTTGTCATTATGTCATGTTCGAATAAAAATCTGTATACGTCATGTTCAAATACAGATGTGTGAGACTGCTGAAAAAATAACCTAAAAATATCACCCTCAAATCTAAAACGCTCGTGTCAATCCTATTATTTTCAGGACCAATAACAAGGCTTGTGGTTACTGATTCTATAGAAGTTATTATCAAAAATAGATGTACTTTATTACTAGCAGTTTTCTGTAATTGATTATATTTAGTGACCCATTCACATCAATCAGTTCCTGAACAGAAGGTTTTCTATCTTCAAACTTTTTATAAGCAAACCTTTATAATATTCAACGCGTTGTCAATTTCGGGAAACACACATTTAAAACTTGTTCTATGCGATTTTTACTCGGAAGACGTTTTTCTTTATCACAATGCACATGAAAAATATTTACTTTCAAGCATATGCAACATTTTCTATTTTACATGGAATTATCAAATTTGTTGAGGCCCAGTGTTACACCATCCGAGCGGCTATAAGTGCGAGAGCGATACCTGAATTGCAGATTCCCAGTATTCTCCAAGATAGCTGATAATTTAAAAAAAAAAGGGAAAAAACTTCCTCTATGCTGCAAGACGAACAAACTCTACGTTTTTGTGCATCCGAAATTTAATTTGTATAATAGAACATTTTGAAAGGCAATTTAGTTATATGCACATAGCTGGTGTATCCAGCCCTTAGGGATGATTTTGAGCATTTTTTCTCAAAAACATTGAACGATGGCTTCAGCAAATAATTAATGAATTTGACTGTAGATGTATTGTACAAGTACTAGACTTGCTTTAAATAAATAAAAGTGACATTCCTGAAGTTGATGCTTCCACCGGCGAAGTTGACAATATGATCATAGATTCGTCTCTCAAAACTTCACAACCTAAATTTTCGGGTAAAATTCGACGAAGGGAAATTCACGAGATATCTCACTTTTCTCTTAGAAAATAAACATTTTCTTATATAATTTTTTTTCTAATACATAGTATTAAAATGCTTGCCGAGCCCCATTAATGTAAAAATAAAAATTTCCTCTTACAATTATCACTGTTAGAAGACTTACATTAACCGACCGAAACGAAATATACCAGGTCGAGCATCGCAAACAAGTATGTGATAAAAATATTTATAATTGTCTATCGTATCTTAGGTCAATTTATTACGAACGTACTATTATGGCATCGCATATTCTACTTGAATTAAGTTATGTTTTATTAATATAAATGATTACCATAACTTTCGCATCGTTAATGAAAATAGAGATTCTTATTCCTTTTCTTTACGCGGTTTTATGTTCATACACAAAATTGTGTAGTGCGTTTTCTTGCACGTGCAAGTAAGGACTAGTATTATGCGAGTAGATTGTACATTTTGATGTTGAATTTTTTTCTAAACTTGGAAATTATGATTTGAGTGGATTGAAAAGTATCTAGATATCACCGCAAAACGCATATAAAATGCGGAGTAGTGCTCGTGTGGATTAGAACCTCATCCCCGTTCATGTAAGTACCTTATAGAGTTAATTAATGTTGCATTATATATATATATATATATATATTGATGTTGTTTGAACACACCCGCACGCACATTTATGTATGTTTGTAGGTGTATGTGTTTATAGAAGTATACAGGCCGAATGCAAAGATTATATTGCTATTATCGATGATATACAAATCTATATGTATATGAAAGATTACAATGATTGTGTGAGCCTTAAATTTCGCATATGGAAGCTTATGAATGATCGCTTTAATATAGAAATAACCAAACTGATTGTTATGACGTAACATTGAAGAGATCGATAATCTAAAGACTCGCCTTGAGAATGTCAATTGGGAAATTTCGTTTTTTGTACTCGTCGGTCTCAGGTTTCTCAGGTCACAGAATTGTTCAAATATTATTCGCTGCGTACAAGGTGATAGCATGAATATTCTGAAATGTCTGTCTCAACGACTATTGTCTACCGAAATGTAGCTCGGGTTACTAAAACTAGTCGCATCATCTTTTCGCAAATCATTTTTTTGCCTCGGCATGTTTACATAATTATCCATAGTCCTGATGATCGAAGGAGCGTAACGATTCGAATCCTTAGCAAGATTATTAGTATCGTTAATTCTGCTCCCATTAATGTCATGGTCGTTCAGTTGCGTGTCTTTCGGATTCACCGCGCCAATGTTTTCCAATGTGTTGCAGTACCCTGACTCGATCTTGTTGTTTTTTCTCATTTCCATATCAGTGTTCATTGCATGGCACTGTTTGACAAACTCGGCTCTTCGCTCACGAACGTTTATTGGCTTCAGGTAAGGATCCTCTTGGTGTTCTAACATTGGCGATAGCTCAACAGCTTCGGATTCCGACTCTGTATCAATATTCGCCGTACGAAACTCGAATTCATCCTTCCCCGAAATTCGTCTGGGGCTAAATATACCCGATTCACCTCCTTCGCTTGACAGACTCATCGGGAGGTAAGAATCTTCCTGCCTCAAATCCGATAACGCGTGCGTCGTATTGACGTAATCCCGATTCTGCGAGCACAGAGTATTGTGATCCGGTGCCGACATCATCGTTAAATAATCATCTTTACCACTCTCTAGAACGGTTGTATTCATGTCCAAGTAAGGAGCGTTAAGATCCACGTAATGCTGTAGAAAAACAATTTTGTATGTGTATCTGCATTTTGTATTTGTATCTGTATTGTTGTATTGGGTAATGGGAAAATCCTTTTCATACCTCTTTCACACTTTCTTCAAGTAACTCTCCTATGCTGCTGACCAGGGATGTAAAAGTTGGTCGCAACGACGGTTTCGCTTTCCAGCATTGCAGCATTATGTCATATCTGAGAAGAAAAGAACAGTAAGTTCTTGCAAGGCGCTCAATAAAAGCTTACCCAGAATCAATAGAAAAACCAATTAGTATTCCCAAATTATGAAAGTATTTATGAAAATATTTTCTTCACGACTATCATTACTGTTAGGAATATAATTCATAACAAATCTGTAGTGTGATTGTTTGAAAATAAACAAAAAAACTAGGGTGGAATATCATTAAATCAATTACTTATGCATATTTTGGACCTCACGAAGTGACAAGAGGAATATGAAGTGAATGGGATTATATTGTATTAAAACTATTTTATTTTCCAGGTGTCCATTGAAAAAAATAGCAAAAAATGTGAATAGGAATAAAAATTAATTATTTTCATCAAAATGAATAAATATTTTTTTCGCCATTCCAATACTTATAGGAACACGAAATTAGCCGAGTTATGCGAAATTTGAGTCATTGATACGCTCATATTAGAAAAAAATTGATGATTCCAAAAAAATACGACCCAGCTTTTTTCCATCCTTTACACACGTACAAAAGTATATACAAATCTAGTGAAAACCTTTACAGATATACGTTAAAAATATAGATGTTTGCAATTAACAATATACAATCGATTGTTATTCTTATCGGCATTATCATAAATTTTTTTTTTGCATTTTTTAATTTTTTAAAATGAATGTATAACATCTCAAGAATATTGTGTCAAAATTTCAAGTCGATCGGAGCAAAATTAACGAAGTTATGAGCATTTGAGCGTTCGTTGCTCCAGACCGGTTTTCTATACCTGCCCGGCAGCTGCCGAGGCGGGATAACCTGAAGCGCTTTTGTGCTCTATTATATTCGCTAAAATTATTTATTCGTGGAAAGGTTTTCATAGGTATGTAAAATAACCTTGTATACAGGGTGTCCCAGGACGGAATGTCATCCCTGAAATGGGAGGTTGGGGTGAAATTCTGAGTCGATTGATATAAGCATGTATGGTTCCCAGATCAACCCCTGAATTATTATTAATTTTTAAAGACGGGCCAATCAGGCGCGCCCGATGAGCAGGCTTACGTCGGTGAGCGATACGCGCGTGTAGTGGTGCCTGGCGAAGCACGGTAGGAGCACCGCTCCGCCAGGCACCACTACATGCGCGTATCGCTGACCGACGTAAGCCCCCTTATAGTTATAATTATTATTAGTAAAATGCCAAAAAAAATTAGCAGAGAAGATCGGAAGAACAGTAATAAAATGTTGTGCCGACCGAAAAAAATAATACCTCCAAATAAACGTACGAATGACAAAGTGGAATCGAATAGTGCGTCGTCGAAAAAAATAAAACTAAGTACCTCTACGGAAGGGGAAGAAGATCTTCAAAAACATTATAGAATCATAGATTTTATTCTTGTTTTTTCAACCATTTCAACTTTAGTAAAGTGCGTAAAGTGTGATGGAAAAGTTTCATTTCAATCATGCAAAAAAGAAGGTCTTGGATTCAATGTCAAA
Source organism: Ophion ventricosus (assembly GCA_963932345.1). Taxonomy (NCBI): domain Eukaryota; kingdom Metazoa; phylum Arthropoda; class Insecta; order Hymenoptera; family Ichneumonidae; genus Ophion; species Ophion ventricosus. The sequence continues at coordinate 24,732,835 of OZ010719.1, forward strand.
GTTACATGTGAAAATTGTAAACAGCCTCGCTATGTTCCGTCTAGTGAAAGAATAGATTCTGGTGTATACGATGTGAATTATCGATTTGCTTTTGTAATGCGAGTGTTAGGCCTAGGTTTAGCCGGATGTAATAAGTTTTGCGGTCTAATGGATTTGGCTAGTAATTTCTTATCGAAACCATGCTATAATTCATATATGCATAAAATGTGTGAAAGCATAAAAAATATTGCGAGCACGTTTTTTGCGTCGGCTGTAAAAGAAGAGAAAGAAGCAACATGTAAAGCAAATAATTTACAAGATACATCAGAATTGACCGTATAAGGCGGTCATGTGGAAATTGCAGCTCATGTAGCAGCATGTACATTTAATAAAGACTGTTCTGCTTTGTTGGCCTTTATGCAAGATATGCAGATCGGTACAGAGCCGAGTTCTCATGAATGGGCGCGCACAGTTGACGATTTGCGAATTAGCAGAGCGAAGGAACAAGCTGCGCATGACAGTAAAGAAGAAAGAATTTTACGTAGACAAGTACAAAAAGATGCTTTAGACATTCTAGATGAAAGCTCTGTACTTTATGGACCTGGCATCGACGACTCTGTGTGAGTATAATAGAATTATCGAGTTTTATTTTGGATTTTTTAGTGTGCAAAACTTTAAAGCGCTTTTCTGAAACTTGGCATTTTTGAAGTCGGTGTACGCTGTAACTCAAAATCTAATGCACCGATTCTTTTGAAATTTTGTACACTGTTTCTACACATAAATCACCAGGTAACGCTGCCGAGTTTTTTTTTATAATTATTTTTTATCTTACAATAACAAATTTGCTGATTTTTTTAGCGAAAATCGCGTTTTTGACTTCCAAGTGCTACCGAAAATGAAAAAATCGATTAAAAAAAAGAACTCGGCAGCGTTACCTCGAGAAACATCTCACCTAATAAACGCATTTTAATTTTTTTGTTTCAGATGATCCAGTGACGAGTTATAGCGTACACTGCAAAACAACTTTTTTTCGAGGCGCCTGCGGAGATTTGCTGCCAACGGCGTATTTATCAATATTTTGCTATGAAAATTTAGGAAAATATAGTTGAGATGTATTATTATATGGAAATTAATTAAATAAACCAGCATTACCTGTATCGTCTGAAAAAATTCTTGAAAATATGCTTTTTTTTCACCAAATTAACCTTACCCCAAAATACAATATTTTTGCTATTAAATTTTTTTCCGTTCTCACTTCATCCAATAATTATTGCCAAAAAAACGCGCCCTCCAAGGGTGTGTTTTACCTCCTAAATTGGGGTTCTGCAGATATAAAAAAAATAGGAATTGAATATTTTTATCAACTTTACAAATATGCTAGATTTCATATAAATCAGAAGGGTACACCTTGCACGGTTTCCATGGCAATGTCGGGATCAAAATGAAGATAGTTTTTAAAATATTTTTTTATATCATACACCATTATACCGACATGTATTCGTGAGTTACACCACCCCATTATACCGACATGTAGTCGGGATTCGACATACCGACATATATTCGTGAGTGAAGTTATTAATCCCAGAGCTCATGGCTGGGGTCCGTGTACACCCCAATTTTTATTTAAAAAATGAGGTTTTTGGCGGTTTTTTTCGTATATCAGTCTTTAAATGGATTTGTCACTAATCAAATATTAATTAAATCAGATGGCTTGCATACTATTCTCTGCCTTATGAAGAAAAAAAAAAGAAAATCATGTATGATAGAATCCCTTTATTCCCGTAGCGCCGGTTGAATGATCAAAAAAAAAACGTGAGGTGAATATAAACCCCAGTCATACGTTCGAAGGTAAAAAATGAGTTATGAGTTCTAGAGTTGACTATCCCGGAAAAAGTGAATGATACATATTTGGGGAAAAAACTGGTGCCAGACACTGAGCCTTTTATGTAATTTCTCAATAATTTGACCTGATAATTTGTAGTGGTAGAATATCGCAGTAATGTCACATTTCCTCTCTTGACTTACACTTGATCGGTTGCATATTCCGGTTTTTCCATTCTGTATCCTTCAATCAGGCGTTGATACTGTTTCTCGGCCTCCATACCGGGATAAGGAGTTTTTGCAAGAGTAAAAAACTCCCAGAGTACTATTCCAAATGACCAAATGTCTGACTGCGTTGAAAACACCCGATCCCTTATAGACTCAATGGCCATCCATTTGATAGGAAGTGGAGCGTCACCTCTCTTTTTATAATTATCGTCCTTGTACATTGTCTTAGCAAGACCGAAGTCACATATCTTGACGATATTATTCTCCGCCAAAAGAATGTTTCGCGCTGCAAGATCGCCGTGCAATACCTAATGATAGACAAACCAAAAACATGTTTATACTAGCTCAATAAATAGATTGATTGCACCATCTATGTGTAAGCTGTTTCAAATTGTGAAATAAAACAAGGACATTGTCAAACATTTAAAAATATTGTGTTCAGAAAAGTCCATAGTTCGCGGAGTGCCCTCCTTCAGTTTGTGAGTAGTCTTTCGCGGGACGCCGCGAGCACGGACGCTCGAGCGAGCACCCCCTTTATTCCCCCCTTCCCCCTTTACACCCCCCTTCCACGCAGGGCAACTCCTTCCGGCTTCTTCCTGCACTACTTGACCATTTCCTTTCATTCAGAACGCTTCTATTTCCTCAGGAAACTTCAAGGTTCCTTTTTTGCGGTAAGAGTCGAGTCGTAAACTGATTTACGCCCGCTTTATTTGAGACTCTAGTCAGTCATTTTCTTTCGACACTACGGGACTTTTTGACACGGCAAGAACGTAACAAAATACTCTTTTTCTCGCAACACTTCGGGCGTCCTTCGTGCCACGCGGCCCGCATTTTCCGGTTAGCCGTAAACAATACCATCTATAGCTGAATAACTATCATGTTTATTATATATATATATATATATATATCGAATAAATACTCAGCCTATTTTTTGTTATTTCGAGTGTTATGTTTCGTGTCTTCTTTTTCAATGGGCCACTTCAGAATCCGCGACTCCTGCGAAAAATCATTCTTCGACCCCTTCCTGTCTCACACCAGAATTCTAAGGCCTCCTCGAACATTGTATGGTCGTTCGAGCGGGATCGAGAAAGGTGAAGTGAAAGTTTTTTGTGCGATTCTCGGTGTTTTCGGGAAAGATTTCGGCTTCGTCCTCTATTTCGCGCGCGAACCCGCGATCTCGAGAACCGTTGGCCGGTACGCATCAGAGCCTGTCCTGCCGCTCTCACGCGAGTGCGCGGGCGACCACGAGGTCTCGGCCAGGCCCCCCAAGCACAGATGGCCCGAGTCGTGACGATGTTTCGCCAATTTTGTCTACTTCTGGCGCTAGTGAGCATAGCTTATCTCACTTGCACACTATTTCTGTTTCAGTCGCGCAACCCCTCCCCACTCGCCGCCGAACGAAAGTAGGAGCGGAGCCAAAACAGACTAAAATCTAAATAGTACGCCGGCGAGATTTAGTGTGTCCTTCAATGAACAGTTTTCGCCGGTCTTTTATGCGTTGTGTAATGCATTTATATTTTATTAAAAAGCACTGCGAGTGAGTGAAAATCCGTTACTTTTCCAACAATGATTCCGTATAGTACCCATCGAATTCGTGAAAACGACTATACAGGGTGGACCACGCAACGTGTGCACCTCTTTTACGACCAAAATATGCGTTGCACAAAAAAATGTTTTATACAAAAGTTACATGGTTTATAAGGCTACACTATGTGGTGCATTTATTTTTTTTATAGATGTAGGCGTTTCGAAGATTTGAAGGTCAACTTTATTTTTTCAAATGGAATGCTATATTTTTTATAGCGTAATATGATAGAGTATCGAATTCTGAGTAAAAAAGTATAGACCTTTATTAGCCCTAGAGTTAATAGCTAACGAGTAATTTCACTTTATTACTTTAAAATTTTCTTCACGTAATATCAAGTTGGAGATTCAAATCTACTACAAATTTCTGAATGGCAGTGTTTACATGACAGTTATTATCAATATGAACACATTTACCACATCACACACACTTATCATGATTCACAATCTTCTCAATGATTGTAATCCAGTATTAAAGTATCCTGCGGTGATTGTGCGTGATTATTATCAGAAAGATGAAAGTGAAAATGAATGAATGAATCTCCAACTTGATATTACGTGAAGAAAATTTTAAAGTAATAAAGTGAAATGACTCGTTAGCTATTAACTCTAGGGCTAATAAAGGTCCATACTTTTTTACTCAGAATTCGATACTCTATCATATGACGCTATAAAAATATAGCATTCCATTTGAAAAAATTAAGTTGACCTTCAAATCTTCGAAGCGCCTCCACCTATAAAAAATAAATGCACCACGTAGTGTAGCCTTATAAACCATGTAACTTTTGTATAAAACATTTTTTTGTGCAACGCATATTTTGGTCATAAAAGAGGTGCACACGTTGCGTGGTCCACCCTGTATATGTTAATAGTATATTGTTTATTACTTAACGGGTGGTCAAATCTTAATGTGGACACTAATTATGATTAATGCTTTGTGGTTTATCATCATCAAAGCAACTATTAGAAACATGTGTTAATCACGTGGAAAAGTAAAAACTCAGTGAGGGCTCCATCCGTTGATTTCACGATTATCGACGATTACTTTGGTTATTCAGCCCGGCATCATATCATTAATCTGACTTAGAATAAAAAATGTGCTTAATATTTAACACCTTAAAATGAAAAATGTGCTTTATTTATTATACTTGGCACTACAGTAAAACCTCGATTATCCGAACCTCAATCATCCGAACCCTCAATTATCCGAACGATGACTTAGTTTATCCGAACGCTCAATTATCCGAACGTTGGCGCAAAAGATACATTGTTGCTCGCTGCCACCGCTGTGAACAACAATGTATCTTTGCGAGAATCGCGGGCATGCAACGGCGCATATCGAGCGTGTTGAAACGCGCTTTGTTTCATCGAGCGTTGTTAGTCCGCTTACGGAGATTCCTCGCGCAGTTTTAATATATTTCTCACAGCGCGCAGATAGAAATGTGAATGCCGAATTGTTCCTTTTTCATTATAATTTCGTTTGTTACTTAATTTGTGCCATGGCTTCAACGTCGAGTCCTTTAACTTCCAAGCGGAAACGTAATGTTCTTACGGTGGAAAAAGAATTGGGAATCCTGTCGAAGTTAGATAAGGGCGAAACTAACGCATCTCTAGCACTTCTTTATGGTGTCGGAAAAGCAACAATCACCGATATAAAAAAAAATCGAGAGGCTCTCACAACATTTGCGTCTACGATGGATAGTGGTGACGGAGTGAAGAAAAGAAAAGTGATAAAAAATGCGAAACATCAAGAACTGGATAATGCTGTTTCAACGTGGTTCATACAAAGACGTAACTTGGGAGAACCGATTTCTGGCCCACTCTTGTGCGAGAAATCCCTCGAGTTGAATAAAAAACTTGGTGGATCAGAAGATTTCAAGGCCAGCGCTGGTTGGCTTCACAATTTCAAGTCGCGGCATGGAATACGTGAACTACAAATTCAAGGCGAAACATTATCGGCGAATTCAAGTGCGGCTGAACAATTCAAGAAGACATTTCAGTCGTTTTTGGACGAAGAAGGGCTTTCCCGCGACGATGTCTATAATGCAGACGAGACCGGTCTTAACTGGAAATCGCTGCCAAGGAAGTCGCTTGCATCTCGCCAAGAATCTGCCGCACGGGGTTTCAAGGTGTCCAAAGAAAGGGTGACAGGTATGGCGTGCGCTAATGCCGCTGGGACTCATAGATTGCCATTGCTGCTAATTGGAAAATCCAAGAAACCGCGGTGTTTCAAGAACGTCACAAACTTACCTGTGACCTATAAAGCGCAAAAGAGCGCCTGGATGGACGCGAAATTATTCGTCGAATGGTACACAAGCGATTTTATAAAAACCGTAAAGAAGTGGCGACAGGCTCATAAAAAAACTGGTAAAGTGCTGCTTCTCTTAGATGATGCACCGTCACACCCATCCGCCGAAGCTCTAAATTCGTTCGATCCGGACTTTCAAGTGATGTATCTCCCGCCAAACGTTACGTCTTTAATCCAACCTATGGACCAGGGTGTCATCGAAAAACTGAAAAGAATGTACCGGAAGCAAGTTCTGAGACGACTTCTGTTAGACGATGACACTGAAGGTAGCGTCGTTGCGTTCTCGAAGGCACTAAACCTGAAGCATTGCTGCTATATGATAGCCGATGCATGGGATTCTTTGACCGAAGACAATCTACGAAATGCTTGGAAGAAATTGTGGATCCTTCCTGAAGAGCCGGAAGTTGAAGAAGAGAGTGTTAACTCGGAGAAAAACGATCTCGACGAATTCGTTGACTTATTCGGCAGTATTCCAGGATTCACGGACTGCGATAAAGACGATGCCGTGGGTTGGTTAAACCACGACGCTAATGATCCTGGGTATCAAATTTTAGACGATGATGAAATTGTTTCATCAATAAAAAATCAAGATGACGATCACGACAACGACAGCAGTAGCGACGAAAGCGTGGATGCACCGAAGAAACCTTCGCATGCGGAGGCATTTGCCGCTTTTGAGACGGGTCTCGAATGGTTCGAGAGACAAGAAGAATGTTGCCCAACGCAACTTCTCCTTCTCAAACGGCTGCGAGACTTAGCCGCTCAAAAACACGTTACAGCCGTTCGTCAATTAAAAATTGACGATTTTATAAAAAAAAATATAAAAGAAGCATTCGACTTTTTTCAGGTGTTTAATATATATATATATCAACGTTAATATGTATGTCAAATTTTAATATATATGTATTGTGACGTGATGTCACAAGTTTAGAGCGAAAGCCCGTGTGACCACGCTCGGGCTTAGTCTCCGCCACGCACTTCACTTGAAATATCGAATTGTTAAAATTAAGGATTAGTAGTAAGGATATTTTTATATAGACTTCGCGATAATCCTTCCGCCCCCCCCCCCAAACCCCTCTACAACGACCCGCACGCACGGGCCACGCGGACTGTCGGCTAGGGCCACGTCAGCCCGGTATTCAACGAGACCGTCATAGTCCGCGCCATCTCGCGGCATCAGGAAACTTCAGCCTCGCTCTCCGGAGCCCTGCTACAGCCATCTCCCGAGTCACCGTACAAACGAGGTACACCCGAGCCAGAGTCTCTCGCGCGGCCTGGCCGGCCGGCGCATTTACCGGTCGGGGAGCTGATCGACTCGGGAATCGATCGACGGGGACGGCCGGAAGACCGAGCCACGGCGATCGAGCCAAAAATCCATACGAGGTCCGCCATCTAAAGAAAAATTGGGACGAGACGAGGAAGCCAGCCGCGTGGTCGGCCATTCAGTTCTGTAGCGTGGTGACGAGCACATACGAGCGAGCAAAGAAAGCGATTAAAAAGTACAGAAAAGGAAAGAAGAAAAAGGGGAATAATCTAATAGAGCGAGAAAGGAAAAGGAGAAGCGAGCTTCCATTCCGACATCTCAAGTCTGTCTCCTTTCTTTTGTTTTCTTTCGAGAGCGCCAGGAACGCCGCCAAATAAAATCAGTGCGGAAAAAATGGTATCGCTTGGGCGACTTTGAGTTGTCCCTCATTCCCCACCCGTGTTAATCCCCGATCGCCGTCCCTTTCCAGCGCCTCGCCGAATTTGTAACTGTAAAAGAAGAACTGTAGAATAACTACGACAAGCCGTTATATCGCGACACCGTAAACCAAGTAAAAGGAATTGCGTCGTTAAGGAAATTTGTAAAAAGGTGCGTGGTGGATTCCCGTCGTCCCGCGAAAAGACCCCCCCTCGTGTGCGCGTAGCCGTGGCCATCCCCCGTGAGGCTCTGGTCGCCGGCCGAAAAGAGTCGTTTTCGTTTATTCTTCATTTATTAAATAATTTTCTTTTGGCGTGAAACAATTTAGTCGTGGTCCGGAAATTAAGAGGCCATAATGTTCGGAGAACCCCGTCGGGCCCCGATACCCTGAGATATTTTCCTTTTATTTTCTGTTATTTGACACAGAGTCTCGTGCGAAGCCCACAAAGTTCGTTTATTTCCTTTTTCTTTTCACTTGCGTACCCGGTAAGCCGCGTTGCCCGAGAAAGGCTGGCGCCCAACAATAACACGTAGAACGGGTAGAGAGAATCGAGTAGGGAAGTTGCGTGTACCGAAACCCGTTTAGTTCGAGTCAGTATCATCTGTATTATATCATTATCAAAGTTATCGAGCAGTATTCTTTTGTGTGTATATCGAGTCGTTATTTTCATTTAGTACTTATTCTTGATACTATCACGCTATTAATAAAAGTTTAATTATTGTCGTTTACTTTATTATTTTGTTTTATATCGAGTCAACTAATTCTTTTTTTTGTTAATAATTAAAATTTGATTTATCTATCTTTTTTTTCGGTGCACTACGTTTTCTTTGATCCTGTTCCCCCCTCCCTCCGCCTACATTAACACGCGATACCCGTGACAGTATGTACTCTTTTTATGTAAAAAGGTGTTGTTTATGATCTCGTCCCAAAAAACCCACGTTTCGATTGTCCGAACTTTTGATTATCCGAACTAGTCTGGGTCCCAATTGGTTCGGATAATCGAGGTTCTACTGTATTTAAATAGTTCACCACAGCATGCAGATTTGCAGTAATTTCGTCTTGTTTCGATAATTCGGCTCATTTTTAGAGGAGTATGGTGTAATATTCATAAACGTATAGGGAAATAAGCCGAAGTAAATTTAAAACACATTGTAGTATTTAAGTTTTGGCTCTGACTCTACTTTTTAGGCGCGGAACGAGAGGGGAAAAGTGCGCGAGTGAAACAGAAATAGTGTGCAAGTGAGATAGCTGTGCTCACTAGCGCTCCGAGTAGACAAAATCTGCGAAACATCGTCACCACTCTGGCCACGGCAGCTTGGGGGGGCCTGGTCTCGGTCTTCTTTGTGCCGATCTTCGTGGCTCGATCAAGCAGCGACCCAGTGCTTGTGCACCTCACGAGTCCTTGGTGACTTCGGACGCTTCGCGAACCAGTCCGCGTGCGCCTCACGCGTCTTCGGTGATTTCAGACGCTTCGCGAACCAGTGCGCGTGTGCCTCACGAGTCCTCGGTGCCTTCGGACGCCCCGCGGTTTAGTGCGCATGTACAGTACAAGTTTTCGTTTCTCGAACATGTCGCGCAAAGTGCGCGTTCTCGTACGAGTCTTCGGCGATCAGAGGCTTCACAGTTTAGTGCGCGCTCTCGTACGAATGATGGTACCTTTTCGGACACTTTGCGCCATCGTTCGCGCTCGTTCGAGTTTCGTTTTTCTGATACTTTGCACCGCGCGCGAGGCTCGTACGAGTTTCGGTGTGTTTTCGGACGTTTCGCGCCGTACGTCCTTTAGCGAGTCCATCATTTTTTCCGACGCTTTGCACGCTCATGCATTTTTTATTGTTTTTTGTCGAATGCTTGGCGCTTCTCGCGCTCGCGAGTTTTCGGTTCTAAGGATGGTTCGCGCCATACGTCCTTTCGCGAGGTCGTCATTTTTTCTGACACTTCGCCTGCTCGCGAGTTTTTCATTTTTTTCGAACGCTTCGCGCTCTGCGCGTTTGCGAGTTTTTCGTTTTTAAGGATGCTTGGTGCCGTACATCGTGTCGCGAGTTCGTCGTTTTTTCTGGCGTTTGTTCATTCGGACGGTTCGCGCCGTGTGCGATCTGCGAGTTTCTCGTTTTTTCTTTCGGACGCTTCGCGCCGTGCGTGATCTCGTGAGTTTCTCGTTTTTTCTGTCGGACGCTTTGCGCCGTGCGCGCTCGTGAGTTTCGGACGCTACACGCTGGACGTGATCTCGTAGATTTTTGTGTTTCGAATTTCTACGTTATCATGACGAGCAACGTTGCTAAAATAGAGCGTTCTATCGCCGGCCTCCAAAGCACATTCCAATGCATCGCCGGCCTAGCGGAGATAACAAACGACGCTTCACCGCAGTCCGTAACCCGGACCCTCGACTTAACCCGGCTCCAGCTTCTAGAGATGAATTGGTCACGCTTCCTACGCGAGCATGAACTCTTCCTTGACATGAATTATGAGAATCTCGCAGACCAAGAATATTTCAAGGACCCGTCGAAGCCAGATGCCAGCAGGCATACGAAGAAGCCAAGGTCGCTCTCCTTACAATCAAGGAACACTTCGAGCGGGTTGGACCAACCGGTGCTAATCTCGCTGAGATGTCAGCCATCGGTCAGGCTTCAACCCTGACATTCAACTTCCAACCTTCGACGGCGTATTCCACGCTCGCTATGAGAATAAGCGACTTCTAATCAACTCGCAGCTGGATCATCTCTTGGTGATGCCTTGCATCACACTGCGATCCGCGAAGACACTAAACATGCTGATCAATACCACCAGCGGGATTCTGAACGCTTTGCCGGCGTTGGAGGTTCCGGCTGATCAGTGCGGTACGTTCCTGGTGCACTTCATTGTTTTACGCCTCGACTACCATCTTCGAGAGCAGTGGGAGGTTAAGCAGGACGCTTCGACCATCCCGGCAACCCTTCCGCAACTTCGCGAATTTCTCGTGACGCGAGCTAGGACACTCGAGAGCATCGAGGCCAGCTTTGCGGCCACTTCAACGAGACCAACGGCGCAGACTTCTTCATCTAAGGCCACTTCGTCAAGACCATCGTGCCCGTCTCTAACAAGGAAACCGTTTCCGGTGTCCCGCTCCTGATTCATTTATTTTTGAATATGTTATTCTTCATCGAAATTTAAGAGACAAGTATTTTTTTATCGGCAGAAAAAAAGTTTTAAGGGGTGAAACTCCACCTCAAAGTTAGGCATCCTCCGAGTGATTATTGCAGTTTCGCATAGTTCCAATCAAGATATTAGAATGAAACCAATTCGAGAAGAATGCTTCTGGCGAATAATGAAAAATGCGCCTTTTCCAGTTCCGAGGGGGTGAATAGGGGTAAATCTATAGGGGTTGAAAGTCAAAAAATTCGTGTAACTCGGAAACTTTTTTTTTATCTCGATAAAACCGATTGCACTCGAAAGAGCTTGAAAAAGTAGAGAATACGGGTTTTTGCGTTTTTCGAGAAAAAAGCTTTTGGGGGTGACTATCCCTGTATAATACCATTTCCGGTGTTCCCCTCCGATTTCAATCATTTTTGGATATGTTGTTCTTCATCGAAATCTAAGAGACACGTACTTTTTTTATCGGCGGCAAAACAGTTTTGAGGGGTGAAACGCACCCTCAAAGTGTCTTTTGCAGTTTTGCACATTTTCATTCAAGATAGTCGAATGAAACAAATTCGACGATAATGCTTATGGCGAATAATAAAAAATGCGCTTCCATCAATTCCGAAGGGACGAATTGGTAGAAATTTATAGGGGTTGAAAGTCGAAAAATTTTCAAAAATCGATCCATTTTCGAATGCAAATCAATTCATTATAATAAAACGAATTGTGTTTATGGTTTATAATTGTTAACCTTTTAACCCGCATAGGTGTCAAAAAATGTATGCCGTCCAAATAGGAATACGTCTATTTTGAGTCATTCGCAATGAGATTGAACGATTTGCGTCACGTCAATTTCAATGAAAAACACCTTCGATCAAAGGGAACAAAATCGGATAAGGGAGCACCAGACTCCCAGCACCCAGACCAGATAAGGGTAGTTCGTCCTGGGACGATGTTTCTCCGGAAAATCAAGAACAGGTATCTCCTACGTTATGTAAGTCTATTAAATTTAGATAGTTTTGATAGAATGAAAAAGAATCGATTTTTGAACATTTTTCGACTTTCAACCCCTATAAATTTCTACCAATTCGTCCCCTCGGAATTGATGGAAGCGCATTTTTTATTATTCGCCATAAACATTATCCTCGAATTTGTTTCATTCGAATATCTTGAATGAAAATGTGCAAAACTGCAAAAGACACTTTAAGGGTGAGTTTCGCCCCTTAAAACTGTTTGGCCGCCGATAAAAAAAAGTACGTGTCTCTCCGATTTCGATGAAGAACAACAATCCAAAAATGAACGAAATTGGAGGGGAACGCCGGAAACGGTATTATACAGGGGTAGTCACTCCCAAAATGTTTTTTTTTTCGAAAAACGCAAAAACCCGTATGTTCTACTTTTTCAAGCTCGTTCGAATGCAATTGGTTTCATCGAGATAAAAAAAAACAGTTTCCGACTTACACGAATTTTTTTACTTTCAACCCCTATAGATTTACCCTTATTCACCCCCTCGGAACTGGAAAAGGCGCATTTTTCATTATTCGCCAGAAGCATTCTTCTCGAATTGGTTTCATTCGAATATCTTGAGTGGAACTATGCGACACTGCAAGAGTCACTCGGAGGGTGCCCAACTTTGAGGGTGAGTTTCACCCCTTAAAACTGTTTTTCCGCCGATAAAAAAAATACGTGTCTCTTAGATTTCGATGAAGAATAAAATATCCAAAAATAAACGAAATCGGAGGGGGACACCGGAAACGGTTTCCTTGTAAGTTCGAAGGTGTTCTCCGTTCAAGCGAAGCCCCGCGTCACTTCTAAGGACGAGACGCTTGATGCGATTACGGTTGCTGCCATCAATGCCAAGACACCTTTTCAAGCAGCCGGCTCGGCCCTGCAATGCTGTCATTATTACCTCGGTTCACACTTAGTGTCATCCCATGCGCTCTTCAAAAAGAAAGCACCCAAGGAGAGACGGTTGATCGCCGAGCAGCGCCGGTTGTGTTCCAACTGCCTCGGGCTTCCGCTTAAGGCTTCATCTTCATCTCTCGGAGATTCCTTCTCGGCAGCAAGGCGCTTCCTTCTTCAACTTCAACGCCGGCTTTCAGCAAATGCCCCGTACCGAGAGCTATACCATGGGTTTTTTTCGCGAATATGAAGATTGGACTCACAATCGCGAAGTTCATTCATATTATATATATATATAATAAACATTCATCCTATTTTTCGTTACCTCAAGTGTTACGTTTCGTGTATTTTTTTCAATGGGCCACTTCAGAATCCACGACTCCTATGAAAAATCATTCTTCTACCCCTTCATTTTTCATACCTTAATTCTAAGGCCTCCTCAAACAGTTTGTATTTATTTTTGCTTCTTTATGGAGCGTGAGATATATTTATAAAAACTATAGCATGGAAACGGCGGCTATGGAAAACCGAAGTGTTAAATGAATCTACTCTTTACATACGTTCCACCACCAATCCTATCCAGAATCTGTTGAATTAGATCATGTATTATAATATTCGAGGGACATGGGGTGATTCTATTCGTACGTGACTGGGGATTTTACTTATAGCTGAGTAACATGGACAGGGGAGCTCGGACAGGCTTGCTCCGTATGCCTGGCGGATTATATTTTTATCCGTTGCACGTATATTGTATATTAATTGCAATCGATTTATTTATTTTTAATCGTAATTTTGTAAACCTCCTACAATATATGAGCAATATATTTTTGATCAATTTTTGTCACGATTTGTTATGCATTTGTCCGTACCGGAAGTGAACATTTGTACTGGAAAATGTGAAATTAAAGAACATACTATTTTGTGGTTTACTTACTTTCCTCTGGCTGAGATATTCCATTCCACGAGCTACTTGGAATGCCCAGGACAATAGATCCTGGGTACATATTGGTTTAAGGTTCTGATCTTTGTAGTCACCATGATAGTTAGAACGCCAGCCTGGCTGAGTGGAATCGTTACTGAGGACGCAGCCGTCTGGTGATGCACTGATACTCAGAGAATCGGTAACGCTTGAGTACGTAAGCAATTTGGGGCTCGGGTTGTTGTTATACGAGACGGTGCTACCACTGCGGGAAAATAAGAGTGCCGCGTATTTAACTCTGCTGTACCCAGGTTCATACGGTGACAACAATAACATATAAAAAAAAAACAATTTTTTTGTTACAACCACAGACCGCATGCACCAGTTTCGTTTGTTGGTGTTAGAAGACACAGGTATTCGAGTGCCCAACCGAGGACAAATCAGCCGAAGAACATGAAATTAAGTTGAAAGAATAACATTTATTAGTCCACTAATGTTAAAGAACTAATTGAGCAATAAAATAAGAAAAAGAAGATGATTCAATGATTCACTCCCTCATAATATAATAATTCGCTATACATAATATCTAATCGATATATGTCTCTTTATTAACTCGAAAAAATAAGCTCGCACGAAAAATACGTTGCATTAATAATGAAATAACAGCTCCCATCGAAATCACAGCCGCAATGCAGCTTGCGCGCACAACAACAATTACGCATTCTGTCAGTATATCCGATTCTCTCAACAGTAGCATTCGTGTTGATTATAACCAGAACTTTGGTTCGGTTTTTACTGTTATTCAACTTTAAATGACCTCAGTCTGATGAATTGAAAAATTTTAACGAATTTTCGCAATAACGCAGCCCTTCGTCTTACAAAAGTAATGTAAATACGGAAGCATTTTTTTGCGGATCATCTGCAACCAGTGAACATAGGAAATGTTTCTTTTCCTTTAAATGATGTGAAACAGAAATATATAGTACCCGTTATTCAACTATATGCCTTGTAATTGACTGGAAGTGGATGTGGCTGATTGTGGATTTTGTGTAATTAAAACACAATTAGCATGCATCTTGCACTCATTAGCCGCATATAGTACGAGTGAAGTTGTGCGCAAGCTTTTTTAATGGCAATGTTTGTAAATTATAGCTTAGACTTATCTTCAAAGCAAAACCAAAAAAAACACGATTTATGTAATACATAAAATGTAATTAAAATTTCATTTGCTTTGATTTATCTCAACCTTCAAAAGTATCATTCTATATAAGTGAAGTATAATAATCGCGACGGTTCGCCAAGCCAAACTCTCTATTTATACCTAGAAAAATGTCACCATTTTTTCAGTGATTTTTTAAACGCCGTAACTTCGTGAAAAATGGTCGTATCGGGAGAAAAAAAAGCATTTTGAAGCTTGAAATCTCTAATTTAAGAATCTCGCAGACAAATTTTGTTTAAGCATCACGCTTGGCGCTGTTAAGACACAGCGCGAGAAAAAAATTTTCGATTTTTTTTTTTCAACATCGTGGGTTAAAAAAAATGTTCTTGGCTGAATCAATGCTTGGGTCTTTTAGCCTGGTTCTTTAGCTTCAATTTGGTATTTTTTTGCTCTCTGTACGACCATTTGTCGCTGATATCGCCGATTGAATGAAAAGTCAGCTTTTTTTCGATCATCGATATCTCATGAACTAATAATCGTACAGCGAACGGAAAGTGGGTTTCGGAAACTTGAATAACTCCTCTATAAGTTCCTTTCGGTATTTAAGAGGATTTTTTTAAGCTCAATATTGATTTTAAAAAGTACAAAAAAATGACTTTTTCCGTCGTTTTGGAAAGACCACCACATCTTTGCAAATATTGCGAAAATGTCAAATGTTCCCAGGTTTTTTTTTAGCTCAATACATGCCCAAAGACTCTGTAAAATTTAAAATGGATCGGTTAAACCATTTTTTACCCGAATCGTCAAAGTTTTATCAAAAATTGAAGGAGCACTTTTATTGCTCCTTAAACGTCAATTGATGATGGTTAAGATTTTAAAAAATCGTTATTTTTCTCACAATTTTGCATTAACCACTCATCAAATCTCGAAAAAAAAGGTGGGTCGGTGGGTGTGTGCGGCGTCACCAACCGAGCGACTTGAGGTTCGGACAAATGCCGTCTCACCATGATTGGATAGAAGAAAAAAAATCGGAAAAATTAGAGCGTTTTTTTCAACATTAAAATGCATTGTTTTGAAAAAAACTGTTTTATTTTATGACAAAATTTGGTAGTTTCGAAAAAAAACTGTTTATTTTAAATGCTTGAGAGCTTTCGAAAAAGTCATTAAAAAATCGTATAGCGATGCGTGTAAAAAGATGTATGAAGATTCGCTTGGGGGGTATCAACTTAATTTAATGCAATTAATTTTAACTCGATAAATTATGGCATGCGAACAAAAAAATCGCGGCAACACTGAACAGATGATGATTTCATAACATTTTCTACAGATTTTAAATTCTTTAAAAAAAATTTCAAATTTTTTTTTTTGACATTTGATGAATAGTTAATGAGAAATTGTAAGAAACATAACAGAATTTTCTTTTTCAAAACTTGGAATTTTTTTCGAGATTTGATGTTCATGCAAAGTTGTGAGAAAACAAGGAAATTTTAATCTAACCTAACTTCCGTTGCGTCCACAGCCGTCTTAAGCTACACTAGACCGCATTTGCCGAGGGTACGAGGAAACTGTGGATAACTGGTACCGGTACACTTCTGATTCACTAGCGCACATACTTTTACTCAACTATCTGCACCAAAGTATCAGAAGTATTGGTCTTCCGCTCACTGGTTTATGCGCTAGCGGGTGTACGGCTAAGGGGTGGCCGCTCCGAGTATTGACCATGCACAATGCTGCGTAACTCTAAAATATCTAAATCTAAATCGAAAAATATCTAAAAAATCTGATCTACAACGAGTCATTTTAGAAGAATAGAACAACTCAAAAGCTGGTGGAATCCATGCTTAGAAGACTAGAGGCAATAATTGAAGCTAAAGAAAGGCAGACAAAATATTAATTAGAATGTACAACTGAGATTATGTAGTTTTTGAATATAATGGTAAATGTACGAATACTTTATTGGTCTCAAATTCTTGTATTTTTTGCATAACTCTTTTATTACGCCTATTAAAAAATTCTCCGTTTGCAAATTATCTCGTTACCAAGTGGAATATTAAACTAAATAGTTGTTGTATGTGTATCAATTGTGCCTATAAAGTTATTGGAAAAAAATGTGTACGTACAGTGATTAAAAGAAGCTTCTATTGACGAAAGCGGAGGATACGCTTCTCACTCGACTATGAGAAAAAAGCTTTGAAAATGTGCAAGCAACCGACAGCGCAGCGCAATAGCCAGTGTGCCAACTTTATAAGCACGCCCAATCGCTAGTTCGCCTTTCGCTGCCGGCTCTTTTTTTATATTAATATAAGTACTCATTATTTATATTTATAAACGTCCGTTATTTATATTTAAAACTAATAGAAATTGTTTCAACGGAGACATTATAATTATGGTTTTTTTCCCCCGAAACCTTTTAACTTTTAATCAAAAATCGTTTCATTCGGGCATATTGTTCTCAAAATATTTTACAGTTATAATCATTTCACGTAAGTATGTACCAAACTATGCGTTGCTCTAAAACACGGCTAAAAGTGTGAAAGACGAGCCTCACTCCAAAAAGAAATGAGTTTTCTTGCTGTATTTTTACCTCCTGAAATGTTTGCCAGTAAAAAAAGATCGTGGTTCCATAGGAACAGAAGTTTGAATGATTTTTAACTACATTATTTATAATGTCTATATTCTCATAGGAAAAAAGTTACAACGATTTTTAACCTTACGTAAAATGTTTTGTTTCTTTTTTACGTTAGGTCAATTATAATCTGATAAAGGATTTTAAACATTTGCAGATACACATCCGCAGAATATCGCATAGACAGCCAAAATTTCGTGCTAATATTCTGGGGTGTGCGGTACACAAGAGAATCACGCAGATGGTACTCAAGTACCACCTACGTGTGTGTAAAACTGTGTAAGTTTTATTCAAGCGAGTATTTGCATTTGATAAGCATATTACGAAGTACTTCAATATAATGGCGAGATTGCTTACGCTGGGATAAAATAATACCGTAAAAATTAAAACTTCTTTTTTAAACCATTGGATTTTTTTTATGGGCAACCGTCCATTTTTTCACTGCAAACGACTCAGGTCGTAAATATACATTGAAAATTTGCGGTTTCACTATTTTCGGGGTGCGGTTTCTGCCTCCTACACTTTCATAAACAAATATTTCGAATACGACGTATACTGCTTTCCGAAAAACATCTGATAGTGCACAGGTGTATTCTTCGGATGGAGTCGCGATAGCGATATTATCATACTCATTGATGAAATAAGAT
The DNA here is from genome assembly GCA_963932345.1 of Ophion ventricosus. Lineage (NCBI taxonomy): Eukaryota > Metazoa > Arthropoda > Insecta > Hymenoptera > Ichneumonidae > Ophion > Ophion ventricosus. Next base: position 24,750,804 of record OZ010719.1, read on the forward strand.
GCATAAAAATATATACCATTTGAAAACATGAAAGTGTGGTAGAGACATTAGTTTACCTATAAGATCAGTTTTAATATTAGCTGCGTTTGAGAAAACGAAACATGTGGGTTTCAATTCGAAGGAACGAAAGATACCAAGATATCTCGCAGAGACGTAGATGTCACGTCTTTCCGCAAGCACCCAACCGACCAGGTGAACCCCGCCAACGCTGTCTTAATCCTCAGTGAGATTACATATCCATCCCAAAAAAATGCATACAACAGGAATACGACGTAGACACTGTACGCGAGAAGGATCCTATTGACACAAGGAAAAAGGAAGAGTTTGAAAGACCCGCTTTCTAATCCGAACGGGACCCGAGAACATTTCGAACTCGCTCCCACGGAAATTTATGTGTATCGGAAATCCTCGGATTACGAGGTTGGTCAACGCATGCAGTTTATCATAAAAAATTCGTAGCGTAGCGTTATCTTAAAACCTTTAGCCATAAGAACAAAACCGCGCAACGACTCGAACGATACCCAAGTTCCGATCTTTTACAAACAAATGTCCAAATACTCTGCGCTCTAAAATATGTACTCACTAGAAGAAAAACCCCTGATCTAGAAAACCGACCCAGTCGTAAAATCTACATGATAAGCACTTCACGCGCTCTTAATCCTTGGTCAATAAGCGGCATCCCACGATATACGTTTCGTCGCGAACAAGGCCCCTTTTCCTCTCTATATTTTTCTAACATTCCACATAAGGAAATGTGCTGCCATTGGAGCAGCGATTGCGGCTATCATAGCCTATATCCAATACTAATCCCACAAACTTCCCCTATGCTCCATCTCGACCAATCATGCGAGTCGACCTATATCTTTATGTCCTATCCACCAATCCTTAGAAAACGCACCACCAAAAAACTCCCTCTCCCAAATGCTCCTTCTCCCACAAATTCAGCTTCTCCAAAAACTCCCACATCGTAGAAGAAAAATCTTCAACTCAGTCGAACAACATCCTTCAACGACTCAACAGTTCTCCCACGACAGCTTCCATCGATGTTAGTTCTTTAACATTCAGTCTCCTGATAGATCTCCGTATTTTTATATATCAATCTTTATTTTTTTATATACAAGTCTTAACGCGATTTTTGAACGAACTCTACGAATCTTAAATCATATTTCCATTTGTAAAATTTCCATTCTCGGTCTGCGATACGTATATATATATATACTAGAGTTCGCATCATCGTAATCTTTCTGTACGTGCTACCATCCACTATATCACCGAGCGTACCTGGCCCACCAGCGAAGGGCCCTCATTTTTACGACCGACCGCTGACACTCCTGCGAACGAGTCTACACCGCACCACCGACAATTACAAGCAATATATCTATATATGTATATATTTTTCCTCCATTCTATGTATTCCCAAAATTGATAGGATTAACCAGATTGGCTAATTCTAATAAAACACGAGTCAATCGAACACGAATCTAACTAATCATTTCATGACATTGAATTATCGCGTAAATCCCTTAATTCCATTCTTTAGCACACACTACCCCTTTTTACCTTCATCCCGTGCTATTGCGCTAGGTATAGGCAACAAAGAGGGAAACAAATAATTATGCTCTCATCCCTTCCGGATGTGACATGGAAGACATTTTTTTAAAATATTTCGATCGTGGGTTTTCGGTGGAACGATAAATAATCTATATTATGTTGCTGAGATGCCGTCGACTAACAAAGTATTGGGCCTATGCATAATTCCGTAGCGAAAATCGAGTAAATTTCAAACGCACAATATTTACCAAAAAGCGATTTTAATAAACTATTATAAATATATTCCATTCTGTTCAACGACTTTCTGCCATTTCTCCACGAGCTTTAGTATTCCTCTTCCATAGAAGTCCTGAGATCTTTGGTCAAAGAAGTCATCCAAGTAGTTTTTGAGGACGTCCAGAGAACTGAAGGTTTCATTATTCAAACTGTTCTGTTGCGCCCGGAACAAGTGAAGTCTGAAGGTGCAAGGTCCGGACTATATGGCACCAAAACATCCCACCCAAGCCGCAATAACCCTCACCAGGTCTTCAGAGAAACGTGAGGTCTAGCGTTGTCCTGGTCACCCATCCCAAACAAACAATATGCCCTTTCAGTTCGTCAATTCGGGCCGCTTTTGATCGATTGCTCGCTTTAATTTGGCCAGCCGTAAGCAGTACTTGGTCGAATCAATAATTTCGTTGGGTGGCAGTAGCTCATAATAGAAGATTCCTTCCCAATCCCACCAGATACAGAGCATGACCTTCTTCAGGTGTAATCCAGCCTTTGCGACCATCTGAGCAGTCTCCCCGAGCTTTGACCATGATCTTTGTCGACTGACATTGTTCTAGACAATTTTTACATTGACTTTATCGATGTGAAAATATAATTAAACTTCCAATACGTCACGGATCTTGATGGATACTTTTTCAAAATGTCGCCATAGGTTTCAGCTTTCACTAAATATGCGATATTTCACATGTTTGACGCATGTGAGAGCGGAGAAACAGCTGCGAACGACATCTCTCGGAATTTCGCTACGGAACTATGCATAGACCCAATAGAATAAAGAGCGCCAAATACCATTAAATACTGACTACTTCTGTACTTTTCCAACATACATGACCATTTAAATTACGGATCTAAACAAATCGTAAGTGAGACAGGATCATCTTCGGCCGCATAAAATATTAGTATTGTTGGTGTGATAAAACTTTGAATCGTAAATGTGCAATATTTACCTGTTATTACTGCCGATGCTGGTAGTTCTTGTGAGTATTTCGAGTCCAATAGAGGGGTCAAATTTATCGCTAGCCGGATCTATTTGGTTGATAAAGTCCCCGCGATGCCTGAGTAGATAATTGTGCAGATTGCCGAAGCGGCAATACTCTACTATGACCAGCAGCTCGCCTGTAACAATCCGGATTATACTTAGGTGTTGTGTCCCACGTTGGATTAGTAAAGATCTAGCGTTGGAGTGTTTCTTCTAAACGGATTACATTTCGACCCAAACAAACAGTGAGCTACACACTATTCGTCGTTCAACAGAGGGAACGGCACGGTGGATGAGACACTGTGTCTTAAGAAGTTGATTAAATAAAGGCAAATGACTTAATTGACTGGCTTTTTAGAAATCCCTCTAAGAGTGAAAATAGGTGTTTTTATATTTTAATTGTTTTATGGGAAGCACTTTGAAAGACTATTCCGATCCTTGGAGAATAATATCAGAAAGAGTAATCCATACAGTATTTTAGTATTATGGTTTTTTTAATGATTATTAATTCTATAATCTAGAGGCCAATGTATTTAAATCGATAATAAAGACGAATCATTTCGTGTAAAAGAAACGGGTTTGCACATAGAAAATTTCGGGGTATTCAGATCCTTTCAAAAAGGATTCCTGGAAGAATGATGCCTGGCAAAATTTTCAACGATCTTTTATAAAAATATCCCATCCCTGTGAAAAAATATTGTACAACTATATATTTCCTATAAAATTTAAAAGAAAATTAAAGCTGAACACTTTAAGTGATTATTACTTAGCACAATTCTAAAGTGATTCAAACATACATACATCTTTATATTTTGATGTGTGGGTCAGTGCTGTCGATAATAAAGATATCATGCAAGGTGAGTTTTATTCACGCGCTTGGAAGTAAACTTCGCTGCAGGTCGACGAACTATATCGGATGAATACTTTTAGAATAACATGACTAATAGATACGTAATGTTACCAATATTATGCATGTGTAAGTGTCTCTTTTAATATTCATTATTCTTAGGCCGAAATAGAAATAAGTAGAGATAGGATACGAAGCTCGGGCAATATCTAGCATTTTAGGAAACTTCATATTTCTGCTCGTATGTGTGAAACTTGCGCGTAACGGCTACAGTTTATTTCCGCTTGTGGAATTTTCTTTTTACTTTATTTTATCTAAGATATATTAAGAAGAACCTGATAAAATGCATTTTTCCTTCCAAAACAATAGTGGCGCGCGACACGGTTAACAATTACAAGGAAGCTGAAGTAAATCCTGAATGTGAAACAGCTTCATTAGGTTTATCATTATCTGACTCATTTTTTTATATATATAATTTTTAGGAAATGTGATTACGAGTATGTTTTAGTATGTGGAAAACGGTCGTTTTAACTATATGTCTTTTTTTTATATGTATATAGAAATCGTGATTTTCACAATAGCCTCGGTACGTAACCCCTAATACAATATGGCCTTGACACTCATTTCTGACATACACATGAATCAAATTTGCAACATGCACCCGAGCGTAGCCGAATGAAAAATATAATATAATACAAAAATTAAACCATTTATTACGTAGATTTTTTTTGTCTCCGCAAGATGTACTTTTCCTTTCTATAATTTCATGTATGTTGAGTATTCTAGCATATTCTCGCACTGTCTGGTACGTTTGAATTGAATCTCGTGCTTATAAAATCTCGCTTTGAGGCTATGCAAATTCTGTGCATATACTATCGAACAATTGTAAAGCGATCTCAAATTATCCCAACATTCAGTAGTCTTTCGCAAACTAGCGAACTCAACGGGTCTTCGCACAGTCGCGGCGGCCACAATCGAATCACAGTCAATTATCTATTCGATTACCGGCTCTCAATAAAGTTATTTTACGTTTATCATTTTATTAAACTATAGATACGATTATTTATTTATTTTAATACCGTCGCCCTACTAACAGCGCTCTTCGCAGGGATCGTGGGATTTATCCAGGTTTTCCCGAAAAAATTGATGGTCCGTCGATCCGGATCCAGAAGAAAGTGCTCAGTTAGTAAAACATCGCAAAATATCACGCTTAATTCTCTCGAACTCACGCGCTTCGATTATAGTTTTCGCGTGTGTGTGGGCGCTCTTACCGTCTCTCACACTCATTTCAAAATAATGTTACGTCCCAGTCTCACTTTTTTTTCTCGTTCTTCTCAAAAAGCCCAACCGATATGGGCACAAAACAGCATCTCCATTTATCGATCAACGAACTATAAATTATCAATCTTAAGCAAGCGTTATCCAACATTTTCAGACGACCAAACGCAAAGAGCGTCGCCATCGCCTCTCCCTCATAAATACAGTCGATGACAACCGCAATACACTCCGCCACAATCCCTTTTTGTCCTACGACCTAAATCCACCCGACAAAGAAAAGTCGTGCGAGTCAAATCACGTCATCCGCTCCTATAGAGAAACCTATACATCCCAAATCTATACGATAGAGACAGAACGACTGCACCAATCACAGCAGCGCTCTAATTAATAAACTAATAAAAATTTCTCTCTCACGTCATACCAACCTATCACCGAAATCGACCTAATTTCATATTACTCATTATCCAATCCCTAAGCTACGTATAACAAAACTGTATTCCCCCAAAAGCTCCTTCCCCCCAAAATTAAACCTTCCTAATTTTTCTTTTCACGAAGGAGCAGGCACTCTGTTCTTGATCTCCGAATCGAATAGTCGACTTACAAAATTAAACCCTTTTGCTCTCCGTTTCCGTTGAACAATTATACGCGTATCTTTTTCTACCGAGCTATAAGTCTGTAAGAATAAAAGGTTAATAAACTTAATAATCTAAATTAAGACCAAATCTACGCGACTAAACCTTTTATTCAATCAACGATCAATCCTTCGGGCGAATCCATCTCTCAATCCAGAAACACGCACCTAAAAATCCTCTAAATCAAAATTGTTATTAAATTGTGTTCGGAACTCACGTAAAAGCCAATCAAAGACTCAGTGCGCGAATCTTAATTCAAATTGCGCGCTCTAACTCGGTAACTTCGCGAGTCCATTCTAAACCTCCCTCCGGGACGTAACAACAAGAAGGGCTGTACAGATTCATACGAGACCTCATCCGAATCTGGAGAAAATGGAACTTCAGAGAAAGACAGCGCTACCCAAACAAATCCGTGTAGATGCGTTGGACGCGAAATGAAAAAAAAGGCATGGCAAGAATGGCGGTCTCTCCTTTACATGGTAGACTACTATTAGAGGATACTTTTCTGGGCCAAAAGGTCTTTAAAATTGGGTACTCCAATTTGCCGCCCTTCCCTTGTAAGCTCGGCCAGGAGGGGTTAATATTTGAGCAATTTTTATACAGTACGAAGTGTGTAAATTAAGTAATGAGACTGGCAGCGTTAGCATTCGATCTGGCAACACTTGTGATGCGGGACTTGGAGGGGCGGCAGGTGAACATGTGATACGGTTTCAGTACGAGTTTGAACTCGCTAGAGTCATTCTGTTGTCCGTAGCGATTTTTTTCGTGCAACAGTTTTTTCTAGTGCGTTCTAAAAATGGGTGACATCAATTTCGAGCACCGGGGTGCTATCCGATTTTGCTACAGACTTGGGCACAGTACAACGGGAACTTCTGTAAAACTTGAGCAGGCGATTTTTGGAATCTGCCTTTAAAAGATGACAGTTTCTTATTCCCCTCCGTTCCTGACAACCAGTAACCTAGGGCTCTTTTCTCCATGCATCTCTATCTGAATGGAGATCCAAGTATCTTTATATAACACAACCATGTTTTCCTCGCTTTTTCATGCGTGTAAACAGTACGTAAAAGAGGTATTTTACGGCCTAGGACTTAGAAATTCGCGCCTGCGCATTTCTCACGCTTACGTTGAAGACTTATTTACGGGAAGGGACATAGCATCACTTTCACATGGCACCGCGACAAATTATGAATAAGATAGTACATGTAAATATGCTGATGCATTTAAGAACTACGTTTGCGGTCGTCGCGAGGCGCTTCGCGCGCTCGTCGTAAAAGTCCCGCTTTGCCTCCTTGGTACACAATATACTATTGTATGTACCAATCTTCTCCAGCGTTATCCGCTAATGTCGCTGCATTATGAATCTCTTCCGGTGAAATAAAATCCAAGCCCGTTTCAAATTACGTTTTCAATGAATTTTCTTGCATGATTATATTTTAAAAAATTCTACTAAACTGTATCTGGCGTTTAGTGATTGGCGTTTCAGTAAAATGCATAGCGCTTATCGCTATCGATAGAAATTGAATGACGTTTATCGGATTTATGTAGCACCCTGTACCGCCTCTACTCAACATTAAATACGCACAGCCTGCTTCTTTTTCGAGGGCTACCGGAGTAACTGATGCTTCACAAGCTGGTCAAACAGTTGTAGACCTTTCGACCTCTTAATTGCGAGATATCGACAAAAAAAAAACACGTATCGGCTTTTTTCCATCCTGTACGTGCGAAAGAATTTTTTTTAATAGAAAGAATTTCTTTAAATACGAAAGTAACGCACAAACCCGGTTTATTCGTAAATTGTTGTGAATTTGGTTATTTATTTAATTGTGCTTGTTTGTTGTTGTCGTTTGTTCGTTTAGTATGATCTTCGCTTGTATGCGTGTTAATCATAATTGCAAATAATTATGTAGCGTTATACCCAATAGCCTGAATCATATACCACACATTAAGCTGTGTTTTTGTGAACGATTTATCGAAATGGGTTCAGTAGTTTTGCAGTTTCCAGTAAATACCCAATCCTACAGACAAGTAGACAAACAATTTTGTTTTTCAAAATACACCTTTGCTACTTATTTCAGTCCATATAAACGATGTGTGAATAAATTTTGAGACAATAAAATAATTGCAAACAAAGCACCTCGTACAGCTTTATTATACGTCGAGAAGAAGCGATGATATTATCATAACCACCCATGATCGTGATAAAAAAAGTGAAAAACAAAAACAATGAAAAACATCAAATTATACGCATTCAAATTATAAATATTACTTTATGCATTAAGTGAATTAATTTGGTCACTTGAATGATTATCTGGAATTGATATACAGGGGTGCATATTGTCATAGTAGGAAAGCAGCGAGCTTTATTTTAATGGTACTACTGACATGGAAATGTGATTTTATTCGAAATACTACACTTTTTAAGTTTTCATGTGAAATAAAAAGTCATCCTTTTGCATCGCTGGATGAAATAACGTTATGATATTTCGAGCTATCTAAAATACTTGATATACTGAATCACTCGAAAACGTTATTATTTTGACTGTATTTAACAACAACGACATTGTTTTACTTTTCAAGAATACTTGTGCAGAGCTTGCTCATTGTTATCGCACTGTTCTTAAAATTCTAAGCTAAAAAAATGTTCCCACTGACTTACTCACGTTTTGCGATGTTCTTTGTGCATGCACCGAGAAGATTGACGACGTTAAGATGCTTCCCGAGATGTACCATGATTTTTAGCTCACTTGCCAATGCTCTAATGTATGTAGGCTCCGTAGATCTTCGGACCATTTTGACAGCAACCGTGCTGACTGCTTCATCCTCGCAGATACCATGTGCATCGGCTTTCATAACAACACCAAAAGCACCGAAACCCAATTGTTTTCCAAACTTAAGTTTTTCTCGTGGAAATTCCCATTTCTTATCATAAGGCAGTAATTCCGCTTGATCATCAACTGTCAAATCCGGATTCAAGCATTCCAATGCACCTTCCTCAAAATGTGTAAGGCCTGCTTCCATCAGTTGCTTACGAATTACCTTTAAGTACATATATAAGAAATTAATTATACGAAGTTAAATAGCGACCTCATTCAATGTAAAGTCGAAGTTGATCATCTTGCACCGACAGTATAAAATTTTGTGAGCTGAAATTCAACGACAGAAAATTTTTTAAATTGTACCATTATTCTCTTTTTTATTATGTGTGAGAATGTGAGGTGCCTCTCTTGATTTGTGTAACTCTCAAAGACTGAACGATGATTCTGTGCATTATAAGTGGTTTGTTCAATTTTTGTACGGAATTTGTCGATTTATTAGGGCAATAATACATTTTTGACGATTATCACACCATGAGAGCGGGCCTTAATAGAAATGTAGTTCTTAAAAATTGTTTTTAACTTGGCACACCTCTCAATTCTTGAAACTTTACTACACTAAATTCCTGTGCGACGGCGAGAGGATAGCAGGAGACCAGATACGAGCAGGATACGGAAAAAAATAGAATACGTTGCATGCTTAGAAGAGAGTGTTAAAACATTTTTTCGCAATGCCTGCCCCGAAAGTGCGATTTTCGATTGGTGTTTAGCGTGCGGAAAGTGGCTTATTTCTCAACGATCCTTACTTTCCCGCACTAGTGCGGGAATTTGAGACTTTCCCGCACGAGTGCGGAAAAAAATCTATTTATAGCTCACTTTATCACATTGATTCGCGAAAATACGGTTTTTTTTCACAGTTGATAGTTTTTTGTTCTACGATTTTGGACCGATTGAACAAACTTGAATGTAGCGAAATTCATGTCATATGAAACGTCAACTTATCACAGTCGTATTTTCTGACAAGGAAATGATCTGAACTGATGTGATATATTTGAATATAATTGTTATTGGTTTTCTTGAATCTCAAATCCCACTTTCGAGACAGTCATTGCAAAAAATAATGTATGGGACATGTGCGAAAAAAAACGAATTACATCGCGCGTAAGTTGCCGAATTCGCCTCGACTTATGGTGCATTTCTCACTCGTACTCGTGTGAAATGCACCACAAGCCTTCGGCTCATGCGGCAACTTCACGCGCGATGGAATTCGTTGTTTTCCGCACTTGTAGCATAAATTACTATTATAGCATCATTTAAATATTCTTTCTAACCACGTGGGTTTTTCTTTTTTCTCGTCCATACTTCGGATTCAATTTCTACATTTGGAGGCCCGTCCGGGATCGAAAGCGAGAAAGAAACGAACGATTGAAATACGTAAACGTCAAAAAGTTGCAAGAAAATTCGCAAAAAAACCCGTGAATCGACAGCCATTACGCTTTGCGTCTCGCGTCAGAGATAAATTGATAAAAGTAGAGAAATACATCGAAAGTTGGAGTAGTGCTATACTCACAAAACAAAGTTTGTGCGAAAGAGACGTACGTTGCAAAGTTGCATAAAAGAGGCACACAGACGTCAAATAAACAGAGAAGCGGGTAGAAGAAAAAAGTTGTCGAATACGCCGAGATACGTGCGAGAAGGACGAACCTTACACGATTTATACGTCGAAGAAATCAAAAGTAGTAAACGAAAAACCTGTAAGTGTCGTTTACTGTTGAGGGCAGCTCCGGATCTACGATTTTTCCGAGCCGGGGCAAAAATTCACATTGGCGCCCCGCCCCTAATTTGAGACTAACGATTTTTTAAAACTCACAAAACAAATATACTGGGTGCGATTTTTTGTGACCGGGAGAATAAGAACCCTTAAATAAATTTGCGCTCTTTATTACCTATTTGCTAATAACTTTTCCTTATCTGCGACATTAAGATAGTCGTCTTGCCAAGGCGTTTTTTTATGAATTTTTTATTATTTTAAGGCCCCATTCCGGACACTATTAAGTAATTACCTGCAAAATTTCAAACGGATTCACCGTTATGTATTCGAGATATTGGCAATCAAAATTGCACGGTTTTACACGTTCTTATGGAGAGCAGTGGAAAATTTTACATTTCACGCAATAACTTCGAAACTTTTCTATATATATTTTTTTAATTCTCAATTACAGAGGATCACATGACGAAGTGTGTAAAAAAATCATGAATTTTGACCGTCTAGTTTCGGAGATATAGCGATTTAAATTAAGCAATTTTGCATTTCAGTTTATACTAAATATCATGACAAAAATGCACTGCAGGCTTATTCTGTAACTCGGTAGCGACTTATTTCGTTATCGTTAGCTCGTGACAGCCAAAGAGAGGCGCCCTTTCTGCTGTAATCCTCTATGCGATTGGGTGATCCTATTTATCGACAACGAAAAATGTTGCTACCGAGTTACAGAATAGGCCTACTGGGCTTGCGACGTTAGCACGATCTTTGCGCTCGCTAGACTACAGTAGTGTGTGCATATTCTGATAAAAAAGTGAGGATTAGGTGATGGAGGGAACGTTGTTGTTTTTGGAACTCTAAACATTATATTAGGCGTTTTCATCATTACTTTATAAGTTTTTACATCCCTATAAAATGTACAACCTACGTTATAAGGATATTTCGTAATATTTTGAAGCTTTCATCGATTGAGCAGAGAATAAACTTTCCAACGTGACTGTGGCGAGAATACTACCTTAATATACAGGGTGTCCCAGGACGGAATGTCATCCCTGAAATGGGGAGTTGGGGGTGAAATTCTGAGTCGATTGATATGAACATTTATGGTTCCCAGATCAACCCCTGAATTATTATTAATTTTTAAAGACGGGCCAATCAGGCGCGCCCGATCAGCGGGCTCACGTCGGTGAGCGATACGCGCGTGTAGTAGTGCCTGGCAGAGCACCGTTCCACCAGGCACCACTACACGCGCGTATCACTCACCGACGTGAGCCCGCTCATCGGGCGCGCCTGATTGGCCCGTATTTAAAAATTAATAATAATTCAGGGGTTGATCTGGGAACCATACATGCTTATATCAATCGACTCAGAATTTCACCCCCAACCCCCCATTTCAGGGATGACATTCCGTCCTGGGACACCCTGTAGAATACATACAACAAGTATTAACAAAGCGCAAGCCAGACTGTACACAAACCTTCAATCTTTAGGTCCGGCAAATTTTACTATCTAATCTTGCTACAGCTTTACACGTCGAGGTTTCCTTTTCGCGAAAGAATCTATTACCGCATCAAAGTTCGTGTCATAGACATTTTTTCGGGGTCCGGCCATGTACCTGGGTCTAGCAGGTCTATAATTTCGCCTTTTTTGTGGCTACCCGACTGTAGTAAGTCTTCTTTTTGGTGTGCTAAGCTATGAAAATGATGCGATCCTATTGGTTGGTTTCATACACATCCTAAGCCCACATCTCTGGTGGAAACAGCATAAGAATGCGTTCAAAAATCAACTTAGGATGCATTCCAAAATCAAATAAATAGTACCTGGCGCCCTGGATACTAGGTGCTTTAGTAAAACAAGTTTTTTTTTCAAACACATGAATTTGGCACCTCCTTAAATTATCGCCGGGGGCAGGTACCCCGGTTTACACCCCCCCCCCAGATCAGGGGTTGGTTGAGGGTGTAGCGAGACAGTATTCTCAAAACGTTTTTCATTGATCGTCAAATGTGTTGAAATGATAAAGGCAGTGCAAACACACGGACGAATGGACAGGACGCCTAAGCCAAATAAAGGCGGAAAGAAAGAAGAAAAAGGCGCGAACGACGACGGCCGCCAATGGATTCCAAATGAAATGTAAGTAAAACGTACCTTCACGTTAGATGGCGATCTTATCGAGTTCGGAAAAACCGACGAGACGACGAACGACAGAGGATGGGGAAACACGAAAGATCGAGTTGAGCCAACGGGCGGTTAGCAGAGGGCGTCGTCAATACCGATCGAGGATATGAAGCTCAAACAGTTACGAGAAGAGCTGACAAATATGAATTTACCGAAGGTCGCTAAATAACCGACCGTCTAGACTGTAGTTGAGTATTATCAAATTGACACGTTTGCGAGAGGTAATGGTGAATGGCGAAGAAGACAGCAAAAGCGAATCATCGGAAAAAGAACAACAAGACGATGATGAAGAAGGCGAAGAAGATGCCAACCAAAAAGAGGAGATTCCCAAAGCCAGAAGACCGACGCACCAAGTTGACCGTCGACATCGAGAGCAAGCTGACGTTGATATACCAAGAGTACCAATGGTGTCAGTGGCAAACACATTTACTATTCAAGTTGCAGAAGGGAGTACAATAGAACCTCGATTATCCGAGCCTCGATTATCCGCATTTTCGGTTATCCGAACGCTTCGGCGCCTTATCCGAACTCAATGAAGGTCTTTTTTCTCAGTTAAGGTATCGCCCTAAGGTATCCCCCTTTTTTGCTCTAATAAAGCTGTTTCTTAACACTTCGAAATGTTTTCAAAATACATAATTGTCTATATGTAACTGTATACATCAGATCGTATATACATTGTATGTATATACGAGAAACATTGTATGTACCAGCATATTCCAGCAGCGTCTTCCAGCAGTTTGATGCTGGCTTTCAAATTTTTGATGACCATGAGATTATATATTTAGTGTCTGTTCAAGAGGAAGACAATAACAATGATGATGATGATGTTGATTTATCTGACTCGGAAGCACATAATAAACCGCCCTGGAATGGTTTGAAACCGAACCCGAAAATAGTGTTACATAGCTGCTGTTCTTGAAACGAATTCGAGACTTAGCGGCCAAGAAACGCGCAACTACGATGCGACAGGCAAAATTTGATAATTATTTGAAGCAGCAATTGTGATCTAATTGCATAAACAGTGGTGGTATAAAAATTGAAACTTTAGTCATTGTTAATTTCTATCAAATAAAGAATTTAGGGTCGTTAGATTAATAAAGAGAATTTTCGATATTATTTATAAAATATGATATGAGTTGATTTTCCCGGAAATCTGCGATCTATTTTCGATTATCCGAATTTTTTATTATCCGAACGATGTCCGGTCCCCATTAGTTCGGATAACCAAGGTTCTACTGTATTCCATTTTTACAGGTCATGTGGAAAAAGCTCAAGCATCGTTTCATACGGGAATTTACACATAGCTGCAAAAACTAAAAAAAAAAACAAGTTAATGAGAGATCGCGAGAATACCTATATTTATAGGATGCAAACTTCTGCAAACCAGGGCTACGTAGAAAATGACGCTCTTATCCAATGTTTTATTGACGGTCTGTTGGACGAGAAATCAAACAAGCAGATTTTGACAAACGCCCGATCGTTCAACGAATTGGAGAAAAGTTCCGAACTTTACGATCGAACGCATGAAAAATCTGGACGTAAAAAACTAGCGACGAAAAAAGGTGCGAAAACAAAGGCGAATAGGGATTAAAAAAGATGACAAACATTGGACGAAGAAAAAAGCACATTATTTCGGGTGTGGGTCAAAGGATCATGAAGTCAACCAATGTCCTCACAAGGAGAAAGGGCGAAAATGTTTTAAATATGATCAATTTGGTCATATCTCAACCAAATATGAAATACCTGTAAAATCCAAAAAACGAGACATACTGGTCAATTGTGTCGTCACTTCGGAGGAGATTATCGTTCGATTTAATGAGACTGATATACCTGCGCTGCTTGATAGCGGCAGTTTTAGGACGGTGCTGCGAATGAAGTTACAGCCACAAACATTGCACAACTTCTCGACGCTTGAGGGCACTGCATGCATAGTCATGCGTTACCGACGGGGCTACCTATCTTTTATACTCTACTGTTTCCAAATAAGTCCACAGTTATTTTTGAGCATACTCAAAATACTCAAAATTCCAATGAAAGTTTCCACTCAAGGATCTGGATCTTGACTCCGAAGCACTTGAATTCTGGACTGAAAATCACCGAAATTGCTTCCTATCTTGCAGCTAGACTATTCAACGAAGGATATACATCGATATTGAAAGCCATGCTCGCATTGGATATCATAATTGGAACTCTGAAAAAATCACGCCAACAGCACCGACACTCGACGGGTGCATCGACAGGAGTGGCGCAGCTCCTTATCGATTAAAAAGGCTCGAAAAATACGGAACAATCAAATGGCTGAAGAAAATCAATTCTTCAAAGAAGCTGAACACTTAGTATATTGCAATGGAATCGCTAATTAGCCGGTAAGTAATTGTTATCATTGACTTTTACCGTGATCAAACTTTAAACGCGTTTTACTCAAAACTACATTTTTCTAATTGGCATACATCCGCCCTTAAAAACTATTCAAACAATCTTAACCAAATTTGCTACATGACTGAACAACATCACTACCTATTCCGTAAACCTAAATGTTTAAAAAAATCGGTCATAAAAAGTACTGTTTCATATCAAAATAGAAGAAAAATTTCATTAAAAAATCGAAATGTCTATTTAAAAATGGTACAATTCTTCCAATTTTTTATTTTTTACTTGTTTTTTAGGCTTATAGACGAACGATGAATGTTTCCAGTGAAAATCTTCAACCCTATTGGTTTCAGATGAAAACAACGAACACCAGAGTGTATGCCATTTTCCAAGTCCCGAGTGGGACTTGGACATATCCCAGCGGGATATGTCAGCATTTTTTTTGTTTTTACAAAGCCAGCGGGATATCTCAGCCATGTTTTTCATTTTTTTGTAACTTAAAAAATGCGCTTTGGTAGATCAAAGTACACCCTAATAAATGCTATAGTTTTTTAAATCTCCCCCCTTAATAAGTATTTCATATTTTGCAACTTACTTTCCTATTGGATTACTATAATCGACTCTTTACTACTGTATTATCCAAAAAAATCCGAATTGGACATACATTGTTGGTACTACTTCATACAATTGTAACGCACAAAAGTTTTGCGGTATGGAAACATATTGATCGTACCACTTCGCTATCACAAATGTGAATTGCACAAAATATATAAAATGTGCATAGTTTATCAAATTCAACATACCTTTTCATGATGCATCCTGATCGGAAAATAGATCATCAGTATAATACAGATTACCACGAGAACCACCAGCGAGATTATCAATGATTTTGAAACTTCTTTCGCTGAAAAGAAGTCAAATAAAACATGTTACGTTATAAATCCAATGCTTATAATAATGACATCACGGAGTGTAAAGATCTCGTACAGCTTGACGTGAGTAATTCGGGCATACCTTTGATCACGATGATTTGATAATTTTCGTCTTCTCCAAAACGGTTATTGACTCTGCACGTATACTTCCCAGTATTCTCATCAAGCAAGTACTTGATATGGAGTTCTTGATCTCTGTGCAGACACATGTATTGTTCGTCGGCCTTGATTTTCATATCATCCTAAATGAGATTAGAAAAAATTAAACCATACGAAATGTAATCAGCATGTCATTATAGTTTCTAGAATTACTTTTGTTTATTGACCCATGAGTGAATACAGTCGTACATGTAAACTATTACTCCCTAGCTTATATTCTCCTACTATAATGTTTCAAGGTATTCTTGCAAAATGCCATTTGTATTCGGTGATGTTCAATCTTCGGCACTTTATAAATAAAGGTATGAGATCCTCATGATAGTTGTGGTGCTCCGTGTTAAAGGATGTTAATAGTTAATGTGAATTGAACAACGGTAAGCATAATATGGCAGGTGAAAATCCGATTATATTTTTGTTTGGCGTAAACCTTACGAAACCACACCGGAATGTGTCTCAGGCCGGATTTTAAGGGTTTCGGATTTTCTGTAGTTTAAAGGATTCCTCCCGGGCGCGTATTAGATTTTTAAAGAGGGCCGTGAGTCTCATTATATTGTGCCCTGTTTCTATGTCGGAATTAATCTATATCAGTAAAAAGTAATGTACTTTGACATCTTACATCGGGTTTTTTTTTGTTGGACAATATGTAGTTTTTGTAAACTAGTGTCAATTAGGTATCACAAACTAGTAATTTTCCATGTACATAAAATAATTTTCCATGTACATAAAATAAAGCTTCTAAATACTCGTCAATCGGATCGTCAATATATTTTATATTTGATCCGGTAATACGAATTCGTATATTCTTACATTAAAAATACAAAGAACAAGAATAACCCTGAATGCGTCGCCGATTCAGGCGTAAAAAATAAATAAAAAATCCACGTCAATGAGTCTAGTAACTTGCTAGGTCCGCTTTCTGTCCATGAAATCGTCAAAATCCTACAACTTAACCTTCTGGTGACATACAGGGTCATTTTTAACCGAACGAATTTTAAATAAAATGCTCACTTTCCTAAAATAGAGATTTTTCAATCATTTTTTACAACAATTTTATTTCACATTTTCCGAATTTTAATTATGCAGATAGGTTAAGAGGTATTAAAAGTGTATTCCGGATAAAAAAATAATAATAACCGACCAAAGGGTTGTTAATGGCAGGTGGATGAAGTTCCATCGAGGTTAAAATGGACCCGGTGTATCAATATCGTGGCCAGAGATAAGTGTGACAACGGAAAGGTAAATTCGAAAATTGTTTTCACCAGGAGTACCATTTATGGAATATTTCATAATTTCTTAAGTCCGTCCTTAAAATTAGCGCGACGTTGTTATAGGTCGTTAGACATTTCGCTGTGCATTAATTATCACCGCACCCTATTTATCACTATTTCGACTCACAAACAAACCGTTCCCGGTGTCCCGATTTCGTCTCCGAAATCGTTCATTTTTGGATATGTTATTCTTCATCGAAATCTAAGAGACACGTATTTTTTTAATCGGCGGAAAAACCGTTTTAATTTTTGAAACTGTGAGGGGTGAAACTCACCCTCAAAATTGAGCAACCTCTGAGTGACTTTTGCAGTTCCGCATAGTTCCAATCAAGATATTCGAATGAAACCAATTCGAAAACAATGCTTATGGCGAGTAATGAAAAATGCGCCTTTTCCAGTTCCAAGGGGGTGAATAGGGGTAGATTTATAGGGGTTTAAAGTAAAAAAATTCGTGTAACTCGAAAACTTTTTTCCATCTCAATGAAACATTGCATTCGAAAGACCTTGAAAAAGTAGAAGATACAGGTTTTTGCGTTTTTCGAGAAAAAAAACCATTTGGGGGTGACTACCCCTGTATAATACAGTTTCCGGTGTTCCCCTCCGATTTCGTTCGTTTTTTAATATATTATTCTTCATCGAAATCAGAGAAACAAGTATTTTTTATCGGCGGCAAAACAGTTTTAAGTGGTGTAACCCACCCTCAAGGTGACTTTTGCAGTTTTGCACATTTTCATTCAAGATATTCGAATGAAACAAATTCGAGGATAATACATATGGCGAATAATAAAAAATGCGCTTCCGTCAATTCTGAGGGGATGAATTGGTAGAAATTTATAAGGCTTGGAAGTCGAAAGTCGACCCCTTAAAACTATTGCTGTCGATAAAAAAAAATACGTCTCTCTCTGATTTCGATGAGGAATAACATATTCAAAAATGAACGAAATCGGAGGGAATACCAGAAACGGTATTATACAGGGGTAGTCACCCGCAAAAGGGTTTCTTTCGAAAAACGCACAAACTCGTATAATCTACTTTTTTTTAGCTTTTCGAATTTTTTAGCTTTCATACGATTTTTTTTTACTTAACACCCCTGTAAATTTACCTCAATTCGCCCCCCCCCCCCCCCCCCCCCCGCCCGGAACTGGAAAAGGCGCATTTTTCATTATTCGCCATAATCATTGTTATCGAATTAATTTCATTCATTCGAATATCTTGAATGAAAATGTGCGAAACTGCAAAAGTTACTTTGAGGGTGAGTTTCACTCCTTAAAACTGTTTGGCCGCCGATAAAAAAAAATACGTATCTCTCTGATTTCGATGAAAAATAACATATTCAAAAATGAACAAAATCGGAGGGGGACTCCGGAAACGGTATTATACAGGGGTAGTCACCCTCAAAAGGGTTTTTTTCGAAAAACGCAAAAACCCGCGTCTTCTATTTTTTTCAAACTCTTCCGAACGCAATTGGTTTCATCGAGATGAAAAAAACAGTTTTCGAGTTACACGATTTTTTTTACTTTCAACCCCTATAAATCTACCCCTATTCACCCCCTCAGAACTGAAAAAGGCGCATTTATATTATTCGCCATAAGCATTGTTCTCGAATTGGTTCCATTCGAATATCTTGATTGGAACTATCCGAAACTACAAAAGTCACTCGGAGGGTACCCAACTTTGAGGGTGAGTTTCAATCCGTAAAACTGTTTTTCCAGCGATAAAAAAATACGTGGCTCTCTGATTTTGATGAAGAATAACATATTCAAAAATGAACGAAATCGGAGGGGGACATAGGATACGGTATTGTACAGGGGTAGTCACCCCCAAAAGGATTATTTTTTCGAAAAACGCAAAAACCCGTATGTTCTATTTTTTCAAGCTCTTTCGAATGCAATCGGTTTCATCGAGATGAATAAAAAGTTTTCGAGTTACACGAATTTTTTTACTTCCAACCCCTATAAATCCACCCCTATTCACCCCCTCGGAACTGGAAAAGCCGCATTTTTCATTATTCGCCATAAGCATTGTTCTCAAATTGGCGTCATTCGAATATCTTGATTGGAATTATGCGAAACTGCAAAAGACACTCGGAGGGTGCCCAACTTTGAGAGTAAGTTTCACTTCTTAAAACTGTTTTTCCGCCGATAAAAAAAAATACGTGTCTTTTAGATTTCGATGAAGAATAACATACCCAAAAATGAACGAAATCGGAGGGGGACACCGGAAACAGTTTCTTTGTCAGCTGGATTGCAGCAGTTACCCCAAACTTAAACTGAAGTAGCAGCTTACCTTGTACCATGTCACGTGAGGTTCGGGTACTCCTTCCACGTAACATTTAAGGATTACCGTCTTGTGTCCTTCGGTCGAAAGATCAAAGGTAACCTCGGTTTTATTCATATTGGTCTCCGAAAAGTATGGCGCAACGGGTTCTATAACAAATCAAGGCATTACTTCAATACAACCTTTTAACAACGAGTGTGCTGTACATTACAGTTATTCCATCAGGATTAGATTACATCAATTTCGTTTTTGAAATCGTACAGATATGTACACTTAAGTAGTACTCGAGATTTTCGTGAACGTCTGAGCCCAGATCTAATACGATTGGGTATAAACCTTTTATTCATATGTAGAGGATCAGGAGTATTTTCAATGCTATTTTTTCTATTTGCTCCATGTTTAGGCGGGGGAGAACCAAAAACAATTCCACTAGTTACAGAAAAGTTTTTGTGTCCCAAACATATCCTTATCAAGAAAATATTAAGTAACGATTCAATAATATTAATTCAACAATCATTGTGGACTAACTGAAAAATATCATGTACACGGCAATTGAAGTATCTAGAATAATAATTTGATGAGACGTTGAAACGAAATAATCGAACAGTAGAAGTGCTAAGATGGCACTCGGGGAACCTTTTTCCAGAAAAGGTCACTAAAAGAGATATCCTCTCCATTACACAAAAGATATTCGACCCGATCGTTGTGGTTTTCCCGGTATCACTGTGCTCTAAAGTTCCGTTTCAGGAGTTACGAACCCCAAATTTAAATTGGAACACTGAGGTACATAATAAAGTCGGACATACTTTCAAAGAGTGGGCAGAACAGGAGCATATTTTACGAGAGCTGCCGGTACCTCGATGGGTGTTGGGAAATACGTAGAGAGAATATACTGTATCTTCTTTTTTTGTATCGATGCGAATAGGTATGCATATTCTGCGGTTCTTTTTACTTCAACCGGGACTCACAACGGCGTTGATGTACAACTTCTCCGTGCCAAGAGAAGGGTAGCGCCCGGGAAAGGGTCGACAATAACTCGCCGCTGGTTTACCAAAGATACGATCAGTATTCGGTTGATGCATTCCACATTCAAAGCCATAGGCAGGATGCAAGCGACTGAATACTTTTGGAGCGATTCTACTGCCATCTTTTCTTGGATTAAACATGATAACTAGTCAACTTCGTTCGTGCAGAATAGAGTAAACGTGATTCAACAGCTTTCGAAACAGGAACAATGAAGGCATGTACCAGGACTAATAAATCCAGCCGATTTACTATTGCGGAGCTGTAATACGAGAAAACTCCTTGAGTCGCGATTTTGTGAGGGCCTGGAATGGCTAAGAGAGCCATTTAAACAATCGTCGTTAACGAATAACAACGTTCACGAGAAAAAGTTCCACAGCGAAGTAAAAAACAACAGCTACTTGAACGGAGAGTACACCACAGTATTTTCAAGATGCAATAAGCAGTTCTGAATTAGCAGTCTCCACTCGAGACCAACACTTGTATCTCGACAGAACTTGCCGGTTTTTTTAATTCTGCGTGTAGTGGCATGGGTCTGAAGTTGCGTCGGAAAAATAATTTACCTGCTGAGTTCGAACATTTGACGGCGAGAAAAGTTGCCGATGCCAAACTGACATCGATGCATCTAACTCAAAAAGAATCGATCAACGGAGAGAGCGACGCAACAATCAGTTGTCTCAACACACTCGGGGCCAAATACGGTGTTATTCGCTTGGAGACCGTCGTGTCAAACGGAAACGATTTTTCCGGTTGCCGTTGCCCAAATGTTATCTACCTGCATCATCATTTGGTCGAAAGGCTGATGCAGCATAAACATCAGAAACCTAATCACGCATGAATGCAAATTCTAGTGAATAATTTGCGCGAGCAAGTGTGGATAATTTCTAGTCGACAAGCGATTCTGCCCGTTTTCGCGCAATATACGATCTGAAAAAGATACTAACCCAAGAAAATGGAGACTACACCATCGGCTTTACTCGAAGAACGAGTGAGAGAGGTAACTGTATTTAAAGTATTCGAAATCGTTTTTGCAAGACCGCTAAACTCTAAAGGTCTTAAAAATCGTGGATTTGTCTGGTCACCGGCGCAGTGTACCGAAGGTTCATCAAGCGCAACTCTTTTAATAAACAAAAGAGACCAGACAGTTCTTCCCGGGACAGCACAGAAGAAGGTTGAACGTAAAAACAGTATAAATCGGGAAGCAACAGAACACGAATAGTTAATCATTTCAGTTATCGTATAGAAACAACGAATAGTGTAATATAATTCGACGAGTTAATGCACTTTGGATTACAATAAAAATGCTGAAAAGTGAAATCAGGCGTTGAAAGATTATTTTTAATTATCCTCTTTCCTCGGCATAACAATGTATACAAAGTAATCTCTACCCGTCAAGAGCCTGGGTTCCGAACCTAGGGGTAATTACCCCCGCGGGGGTAAAACAGCCATTCGACGGGGGTAATAAGGCTGGTAAAGTTATTGTAAGAACGTATATTTTTGTGCAATTTATTATGACTAATAAAGACTATTTGTACTTGCATGTATTGTTTTCTTCGATAACATTTTGAGGGGGGGGGGGGGGGGGGGGGTAAAATAAGGTTCCCTGATAGGTCATAGCGGTAACAAGACTGAAAAGGTTAGAAACCGCTGGTCTAAAGCCCAAGCAATATATCTTACTAATATAATAAGAGTGAAAGTTTGTGTGTTTGTCCCGATGGTTATTCCACTATCACGCCTAAACGGCTGAACCGATTTTTATGAAATTTGGCACATATGTAGAGAGTTACTTGGAATAACACATAGGCTATGAAAAATACATCTAATATTTTTCTAATTCTAATATTCGACTCGAATCTAATTCAATTATGAAATGATCAGTCTTATATAATTCTTATTATAGGATACAAACAAATCAAATCTAATTAAAATTGAAGAGAATATAATATCAAATTTAATATAAATATAATATCTAATATTTTTATAAATAGTTATAACATTCGTGTCAAATCTAATGTAATTATCAAATTCAAATTCTTATAGAATACAAATGAATCAAATATCATTTAAATTGGATAAAATCTAACGTCTAATATTTTTCTGATTATAATATTTTAAAAAAATCTAATGATCAAATTATAATTCGCATAAAATACAAGAATACGATTGAAATTGATCGTCAGACTATTGGCTATAAATTCAGAATGACGGATGTCAGCCGTTAAAAAAAATCATGTTAGGTGTACAACTTCGCTTCTGCCGTTTTTCGATAGATAGCTGCAGCTGTACGTGCTGGTCGAAATAGGCAGATAAAAAATGTCAGACAGTAAGCTTGGACATCTGTCAACATAGCGACAGCACCACATTAGTGAATTTGCGTTGGCGTCATAAATTTATTCTCGATCGAAGATGTCAGTTTTCGAGCCAAATTCTCCTCATTTGCGGGAAGTTTTGATTTTCTGCTTCCATTTGAAGAAAACTGCGGCTGAGGCGCATCGAATGCTCTCAAGTACTTACGGTGAGTCTGCTCTTAGTGAAAGAGCATGTCGTGAGTGCTTTCAACGCTTCAAGAGCGGTGATTCACGGTGCCAAGGTTACGCTCTGCATTTGGTAGGACCAGCTCGTTGTGATATATTATGAGCTGTTGAAACCGAGTTACAAGGAATCGGTATCGAACGCAATTGATGCGTTTGAGCCGAGAATTAAAGGAGAAACGGCCACAGTATCAAGGGAGGCACGATAAAGTTATCCTCAAGCGATGACAAAGCTCGTCCATATGTCTCAAGACCGGTCAAGACATACTTGGAAACGCTAAAATGGGAGGTCTTACCCCACCCGCCGTACTCCCCAGACATTGCTCCTTCCGACTACCGTTTTTTTCGATCTATGGCACACGGCCTAGGTGATCATCATTTCCGCTCTTATGAAGAAGCCCAAAAATGGATCTATTCGTGGATCGCCTCAAAAGACGCATCGTTTTCCAAGATGGTATCCGACAATTGCCAAAAAGATGGGAAAAAGTAGTGGCTAACGACGGACAGTACTTTGAATCATGAATAGGTAATCACATTTTAAGAATAAAACCTCAAATTTTGAAGAAAAACAGCGGAAGCAAAGTTGTACACCCAATACATTAAGGGGTTGAAAAGTATTTCAACAAAAATGTAGAGATCCACGCAGTCGAAGTCGCGGGTAAAAGCTAGTATTAATATATATAATTGTATTTCTTACCTTGAATTTCGAGGTTGTAGTCGTAACGTTCGATAAATCCTCCGTCATCCTTTGCACTGCAGACAAAATAACTGTTGTTGTCGGCTTTACTGATATTACTTATTCGTAATTTTGACTGATATGTGAAGTTTGTCATGGTCTTGGAGATCGAAATTCTGCCTGTAATTGAGAGTTCATAAATTAATATTTATATATTCTTCTCTCTTATAGAGGATACGTTGTCTTTCGTAAACTTTCCCTTTAATTTTGCACATCTAATGTGTACAAAATTTTCCAGAATATCGACAAATTATGTGTTCGACTTGCTGTGTTTGTTCTGTTGCGTCATGATTAGTCATGATTATCATTTAGATGTATAGTTTAAAAGATTGTCGCACCCGGCGTTTCACTATTAGATATGAATATTATATTATCTAAAATCAAATACCTGTTTAAATTTAATACAAAAATTCTATTAAGATAGTAGTTCCGCCAAGGCGTTTTTTAATAGATTTTATCTAATTTTGAGGACACATTCAAAACACTATTAAGTGATTACGTACAATATTTTAAAAGGATGCACCATTCGAGATATTGGCAATCAAAAGCCCCAATTCCACCGGTGTATGGCACCGTGCCGCACAATGTACGATACAACTGTTTCTCTCGGTGGATTTACGCAAGTGAACATTCACACAATGTGTACGAACTCTGTTCGTGCACATTGTGTGTCAAAATATTCGCGCACAGCCGCGAGCTCGTATGCGCGCACTTGTTGGAGCGGTCGAGTCGCGATAGCGCACACGCACACAGTGTTTGCGTACTCATTGTCAGTGCGGCTTGCTCTCGCTGCCAAAGCGAAAACATTTGTGCGCGTACTTTGATCATCGATTTTGTCATGTAGTGTACGAATGAAGAAACTGGAGTTGATACAAGCAATAGAAACGTACTCCGTAATATGGCATTTCAGCCAAGTCAATTCCCAGCAGGTCTTATTTCTACAGCGACACATTTTTTGTAGTTTGTATCTTGTCTCGAAATTTTTAGGTCCAATTGTGTTTACCAGCACTTTAAAATCTTGGAACGATATTCGCAAGAACATTTTTAAATCCACTCAACGGATCTGTTTTCAGTACTTTTAGAAAATTGCAGGAAGGGCCTCACCCAACAACGCGGCTTTGCTCCTTTCTTTTTAATCAAACTGAATAATATGACAAACGCCGCAGCATGAAGCAATACATTTTCCTGCCCGTCCATGTTAACAAATGAAGCACATGACTGAAAGTAGAGCGCACTCGAGGTGAACATTTTCGTGTACGAATGAGCGGCACTGTTCGTTTACAAAAGTTGCACACGGCGTCGTCGGTGGAGACAATGGGAAGGAAAGTGCCGCACGTGTTCTTGGGGGCCGTCCATAAATTTCATCATTTAAAAATAGGGGACAGGGTCTGGTCGTTAGATGATGGTAAAATGACGCAGAAGGGAGGGTCTCATCGAAAATGGGGGCATCACCCGTAAACCTTAAATCACGTCAAATCATAATCATTATTTATCATTGATACATTTGAGCTTATAAATCATCGAGCGAAAGAGTAGGTGTTTGATAGTAGCGTCCTCATGGGAAAATATTAAATAAATAAAAAATAAATAGAGAAAAGTTTTAATAAATATTAATGCCTTACCTGAGGCACGAAAAATAATTGTTTGTGCTACAAATGTGATGGAAATTTGTATTTTTCAAAAATACACAAACATTTGTACTTATGCTTTTGGGGTCGCTAAATCCAAATTTGATATCGAATTTTGGAAAATCAAATACTTTTTTATAAAATCAAAGATTTTTTTCAAATAGAGCTTGATTGCCGCGATTCGTGTTTTCATATCAAATCAAAAGCGTTTAGTGTACCGACAGTCTCCATTTTCTATCAAATTTAGGTGTGCGCCTGTTTATGGTCCCAGATTTCCTCGTGCACCGCTAGGTGGCTACGCACGTATGACATTCTCGAAAATGGTTACTCGTCTATACATACATATACAGGGTGGACCACGCAACGTGTGCACCTCTTTTACGACCAAAATATGCGTTGCACAAAAAAATGTTTTATACAAAAGTTACATGGTTTATAAGGCTACACTATGTGGTGCATTTATTTTTTTTATAGGTGGAGGCGCTTCGAAGATTTGAAGGTCAACTTTATTTTTTCAAATGGAATGCTATATTTTTTATAGCGTAATATGATAGAGTATCGAATTCTGAGTAAAAAAGTATAGACCTTCATTAGCCCTAGAGTTAATAGCTAACGAGTAATTTCACTTTATTACTTTAAAATTTTCTTCACGTAATATCAAGTTGGAAATTCATTCATTCATTTTCACTTTTATCTTTCTGATAATAATCACGCACAATGATCGAAGGATACTTTAATACTGGATTACAATCATTGAGAAGATTGTGAATCATGATAAGTGTGTGTGATGTGGTAAATGTGTTCATATTGATAAACACTGTGATGTAAACACTGCCATTCAGAAATTTGTACTAGATTTGAATCTCCAACTTGATATTACGTGAAGAAAATTTTAAAATAATAAAGTGAAATTACTCGTTAGCTATTAACTCTAGGGCTAATAAAGGTCTATACTTTTTTACTCAGAATTCGATACTCTATCATATTACGCTATAAAAAATATAGCATTCCATTTGAAAAAATAAAGTTGACCTTCAAATCTTCGAAGCGCCTCCACCTATAAAAAAAATAAATGCACCACATAGTGTAGCCTTATAAACCATATAACTTTTGTTTAAAACATTTTTTTGTGCAACGCATATTTTGGTCGTAAAAGAGGTGCACACGTTGCGTGGTCCACCCTGTATATATGTATGTATATTGGTTCCGTATTTTGAAAATTTGACATCAGATTCGCATCCAGTAACCTCGAAAGCCCCTCGGTAAGAGGTTTCGTGCAAATAGAATACATTTTGCTTTCTCGCAGCACCATATTGGGTCTGCCAGTTTGTATTTTCAAAATCTGACATCAGATTTGAATTCAGCGACCCTAAAAAACCCCGAGTACAAGATTTTGTTCAAATAGAATAACATTTTGCATTTTGGTCCGCGATATTAGATCTGCCATTTTTTATTTTCAAAATCTTGCTGATAAGATCCGGCGTATCGGTTCTCTATTTTGATTTTGATAATTTGACATCAGATTCGCATCCAGTGACCCCGAAAACCCCTCAGTACGAGGTTTCGTGCAAATAGAATAAATTTTGCTTTTTCAGAGCTCGGATTTGCTTCGGATGCACTGGTAAGGGGTTAAATAGAACCCCATGCCGTTGGTCCACAGATTATCGTTAGAGGAATGGGTAGCGTCCCCATGGGAAAATATTAAATAAATAATAAAAATAACAATTCTAGATTTTTATTGTCCAAATACACCACTCCATAAATTCAGTAGGAAATGACGTCATTTACTGGGAGAGGGGGTCTATTGTGGCTATGACGTTAGGATGATTTCCGAGCGGAGGGGGCAACAATCAGCAAAAATCCGAAACGTTCCTATAGATTTTAAAAATTAATTCTTAATTACAGAGGAACATTTGACGAAGTTTGTATGTAAAAAACGAGAATTTTGACCGTATAGTTTCAGAGATATAGCGATTCAAAATGTGCAGTGCTTAGCGATGCTATCGCCACGAAGCGACTGAAGCAGATGAAAGCCGACGATCTGGCAACGCTGCAAGGGTTGGGCGCACTCATCGTCGGGAAAAAAAATATATCTGTAGCTGGAGCCGCTGCAGATTTGTTATATTACTATAACAAATCTGCAGCGGCATATATATATATATAAACCACTGACTGGCTGACTGATTAACCCTTTGCGGTCGGTGTCCCCGTAGCGGGGACATTTTTAAATCGTCGTAGAAATCGATGACCCCGCAGCGGACACCTTCGAAAATCGCAAAAATGATAAAACACTATCGTCCCCTATATGAAGAACATTTAGAACAAATAAAGGACTCCAGTAAAAGTGACGAATGGGGGCACGTCACAGAAAAAAACGATTTGCCTTTTACTTTCAATTTCAAAACTCTGCGAATCGTAGGACCACAAATACCTCAGAATGTAACAAAACCATTGGACTTTTTCAAATTATATTTCACTGATTTATTGATAGGCCAAATTGTAAAAACGACTAATGAATATGCACAAATGAAAATACGTGAGAAACAGTTGGCCAATAAGTCTATTTGGCATTCGTGGGTGGACGTTACACGTGAAGAATTTATGGCCTTCATCGGGGTAATTCTCAATATGGGAACAATGCCACTTGCAAGCATATCGGAATATTGGATAACAAGGAGCAACAGTAAAATTCCCTTCTATTCGGAGGTATTTAGCAGAGACCGATTCCGCCAAATTTTCTGGATGTTACATCTACAAGGCAATGCATCTTCCAATACATCTTTGAGAACCCGGATTGGAAAGGCAAACAACTTTTTGCAGTATATCGACACGAAGTTTGCGGAACATTTTATACCTAGCAAGGATATTTGTGTCGACGAATCAGTTGTCAAGTTCAAGGGAAAGATTGCATTCATAACATATAACCCGAAGAAACCGATCAAATGGGGCATAAGAATTTACGTATTAGCGGATGGGGAAACCGGCTATATATACTCGATTTTGCCCTATTATGGAAGCTTGACAACGGCAAATTTGGAGAAACCAGAACTTCCGGTTAGCTCTCGAATTCCATTAACATTAGTTAAAAAACTTGAACAACATTCCGAGTGCTGAGGGTTATCACTTGTAAACTGATCGATACTTTACAAGTATCCCACTTGCTAATGAACTCCTCAAACTAAAGGTCCATTTAACGGGTACTGTAATGCCAACTCGAAAATACTTGCCAGGTGCAATAAAAAAAACCGATATTTTCATCAAAATCGATTGTGGCTTATAAGAAAGACAATACATTGGTCCTCGCATGGAAAAGCAAGCGGATCGTGACCTTTCTGAGCACCAGCGATACAGCATCCCTCCAACCGGTTACAGCGAGAACACGCGGTGGTGATGGCATAATAAATGTACTGAAACCAATCGTGGCTATAAATTATACCAAGTAAATGAGAGCAGTTGATCGCGCGGACTAATATGCGGCGACGTATTGTTTCCTTCGCAAATCTCTCAAATGGTGGAGAAAATTATTTTTTTGGGGCATGGAGATGTGCGTCATCAACTCATACATAATGTATAAAATAACAAAACAACAAAACAATGAAAAGCCACTAACACACTTAAATTTTGTTAAATATTTATTCGATCAGTTAGTAGGAAATTTCCAGCACCAAACACCATCTACACCCCAACCTTTAACGTCATTCGTAGACAATAGATTAAATAATCAGTTACACATAATTCGTTCAGGAGGCAAGAAAGACTGTGCAGTATGTTCCGACAGGAAAACTCCAGGAAAAAGACGACAAACACACACGTACTGTGATACTTGTACTCGAAAGCCAGGACTTCATATCGGTGATTGTTTCGCGAAATACCATTCTTTAGAACATTACAGAGATTAAAAATGTTATATTCATACGTATTATAAGCAGTATTAAATACAACAAATCAGTTTCAACAAATTCTGTGTGCTTTAATATCCATATATTGACTTTAAATCCTGTACGGAAAAGTAATTGCGAAACGATAGATTTGCTCCGACCTGCTGGTACTCCCAAAAGCGAAATCTGCCGATCGCAAAGGGTTAATCACGAAA
Source organism: Ophion ventricosus (assembly GCA_963932345.1). Lineage (NCBI taxonomy): Eukaryota > Metazoa > Arthropoda > Insecta > Hymenoptera > Ichneumonidae > Ophion > Ophion ventricosus. The sequence continues at coordinate 24,780,128 of OZ010719.1, forward strand.
TCTCAGAAACTATAAAGTCTACAAACTTGAAATTTGGCAGCTAAGTTCTTCATGGGGTGTAGATATCCGCTTAGAAAGATTGTTATGAAACGGGAAAATTAAGGAGGTGAAATGGGGGGGGGATTAAGGTTTGTATGGAAAATTGTATTCCTTGCGTGTATGAATTTGAAACTTGGAACATATATTCCTTACAAGCTGTGGGAGTGCAATAAGAAAGGATTTTTCGAAAATCCACTCTTAAGGAGGTGAAACAGGGTGTAAAAGTTCGTATGGGAAATTATATTCCTTGCGTGTAGCAACTTAAAAATTGGTACATATATTCCTCAGAAAGTGTAGAACTGCACTAAGAAAGGCTTTTTTTCGAAATTCAACTCTTAAGGGGGCGAAATGGAATGTAAAAGTGTGTATGGGAAATTAAATTCCTTGCGTGTATCAATTTGAAAATTGGAACATATGTTCCTCAGAAGGTGTAGAAGTGCACTAAGAAAGGATTTTTCGAAAATCCACTCTTAAGGGGGTGAAATCGGGTGTAAAAGTTTGTATGGGAAATTATATTCCTTGGAGCTTGGCAAATATGTTCCTTAGAAGGTGTAGAAGTGCACTAAGAAAGGATTTTTCGAAAATCTAGTCTTATGGGGGTGAAGTGGGGTATAAAAGTTTGTATGGGAAACGATATCCCTTGCGTGTATCAACGTGGACCTTGAATCATATGTTCCTTAGAAGGTGTAGAGGTGCACTAAAAAACAATCTTTTGAAAATCAACTTTTAAGGGGGTGAAATGGGGTGTAAAAGTTTGTATGGAAAGCTTTCCTTGCGTGTATCAACTTGAAATTCGGTATAAATATTCTTCAAAACAAACCCGGTGCGTTGGTCTAGTGGTTAGCGCGCTGCCCAGTGGAACGGGAGATCGCGGGTTCGAATCCCAGTCGCGTTACTTTCGTCGTGAAATGTTTTTCTTCGACATTTTCTCGACAAAAAGCGATTAGTTCCGTGACTGGGAGATGAACTTGGGACCGGCTATATCGGTATAGGTTTTCCGCAGTTTCCCTATGCCTATGACAGGCATGTCATGGTGAATACGATACAGAGGGGGAAGTCGGCTGCACTCGCAAGGTGGGGGGGGGGGGGATTGTCGAATGAAAGATACAGTATAAAAAAAAGGGGGATAACAGTGGAACCTTGTAAAAAACCGAAAAGGCGATGCAACTTGTAAGGATCGATATAACCCGTCGTCGACAATTTGTCCACAATTTGAAATTCGCGCGATAATCGAGAAGCGAGAGCGTTCACAAATAAGATAGAAAGAATCGAGAGCGTTCACAAACAAGATATTACGGGCGTAAGGATGAGGGAAAAAGATCGAACGAGATCGAAGGTATCGCACATTCCGCCATTAAGGGACAACACCACTGTGACGGCTTCAAAAAATCGATTTTTTGAAAACCATCTAGAAAAATCTAAAATACATTTAAGATTAAAATGCCGTTGGACCCAGGTCGAAAAAATAATTATTTTCGGAGATATTGAATATTTTGTGGAGCGGTGCAGCGCTCCGTAACGCTCGGGGTCCCGCGCAGCCGCCTCTTCCTGAGGAAGTATTGGAGGCAATTACGCCAGTCTTCGAAAATTTGAGCAGAGACGATTTGCTGCAGCGTTGTTTGGGCGGCTTCACGCAAAACAACAACGAAAGCTACAACAAATCAGTTTGGGCAATAGCCCCCAAGTGTCAGTCCGGGAGCAAAAAAATCGTCGATATTGCAGCTGATATCGCGGTATTATTATTCAATGATGGCCTGAGAAGCCTCATGAAAGTTTTGGAGACGTTGGGGATAACTATCGGCCCAAATTGTTTCAATTTTTGCGTTGAAACCGATGCAGCGCGGATCGAGCTGGCGGAGCGCTCGCTCACAGACGCTGCAAAAGAGGCAAGAAGAGCCTCTACAAGTTCGAGAAAAGATGCTAGGGACAATCATTTGCTTCTTGAAGGCCAGCTATATGGTGCCGGCATCGCTGATTAAAGGTAAAAATTTTTTTTTCCAATTTATCGCATAAATTAACAAACCTAAAACTTTGAACGCGTTTTTCTAAAAACCACTTTTTTGAGTGCGGCACGCAACAGAACTCGAGCAATTTTTATCCGATCGACTTCAAATTTGGACTGCATCAATAAAACTAGATTATCTAAAGAAGTACATAGGATTTTTTCGATATCTCAATAATAAAAGAAGTTATAGCCTATTTTCGACGAGAAATTTTGCTCGAAAATCGTCCTTTAATTTCAAAAGCGTGCCTATTTTTTAAAAATCAATATTTTTTCAAATCCCTATGTACTTCTCTTCAAAATATCATATTATTAACGAAAACACTCGGTATTTTTTTTCAGATCGACTTTGAAGAGAGTTCTGCTGCGTGCCGCGAACCACTGCAGAGGCAACAGTACCTGACGCGGGAGCTTCCCCAGCGTCACCATGGGGCGTGAAAAATTTGAAATTTTTTTTTTATGTATCTTCAATAAACAACGAACAAAACAAAAAAAAATGTTCGAATATCTCTTTTTTTTCCCACAAAAAAAATTCTTGAAAAATGGCAAAAAAACAGGGGGTCACAGTGGTGTTCTGCCTTAACGCCAAAGGGAGATACACGTATCGCGAAAAAAAATCCGTGTCATCGGACACAAGTCTTGCCCATCGGACAAGATATCGGGCAAAAGAGCTAAAGTTCAAACGTCAAAAGAAAGTGAGCCCAATATTTCTGCTTATTAAAACATTATTTTCCCGAAAATTAAAGTGACGTCCCACGTAGAAAAAACCCGCCGTGAGTGTTGGTATCGGTCGAATAGAACGTGCACGAAGCATCGTCGTCAGTAATGGCCGATGCGATAAAGTGCGAAAGATATAACGTTCCAAAAAAAATATCGTTTAAAATAACTGAAAACGGCACGCAGTTGCCTCATTCAGTAAAATCACGTGATCGTCGATGGTAAAAATTCCCTCGTGGCATCCGGTAAAATCTTGTCATCTCACACGGAAAAAGGAGAATTCTCCGGATATTTCGAGCTACAAAAACAGCTCGACCACGGAGGAGCCTGAGAACAATGAAACAAACGAACATCAAGGGTTCCGTTCTTCCAATCGGATCCTCCGCACGACTTCGAAGAATCACCACGGCAGAAGTGAACAACAAATGTCGCCGATTCGACTGGGAATAGAACGAATATAAAAATGGACGAATAACAAATATAATATTAGACTTGAGGCTATAAGTATCGGAAAAATATAAATAGACGTAATATTCGATCGTTTTGCCCAAAGACCGATTCACAAAATGGACGCCGTCGGAGCGTATTCGAACGTACGAACGAACAACATGTGGTCGACAAAATGGCGGTGTACAAAAAATAGGTAATTGCGTGATTTGTGCTCGTTTGCGAACCATCAATGTAAAAGAAAAAAAAATCAAAGACACGAAGCGTATTATTTTACAAATTATCGAGTCACAAGAGTAACGGGAAAAGAGAATATGGGGAGTGGTCTTGTTGCATATATGATATAGAAAATAAGATATTAATGAATATGTTAAAAATAATGGCGTAACAAAATTCGCTCATGAAATTTAAATAAATGGCGGCGTAATAAAACTCGCTCGTAAATAAAGAAAAATGTAGCAAAATTCAAGGAGATTCATAGGGAATGCAAAGGAGAAAAAATGACGTTTAACAAATGTGATATTTATGTCTGGTATAAACCGAAAATCCGTATGTAATAGATGCGGGCGTAAAGAAATGAGTTAAAGGCAATAATGAAAAAGGGTTGTAATCCCGGGAACAGCCGAATCTGAGTTCCTGAATCTGTGATAAAAAATAAAAATGATATAAAATAGGTATGAGATTTGTTAATAAATAAAAATAATTTGTGAATAAATAAAAAGAATTTGTTAATAAATAAAAAGGTGGATGATAAAAAGTATTCCATTACAAAGTAAAACTCGAAAAAAAATATATTCTTCAAAACAAATAAAACTCATATTTCAGGATTTTTTGAAAACCCGTAATGCGGGGTGCTACTTCTAATGAAGTTTCTATGGGCCAAATTCCAAGTTTCCGTCTAAGCTTTACAACGTAATGTATTTTAGAATATTTCACAATCTTTGGGTTAATATATTGATGTAAATTGTTTTCTCTTATCAATAATCAAATCAACAATGAACTTAGCATAAAAACAAATAAAAAAAACACTGACTCCACCGGTAAAGAAATAAACAGATCTGTAACTATCAAAATATGCACCAAACAGTTTCCGTACATGTACCACAACTTTAGTTTTATCTATCGTAGTTTTCTGTTCTTACCATAACTAGTGATCGGTGGGTTCACCCTTAATCTTCAAAACTTCTTTCAAGCGGTTTTGCATACTTCCGACTAGTTTCGACGTCGTCAATGGCCGGATTTTGTTCCACTCTTTTGGATGCGCGTTTTTCAATTGTTCTGTATTTCTGACCATATCATTCTTCATTCACGTGCCGAATTTATCCCATAAATGTTTAATTGGGTTCAAACCAGGTGATTGCGGAGGTGTACAGAATTGGCTGGGCACATTGCACGATAACCACTACTTAACTTTCTTCGCAGTGTGCTTCAGGTCATTGTCTTGTTGAAAAATACATGCCTCACACCGATTTAATTTTTGTGCAACTTTCTTGTAAATTATCTTTCAAAATGCTTGTATAAACGCTGTTGCGCTCATACAGCTCTATACAAGAACACCGCCACCGTCATGCTTCACTGTCGGACACAAATTTTTGGTGTGCATCCGCGTATTCGGCTTTCTCCACACCATAACACGACTATCTGAACCAAAAATGTTAAATTTACACTCATTACTAAATATAACAGAACTCCAGAAACGAATTGGCTTATCAATATGTTCTTTTGCTAAATCTATGCGTTTCTTTTTATTCACGTTACTGATGAAGGGTTTTTTTTCGCGCTACGCGGCCATTATACCTGGCTATCTCAATAACGTTCTGCACTATTTCCGGTACTCCACTTACATTGTACTCGGTCTCAATCATTGCCGACAAATTTAGAACACTTGTTCTTAGAACTGTTCTAATTTGTCTTAAAATTGCATGTTTATGATGGGCTTCTAGCTTCGGAGGGCGGCCGTGCGTTTTCGATCGAAGCAACTTTTTGTTTCTTCATACCGATTAACAAACTCGATTGATGTGTATCACCCGCTCTTTTTCATGTTATCATCTCCTCACTCTAAACTTTCTTATTGCCTTCCACCACGTCATATTGTTACTCTCCCTGACTTCCGTCCTTTTCTCTTCCCTTCATTCCTTTTTCTACCGTCCTCTTAACTCTCTCCACGTTCTCCTTTCCTCCCCCAGTTTTTCTTCGTTTCTTTCTTCTTTTTTTCACGGATTTCTTCAATGCTCTCCATAGATGTGTCTTTTGTTACCTCCCCGCTCTATTCAGCCAATTACCACCTTTCCCATTTGTTTTCACCCTCTTTACCATCTCTGTGGCCACCGTTCCTTCCATATTGCCCTTTTCAATTTTTCCCACCTCTCGTTCGTTGTATCCCCTCCTTCCTCTCTTGCTTTTCCCATTCCCTCATCATATTTTTTGTTTTCTTGCTGTTTCCATTTAAATTTTACCTTTCTCCTTATCACACTTTTCTTTCTCGCGCCTTCGGCCTTCCCCCCCCCCCCCTTTAATGAGTAGATCACTGTTAGGTGATCGGATTCCGCCCTTGGCGGTACTTCGACCACTTAGCATTATGGACAGGAGATTATAAGAACAACGTCCGAAAGAGGGACTTCAAATTCTCTAACTCTATATTTTGAGGCTAATGCAATGTATAGCAAAGTCGACTTCCAAATATCAATTGCGTATCGCCAAAATTTACATTCTCTTCCACCATCGGATCTACCCAACATTTACATCGAGCTCGAAAGGTCGCTTCAACTGAAACGCGAAAGAAGCGCTATCTAAGCCGAGCAGCTCGAGAGGAGTTCTTTCACAGGTTAATTACTATAAAATATTAAAGTCACATACAAATATAAGTGATGGTTAATATGGATGAGAAATAGTTACCCAGGAAATGGAGATATTGTAAGTACTTGAATTGAGTTGAAATTTCTGAGATTTCTTTTGCATGCTTAATTTACTCAAACAAATTGCCATTCTCACCTATTCAGCGAATATCTTAATTGGGTTTCTAAAATGGTGCAACCTTAAATAAACTCGTACAAGATATACAGCTGATATTCCGTCTAGTAGTTAGCATACTGGCCAGCGAATCGGGAGGTCGCGGGTTCGAAGCCCAATCGCGTTACTTTCGTCGTGAAATGGTTTTCTTCGACATTTTCTCGGCAAAAGGCGACTAGTTCCGTGACTGGGAGGCGAACTTGGGATCGGCTCTATCGGTATAGGTTTTCCGCAGTTTCCCTATGCCCATGACAGACATGTCATGATGAATACGATTCAGAGGGGGGAGTGGGCTGCGGGCGCAAGGGGGGAGGGGGGTGTGGAATAAAACGATAGTGTAGAAAAGAGCGATATACAACGATGCAAGTAAAACTAAAAAAAAATATACAGCTGAAATTCAAGTAATTACCACAATTTCGAAAATGATAACACTCATATATGTTCCGTCTCATCAACGAATCGTGATAAACGAATTTGCGGATAACGCTGCAAATTCTAAAATTACAAAGCAACCGACATTATAAAGGATATGCCAATTATCGACGTAGAATATAAAAATGTGGTATACCGCAAAACAAAAAGAATATCAACACTTTGTGAAAGTCAAGAAGGTGTAAACTACATAAAAAGGGTATGTTGTGGAAGTTTGCATCGTTGAACAGTAATAAAAACAACTTTTTTCGACTTGCTGGATTCGAATACATGTAGCGGCATTAAAAAATCGATTTTTTTTCTATTTTACGTGAAATGTTTAACATTTCAAGAATACGCCCTGGAATCGTTGATTAGCCGGTAAGTCATCAATAACGACTTGGTAAGATGACTTTTCGAACTATGAAAACTCAATCATTGAGTTTTCATAGTTCGAAACTTTAAACACGTTTTTCTCATAACTACATTTTTTAAGTTTCTGGGAAACATAACTTTAAAACGAGTTGACCGGTCGTGCTAAAATTGTACACACAACTCAATAACAATATTACCCCGAACGTACCCTGAACGTATACGTGACTATCATAAACGTATGTGTTTATGAAAGTCACTTTTAAAATTTATTGCAAAAAAACCAAAATGTTTTTCTAAATTGTCCCATTTTCAAGTTTTCAATTTTTTAGATGTTTCTTGTATACGTTCAGCATTTAGATGTTAAAATACTAAACATTCTTGGCTTATATTTTTCAGATCTATATTGAAGTCGTTTTATTTCCCACAAACGGACACACGGAGAGAATTAAAAAGTAATTTTTGTCGTGAATTTCACGGTAAAAATTACCGTGATATATTTCAATGTGGTGACAAGTGAGAAAAGCATAATAATTCATATGCGACAAGTTTTTTTTAACTCACGTTACAGAAAATTTCAAATACGTAGCTAAAATTTTACTGTACAAGAAGGGTAGCGCGCACAATAATTTTTACCGAGAGCACAATACATTTTCCTATAACACTCATTAAATTTTATAATAAATCTTAAAATAACTGTTAAAAAGACGATACTTTTTTATAGACATTTTTGAAAGGCATAAAATAATAAAATGCACAGTAAAATTTCGCTGATATTATATATTTTTTAAATTTAAGTTTTGCGTATTTTGTTACACATGAAAATTTACTAGAAAATCTGGTAAAATTTTCTATCTGAAGAAGAAAATTTATTTTATTTTCGTGGAAATCTGTGTTTCACTCAATAATAATAAGCGAAGTTTCAGGGTTGTCATCTGGTTACCGTTACTGCACGGTAATTTTTAACATTTAATTCTCTCCGTGCAGCTGCGACAAAGCCTTCCTGGAAGACCGCGCCATAACGTCACCATTTTGCATTATTTTTTATGAAAAAATTAATTTAAATAATTTAATTATATAATAAATTGTACCCAAAGTTTTATAAATGTAAAACGTATTGTTCCTTTCCAAAAAAATTAAATAAAAATTGCCTATTTTTCCAAGAAAAGGATTTTGGACAATAACGAAAATGAAGTAATAATAGTACATTGTGTACCAAGGAGACAAAGCGTGTATTTTACCTTTACTACGAGCGCAATGGTTGCAGTACTTGTCTTCGCCTCGCCCGCTTCGCGCGCTAGTTACGACTCGTACTGGAAATATCGCACGAGGGGTAAAAGCCCCTGTCTCCGCGGTGCACACAATTATTTATATACCAAAACCATGTTTTCCGAGCTTTTATATTCTTAAATACGTATGGCTGCAAACATGTGCCGTAGCTGTGTTGCATTTGTAAGGTGTATTGCGCAGGCGCAGCGCGGGGTCGTAGGGGGCGGAGCCCTACCCCCGGGAACAGGGGGCCGGAGGCCCCTCGTAGACACCGAACGTAGCTTTGAAATGTATCAGCATATACACGAAAGCGTTGTACGTCGATTCATAGAGGTCTTTTGATTTTGACGGCAATAGTTCGTGTGTCTTCTTTGTCATTGGAGCCACTCATCGATGCTATGTTTTTCAATATCAATCATTGTTTATTAAATTTTTTTATTAGTGATTTATGTCGCGGCGAGATCGACGATGCTTTGTCGTGGTGTCACGTGAAAGTGAGGTTATGTTTCTTCCCACAAATAACGCCTCAGCGTACACAATGATTCCTCGACCTAACGACTGAGGGCAGCACCTAACGAAAAAAGAATAACCGCAGTTCCTTTGTATCGAAGTATAAGTTTTCTCATTAAAGAATTATTTTGTATTCTCTCTTTTTGTTTCCCTATCCTGCTCCGTCTCAACAATTTTCGCGCAACAGGTTATGGGCCCAGGTACGTTGTTGTAGAGAAGAAATACCGGAAAGAAAAGAGAGGAAGAGAACACGCGCGTGTCGCAAGTCGAAAGTCGACCATCTTTTGTGACGGAAAAAAGTCCGCGAACAATTGGAAAAATGCCGGACGAAATCTCGACGAGAAGTGTGGCAAAGTTCGATGGAAAAAAACTTTTTCACGTGAAAATTCCAAATAAGGGCGCTGCTCGTCGCATACGGCATCGAAAATGTGGTGCTGGGTGTACGAGTCAAGTCGGGTAATACGGTGACGAAGGAAAATTCGAGGAAACGGTGGATCAAGGACAATGCGAAGGCGATGGTTATACTCTCGTCTACGCTTGAGGTTTAGCAACTCGAAGGGCTTCTTGTCTGCCAAACGGTAAAGGAGATGTGGGACAAATTATCGGCAATTCACGAACAGAATTCGGCGGCAAATCGTCTCCTACTGACCAAAAAAAATTCACCAGTAAACAATGAGTACGAGCGATTCCATTGCACGGCATGTCACAAGAGTACAAAACATGGCACGACAGCTAGTGGACCTTGGCGAGACAGCATCGGACGTCACCATCGTGGCAAAATTTCTGGCGGGATTAACATAAAAATTCAATACGCTGCAGATTGCCTAGGACAGCCTGGACCCAGCGAGACAAACGCTGGATAATCTACAAGAGCGTCTAATCAAAGAGAAGATACGTCTCAACACGGAGAGTAACGGTGCGACGGCGGCGAGAAGGCCGCTAGCTCTCAGAACAGAGGAATCTCGAGGTACAAAGGCACGAAGAAGGTTGGTCGTGAAAAGAATAAGGAAGACGTAGAGTGTTTCTGTTGTCTAGAAAAAGGACACTATGCAAGGGACTGCCCAACGCGAAAACAAAATAAAGGTGACCGTGATAAAAGCGAATCGCACGGGTACGCGTTTGTTGCCGCGAGTGCGGGGTGCGAGAAAAAGAGTCGAGGGCGAAGTCGGTACCACAGACCGTCTACTGAGCAAACGAGGAGGTTGCTGAAAGTAGACTCGCGAGAAATCTGTTATACCGACAGCGGTGCATCAAAACACATCACTTACCGACGGGAGTGGTTCGGCGATTACCAGCCGAGTCAAGGTAGCACGATATCGCTGGGCGATAACGGGGTGTGCGAGGTAGCCGGCAGTGGAACAATTGCAATCGAAAAATTTGTGAATGGTGTTTGGTGCGGGGCGCGACTTGACAATGTGTTATACGTGCCGGGAGTGCGGAAAAATTTGTTCTCGGTGGGCACGTGCACTTCAAGTGGCTTTGGAGTAAGATTCAAAGGCGACCTTGTGCACGTTATGGAGAAGGGAAATATAGTCGCGACTGGAGTTAAGGTAGTATGTGCACGAACCTCCTTATTAGAAAAGAATTGATTTTTTTGTTTGCTGTAGTATAGACATACAGAATGACGTCCGCGAAAACTCAGCATGCCTTACCGGCTAGATACAATAGTAATTAATTCAAGAAATCAATGCATTTAACCCATACCATATAGGGAATCCGTGTGGATCGAACTTTGAGACGAAAATAATAGTATTTCGCGAATAGATCCGAGCTACGCGAAAAGCGATAAATAACAAGAAAACTGTCGAGGTCGCGTATGTTGCATAAAAAATATAGGTTACGGGATATTTCGAGCAGATATTATCGATTGAATCGACTAATTTTTGCGTTCGCTAGCCGTGTCTGCCATGGCGGGAGAGATGGCGTAGATTTGGCAAAACCGCATGCCGTTAGCTGTGTTCGTATCCGGGAGGCCGAATCGAGCCGGTCAATTTGAATGCAACGACAAAAGTTGTAGGTTCTTTGCGGGCATTTTTTGTACTCCGTAATGTATGTATGACCGCTATTTTAATACTTCACTTTTCAAAATATAATACACACAGTTGTCACATATACTTCTCAAATAATTATTTTCCATATCATGTTTATTATTATACCTAAATGTATTATATTTTGCATTTTTTAGATTCGAAAATTGATAGATATTCTGTTGACTAGTAAATCTGCTAGTACTACCTTAAGCAGTCGAATGAGATTTATCGGATGTTTTTCCGAGTCAAAAACGTGCGCGAAATAAGTGAAGTAAATGTGCCCGCTACGAGTTTTAAAGGATGGCATGGACGTCTCAAACATATTAATAAGCGTCCATTAAGCGAAATAGTGGAAAAACAACTCGTGGAAGGAGTGCAGGTCTCTAAAGACAAGGACTTCTTTTGCGGTGCGTGCCAGTTAGGCAAGACGCATCTATTACCGTTCAAGGTCCGTACCGATAAAGCGGTGAATACGAAATCGGCTGAGTTGTTCCATCGTGACGTGTGCGGACCGATCTCCGAGAGTTCCATTGGAGGGTCGCGGTTGTTCGTAACGTTCATAGATGACGCGTCGGGGTATCGTTATGTGTACTTTCCCAAGCACAAGGCGGACGTATTCGAGTGTTTCAAAAAGGTGGAGAGACTTGTCACGAATAAATTCGGGAGGCCAATGAAAACATTGAGGTCGAATAACGGGCGAGAATATGTGAACGAAAAAATGACGCAGCACATACAATCGCGTGGGATAAAGTTTAAGCCGTGTGCGCCGTACACACCTCAGCAAAATGGCAAATCGGAACGTGAGAACCGAACCAATGTTGAGTGTGCGCGAACGCCGCTCAAAGCAAAAGAGCGACCAACCTTCCTATGGGCGAAAGCGGTAACACTGCTGTGTATCTGCAGAACCGTGTATTATCAACCGAAAAACATGGCGGAAAAACGCCGGTGGAAATTTGGACTGGAACGAGGCCGAGTCTTGGGCATGCGAGAGTGTTCGGCTCGGAGGCGTTCATTCACGTACCAAAAGAATCCACCAATAAGTTTGACGCGAGAGCCAAGAAGGTCCTGTTCGTCTGGTATGCGGGAGACTCGACCAACTACAGGCTCTATCTCACCCCGAAACGCGGAAAATTTCGGTATCAAGAAACGTGGTGTTTCACGAGGAGTTCGAAAATACTCAAATACTCGAGCCGAGGGAGGCGCGAGTGGCGGTACCGGGGGAAGACGAGGACGAACGAGAAGCCGAGCGAGTAGAGCTCACGCCAGAGAGACCTGCAGAACCTGACGTCGGTAATGCAGCGGCCGCATATCCGGTGAGGGATAACGAGCAACCGAAGTCTCTGATCGAACGTCGGCAACTTCGGGACCGAGCTACATTAAAAAGTCCTGCAAGACTTTATGAGTACGAATTAAGGCCAAGTGTCACACCGACCGAGCGGCCATGAGTGCGAGAGAGATAGCTGATTTGCAGATTCCCAATGATTTCTGAAACGGTTGATTTTTGGGAAAAAAGAAAAGAAACACGTTCCGCTCTGTTGAACGGCGAACAACCGCTTTCTCTTCTTTTGCCCGAAATATGATCCGTCTAGGAGAAAACTTGGCAGTAGGATTTTTACCGACTGGACGTGTGACACATGGCCTTAAACTTCGTAGAACTCGAGATGTCAGAGACGTATCAACAAGCAGTCGATGGAAAAGATTCGTCGAAATGGGGGAAGCTATTCATGAGGAACTCCAAGCCCACGAAGTAAGTAAAACCTGGACGATCGTACCGAGAGAGGTCGGGACAAAAACGATCGACTCGAAATGGGTTTTTAAGCTCATTCGAGATGAACAAGGACAGATATTTCGGTACAAAGCTCGACAATGTGCGCGAGGATTTTTACGAGAGGGCACTGACTACAAGAAGATATGTTCGCCTGTAGTCAGATACGATTCACTTCGTGTACTACTGGCAGCCATCGCCCAAGAAGATCTCGAGCTCATTCAATTTGACGTGAGAACGGCATTTCTCTACGGAGACCTCGAGGAAGAAATCCATATGGACATACCGGAAGGACTCACGGTCAGCGACAGCGGAAGACGTGCGTCGGAGTGTGTGTGCCGGCTGAATAAATCCCTATATGAGGCATTCTTCATCAACTGGGCCACTTTTTTTTTCAACCTCTCCAATTTTTTTCAAAATCTGCCAGTTTGAAATATTAGTCAAAAGGAACGTCTGTGATTTTTTTTAGATTTTTTTAGGCGTCCGTTCAGGATTTTCAATTTTTCATTACGAACACTGTATCCGAAAAAATATTCATCAAACAAAAAAAAAACAAGAATAAAAACTTTTTTATTTTTTCCGCTTTATCGAAAAAAATCAAAATCATAATTTTTCTGCATTGAGATCATTGAAATTTGGCAAAAAAATGAGAATAACATTTTTTTAAACCTAATAACACACTTTCGATTTCGGTACAAATTTTACAGGATGCCTATCATTGGGTAAAGAGTCTGCGAAAAAATTTTCAGAATGGTACCTGCAATGGTTAGGATGAAAAAAAAATAAAAATCCTGAAAAATCTCATAACCGCATAATGCGGTTATGAGATTTCGCAGGGTTTTTATTTTTTTTTCATCCTAATGGTTAGGCTGAAAAAAAAATTAAAACCCTGCGAAATCTCATAACCGCATATATGCGGTTATGAGATTTCGCAGGGTTTTTATTTTTTTTCATCCTAACCATTGCAGGTACCATTTCGAAATTTTTTTCGCAGACTCTCTACCCAATGACAGACATCCTGTAAAATTTGTACCGAAATCGAAAGTGTGTTATTAGGTTTAAAAAAATTTTATTCTCATTTTTTTCCAAATTTCAATGTTCTCAATGCAGAAAAATTATGATTTTGATTTTTTTCGATAAAGCGGAAAAAATAAAAAACTTTTTATTCTTGTGTTTTTTTTTGTTTGATGAATATTTTTTCGGATACAGTGTTCGTAATGAAAAATTGAAAATCCTGAACGGACGCCTAAAAAAATCTAAAAAAAATCACAGACATTCCTTTTGACTAATATTTCAAACTGGCAGATTTTGAAAAAAATTGGAGAGGTTGAAAAAAAAAAGTGGCCAGTTGATGAAGAATGCCTCATATGGTCTAAAACAAGCACCTCGGTGCTGGAACAAGAAGTTTTGTGAGTTTTTGAAAGTTTTTTACTTGAAAGCTAGTGATGCGGATAAGTGCGTGTTCTGCGGAGAAAACGAGGGAGAAAAGATTCATTTAGCGTTGTTTGTAGATGACGGACTGGTTGCGTGCAGGTCCAATGAAATTTTGCGATATATAACGAGGAGATTAAAGACAAGACAAGTACAGTCAGTGTGCCAGCAGACCCTCACGCCGCACTTTCTCCGGTAGAAACGCACGAAGAAAATTTACCAAACGTACCGTATCGTGAGGCCGTGGGGTCATTAATGTGTTTAGCCATTGTCTCGCGACCGGATATTGTGTACGCGGTAAACAACGCAAGTGAATTTTTAAATAATCATAACAAAAGTCACTGGAAGGCTGTGAAACGAATATTTTCGTATATAGTCGGTATACATAGTGTCAGTATTGAATACAAAAGCGGCGGAACCCAGCCGGAACTGATAGGTTTCTCAGATGCTGATTACGTGAGTGACCTGTGGCAAATAGCATAGTCTCGTGGTCATCGCAGCGACAGAAAATGGTAATAAAAAGTACTACCGAGTCCGAGTACGTTGCTGCATCATCCGCTGCGAGCGAAGCAGTGTGGCTGCGAAAGTTGTTAAATAACATCGGACATCGATGTGACGAGCCCACAATGTTATACGTAAATAACGAGAGTGCTATAAAATTGGTCAAAAATGCCGAATTTCATAAGCGGACGAAACACATCGATGTCCAATATCATCATGTTCGAGAATTAGCTGAAAATAAAGTAACTCAAGTGAAATATATCTGTTCAAAATCACAACGCGCTGATATATTTATAAAAGCATTGCCTGGGGCAGCTTTCTGTCGCCTCCGTGCGAGCACTTGTATGCGTGAAAGAGCGAATAAGCAAGCAAACAGCGGAAGTGTCGAGTGAATTTGAAGTGATATGGTGTGTTTGAATTGCGCGCGTAAACTAACACTCATGGAAGGTTCTCGATGTTCCCCTTCCATCGAGCGTGCAAGGCGCTGGCGCGAGCCGGTTGGAACGGCAGTCTTTCACCGGTAGCCTTATGCGAACCAAAAAATAACGGCAGTTCCTTTGTATCGAAGTATAAGTTTTCTCATTAAAGAATGATTTTTTATTCTTTCTTTTTGTTTCCCTATCCTGATTCATCTCAATGAGCTTGGCGCAACAAATATATTGAAGTTTGAAAATACATTAAGGGAATTCTATTTCTATTCCAAAACTTACCAGTTTCCTCAATTAGATTATCGTCCTCGTCCAACCACTCGGCCCCCGTGTAATTATATACAGACGCAGCGCACGTCCGCACAACGTCATCACCGACAGTCTGTGGTATTTCTTCCACTATCCCGAACCCTCCGGAAACATCTGTCAGTAAATGGTAAACATACAATTTAAAAACCAGAATTCTCAGACGTCGACACCCCACGATAAAAATTTCTAAAACAAAAGTAACCGTTTTAATTCACGAACACCTTTGACACATTTAACGTACTTTTATAAACGGTTCCGAAATCGAAAGCTATATTTCAGTTAAGCTACTTGCTTCCTATTTGTAAAAACAAAATCAACGGATATTCAAGAGTCTAAATAGTGGCTCAACTTACCGGAAACTAGAATCACATTGGTATCTGAATCACACCCAAGCCGATTGCAAGCTGTGCACGTTAAGTAACCAGACATTTCGATCTCCATCCAGGTTTCGGATACAAATGTTGATACTTTAGGGATAATTTGACCACTCTGGGGAACATAAATTCGTCATTTTTAATAATAACTAGTTTGACCAGCAAAATCGTTTTCTTCAAGTTTTGGGCAAAGCCGTTTACTTTGAGTGGTGTGACTTCCAACCCTTCAGCTGATGGATAGTTGGGTGCTCTCGAAAAATTCCAAGATACATCCGGTGCCGGAAATGCTGCGACCTCGCAGCGAAAATTCGCTTTTTGCTTTGGAAGATAGAAAGCCTTTGTTTTGTCTAGAACCGGTATCGGTTTCGCTAAAAAGAAATCATAACTGATTTTCAGTACTCCACAAGTATACTACTCTTCGTGTAGTACACTCGTGTCTATAATAGCGTTCGGCCCGCTGATTAAGTTACGCGCGTTCTATAATCGGCTGGCGTTACACAACGATACGATTATTTTGGGATCATTATATTTCACCATTGACAAATATCCAGCAAAACATATGTATTCCACCCATGCATATAAGCCGATACATTTTAAACACTTCAGGTGATGACGAAATCGTAACACGACCTAATTATGCAATTAGTAGTACTTGTCATGGCTCGTGCACCATACTTCATGTCTAAACGTCACGATATCCGCGTTAAATTTTATTGCAAACGCTCGCTTTATTTTCGTAAAAGTAGAAATCGCGTTTTCAGACAAGTCGGTGTGACTGGAAGCAAGGTTTTAATTCATTAGTATTGCTACTCTGCTTTTGTCTTAATGGAAAACTTTACGAAATCGTGACTGAAAAAAAAATTCGCATCTTATGACAATTTTGACAAAAGCTGCAATGCAGCATTTGTACTATATTCAACGAAACGATAAACATTTTTTAAAAAGTGAAGTTGAGAAGAGATATTTTCGAAATATGTATCGATTTTTGAGCAGTGAAAGTTTATTCCGATTAGCTATGCCACACTTGATAAAGTTAAAAGTCAATCCTTCAAGTATCCAGTGTCGGTCCCAATTGTAAGTCGTAAAAATTCATAGGATAAACCTATTGCTGTATTTAAGTTTTGATGGTATGTAAGAGTCATCTAGTGCTTATAACCAACTCTGAATCAAGGATAGTGCCTCATCGTGATGTTCGTCTAAATTGATAACAAAGTGCCCTTTGAAGTAACTATAACAATTTATGCAAGCAGTATAAATTTATGGTTGTTCGTATAGCAGGATCGAGCAGATTACTGACGCTACGCGTAACAGTATCTGGGGGTCTATTACGATTCTCGAGTGAATACTTTCATTTTTTGCATTTTCATCTCACGTGAGTTTTGTCACTCTATTACGGATCAGTCGGGTGAAAATGTGAGATCACTAGAAACTTCCGGCTCGTGATCTCACATTTTCACGACGCCGAAGAAGGGGTATACTAGCACCTCAATCGAATCCAGCCCAAAACACAGCGAGTGTGCATCAACGAAGCCAACCGCTTTACTCGGATAAAGAGCAAGTTAAAAAAGAATAAAAGTTCGGACCATGAACGTTAAAGAAAATGAAACATTTGATTTTCCCGATCCCGCAAAAGCAAAATCACCATCAATTTATTCATTGTTATGGAATAATAATACTTTACTGTCTGCGGTATCAACTTTTAGTTGCTAATTTATATTATGTTTTTGGCGTCGAGATGATGTCGTCTCTGAATAAACTAATTCGTAGTAACTCGTTTTATTATACAGCTTTGAATGTGTCGTCGTTGTTTTAGGAAGACGCTCACGCACTCGCTCTACGATTTTCGACACGAACTTTCTTGTGGAGTTAAGTCACGTGAATAATATCGCATTCTCACCAGGTGAAAAGAACCGTAATAGGGTGAGCTGCTCACTTTTGGCATTTCCACCCAAACTGAGAACCGTAATAGCCCCCCTGTCCCAGTCATCCCAATCACAAGAGATTCTGGCAAGCCTTATGTCTTGCGCCATCCATTGCATTCTTCCATTTTTACCAACCGCTACGACTAGCAAACCTACTGTTACCAGGTGTACAAGTATATAATGCGGATTTCAGACAACAGATGGTGCACCAATGCAGTTTGTGCTATAAAGATTTGACACTGCGCCATTTTATTGTGTCATCAACAAGTGTCAGACGCGCACGAGTGATAAATTCGAAAAGTGTGTGCATAGTGTTGTGTTGTTGTGTTCAATATGTAGAAATGTATACCGAACAAAGAGCATTCGCGGACAGCATTAATTTTTTGTTTTCATTTGAAGAAAACTGCTGCTGAATCACACCGATTACTTCGAGAAGCTTATGGTGAACATGCTCCATCGCAAGATACGTGTGAACGATGGTTTCGGCGTTTCAAAAGTGGTGACTTCGATATTGCAGACAAGGAACATGGAAAACCGCCAAAAAAATACGACGGTCTGGAATTGCAAGCATTGTTGGACGAAGATGATTCGCAAACACAAAAACAACTCGCCGAGCAATTGGGCGTTCGTCAACAAGGTGTTTCCAATCGGCTACGAGAGATGGGCAAGATTCAGAAGACCGGTAGATGGGTACCACATAAGTTGAACGACAGGCAAATGGAAAAGCGCAAAAACACATGTGACATTTTGCTCGCTCGGTATAAAAGGAAGTCGTTTTTGCATCGTGTAGTTACAGGGGATGAAAAGTGGATTTATTTTGAGTATCCCAAGCGCAAAAAATCATGGGTAGACCCAGGCGCACCATCCACATCGACCGCAAGACCGAATCCCTTTGGCAGAAAGACGATGCTCTGTGCTTGGTGGGACCAGAGCGGCGTGGTCTATTATGAGCTGTTAAAACCTGGGGAAACGGTTAATAATAAACGTTACCAACAACAATTAACCGATTTGAACCGTTCGCTGCTTGAAAAAAGGCCAGAATACCGAAAGAGGCAACACAAAGTCATTTTTCTTCATGACAATGCTCCATCACATACGCAAAACCGGTTCGCGACACGTTGGAAGCACTCAGCTGGGAAGTTCTGCCCCATGCGGCTTACTCACCAGACTTAGCTCCTTCCAATTACCACTTGTTTGCATCGATGGGTCACGCACTTGCTGAGTAGCGCTTTGGTTCGTACGAAGATGTGAAAAATAGCTCGATGAATAGTTCGCAGCAAAAGGGGAAGATTTTTTCTGGCGTGGTATTCACAAATTGCCCGAAAGATGGGAAAAATGTATAACAAGCGATGGAGCATACTTTGAATAAAGCCCTTTTTATCATTCTTCCGAATTTAACGTGTTTTTTTTTTAGAAAAAAAATCCGCATTTCATACTTGTACACCTGGTAGAAACCGGTATTTAGATATACCTAGCATAGACTCGTGACCACATATTTGACTGATGCGATTTTATTCTACAGGTTGCAAGTTATTTTTTCAATAAACGCAATGGGACAAAGCCATATAATAAAATTCAATATCCGTTTCTTAGATATTTAACACTTTGGCATGCTTCCGCTGGATCACTTTTAACGACTGAGTACAATACGAAACAATAATATAATATCAATCAACTGACTAAACATGCTTTAGATAATTTTGTGCGCCAGAATCGTACTGGGTGTCGCGGATAAGATGTTGCATGCGTATATCTCAGAAAATACGGATTTTTTAAAATTACAACCCCTATTTTTGCATATTCTGGTAGCTTATAAAACCATGCGAATTATTAAAATTGATATTGATTGTTAAATTAAAAATTATTTCCGCTCTTAATTATTTCATTAAGAGCGATCACTGTTCATGACCGCTTTTAATTAATCATGATTTTACGATGATATTACAGAAAAAAATGCTTTGAAAAATCCTTAAAAATTTCCAAAAACCGTTCACTATCATCAAAAATATTCAAGCTACTGTCTACAGTAGTAGTTCAATAGTAGTTTAGAGTGTACCGAACCTCACCAGGCATCTTACGCTTATTGTTAATGCAATTCGCATCATTTCTAAATCCCTAATTAGGGTTTATGGCAACCATGATAAAAAAAAAATTCGAAAATTACAAAATACACTTTAGAAAAATCGGAGAATTTTTTTTTTTAATCTGGTACTATGCATACAAAATTTCGAGCAACAGTCTACAGTAAATTGACCTCTGCTTCTTATTTTTTTCATTTTTTTTTGCTCAAAAAGCTAAAAAACGGGTTGAAGCAAAAGCCCAGACATTATGAATTTTACACCAACATTTTTTATATCTGACACTGTACTTTTGGGAATTTTTTCAGATTTTTCGATTACGGCCATCGAGGGGTTCAAAAAAAAATTCAAAAATTCATGACGCGCTCAAATTTATTTTGAAAAATCTGAAAAAATTGTAATTGCTTGATAGAGTGAGAGTAATGATAGGAAAAATCGGGAACCAGATTTGAGGGGTCGAGGGTCAGACCCAGGTCGAATTGGTATGGAATGCCCCATATGTATGTGTACGAGCCACTAACTGCCCTAGTCTACTCGGGGTGCATGATGTTCGTGAACACACCAATTGCGCACAAGCACGCGCGCCCAAACACGAAAACATAATTTGTAACTCTTTAAACGAAACAACTTTTATTTTTAACATTTTTAATTACAACCTGTGCCGTCTGAGATATAAGCGTGAACACCTTCTCTGAAACAGCTTGTATATTTAGTCGCATAACAGCTGAAATATCGATGCATGAAGAGTATTAGACCAACTAGTGCGATTTAACTAACACAGCATAGCATCTCAAGGAGTCCTTTCATCGGCACATGGCACTGCCTAGACATCTCACAATTTCAAACCTCTGAAACGTTTGGTCGTAAGCCCAGTTAAAATTTGGTGAAACTCGATTGCAAAAAAATGGTGGGCCTCAGGATAGATCAAACGTACACGTTGTAAAATTTCATTATGTTAAAGGGGGTAGGAGGACAGGGGCGTATGAAAGAAATGAAAGTGTTTCACTCACGGTTGATGGTAAGGTAATTCTAAGAAATATTGATGCATTTATTAAACTACATATAAAGGGTGAGAAATATGGATATATTTATTATTCTACAAGTAAACACTCGGACGGGCGTTTTCCACGGAATCATTCGCGTAACATCACTCGGACGTCTCAAACGGAATCGTAATATTATCTTGGGACTCTAAGCTTTTTGAATTATACGTAATTATCGCACGGTTGACTGTTCGCTCGTACGGACTTAGCGGACTGAAGAATTCGTATCGACTGACTAATTATTGCGCGATGATTACCGTTGCTCGTACGTACGAGTCGATCGCAGAGTAGGGGAAAATAGAGACATGGGCCAATCGTAAGGCTTTTACACTCGGCCATCCTAACTTGGCTCGTCCTCGAGCCCTGTGAGTATATTTCGTACTTTTTTTTTTTTGGTTATGCACCCATAGAAACGAGCATCAATTCACATTTATCGGGTGCTTTTCACCGTCATTTTAGTTTCTTTCCCGACACTCTTTCATAGCAATTTTCTTCATAGCGATCCGGCGGGCGACGCGTTCGTAGAGGATGCACTCTGCTGGCGCCTTCCGTTTGTGCGCCTCTGGCATGAGGTTCGACGATTTCCTCCGATATTGTCGCTGGTTGGTCCGCGTCATTCGCATTCGGGCGTGCAACACGCATTTCCTTCCGAATCTCAGGGTTCTCGGAATCGAGGTCGGACTCAGTGCTCTCTTCATCCATCGGCGGTGGTTCATCAAGTGGGGCGAGTCGCCATACTTTAAGTTGGCTTGCGTGCGCTGTGGTTACATACCGGCGTCCGGATAGGTCGTCTCGTAATTGGGACACTCGGTATGTGTCACTGGGTAGAATTTCGAACACCTCGAGGGGTCCCTTGTAGCGTGGTTGGAACTTAGTGCTTTCGCCCGTGGCGACCGGAGCAACCGAGATATAAACAATGTCTCCGAGATTGAACTTCGTCGTCGTATCACGATTTTTGTCGTAGCGCATCTTATACATGTGTTGCTTTTTTGCGATGCAGTCTCGAGCTTCTTATTGAAAATCGGACGGCGAAGTATAGTGACGTTCTTCGGTTAGTTCCCGCAGTTTTTCTTCGTTAAAGCGGGGAATGTATCCGTATACCATTTCGAAGGGGCTCCTTCCGGTTGTTTGGTTTGGGGAGGCATTTAAATCGCACTGTACTTCTTTTAGCCTTCGATCCCAATCTTTTCCGTCCTCGTGCTGAATGTTCGCGGTGAGATCCGGTATCATCGTCGTGTTTATACGTTCCACCATGCCATTGGCTTGTGGATGGCGCGGCGATGTTATTGTATGGAGGATGCCGTGTCGCGAGCGAAATTCGTCGAAGGCTCTCGACGTAAAACACGTGCCTCGATCTGTAATTAACCGTATCGGTGCACCGAAACGTGCGATGAAGTCGTCCAGTGCTTTAATGACTCCGATCGTTTTGGTATCGCGTGTGGGATACAGGATGACGTAACGAGTTAAATTATCGATTAACGCGAGGACGTACCGATTCCGGTGTGTGCTGCTAATGTAAGGACCGGAATGGTCTATGTGTACCGTGGCGAAAGGGCGCGACCCTGGTGGGATGGGTGCAATTCTCCTTTTCCCGTCCTGGGTTCCCCTTGGCTATTATACAGTGAAGGCATGCTCTTACGTGTTGTCGGATATAACGCCGCATTGCGGGAAAATAGTAGTGTTGCCGAAGTTGATACAACGTACGCTCGTGTCCAGGGTGACTCCGCAGATCGTGGAAGCGGATGGCTAGGCTCTTACGTAGGGCAGCGGGTACCACATACAGTTTCTTGTCATCGCGATTTTTGTAGAGTATGCCATTGATGAGCTCGTAGTCGTTCACTTCGCTAACCTCCTGCGGTGTGCGTTCTTTTATTCTCTTTCGTAGAATCGCGCGCTTTTTTGCGAGGGTTTCGTCGCTCGATTGGTACGTTACCACCTCGTCTTCCGCGCGGACGAGTGCGAATACACTATGCTAGGATTTTTCGGTTTCAGTTGTATGAAGATCGGTGTTTTCGTCGCTCGCGCCAGCGCTGTCTGTCGACGGCTTACGCGACTCGTTTACAGGCGCGCGACTCAGGACATCGACATGTGTCATCGACGTCCTAGCTCGGTGACGTATTTCAGTGTCAAACTCGCTTAATTGCACCGCCTACCGCCCGATTTGGGGTTGTTTTGTACGTTTCGCGTTCAGGTACATGAGAGCCTGGCAATCGGTAACAATCGTAAACGAAATATTAATGAGCAATGGTCGTAAACGATTCACTGCCCATAAACCCAGAACATAGCCGTTGTAAATTCGCCGGTCTCGTCGGGGGTAATGAACGCTGTGTTCGCGCGGGCTTCTTCGGTTAAGGGAACTTGCAAGTATCCTTGCATAAGATTTAACGAAATGAATAACTTGAATTGTCCGATTTGTTCTAGATGAGCGTCCAGATCGGGCAAGGGAAAATGCATTCGTTCAGTTTGTGCATTCAGACGTCGATAGTCTATAACAAGGCGGGATTCACCGTTCTTTTTTTTAACTAGGAACGCGGGACTGGCATAGGGGGAGTTCGTTTCGCGCACGATTCCCGTATCTTTCATCTCGCGCACTATACGTCGCATTTCTTCACGTTCTTTGAGACTCGCGCGATACGGTTTGCTTTGAGCGGGGAGACTACCCGAATATTCGCGAATATCCATTTCCACGAAATCGGTGCGTCCCAATTCGTGAAGGTTCATGGCGATTACGTTGCGATATTCGTTGAGCGTGTCGATTAAGTCGTTTATTACTGCTTCACTCGCGTCTTCACGTATTCGAGCGTTTTCACGTGTTACTGGTTTTTGCGGTGCGAGATTCGTTTCTACGGGAGCGCACTTGAGTTCGTAGCACTCAAATTTTGTTTTTCTATTCACCTTTTTGGTTGTAGATCCTCTGTTAATTACCGTAGTGCATTTCGAATTCGAAATGCACTGCGGACATAATGGGCATTACATTTCAGTGTAATGCCCATTCGCAGTGCATTTCGAATCTTAAGTGAATCTTAAGTGGGATACATATAATATTTTCGAATTTTTCAGCGGCGGTTATCTCGAAATATAGAGATCATGGCATCGACTTTCTTTCAAAACAAATCGGGCAAGCCGTTGGGACAGTGTTTAATTCTGCAAAAGACTGGGACAAATGTCGAGGGAAGAACCAACGTGGGACGTTCCCTGAAAACGTCGCTCCATAAAAATTGTATAACCTTAATTTCTAAGTTTAACTTCATTTCTAAGTTTTTTTGTTTGTTTTCCAAGTTCCTGCAGTTTTTTGTAAAAAATATCAAAGCCTATTTCGCGTTTTTGCTATATAAAAAATATATAACAAAGTTTTATTTATTTTACACATAAAAAACATGTGATAACGTAGAGTAATAAGAAAAATATAAGTGTGATAAAGTAGAGTAATAAGAAAAATTTGTGATAAACAAGATTCCTATTTAGTTTATAAAATAAAGTATCAACGTTATTTGTAATTTGTGTCTTTTTCTATTTTGGGTTTGCGTGGTATTTTTTATTTCAGGAATAAATAGGACATCCACAGCAGAGGTTCATTTCATCATCCTGACTAGGCGATGATGTTTCAATTCAATTAATCCTTGAAAAATTAAGCTCTGATCAGGCTTAGATTTTTTGCACTGATCAGGCCTTCATTTTTACGCTGATCAGGCTTTGATTTTCTATCCTGGTCAGGCCTTTATTTTGCACTGTAATCAAGCCTTGATGTTCTATCCTGGTCAGGCCTTGATTTTTTCACTGATCGAGTCTTGACGTTCTATCCTGGTCAGGCCTTGATTTTTTTCACTGATCAACCCTTAATATTCTATCCTGATCAGGCCTTGATCTTTTTCATTGATCAAGCCTTGATTTTTTACCCTGATCAGACCGAAGTCAGGGAAAGTGTCACAAAAATGATCAGGGTTTGATCAAAAATCCTGATCAAGGCATGAAAAAGAAATCAGAATGCCTGATCAGGCCTTTCTTGTAGCCGGAGCAGGATTTCTACTCGGGTACCTCGTCCACGATCACCTCGTCGATGGTAATCGAGGCTTTAATGATCCCAGGTGAAACAACCAGATTTTGTCCGTCGCCGTAGCACTTAAGGGATTCGTTTCTTCGTTCAAATTTCCAATCGTGTCGGAGCACCACTGACGCTTTGATTGTACAGTCCGAACTGCCCGTATCAACGAAACCGTTCAGTTGAATACCGTTCACAAAGACGCGTTTTACGTATCGAAAGGCGGTGTTTGTTCCTTGACCGGCGACAATGTTTATTCCCGGTGCCGTTGTGCCCGGCCCTGTTGGGATTACGGTCGACGCGACTAAATTCGCGGAATTTCGTTGACAATGCCTCTGCGTGTGTCCAATGTTATTACACTTAAGACAACGAAGTTCTCGCCGCGGTTCAGTGCAGTTTCGAGACAGATGACCGTACCCCTTACAGTTGTAACATTTCGGCTCTCCACGTTCATTCCGTAGCGGTGGTCGCGCATCCGCGGTACCTCCGGCGGGTCGCGCGGCCGGGGTGAACATTCGATTCGGGGGTGTAGGAGTCGTGGTCGTTCGTGCTTTTTCGACCAGTCGATCACGATGCGTTCGAATACGTTGCCCTCGTTGGGTCTCCAGCCGTTTGTAGCTTTGCATATCACTGAGCAAGTCGTTGGCCGAGGTATGATCGCGAGCTGCCATCGTGCTGCAAAGTTCTCTTGACCATAGGCCCACTAATAATTGTTCTTTCACGTCGTTGAATTCCAATCCAACCGTTTTACAAAGCCGCATTTTGGAATGAAAGTACGTCGTTAAGGTTTCGTCTTTCCCCTGCGATCTTTCCACCATGCGCTTCCATTTGACGGCATAACTTTCCGCAGTGACGAACGTGCGAAAGAACAATTGACGAAACGAATTCCAGTCTGGTATATCTCGACGATTGCACTGATACCAGTCGCGGGCGCCTCCGGAGAGATGTGAACGCGCGGTTTCGATCTCAAAGTTCGCAGGCCATCGATGTAGGTTCGCGGTACTTTGGAGATTATCGATCCATTCTTTCGCTGATTGTCCTCCCGTTTCTCCATTGAAGTACCCTATCGTATGTGTGAGATCAGGCAAGATTCTATAATTCATTGGGGATTCCGTGCTCGGTGTCATCGTTGCACGCGGTGCAAGCCTTTCGAGCATGTCGTAGATGAGCGCGTCTCGACGTCGATTATCTTCGAGGAGTGTTGCGAATATGTCATCGTTCGTACGCGCACGGCTCTCGTGAGGTGCGTATCCTCTCGGTACGTAATAAGGATTGGGTGGGAGAGCATACGCTCCCGCCCCTTCCCCGGGCGATCCGCTACGCGCTTGATCTTCTTGCGTGTCGTGAGGAGGGGGTTGAGCGTCCCTTTGTGCCTCTACGGGTGAGGCTCGAGTTTCCTTCGGAGCGGGGGAGGTGTATAACGTCTCCCGATCGCGTCCGTGATTCACGTGCTGGATCTACCGAGTTGCGCGAGAGGGGCTGCGTGCTCGTCTGTTTGCGCATGTCGGAAGCTAGCTCGCCGATCGGAGGCAAGGGTTCGTCCGATACGTCCATGTCCGACTCGTCGGGCAGCGCTTGAAGCGAATGTCTTCGCATGAACGCCTCGAAGGCTGCGGCGTTTGCCACAGGATTTCCCGAATGTCGCATTTCCACTGTCTTTAAACGGGCGCTGCCGATTTAGCGTGGGGGAACTTCGCATAGTGAGGGTTATAGTGTTCCACGTTCACTCTCGATCATGATCGTGCACGGTTTTTCCGAAGGGCCGGTCGCCATTAGTCGCGCTCGCGTTACTTTTCGACCGTTAGGCGGCCATCTTTGACTCTAACGATTTACGTATGCCGTCTGTCCTTTTGCCCTTTTTTACTCAAATCTTCTATTTTTGTAATCCCACTTCTGATTGTTAAAGGGGGTAGGAGGACAGGGGCGTATGAAAGAAATTAAAGTGTTTCACTCACGGTTGATGGTAAGGTAATTCTAAGAAATATTGATGCATTTATTAAACTACATATAAACGGTCAGAAATATGGATATATTTATTATTCTACATGTAAACAGTCGGACGGGGGTTTTCCGCGGAATCATTCGCGTAACATCACTCGGACGTCTCGAACGGAATCGTAATATTATCTTGGGACTCTAAGCTTTTTCAATTATACGTAATTATCGCACGGTTGACTGTTCGCTCGTACGGACTTAGCGGGCTGAAGAATTCGTATCGACTGACTAATTATTGCGCGATGATTACCGTTACTCGTGCGTACGAGTCGATCGCAGAGTAGGGGAAAATAGAGACATGGGCCAATCGTAAGCCTTTAACAATTACTTGTCTAACTCATAATTTAAAGAATTATAAATAACTTATGAAAGAGATTTGATCATCCTTGTCAAACAACGCCAACCCACCTTCGATTAATCTGCCTCCACACAACGATTCAAGCGAACACAAGAATATTTTACTAATTAAACTTTAAATTGTATCGAACCTTTTATTAAACTAAATACGTTGTATACCATTCCGTAAAGCTATATCTTATGTTTCTGTAGACCAACTCTAGATAAGTTACTTCGAGTTAATGCAAGAAAAAATATGTGTTGATAGAAAACGAATATTGAATGTATTGGTTCATATTAAATAAAGGGGTTTTAATATTTACCTATAACATCCAACGTGAAGTTGAGTGTCTTAGTTAGATCGGTGTTGGTCGCTTGAAGAGAGTATAGTCCCATATCCTGCAACTCTAGTTGATTTATTCGCAAAACCGCAATTGACGATGTTATGTTTATGGCGCGTTTTGCCGATTCTGGATTTATCCACGACGCCTCGATTACTTTACCTTCAGGGTTAAGCCTGTTCAAAATATCAATATATGTTTTAAGAAAGAAATTTAATCAACTGTGATTGCGTAAGTAATCAGAAAATTTACCATTTCAACGTGGGTTGTGGATACGCGTCTATGTGTACCATCCATTGAATTCGATCACGATAATTTCTTTGATAATACGAGCTGTCGTCAGATGAAGTTAAGTTTATATACTTCACGTCAGGATCTGAGAATATTGGTAATCGAAATATTTCATATTCATATAAATATTACTACTGCATCCTGAAATGTTTGTATAAGTAAAAAATGCATTGTAACAACATGCCCTCAATTTTTAGTCAATATATTTTTGCCATATGATCAAATAGAACTCTTTTACAAGCGGCGAAAGATGAAAACTAATGGGCATAATGATGATTGTAGCACCAATGTAGCACGGCGTAATCAAAGAAAGAATTTTAAGTAATTTCGACGATGAACATACAAAAACGATATAACTATGTGCTGTTAAATGTTTAGTATATAATGACTAATTAAACATTGAGCCAACAAATTCTTAACCGATGATAGAACGCAAAACTAAATTGCACATAAGATTTGCATTTCGCATCACCATTTTTTACTGAAACGACGGAGCGTTTAGAGAAATAGAAATGGCAATTTATGATTTTTTATTTCCAAATTTTTTATGAAAAACGTCAAGACAATAACATCTGAACAGTAAGATTAAATACTCATTAAGACTACTGTTCGATGTAGCCATATCAGAGATTTGGTTAAATTACAGCTTATATGACGAGTTCTCAAACACTTAATATGTTTTAAAGTCAATATAGGGTAATACATATCAAGTGAATGCCAAAAGGTGGAGCTTACGTCGTTCGCATGCAACTTCGACTGGCGAGATGGAGTTGGGACGCAATATAAATAGTTGTTAATGATTAAGGCAGTAGTCTGCTTTACAGGCTTCAAAAAATCGATTGTTCGTTTTTGTCTTAAATCTATTCCAAAACTATCCAAGAATATGTGTTCAAAATTTTAGAGGCCAATTCGACATATTTTCGAAGCTAGATCAGTTTTAGTGGCCGAGCGTCGAGCAGGTGCGAATGCTCGGGCAGAACTTTACAGCCCGTTTTCTCGAGTTTTCATTTTCACAAGTTTTGGAAAACGGTGCCGGCGATAGTAAAAACAATATATGTCCGATCGAAAAAAACCAAAGTGATCTAGCTTCAGTATTGAATTATCTTCTATTTGAACTAAAAAAGTTGGACAAAAGTACTATTTAAATTACTTGTTTTGCAACTTAAAGTGAATTTTTTTTTCAAACTTCGAAAAAATTTGGAATTTCGTCATTTCTTCGGTATTTTTTTAGTTCATATAGAAAAGGAACTTATAAAAACTATAAAAAAAATTGGTTCCACTGTTTCAGATGCATCGCACGACCTCCATCACCGGCACCGATTTACGAGTGCACACTCCAGGCGCCCCAGAAAAATCGTTACAACTTTGGCAAATTTCAATAATTTGTAATAATAAAAATTGTTTTTTAAAGCTTGAATATAATATACTATCGTCTCAAAATTTCGTTGACCGCAATCATTTCCTTCCCTTTCAAAAAAATTGTTGAAAAAACGCTTTTTTTTCGGCTCCTAAAGCAGACTACTGCCTTAAGCTAATCAAAAACCTTAATAGTAAATCTATATTAATGATATAATGATAATAAAAATACGGATAACTCTTATCTACTAAAGAAAAATTTTCCCTGATTAAAGGGAGATTCATTTATGAGGTGGTTGCATTCAAGCCCGCTATTAGGCTGTAGGTGTCTGAATATGTTATACGGCACGGACACATTTCGCTTACGCACCTTAGAAGGTGGCATTGTGCCACTAACTTTCAGTCAAAATATGCCGTATTTAATTGAGACATGGCTTGAATTAGCAAGTTAAAAAAATACCGTGACAAGTTTTTTTTTCCGATGTGTACTTCTGCACTATTTTATCAGGAACAGAATTGCAGCTGAACTATACCGATTGCTTGCACAGACTTATAGTGAGACTACACCACCCGTAACTATATGTAGAGATTGACTCCGACGATTCAAAAGTGGCAACCGTGATACTCATGGCAAGCAACGACCAGGCCAGACGAAAAAATGTGAAAATGCTGAATTGCAACGTTTATCGGATGAAAACTTTTCTTTAACACTTAGAGAATTAGCTGAGCAGCTCAATGTTGACAAGTCAATACAGATATTGAGAGAAGAAGAATAACTGCTACTCGAGCTGAGCGAGAACGCCATTGTCGACGAGCGAATCGACTAAACATCCCTATTTCTTTGCTTGCGAGGCACGGAAATAAAATGTTTTTTTTAGAGTATTGCAACGTAGGATGAAAAATGTATTCATTTCGACAATCCTTAACGCAGAAAATTATGGATTGCTCCTGCCAAAGCATCAACATCGAGGCCAAAACGAAATATCCATGGTCACAAAGCCATGCTGTGGGATATAGAGGGGGTGATATGTTATAAGTTCTTGGGACTCAATGAAACGGTCACTTCCGAACATTATCAACGCAGCTGGAGCATACTGAACGATACTTTAATCGAAAAAAAAAACAGAAAAAGGGGGAGAGGAGCTTTCTCTCAACTGATATGGTTGGCTGAATGGTATAACTGTGGGTAGTAGAAGAAACTGACTGTACAAAACATTCCACCAGGTGTGGCCTTACACTGTTAAAGTTCTTTTAGAATGCACCTCAATTTAAAGCAACTTTGCTTTGAATAATATACATTGCATACTCTGTATATGTGTATATTTTGCTTCATTATGTATACAATGTCGAACTGCCCTCTTGAAATTTCGACATTTACCATCATTTTTCTGTCAATGAATTTATTAACTTATCTTGGTACAATACGGTGGATATTTTTGAATGACATTACCGAAATTTCAGAAGCTTCGTACGGTGGGTTTGTTTGAATGGCATCACTCATATTTCTGAAGTAAAATTCAGAAATTTCAGAAGCTCAACCAAAGGTCTTCTTTTGTACTTGCGGGCCCACTTTTTTAAATCATCATCATGGATTGTTCAGCCACCATCAAGAGCAGACTTTAAATTCAAGAATGTATAGTTATAAATTCTACCTACTATTTCCTTGGTCGTTCCATTTATATTTTTATAATAAGATCAACACCTTAATTGGCGAACTGATTTGACTTTGTTAAACATCTAACACTTCCTGTACATCATTTTTATTTCCCAAACCTTCAGCAATCACTTGTTCTTGACTTCTATTCATAAAAGAAATTTTCCTCATCCCTTAAGTATGCATCTTTAGGCCGTTTTCGTTCATGAATAGCATGTGCCCATTCTTTATCTTGGTATCTACACGATAATTTAGAAGCGTTTCAAGAACATACATCGCTTTGAGTGTTGTCAAAAGTAATTATGTAACATCAATCTGTTTGTTCATAATTCTCAATATAAGCAAACATTTAAGGCACTTTACTTTCAAGTACTTCGTTACTTGCAATCTACGGAAAGTTAAAATAAATGATACTTTTAAGATCTACGAAAATCGATTGATTAGTTGCACATTATGACGTATACCCACTGAACTAACCACAACAGTTTCAAGTGTGAACCACGATTGATAATCTCACAGATATCAAGGTCTATCTGCATATTTCGCTTCGAGGTTTCTGCACGGCAGTCGTTCAGCAGATTCGATTGATTTTTAAGATATGTTACGTACTTCCATCATGGGATGCAAACGAGATTAAATCTTCGGCGCGATATTTACGTTTAGCTTGCTTCTACTCGTTAATCAATCTTTTATATATTAAGGTATTACTGGATGGATATTAAAAAATCGCGAAAATTCTTGAAAATTTGAGGAATGATAGTTATGGACAGAATAATAATACATGAATTATTTTAGAATTTTTCACTAAATAATTTAGTAGGTATAAACATATGAATTTAACACGGTCGCTTATGGGAAAAAAAGCTTCTGCAGACGTTCATGGTTGCAAAACGAATGAAACTTAATCGCCGTAAATTCTGAAAATATCATATCATCAAAATTTAGGATCAAGCGATTGATTATGCTAAGTTTCAAATGAATCAACTGAATAATTGTCGAGAAATTAATTAAAGTAATAAGGTGTATTGCCTTTTTCAACGATGAATTAATAGCAATCATTGGGAAACTCAAAATATATTGAGGTTTTGGGAAATAATTGATAATAATAAGATTATCTGAATGTATAAATTAAGTTTAAAAAATGAGAAACTTTTTTGTCGGCCAGTTGAAACAGATGTACAGTCACTGACGAAATCTCAGCACACGCCAATATCGTCGAATTTGACTTCAATTATTATTAAAAGTGGAAAATTAACATTTCTAAGTGTTCATTTATTATCAAATTAGCTATTTGTAAGGGTAAACATGTACGACATGATCTAGACTTGTAAATCCACTATTCGCCCATTTTGGACTAACTTTTTGCCCGACGGTCCCTCCAGCATTACCTTAAATGGTATAAGAGCTATTCTATTATATATTACCTCCATACAACTAGTCACGCGCAACGTTCTTCAAGCAATGAGGATTGAAGAACTCAATTTTTACACTGTCCGCTATGCTAAAGTTCAATACGACCACAAAGAGCAGCTTCTGCTATTTTGAATCGTTGAATTAACAATGGAATACACAAATCCGCGAAATTTACAAACGCATAAAAAATCCCGCCACAATAGGGTCAGAAAACGTCAATTCGGTTAAAATCGTCAGTTGCCACGCAAAACGAGTTTTATAATAACTGGAATACTAGGATTGAACAGCGTAATCCGATCTAAATGGAAATTTGGTTGAACATGTATAGGCGTAACTAATCCGGTAACAAGTGTTTTTCGGAAAAACGCAAAACTATCTACTTCCTTCTTCTGTAGCATCCCCAAAGTAATTAGGTTCATAAAGATATAAAAAATAGTTTCCATGTTATAAAATTGTTCACACTGAACGTGTCCAATTTTGAGTGTCCAAATTTCAACCATTGAAAACATTTTTCCGCCATTAAAAAAAATAGATGTAATTTAGATTCCAATGAAGAATAACATTACCCAAGTTAAACGTTATCGGAGGGGAGCAACGGTTTAATTGCGAGAAAAAAAGGTTTGCACCGGGATAATGATCACTTTTCTGCTATCCATGATCAAGTCAATGTATTCGGGCGTAAGAAATATTTTGGTATGCTCGACCTGAAACACAGGTACGTTGCACATTCAAGTGGCTGATAATTTCGTTAAATATACACCTGTTGATAATTTCGTTAAATATACACCTGTTGAAGTGTTCGAGTATCGACGAATATCCTTCGAGGGAAAGGAAGGGGTTTCGAAGATTTTTGTAAAATAAGCATTGGCCGAAGTGATTGGGATAAAAAAAGACGTAATTTACATTAACAATGTATTAGTTGCAGTTAATACTGTACAGCAGAAAGGGGCCAATATCGAAGCAGCTTTTAAAAAATATGGTCGACAATCTTTTGAAGCTACGAATCGACGAATGCACATTATCATGTACAAACGTGGAATTTCTGAGTTACCAATCCTGACAAGGGTTTTCAACTAAATAACGGAGGAGCTGAGAGCATGAAAAAAAACCTCATTCCGCAAATTATCAGGAGGTTGCAACACTTTTTAGGAACTTCCGGAAATACATAGAGAGCCTCTCCGCATCGCGAAACTACTGCCTGAGCTACGGTATAGAAATGTTGAATTTAATTTTGAGGCGACCGATTAAAATACTTCGAATGCTAAAGTGGAAATTGCAGAAGGCATCTGACCTAAGTGACGAGACAGAGCTTCACAGAGATGTCAGCTCCAAAGTTTTCGTGCTGCATTCACGGAAATGAGAAGGATTACTAAGTTTCACCTCGTCTCGTATTTCTCAAAAAGAACGACCGATGAGGAAAGTCGCTATTATAGCTTCGAATTGAAAACATTCGCAATTATTCATGCCCTATGTCGTTTTTGTATCGATTTGCACGTACTAAAATTGAAGACCGCCACGAACTATGAGTCCTTAAAAGTGACTGTAGCCAAGAAATATATAAGCGCACGGATACAAATATGGGCAACTGAATGAAATGGAATACGATTATGTTTCGAAACGAAGATCTCGAACGAAAATACAATATGTGGATGCTTTAGTCATGCTACGAGTATCCTCGTAATCGAAGATAATCCACTTGAAATAAAACTAGTATTTAGGCAGAATCATGAATCTAACATTCGATAACAAGGGGGAACGGCTCGCTCAAAGTCGTTATACGAAAACTACGAAATCCGGAATATGCTCGTGTACAGGAAAAAAGATAACCATGTAAGTTATTACTTACTAGAAAAAACGGACGATAAAGGACTACAACCGAAACAATTTTGAGTGTATCGCGTTTTCTTCACTTGCTGACAAATCAGAAGGGTACCCACATTT
Source organism: Ophion ventricosus (assembly GCA_963932345.1). NCBI lineage: Eukaryota > Metazoa > Arthropoda > Insecta > Hymenoptera > Ichneumonidae > Ophion > Ophion ventricosus. The sequence continues at coordinate 24,814,151 of OZ010719.1, forward strand.
TTAACCTAAGATTTACATACCGTGTCAGACCTTCGATATCGACCACATGGAGGCCATTGACAAAAACGAACTAATCTAATAAAATAATGCATTGTGGTAAGGGTAGGCGTGTTCACCAAATGTACAAAATTAAAGGCGACAAGGACAACTCTGAGGGAGTCTATGGATGCTCTCAGGAAATACTTGGCCAATTACAGTCGGCATCGCGCGACAATGAATAGTAGAAACGCTGAGTTTACTCCCAACAAATTCGAGGATACCTTAAGAAAAACAATACTCGCGAATGAATCGCGCGTCAAGTCCAGTCCGAGGCCTCAATGCCAACAATACTGCAGGCTATTTAGAAGAGAACGTTTATTCGGACGACCACGGTCTCAAAGCAATCCGTGGAAATACTGGAAACATATCCTAAAGAGTCAAGAGGGAGAGTTTAAAAAACAATACTTCAAAAAAAGCAGAAAAAACCACGTCAGCACAAAGAGGACGATTCCGTAGGAATGCGAAATGTTTATAATAAGTCTGGATCCCCGGAAACGCTCACTCCAGACTTCAAATAACCCTGTAACATATCCAAAGTGCTTCGAAATGACAGATACACCGTAAAAGACGTATGGAACGCCCAAGCATCGTGACGCCCATACGTCGGAACATGGGATTAATATTAGGCTTTGGCATAACGGAATATTTACTGCTTAAAAAAACAGAACCGTTGGAAGCAATAATTAAGAAAATGTTATGCACCTTAGAAATTAATAATACGGAGCATTTATTTTTTATTTGCATCTGTAGTCTAGCTCAACGGTCAGCCTGTTGCCGACCGCTGAGTTAGACTACAGATGCAACCAAAGAATAAATGCTCCGTATTCTTAATTTGTAAGGTGCATAACGGTTTCTTAACGCTGCCGCGGAGGCTAGAAAAGTTAAATTTAAACCGAGCTAAGATTGAAAAAATAACAGTTCGGAAGAAATAATCGAGTTGCAAGATGTATCCTTGCAAATGTGCAAATCTGCACCCACTGAAGAATTTTAGGGTAAACATGTTTCAGAAGAGTATGCAAATTGCAAAGAACTGGCTCTTATCCTAGCAACTATGTTTGGCGCGACATTTATATGTGAAGCATCTTTCTCAAAAATGAATTTGTTAAAAAGTAAATATCGTTCAAGGTTAACGGACGCCCATCTTGAAGACGATCTTTGCATATGTTGGTCCTCACGAGAACTAAACTATAAAAAACTGGCTTAAGATTGGAAGTGTAATTTCTTACATTAAGAACGTATGTAAAGTAGATTATTCTCAAGAGAAAAATAAAAATAAAAACCAATAATATGTGTTTTTATAAGCCAGATTCTTTTTGAGAAACAATAATAACATGCTCGCTGTAATTGATATGTGCAGTTTTTTTCTCTGGACCTCAATAAAAAATTTCAAAAGTATCCGGACCTCACTATAAAATACTTGCCGACCCCTGGTCTAGCTTCTTATATGGAACAGATGTGTCCAGCCGCAATCCAAATTGTAAAATTTCTATAACTGTTATTTTCCAAATGGTGTGTAGATTATTGAAAAATTAAGTCTTTTTAGCCTTGAATAGAGACCTGTATCGATTTACTCGATCGTATACCAGGTGTACAAGTATGAAATGCGGATTTCAGACAACAGATGGTGCACCAATGCAGTTTGTGTTATAAAGATTTGACACTGCGCCATTTTGTTGTGTCATCGACAAGTGTCAGCCGCACACGAGTGATAAATTGGAAAAGTGTGTGCATAGTGTTGTGTTGTTGTGTATGTCAATATGTCGAAATTTATACCGAACAAAGAGCATTCGCGGAAAGCATCAATTTTTTGCTTTCATTTGAAGAAAACTGCTGCTGAATCATACCGATTACTTCGAGAAGCTTATGGTGAACATGCTCCATCGCAAGATACGTGTGAACGGTGGTTTCGGCGTTTCAAAAGTGGTGACTTGCATGTTGCCGAAAAGGAACATGGAAAACCGCCAAAAAAATACGAAGATGTGGAATTGCAAGCATTGTTGGACGAAGATGATTCGCAAACACAAAAACAACTCGCCGAGCAATTGGGCGTTAGTCAACAAGCTGTTTCCAATCGGCTACGAGAGATGGGAAAGATTCAGAAACCGGTAGATGGGTACCATGTGAGTTGAACGACAGGCAAATGGAAAAGCGCAAAAACACATGTGACATTTTGCTCGCTCGGTACAAAAGGAAGTCGTTTTTGCATCGTATAGTTACAGGGGATGAAAAGTGGATTTATTTTGAGAATCCCAAGCGGAGAAAATCATGGGTAGACCCAGGCGCACCATCCACATCGACCGCAAGACCGAATCCCTTTGGCAGAAAGACGATGCTCTGTGTTTGGTGGGACCAGAGAGGCGTGGTCTATTATGAGCTGTTAAAGCCTGGGGAAACGGTTAATACTAAACATTACCAACAACAATTGACCGATTTGAACCGTTCGCTGCTTGAAAAAAGGCCAGAATACCGAAAGAGGCAATACAAAGTCATTTTTTTTCATGACAATGCTCCATCACATACGGCAAAACCGGTTCGCGACACGTTGGAAGCACTCAGCTGGAAAGTTCTACCCCATGCGGCTTACTCACCAGACTTGGCTCCTTCCGATTACCACTTGTTTGCATCGATGGGTCACGCACTTGCTGAGCAACGCTTTGGTTCGTACGAAGATGTGAAAAAATGGCTCAATGAATCGTTCGCAGCAAAAGGGGAAGATTTTTTACTGACGTGGTATTCATAAATTGCCCGAAAGATGGAAAAAATGTATAACAAGCGATGGAGCATACTTTGAATAAAGGACTTTTTATCATTCTTCCGAATTTAACGTGTTTTCTTTTAGAAAAAAAAATCCGCATTTCATACTCTCACACCTGGTAGCTTCTAGTTTTCAGTCAGGAATGTTGTACTTTTATCTTAGTCAGCACGGTGTTTACCACATTCTCTTCAACTGTTATACGTATGCATCATCTTGGTCTTAAATAATTTGTTGGTTTAAGTACTTGGTAATATATTACTGAGTCATCGATTTATATATAAATACGAACCATGAACCTTGATGGATGTTTTGACCATGTTCGTTTGCGAAAAAGTTGTAACCGTACACTTGTATTCTCCTTCATCACTCTGCGATATGTTCTTAATTATCAATTCACAAGACGCTGTTTGCAAGTTATTTCGAAGTGGTTCTCGATAGTTCTTTTGCATTATCCTAGCATCCTGAAATAATCCCGTTAACATATCAATCAACATCAAATAAACAGTATGTACAAATGATGCATGGTCGCAACTAGATACCTGCTGTGGAGTGGTCCAATAGATGGAATACGGTGAACCAGATTCTACAATTACCGTACAGTTTACTCGCAGGGTTTGACCACGTATCACATATCTTAGAGGTTGTGCAGCAATTGTTGGATCCTTTAAAACTTGACGTTCTGAAACAACATTAAGAAGAGTATTACACAGTGTTGAGTTACGTTCTTCATCATACAATTATTTGACTGTTATAATTGCCATATATTACAGTGTTCGTATTATCAATTGTTTAGTAGAAGACTTCCGTGTTACACACGTATCCACAAAGAATCCTTTTTTAAATAAGATGCAGCTTCCTAAACCTCGCCTTTTTTTGTATAAGTAATAAAAATGATTTTATCTTTTTCAAATTTTTTTTTTTTTGTAAGTTTAGGAACAGAATTTCCCCTGAATATAAATATGCAAAGATGTTTCAGTAACTTTTTAGCAGTCATTTTTATGCATGAAATTCGAACAGTGTACTGTAAACTATTCTGGATTATTAAAACTTAATACCATTGAAGTAATTATTCATATTGTACGAGAATAGTTGCTTGAAACCCTATCTATTTTTCTTACTTAAGACGTGTAAATGATAATTGAGTTCTTGGCTACTTCCAGTGCTATTTATTTGGCATTTATAATATCCGCCTTTTTTCAGTGGGACACCTTGCAGTTCGAGACCACGTTTAGGATCGTATGAAACGTGCGTATCCATCTCCATTTTCTAAAAGACATAACATATATTACTATTGATTACTTCCGTTTTCTCGTCGTTATCGATACAAATATGTATTATAAACACTAGAATAAGACTCACGAAGTCGTGATCGTAGAAGAACGTCACGTTGTATATAGGCGACGTCGGCCGGCACGGTATAATTGCCGTCCCATTAACAGTTACTTGTATAGATGGTATGTTGTCACTCTGCACGAAATAACTTGAGTTTGCTGGAACACATATGAACACATTTGATACGAAAGGCATGGCCGTACATACAGGCTAGAAACGCCGACACTTTTTTCCCTAGTGGGGTGTCAAGTTCTTATTGAATACAGCTTTAGTTGTCTTCGAAAACCGCTTAGATCGATGCGATCATACGGAACTCAGAGACAGATCACAGCTGATGTATCTAACCTTCATTTATGTTTAACCCTTCGTCTGTAAACCTGAGTATGTCGTGTCCGCGTGAACACTACTTCCCTACCGAGCTGCTGCAATTAATCAACAGAAAATATATGAAACAATTTATTTTCCTATAATTTTATGGTTGATATATTAAATTGAATATTTCATGATGTTTTTCATGCAACTTTCAATGAAGCATGATGTTTTTCAAAAATTTTGAGAATGTATTAACTGAGTGAAAAAACGGCAGAACTTGAAATATCCAGGATTACAGACGGAAGGTACGGAAAAAGTGTTTACAGATGAAGTGTTAAGTGTCAGAATTATAATAAAATGTAAGACGAAGCGATACGATGATTGATAGGCATAAAGTACAGATGAAGCATAGTTTTTGGTATCGAAACATTTAGTTAGAAAAAATTATGGAGCCTAGATCGGCCGAAATTTTGACATTTGCTGTCACGCTCGGTCTGTCGTGAGGTAAGAAACTCATCCGATCACTTTCACCTCGTCGATCAATATATTACTACACTAAGCGCAACAATTAAAGGACCACTAATTTTTTGCCAATATTTTGATCATATTTGAACAGCTAAATCTCAGTAGGGAAAAATTTTTAAAAGCATTTCGAAGAGTGAATTGCACTTTTTAGGAATGTTCAAAATTTCAAGGAGTCTGATTTTTTGCACATTATTTTAGCATACCTTTGCCTAAAAAACGACCGAAAAACGTTTGCGATTTATTGATTTTTTTATAAAGTTTTTTACTACTTTTAACGGGTAACGGTAAAATTCAGAGATTTGCACATTATGTTTAATCGTGTTTCACGATAACAAGAACGGGAAAATAAAATAAAGATTTGTAACTGTTTTACAGCCGAAAACGCCACCTTTATAATGCTCCCTTCATGAATGCAGTGCGACCTTTTTTCCGGAGTTATGACTTTTCAAAGTCGAAGTACGCAATATTTGATTAACCGTCAAGAACTCAGTAAAAAAATCATAGAGAGCTGACGAAAAGAACAATTTTAAAGTGAAAACGTGGTTCTTCAAAAACACGGAAACCGTTTTTCAAAAAAAAAATTCCGTTCCCCGTACATATCCTCAAAGTTGTTTTTTTTTTAATTTCTGCTTTTGGTAGTTCAACGGGTAAAAAAGCCATCAAAAAAAAAAAGAATAACTTTTTTTTTAATCAATATTTCTAAAAAGCACAATCCACCCTTCAAAATGCTTTATAATTTTTTTTCTACCATTATTTTCTACTGGGATATAGCTGTTCGCGCACAATCACAAATGATGTCGATAACGGGGCAGATTAATATGCATCAATGTGCCCCCTGAGTTATTGTATCAAAGCGCCCCATATCGTCTTTTCATTTAAAAAAATCGCCATTTTCAACTATTATAGAACTTATTAAAATTACATCCTGTATCGAATTGTGAAAGATATGTCCTTACCATTTAACGTAAAATACAGCTCATACACGGAATTTGACAGGGTAAATATCGCGTTCACAGGTGAGGACGAAATTATTGTCGCGAGTGTGAAACCTCTTAGGTATTGTCAAGCGCGAATCGGTGACTGTTTTCTGCCGAGATTCTGCTGTATGGTTGGTTGAACCGACACCTACCTGGGTATGTATCGGCACGCTTCGACTGCGTTTAGTTTTTTTTTTATGACGACTGTATCTATGCGCCCCTTGTATCAATGTCCCCCAATCTCCCTGTCACGCGTTTGGTTTTAAAGTATGCACCGGTGTATGAAGTAAAAACGGAACTGTGCCACAATACACTGGAATGACGTCATACCTCACAGTATTCACAGTGTATATCGGAACACACTCATAGTCAGTGCCTTCTCTTCCAGGCTCTCGCAGTACAAAAATGGCGCCTATCAATGACGTCATTAATGTCCCGAGGGCACTGTACAGAAAATTGGAAGCCTATAACGGAACGATCAGCAGGTACTGCCACCACTGGTCAGTACTGGCAGCGTATATCGGAACACACTCAGTGTGTGGTACCAACTTGTTTTTACCACACTTCTACAGAATGCAAAGGACAAAAGGAAATAGAAGAGCATTCTGACCTTTTATCGGTCATAAATTTGGGTATCTACTAATAATGATATAAAGGGTATCTCAAAATAACCTCACATTTAAATTTATTAATAAAATGTATTATTTATTTGAAAAGTACGAATATTTTTATTTTAATATAAGGTACAAATATGGAAGTTACATGTGGAATACAATACCCGATAAATGGCCGCCGCGTCTTTGTTTGCAAACGTTCACTCTTTTGACGAAATTTTCAATAACATTTTGGCATAATTGTGGACTAATTTCATTAATGGTGCGCCCAATTGCTTCCTTGAGCTCCGGAATGGTCTGTGGATCATTGACATACACTTTTCCTTTCAGATAACCCCAAAAAACGAAGTCCACTGGCGTCAAATCGCACGATCTTGGTGGCCAATTCACATCGCCGTGGCGCGAGATAACACGACCATGAAACTTTGTCTGCATTGTTTCGTAGAGAATTTTCACAATTTCTATGCGTTGCTCGATGACTAAACCTCAATACTTACTGATACCAGGAAGATTAGTACTCTATGTTCGCCACAAAAAAATGGCGCGCAATTAAAAATGTCAGGTCATTTTAAGACACCCTTTACGTTAATTTTATTTTAAATATTGTTTAGATTTCCCAAGGCAGAAGACTGATGATTGGAATGGGGCAATGCTGTGGGATTGGCGTTATCATCTTTACGTAAAAATGACCAAATTTATTCATTACACTTTCCCGAGAGCTGTTTTGATCGAACCTCATTACTTAGCGTAAGGCTTAAAAATAATGCTACTCCTCGTGTGAGTACATTTCTCACAAAAATATGACATCGTCTCCTGTAATAACCTTATGACACAATCGTGACAGGGATTTTCTAAATTTTGGACATTGCAGAGAAATAGAGCAGATTACTGTGAATTGAAAGATTATTTTTGATAGGTCAGCCGAGCAAGTGGACCTTCGACAAACAAAAATGTGCAATCGACTGTCACAAACAATGAACTATCTGCTGACGAAATTCTTGCAAGTTTGGATAAAAGTGCAACTACTCGTCGTGTAATTGCATGCTGGATATATTAATAAATGTATTGTAAATTAATTTTCAATTGCAGTTACTATCATATCATGAAATTCCAAAACGTTGCATAGAATTTGAAGAAGTATGCGAGGTTAATAAGCGACAAGAACAATGTATAACCGCAATAGTGGATGATACTCTACATTCGACACCTCTAACATCAGATGCTTCTTCACGTCAGTAGCTCATCTGGACATCTTTGCGCATTATAAATGAAATAGCATGTTTATTTTTTTCTGCGTACAGGAACTCCAATTTTTCCGGATGCTGCAATGACATCAAAACTAACCGATGTCAGATAAATGGCCTTTTCCCCTACAAAAACGAATAACCCGAGAAAGAAACTTTTATGGAAAGCGGTGCAGCATAAAAAGGAAAAATCTCGAAAGCTAATACAGACACTTAAGAAACAAAATTAAAGACAAATTTTAAAAAGTCGCCGACCTAAAGTTCATTTTGACCGATTTAAAAATAAAATATTTGATTGCTGACGAGCAATATGCGATATTGAAAACTATCGGAATAGCTGGAACTGGTAACTACATTCGATTGAAGAATATTACCATTCTCCATGTCACATCGAACCGAAATTCTGAAGATGTTATTAATATGTCATCACGCTTAAGAAGACTAGCTAATGGCAACGCGATCGAGCCGCCACGCGATTTAGATACCATTTTCAATACAGTCCAAGATCATTCATATTTGACAGATATTAGCTCACTCAACCATTTCTCATCACAAGTGATCTCATACATTGCAGGTTTCGTTGTGAAGCATTTAATAAATAAATTACGTTGTGATAAATGTATTGAAAAGTTAACAAGCAATATAGATCACGGGGAAGCTAGACTGATCAAAATAAAGAATCGGACTAGACTACAATTTTCGTCCGAAGACGTAATTAAATTATGTAAAGAATCTGAAAAGGTAATACGCATGGCCCTAAAAGAAAGCGGTGGAAAATTTCTTAATAAAAAGTACATGAAAGCCTATTTCGTTAACTATGTACTCGCAAAATACACCGAAACAGATATGTTCACCGATCTACAACATGAACACGAACAGGGTTTTTTGAAAAATCATGTTGCACATCTCATGAGGGAAATTGTCACCAAATACGTTAAAATAAGAATCTTTCATATTGGCAAGAAAACTATTGATTACTCTAACAGCAACGGGTACAAATTCAATAAATTAACGTTATTTAAAGGACAATAGGGACTTTGCTGCAGTGCATTTCACGACACAACCTATTATTGCTTTTATCCATTAATGAGTATTAGTAGGTGCTAGTTTCACAATATTTATTTTATCTCACTTCAGTATAAATAGCTGATATTTTTAGTATAATCTGTTATTACTATTTTAATTACAATATTTATTCATATTTCATGTAAAATAATTAATCAAAGTCACGTCTGTAACGACTAATCTTGTTTCGAAGAATGCGTGAACTACCTATGTAGGTACAGGGAAACTTGTGTTATACGTTTTTCAAAGGGCACAGCAAGTATGACGTATAAGTGAGATTAACGTAGAAGTGAAATACAGTATGTATCGAAAACCCTTTAGCATTTGAAAATAGCGACCGGTGCATAATTCGCGATGTTTTTTTATAGCAGTAGCTCTATTATAATGTTTGGTTTTCCAATTGAAAATTTGATTGGTAGTAACGATGTAATGAGCCAACTCAATCTTTTTTTTTATTTTCGTTCAGATTTTCTATTTGACACGAGTTTGTAACTTCAAAGCTTTGATGTTTTACACTAGAAAATAACAGACATTTTCGTATAAATAAGAGATAAGTAATCACAGTTAAGTAAAGGGTGTCTCAAAATGACCTGACATTTTTATTTATTAATAAAACGTATTATTTATTTGAAAAATACGAATATTTTAATTTTAATATAAGGTACAAACACGGAGATTATGTGTGGACCACAATATCCGATAAATGGCCGTCTTCTCCCTGTTTGCAAACGTTCACGCTTTTGATGAAATTTTCAACAATATTTTGGCACAATTGCGGACTAATTTTCTTAATGGTGCGTCCAAGTGGTTTCTTGAGCTTCGGAATGGTCTGTGGATCATTGTCATACACTTTTCCTTTTAGAAAACCCCAAAGAAAAAAATTCAATGGCGTCAAATCGCACGTTCTTGGTGGCCAATTCACATCGCCGCGGCCCGAGATAACATGACCATGAAACTTCGTCTGCAATAACTGCATTGTTTCACATTGCATTTTCACAATTTCTATGCGGTGCTCGATCGTATAATTCTGCATAACTAAACCTCAAGATTTCCTGATGCCACTTGTCAAAGTTTAGTACTTTATGTTCACAACAACAACAAAATGGCGCGCAATTAAAAATGTCCTTTACATGCATACATAGTATGATCCTAGAATTTTAAACTGGAAAAAATTAAAGTACGGGTTGTTTGTTTTTCTTATGTGTTTTCGGTTTGTGTCACAAAACACTGATTTACGTACAACTGAGAAAAAACAGATCCTGAAACGGACGCTGGGGACGAAAATGAATAACGTATAAGCGCAAAAAAAGTATAAGTAGAAAACGTAGAAATGAAACTTTATTACATTCGTTATAGGCGGAATTTGCCGGGGCCAGAGAAATATGACGCTTCATAAATGATAAAAATGTATAAGTGCGAAACTTATAAGCGAGGTTTCACTGTAACTATATTTCCCAGAATAACTTTTTTTTGTAATACCATCAATTTAAATCACCCCTTTTCTCTGTTATTCTCCAATCTCCGAATCTTTCACATTGTTATTATGGATATTTTTTAGCAAGTTTCATCCATTTAAAATGCTCTGCATTTTGAATTAGCCGCCAAATTGACCGATCCAATATGTCGGTTTCCCCGTCGCGCCAGTGCCGAACCCCTCGCTCATACTGATACTTTACACTCCGTTCCTATACTTATTACGTCCATGTGAATATATGATTTCCGTTTGATCTTGCTATTTAAATCATTCATCGATACTAAATTTATGGACACATATCGAACAATATAAAAATGATACACGACATTACTAGGTGTAAAATTAAAGCAATCGCACTTCGCGAAAAAACATTTTGCGAAACACTTTTTGAACATTTCCTGCACATACATTATTATACTAACAGGGATAAATAATATTTGTTACAGACTGTACTTCCGAGACATCATCTAAGCAAACAGACACGCGAAACTAAGCTGCACGATGATTACCTATAACTCAAGGCCCATAAACCCCCCCGATTAATCCCTTAAGGCCTTATATACCTTTGAAAAAAATATTTATCCTTTTTATTTCTTATTGGCTTAAAAGATGTATAATCATCCCAAGAATGATAGCAAAAGTTATTTTAGGAGGCCCTATCTTAGGATTTCACGTAGAAAAATCGTTTAAAAACTCTAAACGCGTTTTTCTTGAAACTATGTTTTCAAAATCCGGACAACTCATGACTCCTACATTTTTCAAGTGATTGACTTCAAATTTCAACTTCAATATTAAACTTTGCACGTTTAAAACAGTCGCCCATTTTGAAATTCCCGCCAGTTAATGCCCGACTAGAGTGGATCACTAGACAGAGCCCGTTAATACGGTGTTGCCACGTTTAACCTACAAGTTTCGTTAATGTCCGAAAACAAACCATTCCAGCTCAAAATTCACATATTTTTTCGAATATTATTTCGAACGATGTAGAAAAACCACTTGATTATTTAGCACGTCATTCCTAACACTATAATCACGGTTTGCTTATTTTTTATCGGTTTATCACTATTGTTGTTGGGTCTACAGCCCTATAACTGTTGTTTACGAGGTGTCGTGTTTATTACCAAATGAATAAAGGTTCAACTTGACCATTAAAAATCTCCGAAACTATGTTGTAAAACTAATTGATTTTTGGACAGTCAATGCATCCTAAATTAATCTCTCGGTGATATAAATTTCAATCACCTACTACCATTTGGATTTTGCTATGGAAACTCTTTAAAATAATATCTCATACTGGATACAAAACCACCGACTATCAAAATAAGTTTTCAAAAATGAAAGTATCATAAACGAAAAAATACTATTTCAAAGGCTCCAAATATAGGTGGTCTATTACTTGTGGATCAAAGTGCTAACGGGAATTCAATTATGTGATACATATTATACATATTCTCAAGTAGAAAGTATTGTCCGTTACAAATTTCAGGCATTTCGGAACCAATACTTTAAACTTCTGTCATTGATGAAAAAAGCCGTGAATCATATTTGTGGGTTCCTAGGTAAAGTAAATTTTGTATATACCTAACTTTTCTGCGTTAAAAGAAAATGCATGAATATTATTACAACAATTTTATTCGATGGAGCCATTACCACCTGCATTAAATCAAATATGTTTACTAAATTGAAAAGAAAGTGTATTCGTCATACCCTTGTTTTCTGGTGAACACGCGGCAATCGCCTTTTAAGGAAAAACTAAATACGCAGAGAGGAATTACGTTCGAATTCATCTCGAATTACCTTTGAATTACGTCAAATAAATACATAAATATAATAGAAATGACTTCCGGTTGGAGCATCGCACGAAGCGTTTGCGTGTTCTTGGAGAGCGAGTGTCAGTGAGTAGCGAGTGCAAAGATAAAGAATCAAGTGAAAGCAGTTTGAAAAGACCTTCGCAGGGGGAGCGGAAAGCGTGGAAGTGTGGGCGAGCAAGGGGATAGCGAAATAGAGCACCTGGAGAAGGAAATAGTGAAGGGACAAGAATGAAGCGAGGAAGGCGAGAGAACGAGTGAGATGGGAGAAAGCGGAAATTACGGAGGCAACGGCAGCGACGCCAGCAACCGGCGGCACGAGGCCGAATCAGGAGAAAAGGACTACCGATCAAGAAGACGAGATCGGCGCAGGTAAAAACGAGTCCGACCATACCGACGCAATATACGAAATGCCGACGAAAGATACATATTCGACAAAGACAGGTGGACAAACACCGGGAGCTGAATCGGGCGAAGAGAAAGTCACAACAGACGAGATACTGGAAACAGGCAAGAAGAGGAGAGGTAGGGAAGGTAGGGTTAGGGAGGTGGATATTGGAAACAGGCAAGAGCCCTAGGTACCAAGGGCCCTAGGTACCAAAAAAAGGAAGATTCATTGCGTAAGAACGCTTGGGATTGCTGGGGCGCTGGAAAACGGAAGAGAGGGAGCAAAGGAGGACTAAGCGAGGAAAGACACTTGGGAGAAGAAGAGAGGGAGGGCCCGCGGATAGACAACACGGGGAAGAAAGGAAGTCCCAGCTGGGTGAAAGAATTGCTGAAAAAAATAGAAAAAATTGAGAATAAGTGGGCGGGGGAGTGAGAGAAAGAATGAGAATCGAAAATAAAAAGAGTGATGGAAAAGACGGTGAAAGAAATTACGAGAGGAGGGAAGGGGACACATATGCAGAAAGGAAATGAGAGAGCGAAAGAGGAAAAGGAACGAGATTCCGAGAGAAAACTGAAAGAAAAGCTTAGGAGAACAGGAGAGATGGCGGAAAGATTTGAAAAGCAAGCGGCAACAATACGAAGACTAAAACAAGAAAACGAGGAAATGGACAGAGTACTGGAAAAAACCGACGAAGACGCGAGTGGACGCAAACACGAGGGAGCAGCAAACTGACGGGAACAATTGGAGGTTGGATGAAAATCGAAACGAGACGGAAGCCGGGTACCGAGAGGACGGAGAGCTACCGAAGGAACGAAAGCTTTATGAAGAAGAGCAAGCAAGAGGAGAAGGATGGGTGGAGGTAAGCAGAAAGAGAAAAACAACAGACCAAGGGATATACCAACTGGTGAGGAAGAAGCCGAAACGTTTAAATTATAAAGAATGGCAGGAAGAAAGGCGAGAGAGGGAAGTTAGAAAAAATAACATCATGGTACAGGAAGTACAAAGATCGGAACACGGCATGGAATGGGACATCGAGAGGGCAGTGTGGGAAAGAACAGGAGTAAAACCGAAAATCCTGAGATGGGAGGAAACAAGTGACGGGATAATATTATAATAGAAATAAGGGACTTGGAAAATAAGGTGAAGATAATAAAAGCAGCAGGAAAAGGGGACGCAGGACGATGTACAATATGGGAGGATTCCACCTACAGAGAATGGGAGGCGCAGGGGTGACTACAAGAGTACGCAAATATTATGAGGAAACAAGGAAAGGAACCGAGGGTGGGTACCTCAGGATAAAGGTGGGAGGGAGATGGAAGACTTGGAATGAAAGTCTAGGAGACCTGGAAGATGCGGGCGGATACGGAGTAAGCAGGGGAGGGAAAGGCGAATCGGCAGCGGGGTTTCAACAGCAGGACCAGCGATAGAGGAGACAGCAGTACGACGGCAGGTACGAGCGGTAACGTGGGACGTGGCAGGAATAGGAGCGATGACGGAGGCCCTGGGAGTGGCTAAAGGAGTACGTCATCATCCTGGTTCAGGAGACTTGGATGGAGGAAAGGGAGGCAGAAAAACAGAAAGACAAGATGGATGGAAATTTTGTATGTGTCACCAAAGCGGCAATAAGAGAAAAGAGAAGGGGAAGGGCGAAAGACGGGCATTTAGTAGGAATCAGGAAAAGGATACAGGGGGGCTAGTCATAAAGAAGTACAACTGGGAAGAAACAGGCAGGAGAATAGGACCCTAATAAGCATATATAATAAAAACTTAAGGGAACTGGAAGGAGATTTGGAAAAAATAATAGAGAAAGCAGAGCAAAATGGAGGGGCAGTTATAATAATGGGCGATTTTAACGCTAGAATCGGGGACCAACAAGTGGGTATAGCAGGTAGTGACGGACAAGAAAATGTGAAGGTATCAAAAGACAAAACAGAAAATACAGAAGGGAGGAAAATGCTCGATGTGTACGCAGAAAATGGTCTGATAGTAGCAAACGAAAGATGGGAAGTGGACAGGCAGGGAAACCTGACGTTTGTAGGAGTCCAAGGGGAAGGGGGTTCGGTCATCGACTACGTAATAATAAACAGCCAAGCGGAGGGAATGATTGAGAAAATAGAAAAAGTGGAGAGGACGGAACCGGACCACCTGCCGATAGTAATAACGCTGGAGAAAAGTGAGTGGGATTGGGAAGAAGGGAGGTAAAGCAGACCTCAGCAACGAAAGCCAGGAAGAAAAGAGAAAATTCTAAAGTGGAAGCAAGAAAAAGCTGAAGAGTAAGGCGGTAATTTCATCGACATTTGGAATACAAAGGAGAAGAAGAGGGAAGTGTTAGATAGGTGGGACACGTTAGTGGGCACAATAAAAGAAGCGGCACACGCAGCGGAGATGGTGAAATGGGTGGATGAAAACTGGGGAGAAGAAAAGAGGACAAGCGGAAGAGTAAGAGAGCAAAAAGGAGTAATATGGAAACGTTTGAGAGATTTCCTCAAGAGACCAAGTCCTAGAGAGAAAGAGAGACTAAGGGAGACGAGGAGAGCACTAAAGAAAATAAGGATAGAGGAAAACGAAGAACGCTAGAAGGGACGATGGGAGATGGTGTGTAATAGCAAAAACCCCACGCATCTAAATCAGGAGATAAACATGGGAGAAGTGGAGAAGAAATTAAGGAAGATGAAAAAGCGAAAGGCGGCAGGGCAAAACGGACTGGTGATAGAATTCTTTCAGGGATTACCAAAGGAGGGGTGAGAGGAGCTTGTCGACATACTGAATGAGCTTTGGAAAAAGGGAAAGTTGGCAAGAGGGTGGGAAATCGGAAGGACTTATCCCATCCACAAGGACGGCAACTGATCAAAGGCAAAAAATTATAGAGGAATAACGCTGATGGATACGGGATATAAACTACTCACCAGAATATTGAACAACCGATTAAGGCCGTCTTCTAGTCTAGAATTTTGAAAAAATCGATTTTTTTTGCATATTTTCAATGTTTAGTATTTCAAGAATACACCCTCCAAAGGAAATTTGGAAATTCCAAATATTAACGGAGTTACAGCTGTAATTAGTGAGGTGGAAACTTAACCGGCGCTGCCGGACCGAATCGAACAATAGACGGTTCCGTCTGCTCGACTACCTGCGGCCCTACCGTTCGTGATATTCACGTTTCTTGACTACCTGAGGTCCCCTACCCTTTGTGATATGGACCAGGAATCGCCGATTACCGAAATGTACGTATATGTACCATTATATGACTTATTGTTAGACTGCCTGAAACTGTACTCGAATCTTTAAACGCGTTTTTCTCGAAACTACTTTTTTCGAGACGGCTGACATGATCTCTCAAGTTGTAATGAACCGATTTACTCGAAATTTTTTTTGGACCTTCTCTATACACCCCTCTATCGCCCCTACCAGATTTATCGCAAAATTTTGTTACTAATTATTTTAAAAAAATCAACAATCGTGAAAAAAAACGGCAAAAAATGACCTTTTTTTTAAACAGCCGCCATGGTGCGATTTTTTTGCCTGGGGTAGGGGCTATAATGACATCCTTACTAATTAAGAATGTATTTTTTTTCTTCAGATGACCAGGAGGGTTGGAATCATGTCAACCAGGAGAGGCCGTTTTTTTTCCACCCCCACTTTACCAGCCTGCATCTACCAGAATTATGGATTTTTTTTTTTTCGCCAATTTTTTTATACAATGTCAAAGGATGAATATATATGTGGTAAAAAGATAGATACGGAAATATTTTTTGTTTTTTTTTTTAATCGCATGTTGAAAAATCCCCAAATTTTGGCCCTCTAGACTAGAAGACGGCCTTAAGATTTGTACTGGCAGCGAAAAAACGGATGGGAGAATGGGTTTCCGGGCTGGCATGGCAGGGGGACACGAGATCACGTTTTCGTACTAAACACGCTGATCGGCAACAGGTTGAAAAGAAAGGGGGGCAAACTCTTCACGGCGTTCGTCGACTTCAAGACAGCGTTCGACTCGGTGGACAGGCACGGGCTGATAAGAAAATTAGAGAGAGCGGGAATACAAGGAAGGCTACTGGAAATGATTAAGGAAATCTACAAGGATACACGGAATGAGATCATAACGAAGGACGGGCTATCGAGGAAGTTTAGAACAACAAGAGGAGTCAGGCAAGGGTGCACACTGAGTCCCTCATTTTTTAATGTATCCATCGAGGACCTGGATACAAGCTGGAAAAGGAGAAGGAAGAGAGACACGGTAATAGCAGGAGAAAAGATATACGCACTAAAGTACGCGGATGACGTTGGTGGCGGACACGGGAGAGGGGCTAAGAGATATACTCAGAGAATTGGAGAAATATGTGAAGTGGAACAGACTGGAAATTAATATTGAAAAACCAAAGTAGTGATCTTCAGGAAAAGGGGAAGACAAAAGAAGGAAAGGGGATGGATTTTAAACGGAAAGACGGTGGTGGTGCTTAAGGGGTACAAATACCTGGAAGTGTACTTTTCGACCGGAAACACTTTCGAAAACCACATAAAGATGGTAGAGAGCAAGATAAGGAAGGCAGCAAACGGAGCTTGAGGTATTGCAAAAAGAGCAAGGATTGGCAGACTGTGATTGGCAGACTGTCAGGCAGATTGAGAATTGCGGAAGCGATAGCGAGGAGCGGGTTGCTGTACGGAGTAGAGTAGAATGATAAAATGAGCAGGATACTATAAGGCACGATCTTAAAAATGGAAGAAGAAAGATGGCCAAGAAAATGCCTAATGGAGGAGGCGAGAAGACTGATGAACAAGGATGGAAGCAAATGGGAAAAATAAATGGCGGTAGCAATGGAGCAAGCAGGAGAGGGGCAGATAAGAGAGACGATAAGAAGAGGGAACAAGGAGGAATGGAAAATGAAGGCCGGGAGAGCGGTGCAGAAGATGACTGGCCAAGAAATACAAAGGATGTGGGCAAAAATCTCTAGGTCCAACTTCTGCAAAGAGTACAAAGAGAGGAAAAAAGACGTGGGAATGGAGAAGTATTGGGACAAACGAACAACAAGGGGAGAAATAAGGGAAATGTGGGCAAAAAAGTGTGAGGAGGGAGGCGGAGAAAGGGTTTAAAGAGACAAGGTGCAGAGTGTGCGCGAACGCGGAGGAAACACTGGCACACATCTGGGAATGTAAAGAGGTTAAGAAACTTGTGGAGGAGCAGCCCGAGTAGAAATATTGTCAGACTGGCTTGATATTTGATCCGGGCCTGATCACGTTGTGGTCCGGGGGTCTTACTTAAGGTATGCCTCAATACCTTAAGTAAGACCCCCGGACCACAACGTGATCAGGCCCGGATCAAATATCAAGCCAGTCTGACAATATTTCTACTCGGGAACCGGACGAAAGTGCAGCAGTAATCTCGTGCATTTCATTTCGTATTGACGTGTTCTCGATTGTTGTCATTGCGATATTTATTTGAGGTAAGATAACTGTATATACCGTTTTGTTATATTCCAACAATACATTTTTATTTTACTCACTTTTTCAACACTTTTCTGTTTCCTTGCATGCGTTTATTTGCATTTTTTCTGTTGCCCACGTGTAGCCATTCATTTCGGTGAAACATAACCTAATTTCGAATTCGAAATGCACTGCGGACATAATGGGCATTACATTCACATTACCAATATTTGGTTTGTCTACGCTGACCGGGCTAACCTGCACCGATGGCATCACATTCTTCGATACAGATTAGCCCGGAGAGCGTAGGCCAACCAAATAATGTTAAGTTCCCAGTGTAGTTCAATCCAGTAAATGTGATTCCATTGGTGCAGGTTACAGGACAGCGTAGGCCAAGAAATAATGATAAGTTCACAGCGTGGTTCAATTCAGTGAACGTAATACCATCGGTGCAGGTTAGTCAATTCGAAATGCACTGCGAATGGTCATTACATTCATTGAATTGTACCCCGCTGTCAACTTACCATTATTTGGTTTGTCTACGCTGTCCTATAACCTTCACCGTTGGAATCACATTCACTGGATTGAACTACACTGGGAACTTAACATTATTTGGTTGGCCTACGCTCTCCGGGCTAACCTGTATCTAAGAATGTGATGCCATCGGTGCAGGTTAGCCCGGTCAGCGTAGACAAACCAAATATTGGTAATGTGAATGTAATGCCCATTCGCAGTGCATTTCGAATTCGAAATGCACTGCGGACATAATGGGCATTACATTTCAGTGTAATGCCCATTCCCAGTGCATTTCGAATCTTAAGTGAATCTTAAGTGGGATACATATAATATTGTCGAATTTTTCAGCGGCGGTTATCTCGAAATATAGAGATCATGGCATCGACGTTCTTTCAAAACAAATCGGGCAAGCCGTTGGGACAGTGTTTAATTCTGCAAAAGACTGGGACAAATGTCGAGGGAAGAACCAACGTATGACGTTCCCTGAAAACGTCGCTCCATAAAAATTGTATAACCTTAATTTCTAAGTTTAACTTCATTTCTAAGTTTTTTTTATTTGTTTTCCAAGTTCCTGTAGTTTTTTGTAAAAAATATCAAAGCCTATTTCGCGTTTTTGCTATATAAAAAATATATAACAAAGTTTTATTTATTTTACACATAAAAAACATGTGATAACGTAGAGTAATAAGAAAAATATAAGTGTGATAAAGTAGAGTAATAAGAAAAATTTGTGATAAACAAGATTCCTATTTAGTTTATAAAATAACGTATCAACGTTATTTGTAATTTGTGTCTTTTTCTATTTTGGGTTTGCGTGGTATTTTTTATTTCAGGAATAAATAGGACATCCACAGCAGAGGTTCATTCCATCATCCTGACTAGGCGATGATGTTTCAATTCAATTAATCCTTGAAAAATTAAGCCCTGATCAGGCTTAGATTTTTTGCACTGATCAGGCCTTTATTTTTTACGCTGATCAGGCTTTGATTTTCTATCCTGATCAAGCCTTTATTTTGCACTGTAATCAAACCTTGATGTTCTATCCTGGTCAGGCCTTGATTTTTTCACTGATCGAGTCTTGACGTTCTATCCTGGTCAGGCCTTGATTTTTTTCACTGATCAATCCTTGATGTTCTATCCTGATCAGGCCTTGATCTTTTTCATTGATCAAGCCTTGATTTTTTACCCTGATCAGACCGAAGTCAGGGAAAGTGTCACAACAATGATCAGGGCTTGATCAAAAATCCTGATCAAGGCATGAAAAAGAAATCAGGATGCCTGATCAAGCATTTCTTGTAGCCGGAGCAAGATTTCTACTCGGGAGGCTCTTAGAAATTTTGAGGAATGGAAGAAGCAGCAAAGAACAGAACCAGATGGGGGTGGAGGAAAGCGTTAGAGGAGAAGGAGATAGTGGTAGACATGTGCGAAATAGTGAGACAATTTGAAAACATTGCGAAGAAAAAAGAGATAGAGAAAGAGGGTGGGGAAAACGAGGTAACAAGGAACGGATAAGACGGCAATAAGTAAATGTTAAAAAGAAAAAATGTTTATAGGAATGTAAATAGAGCTTCAGAAATAGAAAGATAAAAATCGTATGTAAAGAATGTAAAGTGTATGTAAAGAATGTAAAAATTTAGGAATAAGTGAAGATGTAAAGGAAGAAGGTGATGTAAAAATCCCGCACGGGTATACACGGAATAAAGATTACTACTACTACATAAATAGAAATACGCACATTTCACCCAAACGTAAGTCCAACTGACATCGGGTTGATCGTGAATGTCCACGTTCACTTCGACGCCCTCATTGGCACATCCGTACCATCCTGTGTCACCATGAACCGTATTGTTTCTCCGAAAAATAACTTTATGCTCACTGCCAGAGTCATATTCATCCAAATGTGCTGATGAAGTAGATATCTACAAATTTATATTGTCAAATGAATAACGATAAATAAGAAGGTTTTTCAATATTAAATACACATCAAACTGATGATAAACACATACCGCCTAAGGAAACTTAACAAAAGTAAATATATTTCAAGTTACAGGTCACTCTACTCGTAATGTATCATTTCTATCGGGTACAATAGCATAGTTTGTAGTACAAAATCGCACGCAAATCAACAGTATTCATTGAATAACAAAATGTAAGATCTTATAAAAACTTATCTAGGACCTGTAACTTTCTAGTATCTTGTATGAGAGGTACAGGTAAGGAATAAGTTAAGTAGTTCACCGTATCTCTAACGTCCTCCGGGTAGTAAAATGCGATTTTGTTCGAACCCCTGCATATTAACTTAAGATCGTCGCCCTCATCCATGTATATGTCCGGCTGTCCAGGTGACATGACGGGTTTTCTTATTTCGGAACCTGGAACAGATATCAGAAAAAAAACGAAACATTTAAACAAGTTTAGTGATTATATTGACTCTAACTTTTTCTTCTCTTCTTTCTCTTTGTGCTCATGCTTATCACACATCTAAAAATGATTTCCATACTGCAATGGTGGCGTACGGCAGATTTCTATAGCGGACGGAAGTCCTTCCTTTCTCTTGCGATAAGACCGCTGTTATCAATCTCCAGCGTTCTACACGGGGACTACGAACTGCGGAAACATCCATTAAACCAAAATTCGTCGTCATACAGTTTCCGAATAAGTTTGAGGATTGTATCATAATTTTCAAGTGGTCATTTTATTATGAGCAAGCTTTATAATTATTTTTACAGCAGTTAAAGTCGAATCAAAGCAGTAAAAATCTTTTTAGATGGATTTTCGGAAACAGCTTCGCCACTATGCGAGTCCTTGAAAAAACCATGGGGGCGCACCTTTTTGAAAGCATGATGGTAGTATATTTTTTATTAATTCACTGAATATATATATATATTGTTGGAGCAAGCCTTCAACGGACATTAGCGGTGTAAAAATGATGTATTTACTTCAATAATTGTACCTAACATTGAGCGATTTGATATTTACCTTAATTAGCCAATCACCAAATATGTACAGTGTATGCCTTAAGACATGTTATAGCAGAAAATCGCGTAATTTGTTATGAAAATTCTGGAACACTACGATTTGGATTTGTCAGATGAGAAATATTTTTTGTCTATCTCGTGACTTTCATTAATAATTATCTTAATACGGTTTAATTTTTACAAGAAAGAACAATTATCAAAGTACCTATTGTTTTCTCATGATTGTATTTCGCTTACAAAACTTCTACGAGAAACCCAGACTTGAACACAAAACGTTATTTGCCAGAGAATTGTAAGCCAAATAAAATCATGAAAGCGTACTTTTGTATTCAAATCCATTCCGATATCTTAAAATATGAGAGATTTATAATGGAAACGTATAATTTGAAAAAATGAAAAGACTTACGTAATCTTTTTTTAACCATTTAAAAATCAAATTCAATCCAAAACCATCTTCAGTGATACTCACTTCATAAAACGAAATTTAGCAGGATACCACACAATTTCCGGGTGTTTGGGCGTTAAGACGCCGTATCACTCGTCCGGTTTGTAATAATTCCGCGAACAAGTTTTCTTGTAAACATATTATACTTTAGGGTTCGCATGATATATATCACGATATATATATCCATTGATATTTATCTTGGATATATATCGTTGATATTTATCTTGGATATATATCATTGATATTTATCCTAAAATAGAACGAAAATGCACATTTTTTTATCAAAATAACTTTATCTTCGTGCAACTATACATGGCGTTACGCTGACCCGACTTTGAAATACCAAACTATGACGACTTATCTATGGATTTGTCCTTGGTATTTGTTATCAGTAGGCTTAAGAAGGCTCCCAATATTTTATTGTAAGTGCCGAAAGTTCAAAGAATATCATTGTCTCTCGACCAGCTGCGTTTCTGCCATTGTTCTCGATGTTCTCATTTGTGGAATAACAACGGTTTTAGACACGTAAAGATGTTGGTTGCGCTATGAATTATGATAATAATATGACATTAAATTGAGACTTGGTTGGCTAGGCTCTGATGTGTGCGTGCGTGTAACGATTATAAAGTTGTTACATTGTATAGAACAACTCATCTGACTACCCAATTAGTATTACATTCGTAGTCCGATATTTGTGATTCGTTGTTGTTTCTGTTAACTTTTTAAAAAGTGATATTTAATCAACAATATTAAAGATATTAGTGCTTATAAGTGTGAGAAGTTGAATAGGAACTTTTATTTTAACTGTTGATTTATTAGGTAAAAACAGAAACGTACCTAATTATTTTTTAATTGGAAAGACTTGATTTTTTAAATGTGTAAGTCTGATTATAAGTAAATAAATAAATATGAGAATAATCAAAATTGGGGTTTAAGGGGCTATTCTACTGTGATGGCTCAAAAAAAAAGCTATTTTTAATATTTTTTTTTCGAAAACTGTTGCTTGTATCGGTAGAATCTTTTTCCGCTTAATGATACTCTTACAGAATAGAAAGTAATTTTTTTATTGCATATAAATGTATATTTATGTAACAATTGATAATCATGTGAAGGCATGAAAAAAACAGTGTGTCGCTGGCGTTGATGATTTGCGCTCTCCAGGTAACCTGAAATAAAAAATCCAAAAAGATTCTTAATCTGTATGAGCGTCGCTATCGCCCGAACTAGAATTATTATTTTATATTGCAAAATAACAAAATGGCGGCTTTTTGTTTAAAAAATGTTCGGAAAACACGTTTTTTTCGTTATAATTCGGGCGAAAGTATAAGTAAAAATTAACATTTTTAAAATAATTCTAGTTCGGGCGATAGTGACACTCATACAGATTAAGTCTTTTTTGAATTTTTTGTTTCAGATTATCTGGAGAGCGCAAATCATCGACGCCAGCGACATACTTTTTTCATGCCTTTACACGATTATAAATTGTTTAATAAATATACATTTATATGCAACAAAAAAAATTGTTTTCTATTTTATAAGAGTGTACCGTTAAGGCCAAGCGTCACACCGGGCGAGCGGCCATGAGTGCGAGAGAGATAGCTGATTTGCAGATTCCCAATGATTTCTGAAACGATTCATTTTCTGTTGAACGATGAACAACCGCTTTCTCTTCTTTTGCCCGAAATATAATCCGTCTAGGAGAAAACTTGGCAGTAGGATTTTTACCGACTGAACGTGTGGCACATGGCCTTAAGCGAAAAAAAAGTTTATTCCGATACATGCGACAGTTTTCAAATTTTTTTTTTTAAATTGCTTATTTTTTGAGCCTTCACAGTAGAATAGCCCCTTAATTTCAAATCCATATTTTTTAAATTCAAAACCCACTCTGAAAATGCAGCGCTAAAAACAGAAAAAAATAGGATTTATTGTTATAAATATAGAAAATATCAAAAATATTTTAAAAATCGCATTTATATCAAAATATCTATTATAAATAGATCTATTATAAATAAATAAAATATTAAACTAAAATATCTATTATAAATATTTATTATAAATATTCTCAATATTTATAATAAATATCGGATTTTTACGAACCCTGTTATATTTCGAGCAAATGACAAAATTGACGCTGTATATTGGCATAGCGGAATTTTTTTTTCTTTCTCCCATCACTTTAGTAATCCTAGGGAAAACCTAGAATCTGTGAAAGTGCTACCTTTCTCGTACTCATGATGGCTCAGTCGATATAGGGTAAGTCCGGGGAAGATGGCCGTAAGGGAAAGATGGCCAACTCAAGAAAAATCTACAAACACTCGCTAGGAGTCGCTAGCTATCACTCAGTTCACTTCAAATCGTGCGTACGAAGACATACGTGCAAAAATATTTTCGAAGAAAATACCAAAGGTAAGTAAAATCTACCTCTTTTCTTTTTTCTAGTTTGAAAATTAGTTAAGGAGTTCATATTACAAGTTGTGGTTGTGTAGTTTTTGAAAAATGATGTGTTTTTAAATGTTTTCGGGATGGCTTATGAGTCGTACTTGAACGTCATCTCAAAATAACCACAAGGACTCATAAATTTTGTCACGTAGCTGGTGTAGCCATCTCTCCCGGAAAATTAGGAGAGATAGCCATAGTGTTACTAGCGATGTTTTCGTATCTTTTGGACTGAGATAAACATGTTTGTATTCATTTCAAACGCCAAATTAAAACAAAAGAAAAGCATTAGCTACTCGAGGGTATTGAAGCGCGGAGTCGTTAAAGGCCGCAATAAACACTTTGAAAAATGGTGAAATGTCAATTTATGCAGTTGCTAAAGCCTATCAAATTCCAAGGAAAACCTTAGAAAGGCGTTTCAAAAACAACAATGACAAAAAAGGACCTATGGGACCAACTTCCTTTTTTGGCGAAGAAAAAAGGCATGCAAGCGAAAGGTTGTCCTTTAACAATTGATGATGTCAGTGGTTCTGGAGTTGCCACAATGCTTCCGTCGACCTCAAGAACTCCACCAAAGAAAAATGACGTTCAGGATCTGACTCCAACCCGAATTTTAATGGAAATATTAGATGAAGTAAAAAGTTCTGAGCGTTTTTTCGCTTTATTTCGACGATGAAATTAACATAGTTAGGATTATCCAATTTAGATCAAATATGCGCCGTTTTGTTCGATAACTGTTATCCATTTTGAAGGCAATTTCATAATTCCGCGATTGACGCTGTCCTCGTCCCTATTGATAAAAAACTTGACCAGCTCATTTTCACAAGCCTCTCTTGTGGCCAGTTTTGTACCATCAAGAAAATTTTGCAAATGTTTGAAAAGGTGATAATCGCTTGGTGCCAGGTCTGAACTATACGGCAGGTGCGATAGAACCTCCCATCCAAGCTCTCGGAGCTTCTGGCGCGTCGTTAAAGATGTGTGCGGCCAGACGTTGTCTCGATGGAACACAACACCCTTCCTATTGGCCAATTCTGGCCGCTTCTGGTCGATCGCCTCCTTCAATTTGGTCAGTTGTTGACAGTAGAGGTCCGAATTGAGTGTTTGGCCCGATGGGAGCAGCTCATGGTGGATGATTCCCTTCCAATCCCACCAAACACCCGGCAAAACCTTCTTGGCTAAGCAAGTCGGCACACCCCTCACATCAAAAGAACACATTCAAATGAAGAAATGTAAAGAAGATATGAAAAATCCCAAAATGCTAAAAAGTATTGCCAAGAAGAACGTAAAAAAGAAAACAACACTGAGAAAGACAAAAAAACAGCAGTGAAAGATGCCCCACGAAAGAGAAAATCCTTAAGACGCATATCTGACAGTAGCGACGATGATAAACAGCCAGTTCTTTGCGATGCATCAGATGAAGAGGGTGAAGGGAGAGAAGAAGATAACTGTGTGGGCTGTGGAGAGAACTATTTAGAAACACGTCTTACCGAAGACTGGCTGCAATGTATCATTTGCCAACTTTGGGTGCACGAAAATCGCACTGAATTTGAGGACATATGTTCGAAGTGTGAACTAAAGGAAAAAAAAGGAACTGTGAAACGCACAAAATACACGGTGAGAAAGGAGAATCAGTAGAATCAAGTACTGGCCAACTCTCCCGCACTACTAAGAACATCTCACCCGGACGCTCCGGGAGAGAGGGCTAGTTGTGATTTTTTAATTTTATAATTTTTAAGGTTGATCCTATTAGAAGTGATTAGATTTTTGTTGATTAACCTATAGTTGAACATACGAAGTTTAATTTAAAAAATAATTACAATCTACATACATGTAGTTTTATTTTTACTGGACCTTGAAAAAACTATGGCCAACTACCCCGGACTTACCCTACATGAAACCCGCACACGCACAACGCACGTATTTTGAGATATTTTTTGTTAATATTCATTATCAACGTTTTTGACTATGCTCAACACATTGCCATCAACACTCCGAAGAAAATATTGACAAAAAAAAACGGGTACGGCTATTTACAATTTTCGCATGCGATACAGATTAAAGTGTATAGTGGCCGGTTTCGACAGTATAGTGGCCGATTTCGTCTTTGTATACGGCGGTTTGGTTCTAAGACGTCGAAAAGTCGATTTTTGAAAACCTTTTTCCTCTGCTATCATATTTAGAGAATGCGCAGTTAGGGGAAAAACAAATTTTAAAGATTTACCAAGGCTACAAATTTTTGACGGTGAAAGCTGCCGCATAAATTTTATACCCGGCTCTACCGCATCTTCTAACAATAGAAGTAGATGCTTCATTACATCGGTGAAGGCAATTGAAAATCATTTAAACCTAATGTCGCATCACAGCTGAAGGAGCAGTCAAATTGATTGAACGAATCATTGCCGAGTTGACTATTTGCGAAGAAATTTCAATTTAGTGCAGGGTATGAAGGCTTCAGCGTGTGAAACATTTTATCACTTGTCATCTGCGAATAAGTGAACCACTCCATCACAATTACCTCGAGGGCGGAAAAAGTTATTGGAAGTGACGACGTGCAGAAGCAACGAACAGACTCTAATCAGACATGCTCCTTCATTATATGATTACTCACTGGAAGAAATACACAGAACAACCATCAAAGTTTCAACTTTTGTCTTTGGAGTATGGCTCAAAAACATCTTCGCTCTGGAGCAAAAACCATTGAGATTACTGCATCCTTGGCTGCATGCACCTTTAACAACGCTAACCTATCACTCCTAAAAGTCATACGTATTTAGAATTTTCGTTTGACCGCAAGCAAAATTGTTGGCTAAAAGACTAGTCAAAAAGCGAAATACCGCCGCTGAGAAACATGCTTCAAAATAATTTCAAAAGCAAACGGAACATTGTAGGAACTCTCATGAAGAAGTATTGTCTGACAGCGGATGTACGGGTCCGGAAATACAGATTAGAGTTCTACTTATTTTATCCATCTATTGGATTTAAACTTCGAATGTAAAGCTTTTAATGGGTTTTTTTTCGAATGAATTGATCATGTTACATGTTTTTTTTTAATTGGCGGTAATGCTAATGTGTTGAGTGCATTTGAATTTACCATTTTTCCGGAGTATAGAATTGTGAAAAAAATCGTGAAAATATTATATTTGACGTTGAAATTTTAGCAAAAAAATGTACTTTCGTAAATTTACAGTTTCCAAAATATTATGAAGCCTTTCATTTTCTGAATATGAAATATTCTGAAAATGAAATATATTTCATTTTCTGAAAGTATGATTTCTTCCGTATATTTTCGTTTTTGAGCCATTAAAAAAATTCGAAGATTTACCCGGATCATGGCTTTTTATTTACAAACCGGCGGGATGATCAGCAGATACGAAAATCCGATCGCCAGTGCTCAAACGCGAGAAAAGAGGCGAGAAATGCCCGAAACTCGTAATCCTCATATATAAAGGGAGTACTTTCCGAAAATGGTCTCAGACGGAAAGTTTTCATTTTCTAAACTAATATTGATCAGGATATCCAGAACAAGTTGGTAAATTTCAACCACATTGACCATCCCGTTACCTAGATATTCGCAATTGCAAATGGCATTTTTAACACGCTTTGCATAGGGCACGTGATATAATTTGTCACATATCAAGTGATAATCAAAATACGCCGAGACAGAAAAACATTTTAAAAAACTGAGAAATTATAAACAAGTACTTGACGATGATTAAAAAAAAAAGAAATTACCACTTTTTACCACAAGCTTCCCAAATTATAAATGTTCAAACTCTGACATGCATGATGAAACGTGACCGCCCGAATGAGTCGTCGCGGCCGACTAGACAACGTTGCAGACAGTGTGTGTTCGACGGAACGAAAAATATTGTGTATATATATATATATATATTGTTGATTTGTACAATGCACATAAGACACGAGCTGTCAACGAAGCGACTATAAGTAAGGTTAGAATGGTATAGAATAACTTCAGCTGGCAAGCGGCGTTTCTACGTGTACGAACCCTCCGCTCGATGTACACTGCCGGCCAAAAGTTTGAGTACACCAGTCGAAATTTCTTGCCGCACTAAAAGTTACATAGCGGGCTCAAAAATAAAGATAATCAAATTTCCCAAGCGCCATTTTAAAGAGGACAAATTTACCTTCATTTTGCCTTTTTAGAAAAATGTTTACAATTTTTTTTGAGCCCGGTACAGCTTTTTGAAGCTTTTTTTTTGCACGTCTGAAACTGCCCGCATAACTTCTGGCGAATTTCTTCGCTCGTTTTTTCCATGACACACGTAAAGAGGGTATCAAAACCTACATTTTCATTTTTTATAAAGTTTCGTACGATATTCTTTCGCCCCAGTATGGCATTTTTAGCTAAAAAAGCCATGTTTTAGAAAAATAGGCATAATCCAATAACTATAGGGTTTCAGAGACAATGTCAAGAGAGTAAAAAGTTGCATAGGTTCACACTGAAGTAGCCCGAATTTTTCCAGAATTTTTTTTGAATTTTTTTTTTTACAATTTTGGGCCGGGATTCTGATGAGTGGAGGGGCTCCATTTGGGAATTATGGGGTCTAGGACAATCTATCAAGAAAGAAAATTTGTTTACTTTTTCATTTTTAATTAACTACAATTTTTTCAGAATTTTTTTTTAAATTATTTTAACAATTTTTTCAGAATTTTTAAAAATATTATTTAAAAAATTTTTTCGACTAGAACTTGGAGAATCATCCTCGGTTGAGTTTATCTGAGAATTATCTTGAATATTTCCTGCTCCAAAAAGTTTTAACGTGTAAAATTGACTGAATATAGAGAACTTCGTATTAAAAAACGAGGCATGATTGTTACTTTACGCAATCAAGGCATATCATATTGAATTATCGCGAAAAAAATGAATGTCGAGATGAATGAGTTCTAGTCAAAAAAATTGTTAAAATAATATTTTAAAAAATTCTGAAAAAATTGTTAAAATATATTTTTTTTTTATTCTGAAAAAATTGTAGTTAAGTAAAAATGAAAAAGTAAACAAATTTTCTTTCCTGACAGATTGCCCTAGACCCCATAATTTCCAAGGAGCCCCTTCACTCATCAGAGTCACGACCAAAAATTGTGAAAAAAAAAATTTTGAAAAATAATTCTGAAAAAATTCTGGCTACTTCAGTGTGAACCTATGCAACTTTTTATCCTCTTGATATTTTCTCTGAAACCCCATAGTTATTGGACGACGCCTATTTTTCTAAAACATGTATTTTTTAGCTAAAAATGCAATACTGGGGCGAAAAAAAATCGTACGAAACTTTCTGAAAAATGAAAATGTAGGTTTTGATACCTTCTTCAAGTATGTCATGGAAAGAACGACCGAAAAAATTCGCCGGAAGTTATACGGGCAGTTTTAGACGTGCAAAAAAAAGCTGAAAAATAGCAATTTTCAAAAAGGCGTACCGGGCCCAAAAAAAATTGTAAAAATTTTTCTAAACAGGCAAAATGAAGGTAAATTTGTCCTCTTTGAAACGCCGCTTGGAAAATTTGATTATCTTTATTTTTGATTCCGCTATCTAACTTTTAGTGCAACAAGAAATGTTGACTGGTGTACTCAAACTTTTGGCCGGCAGTGTATGTGTATGACTTATCCGTATACACTAACATTCTGATTGTTGATAAGGGCATTGAATGAGCGCTGCTAAAAGTTTTCGACTGTAGCCGAAAGAACTGTTCGAATAATCCATCTCAATTTAATCAGTATTTCATGCTTGGACTTTTGAATGGTAAGATATTTTCCGTATGCACCTTGAGAATAGTTTAATTCGTGAATTTCTAGAACTATCGCCCATTGGAAAATCTCATATCATGTAAACTTTTGAACGGGGTTGTCGCCTGTACTACCTTAATGAGCTCATTGAACAAGAAGAAAGTATGATGTATGACCCTGGAATCGCAGACTGAGTGTAAGTTTGAAGCTTTCATCATATTTGTGCATCTACCGTTCTTCAAACTTAAATGCGTTTTTCTCAAAACTATATTTTTCAATTTTTGGGGCAAGATATTTCTAAAAATAATCGACCGATTTACTTCAAATGTAAACCACATGTAGTGTATACTGGTGTCTATTACATATACTAGAATCAACTCGATAAAAATATATTGAATATTTTTAACATGCATCATAATTCATAATTATTGCATGAAAAATCGATATGTGGGGTTGCACCGTCACCATTCTTTCAAAAACAATTTTGTTCTCCTTCATTCTAGTAAGCGTAATAGCGACATGCTTACAGATTGGGAAATTTTACAAATTTTTTGTCTCAGACCACTGGAGGCTGAGGTATCATGCCCAAAAAATGGCGGCATCCATTTTTTCTAGCCATATTAATAATATACGAGTGAATTTGTTAATAATGAACATTTTTTAATCTGTAAAAACGTATGTGTTCTTCATTTCTTGTTTATTGAACCACAAAAACCCAAAATGTCTTATGTCTGATGGTTTTCGAGAAAAAAAATTCAAAGAATGAATGCGTTTCGCTATCTTCACACTAAACGACGATCTTAAAAAGACGTTCGATTTTTTTGGTTTCGAAAAGCAACATTTGAGGCAGTGGCTTATTTTCCTGTTACAGCTTTAAAAACGGGGCTGACACGAAAGGAATTATTTGTTTGGCGCTGGGTGCAAACACTGCATCGTACGGCATGTGTAAAAAATAGTTCCATCAGAGTCAAGAGGGAAACTTTATCCTTCAGAACGATAAACGCCCTCGTCAACTGAAAGGCGTGGAAGCCGATGGCGTTAGAGCAAATTTTGGACGAGAACCCTTGTCAACCTCAACTGAGACTTGCAAATGCACTCGGAGTGACCCAGCCCCCGGACACTGGCCGCTGAAATCGGCTCGCGAAATGTAGCTCGGAATTGTCGCCGAGTTTTGCCGCTTGTAGCGCTGGCAGGTACAAGACTGCTGTAATGGGATCTTGAGAGGGGATGGGTTTGCCTGTAGGGTGTAGGGGGTGTAGGGCAACACAAAAATATGAATAATGTACAATATTTAAAACCGCTGTAATGAGAGGAAGGGGGGGGGGGGGGGTAGGTTAGTCACATTACCTGCCTATGACTTTTCGAAGTTTTACAACATATATGGTGATAGTAAGCATGCAAGTTAATACGAAGGTGTCAAAAATAACAAGGGTGCAGGGCAACATGGAAAATCTGAATAAATACCATTGTAATGAACTTGTTTTTCATTCATTTATTTTATTTTTTATTTTTGTATATGTATTTATTATTTGTTATGTATTTATTTTTTTCATATGTATTTATTTTTTGGTACACTCCGGTACAATACACGTCGACATGACGAATCTATGCAAATGTTCGCGTTCACCATTCACCCCGTTTTTCAAATGACTGCACGAAAAAACCACTGAGCACACCGAATACTAAACTGTATTTATAATTTTTTGGTTGACAAGGTTTCCACGGTTTACACGAATTCGTTTACGCAAAGATAACCTCGAACGCTTAAATGAAACAACAACAATGGCTGTATGACGTATAGCGCCGGAGAAGGGGAAAACTCAGGCAGTCACGTCAGTGCCAGCGCCACGTACAGGACGCTAGCAGAATTAAGAAACGGCTACAAAACGCGAATCGTTTCGTCGTATGGGAAAAGCGGGCAGTGTCCGGGGGCTGGAGTGACCCAGCAAGCTATTTCCCATCGTTTACAAAAGCTATAGTGGATTCGCAAGAAGTCCCAGTGAGTTCCAGATGAGCCCACTCCCGAGAACAATGTTGACGCTACTATGGACGCAGCCTCTTTGATCTCCACGTTCAGAATTTTTGTATAAAATTGAAACTTGGCATGAAAAGTTGATATTATAATATAATCCTAAGAGTTGACAATCACGGGTTTATCCGAGTGACCGGCAGCGAGCACCGCAAAACCGGATATACCACGATTTCCAGAGCGCCAAATTTTAACCGTGCGACATTGATATTTCAGACAAAAGAAACGCTTTTTCAAGAGTGATAAAAGTCGATGTTCGATTAAATAGCGGAGCTATAGCGATTGAATAAAAAATATCGATTTTTCGCTACATTTTAACGCTACCGTGATCTTTTAGGGGTTTTAACTGTGCCAGCGCGCGGGTTCGTGTGGTATAAAGTTTCGAAAAGGTCCAGTTGAAATTTTGCATGACGCATCGAATTGTAAAAGTTATTTATTTTACTTATGCGCTGCTAGTATATATATATACCTACACTGAGAGAAAAGTGTATAGTATTTACAAAAAACGCGCATGGTAAAAGAAAGTATAGTTGAATTCCCTATAGTTTATTGTCACCGCAATCATAATATGGTTAACACAACTATAAGCGAAAAGTATACGTAAACATGCGACTTTGGTGGCGTGTTTGACTATCTGGTATCTCCGAAATTACTATACACTATTGTAAAAGGCTTTACAATATCGATATGGTTAATTCCGCTATATCACAAAATCGGCGCACAAATACTAATGCTGCACTGAGGGCAAAGTACATGGTATTTATGAAAGACGCCCACGGCAAAAGAGGGGACAGTAAAATCCCTTATAGTTTATTGGCACCGTAATCATAATATGGTTAACACAACTATAAGCGAAAAGTATATCTAAAAATGCAACATTGGTGGCGTGCTCGACTATCTATTATCCCCGAAATAACTACTAACTATTGTAAAAATATAGACTGAATTGACTATATCGATATTGTAAAGCCTTTCACAGTAGTTAATAGTTATTTCGGGGATACTAGATAATCAAACACACTACCAAAACGGCATGATTAGATAGACGCTTATAGTTGTGTTAACCATATTATGATTGCGGTGTCAATAAACTATAGAGAATTTAAGGGGCCAGTCCACTTTGAAAATTTCAAAAAATCGATTTTTTTTACTGTTTTCGAAAGTACATACATTCAGAAATATTGTATCAAAATTTTATGAAAATCCGAGCTCTCTAAGTATTTTTTTTTTTTACCTGAACGTCAGGACCTCATTTCGTCTACCTGAGCGTATAGCGCGCTCGGCGCTATAGTGCTAACTTCAAACGCGTTTTTCTCGAAAGAACGTTTTCAAAATCTAGCTCCATCGTATCTCTAAAACTAATAAACCGATTCTCTTCAAATTTGAACCACATATTGTAAACATGATTCGCAACAAGATGACCCTCGATGGTTTTAAAATTTTGATTTTTTCTCTTTTTTTTGCGAAAAACTGGAAAAAAAAGGCGTTTTTTTTACTTTTTTCGTTTTTCATCTGCTATTTTTTTATTTTTTGATAAAACTTTATATCCGAGAGCCATTTTGTAGCTGGTGTCATACTGAATCTAATGGACTTTGATTTTTTTGTTTCAGACAAGCCGTCGCCGAGTTGTGATGGAGCTACCTAGCCCACCTATTTTTGAGGCGTTACGTTAAACTATAGTTTTTGTTCTTAAAAATGAATAAAAATGAATTAAATTTTTTTTTGTGTATTTAAAGACTTTATTTATCAAGCCCAACAACTTTTATATTCATATCTTTTATAAAATCCTCAAAAAAAAATCGCGAAAATAGCCTTTTTCGTGGCTCCAAAGTGGACTGGCCCCTTAACCATGCCCACTTTTACCATGGGCGTTTTTTTTAGAAAATACTATGGACATTTTTCTCAGTGAAAGTTTGTACTATTTATATGGTAAACATTAACACTTGTCGAGTATAAATTTTTACAAGATCTTACGAAAAGTGACTATACTAACACAATTATCGTAATCTTATAGTCAAGACGTAAATCATTTTGTGGAAAGTGTCAATAAAGTAGAGACAGCGGTAGCACGCTGTGATCGATATAGATATATTAGCGCATTAATTTATCAGTTTTTAAAATTCGATATTTCGAAAACTATTGCGTTGCGCCAAAAATCCATTTAAACAGTGACATATATTATCAAAAAGACGATCTGTGCAAAATTCTACCTATATCGAAGGTAACAGGTATTCGGAATTGCAGCTGGAATTACTTTTATCTCTTATACCAAATCTACGATCAAAATAACATAAGTACCCGGTAGCATAGTGGTAGCGTGCGTAGTATAGATAGGTAGGTCGTAGGGTTCGAATCCATGTTCAAGCGAAATATTTTCTCCGATAGGAATCATTTCAGGAGGTCAGGGAATGACAAATTATGATAAACAATCATACAGGTAGTAGTCGCAATTGAGAATTTTTGAATTTATGAATATTTTCTACATTCAGTAGACATACCATTCAATATGGTAAAAATTACTATTTTTCGATAGTGTAAGGTAATATCCATTTTATGAAAACCTACTATATTATATAGCATTGAACAATCAACGTATGCTTGTAAGATTGTTGGTTGCGGTTAACATATGAGCATAGTTAACACAACTGCTAAAATATCATAAGCAGTACTATATTTTAGGCAGTAACCATGACTATAAAATATTATTGTCCCCTCAGGGAAATATAACTATATGGTTAAAATATGGTTGAAGTTACCATACATTTATCTCAGTGTAATACATTCACTTCTGGCTATACCTATATACCCCTGCAGAAATTTTTTGGGGAGTTCCCAGATCCTGCCACATGCCTATAGGGATTTTATTATATATGGACGCCGCACGTAGGGACTCCATATTGGAATCCGAGTGGATTCTGCGCTATTTTCCAGTTCACGTCGTTTGAGTATTTTACTATTTAAAATTTTCAACCGAAATTTGTTGGATCGCCCAAAAAAAAATATACTTTCGTGATTCCGTCCACAAGTTTGTTGGGGATTCCCAAGATGCGCCCAGATCTCTATATTACCGTAGATCCGAAATGTAGCCAAAAGTCGACTCTTTCAATCGCTATAGCTCCGTTATTTGATCGAAAATTTACTTTTATTATTTTTCAAGAAGCGTTTCTATTGGCCAATATATCAATGTCGCACGGTGAATATTTGGCGGATATCGTAGTACTACTGCAAAACCGAATGTCCACGTAAAAAAGGTTCTTTTAAAGTTATGGATCCGCCATATGGACATTGGATCTGTCCCATCTATTCGGGGTACTTCCACTTACGAGCCCACCTTATTTCAAGATTTTTCCTTACCTTGGAACCACAGCCGACTTCCCCGTCCATATACCATTCACCATTACATTTCTGCCATGGGTATAGGGAAAGATGCGGAAATCTTATGCAACCGGTCCCAGTTTCGATGCTATGCTGCATTTCGTCGAGAAATGAATCAGAGGTTATTGGCTATACATACACAACACACACCTATCGATTCGTGTGTGTTTCATCCGTGTATAACTATGGAACTACATTACGCCTGTATTTATTCTTCTCCGAGACAACGAGGCTGGGATCCGTACTTGCGGCCTTTCAATGTTCTGATTTAGCGGAAGGCACGCTAACCACTACACCGGCACACCGATACCCATGCATAAAAGGTTTTCTTATGCATTTTGTGGAATCACCGGGGCGTGATCTACTATGCGATGCGCCAAGCTGGTCAGGCCGTCACTTCTGAGCCCTATCGATAATAACGGATCCGTGTGAGTGAGGCATTCCGAAAAAAAGATAGTCTACTAGCGGAAGAAGGAGGGCGATACTGTTGCAAGATAACGACCGGCCCCACATGGCAAAAAAAAACTCTGGAAACGATCTCAAATATGGACTGACAAATTCTTCCGCGTGCGGCCTATTCTTCTGACAATCTCTTCAAATTATCGTCAATTCTGATCTCTACAACATCATCTGGCTGATTGTCCGTTCAGGACAATTGAGCGGGTCAAAAAAAGCCTGTGTGTATTGGCCGCATCAAAACTGCAATCCCTTCTCCGTTCTTGAATGCAACAATTGTCTGAAATATGGCAATAATGCATATAAAGCACAGGAGATTACTTTAATTTTTCGTTTGTGTTAGTTTTTCTAAAAATAAACGTAGAAAGTTAGTAAAAAAAAAGGTCTAGAATTCATTATTTGCACACTCAATACATTTGTATCTGGTATCAAATATTATTCCAAAACTTGATACTTTTGAAACTTGTATCAAAAATTATTTCGAAACTTGATACTTTTGTAACTTGTATGAAATATTATTTTCATAGTTGATACTTCCGTATCTAATATGCAATATGAGTTTGATAGTTCATATTTTCGTATCTGATTTTTTTAAATATTACTATACTTAACAATTGTATGTCTCCTATTGAAAATTAGTTTAATGCTTTATACATTTGTATTTTATGAGCCACACGTGGATGCGAACAGTGGATGACAAGCCTGAACAATACTGAATAGCTTATTCAAAACAGATAAGGGGACGTCCATTAATTACGTGATCTCCGAATGGAGGGGGGAGAGGGATCTGGCAAAATCTCACAAAATCTCGTTGAGGGGCAGGGGCGGGAGGGGCAATGAAAATCTCACGTCAACTTTGTAACTCACAAAATATACTATAAAAACATTTTATAAGGTACAGGATGCAAATATTTACACCTTAAGGCTTAAATCATTCTAGAAGGGAAAATGTTTCAAGAAAACAAGAATAATAACACCATTGTCATTGCTCTATTAAATTTGGTAACAATCAGACTTATCAAGGTATTACTAGATAGACAATCGGGCAAAAAGTTAGTCCATAATGGGCGAATCGTGCATTTACAAGTCTAAATCATATCGTACACATTTAGCCTTACAAATAGCTAATTTAATAATAAATTAATAATACTTTTAATAATAATTGAAGTCAAATTCGACGATATTGGTGTGTGCTTGACTGAGGTTTTGCCAGTGGCTGTACATCTGTTTCAACTGTCCAACAACAAATAAATTATTTAATTAATACGTTTAGATCATCTTATTATTAACAATAACTTACCCAAAAACTCAACATATATTGAGTTTTCCAATAATATCTATTGATTCATCGTTAAAAAACGCATCGTTAAAAAAACTCCTCATTACTTTAATTAATTGCTCGACAATTACTCAGTCGATTTATTAAAAACTTAGCATAATCAATCGCTTGATTCTAAATCTTGATGATATAATTTTTTGCAGAATTTACAGCGATTTAGTTCCATTCGTTTGCAACCATTGACGTCTGTAGCAGCTGTTTTCCCATAAGCGACCGTGTACATTCATACGTTTATAACTACTAAAATATTTAGTGAAAAATTCTGAAATAATTCATGTATTATTCAAGAACTATCATTGTTCTATCAAGAACTATTACTCCTCAAATTTTCAAGAATTGTGGCGATTTTTTAATATTCATACAGTAATAACCTAAGTATATATATCCTTTGTAATAAACATTTTTTAAAAACCCGTCAATATTTCCAGACTGCCGACTGGTCTGAAAATATGGACGGGCACGTGTCCATATTAATAGTATGAAATGAAAATAAACAAATGTTCTTATTAATCTTCTTATTAGATTCTTAGGTATTGATTAAGTTATTTCTTCATTATCGTCTTTATTAATTGTAATCAAATATTTATTCTATTCATCTTAATATATTCTTTGGGGTAAAGTTGCCCATGGATCGACTACGGAAGGTGGTGTCGGAGCACTACCCGAATTTTTAAACCAAATAACACTAAATTAAAGCCGTTATAGTGCACCTTAAACCTAGTATCATTTTTCTCCTTTTCTTCTTTGGCAGAAAAAAAAATGTGTTTGATCGAACACTCTAGCAGTGAGTCTTTATTAGTGGTACGAAGCAAAATACATGAACATATTGAACAAATGTAATTATTTTAAAATTATGGGAAAAATGTCACGCGCGTGGGAGGGGGGAGCCTCCACATCTCACGGAATCTCACCAGGAGGGCAGGGGGCCCAATTTACAGAAAAAAACACCTGACATAATTAATGGACGTTCCCTGACACATTTAAGGATATCAAATTAAGGTATTACTGAATGGATATTAAAAAATCGCAAAAATTCTTGAAAATTTGAGGAATGATAATTCTTGGTAGAATAACGATACATGAATTATTTTTAAAAATTTCACTAAATAATTTAGCAGTTATAAACACATGAATTTAACATGATCGATTATGGGAAAACAGATTCTGCAGACGTTAATGGTTGCAAAACGAATGGAACTAAATCGCCGTAAATTCTGAAAATATTTATTATATCATCAAGATTTAAGATCAAGCGATTGATTATGCTAAGTTTCAAATAAATCGACTGCGTGATTGTCGAGAAATTAATAGAAGTAATGAGGAGTATCGCCTTTTTTAACGATGAATTAATAGCAATCATTGGAAATCTCAATAGATATTAAGATTTTGGGTAATTATTCATAATAGTAAGATGATCTGAACGTATTCGTTATATTTAAGAATTGAGTAACTTTTTCGTTGGACAGTTGAAGCAGATGTGCAGTCACTGACAAAACCTCAATCAATCACACACCAATATCGTCCAGTTTGACTTCAATTATTCTTAAAAGTGGAAAATTAACATTTCTAAGTGTTGATTAATTATTAAATTAGCTATTTGTAAGACTAAACGGGTACGACATGATCTAGACTTGTGAATCTACAATTCGCCCACTTTGGACTAACTTTTTGGCCGCAATAGATTTTAAAAAGTTGTGATTTTACTTATTTTCAAACTACATACGTAGAATATTTTACTATTTAAAAGTTGAAAAATAACATATCGAATTAATTGATAATAAGTTTTAGAGCGGTCGTCTTGTCTGTGGTAGAAAACTTTTAGCAGGGTTTGCCCCGGGGGTATGTCAACACTTCAGAGTAGAACGTTTGTTCATACGCATGCTCGTACACTAGCTGACGTCAGAGCACACGGTCCATATGTATGTGTGGCAACGTCACTGGCGAGCCTCATCAATCCCTTGCTCTAACCATACTTATTACCGTGGTTGACAGTGTATTGCAACTCGCAGTTCTTGCAAGTCGTCTAATGTTTAAATCAAAGATTTAATAAAAAGGAAAATCAGCGCGCTATGAAGGACGATTTGTAAAAATCAAAGGTTTGAACAATCAGCTCATGGAACGCGCATCATCGCAGCGTTGCGGGGTCGTCCGCATCAACTCATTCGGCCGATAACGTTTTATCAAGTATTTCATTCCGGGCACTCATAATTTGGAAAGTTTATGATAAAAAATGATAATTTTTCACTGATAATAACCACAAAACATGCATCATTCCACCGCTTTCCGGAAGCTTGTCTCGTAATTTTTTCATTATCAAACCAATATGATGTTCTACGAGACTTGTGCTATGCGGTGCGTGTTAGAAATGCCTGTCAATGTTGACAAACCTCAAACAACATTTGTATTAAGGATGTATGGGCTACAACTGAAAATTGTAATAAACTGTTCAAAATTTGGCATATCATTCAAAACCCCAAAGTGAGTTAATGTGCTAAATTTGACGACGATTGACCAAACACATCAAAAGTTATACAATAACTATACCTTAAGGTATTACCGGATGGATATTAAAAGATTTAATGTATTAAAAAGTAGAAAATAATTTTCTTTACCAAGTCACTATAAATATGTCACATATATTATAGTCATTATAATATATGTGACTATAAATTATAGTCACTATAATATATGTGACTATAAATTAAAGCTTGGAGCGCTCAAACTTTTTAAATATTTGATCAATTTGATCAATTCAGTTTCATTAACCGTACACGGAGAGAATTAAAAAGTAATTTTTGTCGTGAATTTCACGGTAAAAATTACCGTGAAATATTTCAATGTGGTGACAAGTGAGAAAAGCATAATAATTCGTGTGCGAAAAGTTTTTTTTAACTCACGTTACAGAAAATTTCAAATACGTAGCTAAAATTTTACTATACAAGAAGGGTAGCGCGCACGATAATTTTCACCGAGAGCACGATACATTTTCCTATAACACTCATTAAATTTTATAATAAATCTTAAAATAACTGTTATAAAGACGATACTTTTTTATAGACACTTTTGAAAGGCATAAAATAATAAAATGCACAGTAAAATTTCGCTGATATTATATATTTTTTAAATTTAAGTTTTGCGTATTTTATTACACATTAAAATTTACTAGAAAATCTGGTAAAATTTTCTATCCGAAGAAGAAATTTTATTTTATTTTCGTGAAAATCTGTGTTTTACTCAGTAATAATAAGCGAAGTTTCAGGGTTGTCATCTGATTACCGTTACTGCACGGTAATTTTTAACATTTAATTCTCTCCGTGTATTTAATTTCGCACAATAGTAATTGGAGAAATTATTATCACACGTTTATAATCAGTTTCATGCTTTTTATTTGAGAAATCTAAGGTTGTCTAACAGTAAATTAAATACAGTTGATATGTTAACGAATTTATGTAAATTAAAGATTATATGTCTAAATTTTGAGCGCCCCAAGCTTTTATTTATAGTCACATATAGGTGACTTCGTAAAAAAAAAATTATTTTCTACTTTTTAGTACATTACATAAAAGTTGGTTTTTTAAATATTTTTTTTACATATAAATTATTTTCTACTTTTTAGTCTTTAATTGATTTAACTAGAGCTCTGAAATTTTCGCACAAAGATGAATTAATCTTTTCAAACGAACCGGTGTTATTTTTGGTAAAAAAATAAACATCGAATGCTTGTAAAAAATAACAAAGACTGTAATTGGGTTTGAACTTACAACTAATTGCTGTATATAAACTTTTCACATACAAACACAGTCGGTTGCCAATTTGTTTGTATGTGTTAGTGAGATTTTATATCGATGATTAGATATCGCCAATTTACATGAAAAGTTGAACATTTTATGGATATATATATATTTTTTTAAGTAGAATAATGCATTGTCACCTCTTAGATGCATGTTTGCAAAATTTCAGAGCTCTAAGTAGTCGGGAAGAGGGTAAAATATTGATTTTCCGATTTGCATCTCACAGAAAGTCAAGTTAAATAAAAGCTTCCGAAATCGCCATAATTTTTGAAAATTTGAGAAATGATAGTTCTTGATAGAATAATCATGCATTATAATACATGCATTATTTGAGAATTTCTCACGAAATAATTTTGGAATTATAAACATATGAATTTAACACGGTCGCTTATGGGAAAACAGCTTCTGCAGACGTTGATAGGTACAAAACGAATGGACCTAACTCGCCGTAAAATCTGAAAATATTTTATCATCAAGATTTAGGAACAAGCGATTGATTATGCTAAGTTTCAAATAAATCGACTAAGTAATTGTCGAGAAATTAATTAAAGTAATGAGGAGTATGGCCTTTTTTAACGATGAATGAATAGCAATCATTGGAAAACTCAATATATATTGAGTTTTTGGATAATTATTGATAATGATAAGATGATCTGAACGTATTGATTAAATTTAAAAATTGCGAAATTTTTTGTTGGACAATTGAAACAGATGTACCGTCATTGACAAAACCTCAGTCAAACACACGTCAATATCGTCGAATTTGACTTCAATTATTATTAAAAATGGAAAAAATAAAAATTTCTAATTATTAATTTATTATTAAACTAGCTATTTGTAAGGCTAAACATGTACGACATGATCTAGACTTGTAAATCCACGATACGCCAATTTGAACTAATTTTTTGCCCGACACGACGGTCCATCCAGTTATACCTTAACGTGTGCTCTTATGACAAATAGCACATTCTCCGATATCTATGCTATCGACATACACTGCCGGCCAAAAGTTTGAATACACCAGTCGAAATTTCTCGCCGCACTAAAAGTTAGATAGCGGACTCAAAAATAAAGATAATCAAATTTTCCAAGCGGCGTTTTAAAGAGGACAAATTTACCTTCATTTTGCCTTTTTAGAAAAAAATTAAAATTTTTTTTTTTGGCCCGGTACGCCTTTTTGAGAATGGCTGTTTTTCAGTTTTTTTTTGCACGTCTGAAACTGCCCGCATAACTTCTGGCGAATTTCTTTGCTCGTTTTTTCCATGACAAACTTAAAGAGGGTATCAAAACGTACATTTTCATTTTTTAGAAAGTTTCGTACGATTTTTTTCGCCCCCGTATTGCATTTTTAGCTAAAAAAAGCCATGTTTTAGAAAAATAGGCATAGTCCAATAACTATGGGGTTTCAGAGAAAATATCAAGAGAGTACAAAATTGCATAGGTTCACACTGAAGTAGCCAGAATTTTTTCAGAATTTTTTTTGAAAATTTTTTTTTTACAATTTTGGGCCGGGACTCTGATGAGTGGAGCTGATCAAGAAAGAAAATTTGTTTACTTTTTCATTTTTAATTAACTACAATTTTTTCAGAATTTTTTTTAAAATTATTTTAACAATTTTTTCAGAATTTTTTAAAATATCATTTTAACAATTTTTTCGACTAGAACTTGGAGAATCATCCTCGGTTGAGTTTATCTGAGAATTTTTTTTGAATTTTTCCTGCTCCAAAAAGTTTTAACGTGTAAAATTGACTGAATATAGAGAACTTCGTATTAAAAAACGAGGCATGATTATTACTTTACACAATCAAGGCATATCGTATTGAATTATCGCGAAAAAATGAATGTCGAGATGAATGAGTTCTAGTCGAAAAAATTGTTAAAATAATATTTTAAAAAATTCGGAAAAAATTGTTAAAATAATTTTTTTTTTTAATTCTGATAAAATTGTAGTTAATTAAAAATGAAAAAGTAAACAAATTTTCTTTCTTGACAGATTGTCCTAGACCCCATAATTCTCAAATGGAGCCCCTCCACTCATCAGAGTCACGACCAAAAATTGTGAAAAAAAAAATTTTCAAAAAAAATTCTGAAAAAATTCTGGCTACTTCAGTGTGAACCTATGCAACTTTTTATCCTCTTGATATTTTCTCTGAAACCCCATAGTTATTGGACGACGCTTATTTTTCTAAAACATGTCTTTTTTAGCTAAAAATGCAATACTGGGGCGAAAAAAAATCGTACGAAACTTTCTGAAAAACGAAAATGTAGGTTTTGATACCCTCTTCAACTTTGTCATGGAAATAACGAGCGAAAAAATTCGCCGGACGTTATACGGGCAGTTTTAGACGTGCAAAAAAAAGCTGAAAAATAGTCATTTTCAAAAAGGCGTACCGGGCCCAAAAAAAATTGTAAAAATTTTTCTAAAGCGGCAAAATGAAAGTAAATTTGTCCTCTTTGAAACGCCGCTTGGGAAATTTGATTATCTTTATTTTTGAGTCCGCTATCTAACTTTTAGTGCGACGAGAAATTTCGACTGGTGTACTCAAACTTTTGGCCGGCAGTGTATAGATAAAATCATAGGAACGAGTTGTCAATTTTTCCACGTGTAAAGAATACATTCAAGAATCTGTTCTCAAAATTTTGTACGCGTGGTGAAAGTAATTTCGGTGATATTTAATTAAAACCGAAAGAAAATTGTCAATATCCGAAAAATTTCTTACAAATTTATTAATAAATAAATACATACAAGTTCTATAAGCATTATCAAACTATCCAAACAGTTTACAAATATCATCTTTGATTCAGGAGCTCTTTAAATGGAATTTCACAAATTTTGAATTTCTTTTTTTTTCGTTTGCTACAGA
This sequence comes from Ophion ventricosus, assembly GCA_963932345.1. Classification (NCBI taxonomy): domain Eukaryota; kingdom Metazoa; phylum Arthropoda; class Insecta; order Hymenoptera; family Ichneumonidae; genus Ophion; species Ophion ventricosus. Next base: position 24,858,071 of record OZ010719.1, read on the forward strand.
TAGATTCAGGTGTAACTCGCGTCCAAAAGTTTTTTCTGGCTTGGGCGAAATATTACGATTTTTTCAAGGAAAACTTAATTTTTTTCATTGAAATAACGTCTAGGCATATGAGTTAATGCATTTTCTACTATATATCATTATTCGAAACCAGTTTACATAAAAATATCATGGCTAAAAGTGAGAAAATTGATTTCGCAATACTTTTGACAGTGACGATATCGACCACACATCCTTAAATTACAAAACTTTTGTCTCACGCGATTTTTTGCAAGTACTACCTTAAGCACAAGTCCCGACAAGTACGGCACATGGTAAATGAAGTGATTTATGAAAGTGCGAAGCGATGCCGCTGGAGTTACTGTTCTCTAAATTTCGGGCATACTTTACGTCTGTCACACACTTCATGTAGCCTACGAATCAGAAAGTTTTTCTTGTTGCTCAAACGCGATCGTTAGCCATCTCGGTGGATCCAAACTAAAAGCCGATGGTTAACGACCTATTAAATATATCCATGAAAGCCCATCGATAGTATCCCAACAGCAACAATTATTTTTACTCGTATACGTATAGTCTTGCATATAATATGAAAAATTATTTCGACACTTGACACATTTATATTTAGTATAAACATAATTCAGATAATTGACGTTTTCGTACCTCATACAAAAAATTATTTGTATTCTTGATACATTTATATCTAATATGAAACCAGATATAAAATTATCAACTGTTGAAAATATTTATCTGATTTTGGGAAGCAACACCAATGGGAATTCCAAAGCTGTACCAACGTATCTGTAGTCAAATTTATTAGTGTAAATAACCACTCAGTTTCAAGCATTTTTTCGAAGTATATCATTGTCGTCCAGGATACCAATATTACCCTTTTTCTTCATCAGACGTGATACTCTTTCATTAAATATATTTTTGTTAAAATATAAGGCATTTGTTTAGTAGAAAGCAGAATACGATGAGTAAAGTAGTCGTAAATGTATTTTTCCAAGACATATACCTCTCAAGATATTCAAAACGTAATGTCACACAAAATATTCATAATATTTTCGCAAATCGAACAATCTTAATTCAATTAAAAAAAAAAAAGAAAATTATGCTTCGACGAATGGTTCACTCCTTTATTTCTGCTTATCGATGGATATACGAAAGCTTTATACTTATTGCACTTTCATTTGGTTTGTGTATTATTAGAAACGGTTAGTCATCCATTTTTTCAAGTTTTACAAAACTATAAAAACGGAAATTTCGTATGGACGTTTATCCCCTAGATAAACATTTTGGAACAAGGGTGCTCAAAAACTTTCACACGTTAATTTTATTATCTGATATAAGAAACATTTTCCACTGGAAAAAAAAACATGTTTAAGTAAAAGAAGAGAAGCGTAACGTTTCCTGAGACAAAAAAGGAAGAACCGGAATTTATGTTTTTTCTTCGACTCGAATTCCATTTTATACAAAACGGTAAAAAAAAAATTGGATGGGTGGCATTATTTAAATAAAAAATTTGTTTTAGGATAAGATAAGAAAAAAGATTCGAATGGAAAAGTTCATTTATCAATTAACAATGAAAAAGGTTCTGTTTCTTTCTTTGCTATCTGTTCGTCATCTGTCACACGTCGTCTCGTTTCCCCCTCATTAAAACCGTCTCCTAATAACTTCATCACTAACTTGTTACTGCTAATAATTGCATTACTAACCATTGTTACTGCTCATTACTCAATTACTAACAGAATTTGCAAAAAAAATGACTGAGTCCATTTTTGTTGCAAATTCATAAAATAACATTTTCCATTCGACACTTTTTCCTCTAGTAAATCTAATAAACGTTACTAAAATGTTACTAAAATGTAACATGTCGTGATTTTTTTTCCTGTGTTCCAACGTATATCCTTGCGGGTTTTTACGAATTACCCTCCCTACCCGCACTTCACTAATCTAACTTAACTCCCGTTGCGTCCACCGCCGACCTAAGCTACACTACACCGCATTTGCCGAGGGTACGGGGAAACTGCGAAAAACCCGTACCGGTATAGACGGTCCCATATTCTTCTGATTTTCTGATGCACAGGCTTTTACTCAAGTATCTACACCAACGCATCAGAAGTGTCAGCGTTCCGCTCACTAGTTTGATGCGCCGGTCTGTGCACGGCTAAGCAGTCACCGCTCCGAGCATTGGCTATGCAAAACGCTGCTCAACTCGCAGTACCGCCGGAGCCAAACCCCGACCGCACATCTACCAGTGTCGGGTGTCGTCGTAATTGTCATTTAAACATTTAATTCACTTATAAAAAATAAAATAAAACACTCACAAAAAATACATATTCGTACCCCCTATACCCAAAAACAAAAAAATTACAAACATATTGTTATTCAAAAACGTTATTAAAAAATATACATATAAACGATAACAAATTAAATATCTAAATTTGTAGGCAAAATGCACAGGAAAAATGTAGATTGAACTACCTTTTTTCTTTTGCGCTTTTCTTGAAAATATATTTTTTTTAAACGGTCTAAGTCCTATCTCAAAATCTATTCATCCGATTCACATTAATTTCGGACAGAGCCTAGTTCATCACATTTCGTATAACCGGATGATTTATTGATATGTCGATCCATTCGTTAATAACAAATGTTCGACGTATTTTCTTTTTTGACGAAAATCTAATTTCTTTTCTACAGCTTGCCATTTCTGTAATTTTTAAAAATTTCTCAAAAGGATCTGGTCATACGAAAGTTTTATTATTATACAAAAAGTATATTTTTTTACTTTTCATTTCTGACTACCGTAGTTGCCGGAACCACCTACACATAGGCGATGCAGCAACGGCGGAACTTTTTTTTAAATAATAATAACGTCGTTGTTTATTAATATTTTTGCGATTTAAAACACTCAAACTTGGCGATATTATAAATTAATTGTCTATAATATCCCGATTGCGTCATCCCAATATTATGATCACAAAAAAAATCTTGAAAATCGACTTGATTTTCGCTACGATATGTCGGAGTTTTGTGAATACAATTACGAATTCATTAAGCCGTCAAGCCATTCTTGCATACTTACACAATTGGTATATAGAATTGCGGCTTAAGGCCGTCTTCTAGTCCAGAGGGCCAAAATTTGGGGATTTTTCAACATGCGATTAAAAAAAAACAAAAAATATTTCCGTATCTATCTTTTTACCACATATTTATTCATCCTTTGACATTGTATAAAAAAATTGGCGAAAAAAAAAATCCATGATTCTGGTAGATGCAGGCTGGTAAAGTGGGGGTGGAAAAAAAACGGCCTCTCCTGGTTGACATGATGCCAACCCTCCTGGTCATCTGAAAAAAAAAATAGATTCTTAATTAGTAAGGATGTCATTATAGCCCCTACCTCAGGCAAAAAAAAAAAATCGCAAAATGGCGGCTGTTTTAAAAAAAAGGTCATTTTTTGCCGTTTTTTTCACGATTGTTGATTTTTTTTAAATAATTAGTAACAAAATTTCGCGATAAATCTGGTAGGGGCCATAGAGGGGTGTATAGAGAAGGTCCACAAAAAATTTCAAGTAAATCGGTTCATTACAACTTGAGATATCATGTCAACCGTCTCGAAAAAAGTAGTTTCGAGAAAAACGCGTTTAAAGATTCGAGTACAGTTTCAGGCAGTCTAAGTCATATAATGGTATATATACTTACATTTCGTTAATCGGCGATTCCCGGTCCATAAAATACTCCTTCTTCAAAATCGAAGTCTTTTGATGTTTTTTGATGATGAGAAGTTAGTCGAGCAGACGGAACCGTCTATTGTTCGATTCGATCCGGCAGCGCCGGTTAAGTTTCCACCTCACTAATTACAGCTGTAACTCCGTTAATATTTGGAAATTCCAAATTTCCTTTGGACGGTATATTCTTGAAATACTAAACATTGAAAATATGCAAAAAAAATAGATTTTTCAAAATTCTAGACTAGAAGAAAGACTTAAGGCCGTCGTCTAGTGTGCTGGGTCGAAAAAATAAATTTTTCTTATTGCATTTTTTGAAAGTGTTATTTCTACCGAATATTTTTGTTTTTGAGCCATTAAAAAATTCAAAAAAATACCCGAGTTATGACCCTTTATAGAAGTCGCAGCAAGCCGAGTAACCGACTACCTAACCAAACTTAAATGCGTTTTTCGCAATACGATATTTTTCAATTTTTTGGGCAAGATTTTTCGAAAACTAATCGAACGATTTATTTCAAATTTAAACCACATGTTGTGTATACTAGTGTCTATTACTTATACTACAATCAACTCGATAAAAATATATTAACTATTTTTAACATGCATCATTATACATAATTATTGCATGAAAAATCGTTATCTTCGGTTACACCGTCGCCATTCTTTCAACATTTTTTTTCTCTTTTATTTTAGTAAGCGTAATAGCAAGATGCTTACAGATTATAAAAATTTTCAGAATTTTCGTTTCAGGCCACTGGAAGCTGAGATATGACCCAAAAAACGGCTAAATCCATTTTTTTTAGCCATATCAATATACGTGTAAATTTGTTAATAATTAACATTGTTTCAATCTGTGAAAACGTATGTGGCCTTCATTTCTTGCTTCATAAACCACAAAAACCCGAAATGTCCTATGTCTGATGGTTTTCGAAAAAAAAAAAAAAAAACTTCAATGACTGCGCGTCTCTATTTTCACACTAGACGACGGCCTTAATGGCTGAAAATGTATACCTATGAAGTTCTTACGGACATTGAAAAAAAAAAAAAGAATTTAACAAAACTTCTCTCGTATCTTTGACAAAAATGTCTGCTTGCTATTTCGTAGAAAATTTGAGTGCCGGCGCTACAGAATAACAAACTTCGGATGAAGTTTTAGATATCTCTTGAACACGTTGACTGTACAAGTACGCAAGTATTAAGTTTTTTTTTCTATTGTCCGTAACGTCACAAAAAAATGTCAATAAACTCCTTATCTGAGTACTAATACCCACATGGAAATAAAATATATAAAAAATATATCGAAAGATATTTAAAACATATATAAAATATATTTTGTACGAAAAATTGGATATGTCAATTATATTTTTGGATATAAATCAAAACCTATTCGATATATAAATACACATACATTTAAGATATATCTTAAATATATCAGACATACAAACTGAATGTATGTTTTATATATTGGGGAATATACTGGAGAAAATATGCTGACGTATATAACAAAATACACATCAGACATATATAAAACTTATCGAAAATGCATCACTAATGTACGTTTTATATATTTTGAATGTGAAATCCGATTACAATATCTAATATTTTTATAATTATAATCATAATATTAGAACATATTAGAATTAAATAATGAAATTTGGCACACATTTTGGCACTCAAATGTTTAGTTTGGAAAATTTGGATTTTAGAAAATCAAATAGTCGCTATAAGGATACATTCATAGCTCTTGTTCCATAGCATACTCTGCCCATAGTCAGAACGTCAAAAATCTAACCATGAAGGTAGATACTTTCTTATCTCAGCATATGCAGCTATGCTCATATCTCGATTTTGTATGTTTCGTCATCTGTCAAGAGACTTGACATCAAACACAGTTCCGAAGGAATAAATAACCGAAAGAGCAATTTGACCAACGAACGAACCATAGTTGTCGAATTTATTGAAAAATGAAGTGATATCGTTTGGATTTGTCGGACAATTTATAAAAAGGATTCGTCGAAGGACTCAACGAACCAACTATTCATTGAAAAACGTCGTTCGATTTGGTTTGATTTAAGTATTTGTATTCACGTTTGATTTTTAGTTGAAAATTACATTTGTACTTTAAGATTACATGCATCCTACTTTTTTTTAATAGGTGCTGCCCATGATTAGTCGACGGCCATATTTTTTTTATAATATTTACCGAGAACATAACAGGAGATACGTCATCTTGACAACGTAAAAGAATCCGATTTCGAAGGTTTCACCGTCAACATAGCGTACATAATAATTGGATCGTTTCTTGACTTTCGTGTAATTAACATAAATAAATAGGATCGCACCTCAAAATTATTCGTTGTAAATTTTTTTGTAATATCTGTTTGATTCCTGCAGATATTTATAAAATTTATTGTATATAGATTTTACAAATATCTTAAAATATGCCAAAAATGTACTTATTTTAAAGGTATTCCGTATACATTTCAGATATATTACGCGTATATTTGAAGTATACTTTGAATATATTTCAATAATATTTTGAATCTAGTATGAATATATTTCGTATACATTTTAGATATAGTTTAAAGACATTAAAAGTATATTTTAAGCATAATGTAAGTATATTCCAAGTATATCTTGAATACACTTTAAATATATTTCAATAATATTTTCAATATAGTATGAATATATTTCGTGTACATTTTAGATGCAGTTTAAATATATTTAAAGTATATTTCAAATATAGTTTGAATATATGTAATCGCATATCCAACATATATTCTGAAGATATCTTTTGTGACGAAAAGTTTGACAACGCGCATATATTTTTAAAGCATTTCCTGTACACGGAGAGAATTAAATGTTAAAAATTACCGTGCAGTAACGGTAACCAGATGACAATTCTGAAACTTCGCTTATTATTACTGAGTAAAACACAGATTTTCACGAAAATAAAATAAAATTTCTTCTTCAGATAGAACATTTTACCAGATTTTCTAGTAAATTTTGATGTGTAACAAAATACGCAAAACTTAAATTTAAAAAATATATAATATCAGCGAAATTTTACTGTGCATTTTATTATTTTATGCCTTTCAAAAATGTCTATAAAAAAGTATCGTTTTTATAGCAGTTATTTTAAGATTTATTATAAAATTTAATGAGTGTTATAGGAAAATGTATTGTGCTCTTGGTAAAAATTATCGTGCGCGCTACCCTTCTTGTATAGTAAAATTTTAGCTACGTATTTGAAATTTTCTGTAACGTGAGTTAAAACAAAACTTGTCGCATACGAATTATTATGCTTTTCTCACTTGTCACCACATTGAAATATATCACGGTAATTTTTACCGTGAAATTCACGACAAAAATTACTTTTTAATTCTCTCCGTGTATATATTGCATGTATCTAATATATATCTAAGATATATAATATATATCAGAAATATATTTTACATCTATTTTTAATATATCGAAAAATATATTTTTACATATATTTTATTTCAATGTGGGTATCCTCTACGATCGAAGAATAATGAGGCTTTTATTGGAAAATATAATATTTCGAGATCTTGGCATAAAGATAACCAATTGCTATATTCCGAAAAGAAATGCATTAGAAAAGTTCAATAGTTTCAAAAATTAATTCTCGTTAGTCACGTAAAATATGCTAAAATCGATATATTTCTGGAAAATGTCATCGATTTTCTAAAAAAAAATATGATATCCGATGAGACTAATTGTAAACGTCGAACAACGCAGATGATTTTTTTACGCAGTGAGAATAACAAATCGAAAGTATATATTTGTCTGGAATGCATGATGTATATCCGTGGTCATCTTGGTATAGTTATGATCAAGGGCAAGGAATAAATAAAACTGAGAGTATGCATGCGATAACCAAGCCATAACTCGTCTAAATTGAGTTTCATTCTACTTTCATACGGTGCAGTAGCTAGCATACATAAGAAAAAGTAAATTCCGACGAAGGACCATCTTACAGGTGATCCACGTTTACCCCCACTTCCAACGGCCCAGATAGCATGATTCAATGGGCGTTGTAGATACCACGTGACCGGGTGAGTGTCTTGCACAGACTAGCTCGTTGGAGTTTCTTGTCGCATACTATAGTTACTCCTCTCAAAGCGTACAACGTTTTTTTCTTTATAAGATCGGTAAATTTTATCATAATTTATACGAATGAAAATCAGTTGACCTGAACAACATTCAAGTTGAAAGATACGAAGATTAAAATAATTAAAAAAAAAAAAAACGTTACCTCGACACAACACGATGACGAAAAATACTCCGAACAATTTATTTAGCGCACGAAACATTTTTTTTTTTTTTTTTTTGGACTGTGTACAATATGAAGCACTGTCACCGCAAATACCGGGGGCACGATATTGTTGTCGTATTCAATGGATATAACTGAGTCACCTTTTATTTTTAACTATTACATCAATGGTGTCGAATAAATCACATCTTTTAAAATCCACTATACAGCATGAACACAAATGATTTAAAAAAGAAGGTATATACGATAGATTTCATAGAATTCTACAAAATCGGCTATGCAAAGATCACAAAAAAGTTGAGTAATATAACTCAAAATGTTCAATTCAGTTTTGGTAAATAATGTGTCGAAATGATATTCGCGCCGCCACGCGTCGAAGTCAGTCTACGACTGACTTGACTGGTACGAACTGGTGAAGCGTATGAGTTGGATAAAATCTAACCCCACCCAGCATCGCCTCGGCGCAGCCTCGAGGAGGAAGCGATCCGTGGTATCGTCAGTCAAATGTACGCGCCAGATACAAAAATGTGGGCGGACCATGAAAAATCTGATGCACGCTATTTTCTTTTTGAAATAAGTTGAGAGGAATCCTCTACAGCCAACGTGGTACTGCGGTAGAGTCGAAGTTTCAAACGCCATCGTGAAAATTACGAAAACATGTTTTTTTTTTAATATTCTCGAAATTTTTTATTCTATGACAAAATTGGTTATAATTATTTTTTAGAGAAAAACACGAAAATTTAGATACGAATTTGTGTTTGTAACATTAACATTTTTCGATTTTCAGCGTGTTAGATTATTTTTTATATTTTTTATAATAATATTTCCGCAACGGTTCAGCACACGATGCAAATCGTGTTTATCATCTTGTAAAGCAAAAAATTCGTTACACAGATCTTAGGCGAATAAGCTTGTACAGGGTGTCCAATAGGAAGTTGCTAAAACTAAATATGTGTCTCTTCCCTCCATGAATTCAATAGGGGTCCCTTTTTCTAAGGCGCATACCTGAGGCGCCGCAGTTTTATTCCAGCCGTGGTTGAAGCAAGTACGCGCGCGTCAAAATGAGTGAGCTCACCACGGAAGAAAAAGTATATCTTATTGAGTGCTTCTTCTCGAGGGGAAAAATTTATAGTTATGCGTATAGAGGGTTTCGTACTAAGTTTGGAACTCATAGAGTTGCCAGCGAAAACACTCTGAAAAGGTAAGAATTTAATATTTATTCATATTCATCTATCACACAACTTGTGTTTCAATTCAATTAAACTGCATTGAAGTAAGTTTACGTTAATTTTTGTAGGATAATCGATAACTTCGTGGAGTATGGTACACTCCAGGACCGTAGACACGAGTTGCCAGGTCCATCTGTTACGGTGACTACACCAGAGAAGATCAACGAAGTTGAGAATTATTTCAAACAAAATCCAAATGATTCGATTCGGAAAGCTGCTCAAGCATTAAAAATAACCAAATCATCATTACACAAAATTTTGAAATATTTTTTATATGGGACTCGAGTAATCGGTCTGGGGTACCCTAAATTTGCTCAAGGCGGACTAGAATGGCCTCCGTACTCACCGGACCTGAACCCTTGTGATTTTTTCTTGTGGGGTTACATTAAATATCATTGTTACGCTAAAAACCCCAGCACAGTAGAATAACTGATCGCGGCCATCCAGGAAGTGGTTCGCGGCATTACGAACGATATGTTGGACACAGTTTTTCACAGTTTTCAAAAGAGAATTGATTTTTGTGCACAATCTAACGGTTCGCACTTCGAAAATATCTATCATTAATCACTGTACTTTTTCGTTATTTTTATAAGATGTAATAAATTGACATAAAAAATATTTGACTGGGTTTTATTTATGTGCGTTTAAAACTGCAGAGTTTCCTCTATTTAAAGCAATTTGGCTTTTCTGATTCTGTGCACGTGTTTTGAAATGACAGCCGATTAGTTTCAGCAACTTCCTATTGGACACCCTGTAAAAATGCCTCTGCACGTGTCAAGTCTAGATTGGCACCATGGATAGGCATCTAATTGATTAAAAATCTTGCAAATATCAACTGTAAAATCTCATTTGTATAGGAAGGGGACAGAAAATTAAATAATTATTTAAATACATTTTTTTTCTACCATACCACGTTTTTAAAACGGACTAAAAAATATAAAATAATTTCTCCTAGTCCCATACAGATTTATAACCCCATACTGATTCCCAAGCCCATACAGATTATCCTAAAACTTTGTGTTTTTGAATTTTTAATAGCTATGAAAATACTTGTAAGATTTAAAACGAAAAACGTGGGGCGCGTGCAATAGATAATAGTTAGGAGTCTAGGGCGTAGCTGTCGTTGAGAAAACTCACGCAACGGTTCATATCATTTTCAGGGCAATAAAATTGTTAGTGACTTAAGTGAACTATTCATGACTCAATGATCTATTGCATGCGCCCCACGTTTTTCGTTTTAAACCTTACAAGTATTTTCATAGCTATTAAAAATTTACAATCTCAAATTTTCAAGGCAATCTATATGGGTTTATAAATCTTTATGGGGCTCGGAGAAATCATTTTATACTTTTAAGTACGTTTTAAAAACGTTGTATACAAACGAAAAAATTTATTTAAATTATTATTTTCTGCTTTTTAGTCTTGTGTGTGAAATTTTGCAATCAATTTTAAACATCTTGATGAGATTATAGCAGCGACGTGTAGCAAGCTTGAGGTTTATTTCAGTTTCGCTTCACCTGATCATATCTGAAATACAAAATTGCTATACCTACCTACCAATAATATATAAATCTGTTCAATTGTTATTTTCCTGAAATATAAAATGAAGAAGCAAGCAAAATTAATTTCATAAGATTTTTATTTCAATAATAATTTTTTTATTTATATTTATATTGTCTGTCTGTTTGTTTGTCATTCAGTTCTGAGCTATGTTTAAAGTTTCATGTCTCTAGCTCATCCGGAAGTTAGTTTAAAATCGATTGAAAAATATATACCGAACAGACAAGCACACAGATACGAAAGCGAGTTAATAAAAACGGGGTAATAATTTTTTTTTAAAGTTGTTTTTCTCGCAAACGGCACAACCGATTTTAATGAAAAAATGTACGTTACTAGCGTTTACCTGCGACTTCATTCGCGTGGGCTTTAGGATTTAATGCAGAGAGGAGATAAAAAAAGAGAGAAAAACAATTAAAAATAAAGAAAGAAGGTAGACTGGTAGACTGATCGACTGAGGTAAGGATTGGTAATTAATTAAATAGTAGTACAAACTTGCCAACCTTCAAATGCACTATCATAAAATTTTATTGTTGCCTACAGAATTATGAGGCTTTGTTAATATAGGTCTGTAGACAACATTGAATGATTTATGGTCTTCGACAAGCACATTCAAGTTTTGGGCACTCGATACTCTCGAACAGTCCAGATGTAGTTGACCATGCGAGAAGCTAATCTTTTGTTAGTCCACCTCTACGCCCGTTAAGGTAAGACCTACTACCTTCAAGTAGAATACTACTGTGAGGGCTAAAAAAAAAGTATTTTTAATATTTTTTTTTTCGAAAACTGTTGCATGTATCGGTACAAACTTTTTTTTCGCTTAAAGGTACACTCTTACAGAATAGAAAACAATTTTTTATTGTTGCATATAAATGTATATTTATTTAACAATTGATAATCGTGTAAAGATATGAAAAAAAAGTATGTGGCTGGCGTTGATGGTTTGCGCTCTCCAGGTAACATGAAACAAAAAATTCAAAAAGATTCTTAATCTGCAAGAGTGTCGCTATCGCTCGAACTAAAATTATTATTTTATATTGCAAAATAAAGAGAAATGGGGTCGTTTTTGCATAAGTGTTCGAAAAACTCGTTTTTTTTGTCATAATTCGAGCGAAAGTATGAGTAAAAATTAATATTTTTTAATAAGCCTAGTTTGGGCGATAGCGACACTCATACAGATTAAGAATCTTCTTGAATTTTTTGTTTCAGATTACCTGGAGAGCGCAAATCATCAATGCCAGCGACATACTTTTTTTTATGTCTTTACACGATTATCAATTGTTGAATAAATATACATTTATATGCAAGAAAAAAATGTTTTCTATTCTATAAGAGCTTTAAGCGAAAAAAAAGTTTGTACCGATAGAGGCAACAGTTTAAAAAAAAATTATTAAAAAATCGCGTATTTTTTTAGACTTCACAGTAGAATAGCCCCTTAAGGAACATATCTCCCGAATTTCATTGAAACAAGAGCAAGCAATTCCCATAAAAACTTAAACACCCCGTTGCAACGCTAATTAGGGGTCGTTTTAAAAAATCCTAAAATATGCGTTTTATTATTTGTTTTGAAGAATATTTATGACAACTTTGAAGTTGATACACGCAAGGAACACAATTTGACATTCAAACTTTTACACCCCATTTCACCCCCTCAATAGTTTATTTTCGGAAAATCCTTTTTTAGTGCACCTCTACACTTTCTAAGGAACATATCTTTCAAATTTCGTGTTTCCATCTTTAGCCGTTCAGACTGTGCGTTGTCTATATGTCAGTCAGTCAGTCAGTCACAGAACTGTTTTATATTATATATATAAATTTATAAAAGAAGAAGGTAACGTCGAAGTTTATACTCGCGTGCAGATATCCCAGAAACTGAACTAATGAAAATTACAGAAATCAACAGTTTCATGTTGATACACGCAAGGAGTAAAATTTTCCATACGAACGTTTACACTCCATCCCACCACTTAAGGAATTTCGGGACACTTAACGAAATGCTAACATTTGATTCAAATGTATACAGTCAATTCTTTGTCATATACTAAATGTACCCTCCAAGTTTTTAATCGATCGTCTACACCGTTTCTATAAAATTTACAATTGAATAAACACTTTTTAACATAGAGCACTTAACATTATGACATTGATGACGAATTTGTCATAATGTACTGAATGATTTGACAGTTTTTCATAACATTTCAAACATTTTTTTCATACTATTTCGTGTGTAAAAATGCCATTCAGCGATGACCGTAGGCAGGTAAAATATCTCCTTATGCTAAAAAGGATTTGTTTCATTGTAACTTTTATAGTAAAGATGGGGACGATTGATTCAAAATTTGGAAGGTGAATTCTGTATATGAGAAAGAATTTACTATATAAATTTGAGTCAAATGATAACACTTCACCTCTTAACGAAATGCTACCATTTGATTCAAATTTATACAGTCAATTCTTTGTCATATACTGAATGCACCCTTTAAATTTTAGATCGATCGTCCACACCGTTTGTTTAGAATTTACAATTGAAGAAACACTCTTTAACATAGAGCATTTAACATTATAACACTGATGACGAATTTGTCATAATGTACTGAGTGATTTGTAAGTTTTTCATAAAATTTTAAACATTTTTTCACACTATTTCGTGCGTAAAACTGGCATTCAGCGATGAGCGTAGGCAGTCAAAATATCTCCTTATGTTAGAAAGGGTTGTTTTAATTGTAAATTTATAGAAACGGTGTAGATGATCGATTTAAAATTTGGAAGGTGCATTCAGTATATGAGAAAGAATTTACTGTATAAATTTGAATCAAATGGTAACACTCCACCAATTCACCTGAAACTCGTTAAGAGTTTATTTTCGCAAAATCCTTTTTAGTGCACCTCTAAACCTTCTAAGGAACAAATCTTCTAAATTTCAAGTTGATACACGCAAGGAATACCATTTTCCAAACAAATTTTTACACCACATTTCACCTCCTTAAGAGTTGATTCCCGAAAAATCCTTTCTCAGTGCTCCTGTACACCTTCTAAGGAACATATCTTCAAAATGTCAAGTTGATACACACAAGGAATACAAATTTCCAGACAAACTGTTAAACCCAATTTAACCCCCTTAACCCCTTGCCGTACCATTTAACTCGAAGAAATCCGGGCCCAAGCGGTAGGAGACGACGCGCGCTAAACAGACCAGAGTGATGCTCGAGAACTCGGTACGCCGGATGTTTGCGTTTGGCACGATCTTCATTCCACGAGTGTTATTTGGTACAAAACTGGTATCGCGAGTCAGACTCGTTAAAGTACGGCAAATAGTTAAGAGTTGATTTTCGAAAAACCCTTTCTTAGTGCACCTCTGAACTTTCTAAGGAACATATCTTCCAAAGGGTCTAGCCAGATAAGAATGGTCAACCTGCCCCCACCGTATTTTGTGGCGCTGATTTTTTCCTAAGTTTCTAACCTAAAAAAAAATGTTGTGCAAAATTACAGCTTTCTACATCGATTCCGAGGGGTCTTCCTGCTGAAAAAACGTGTTTTTTTTCATTTTTGCAGTTATTAAATACTAAGAGGCGACCGAAAAATCTGAAAAAATTCTGTAAAATCAGAAACATGTCAATGTTATTGGAAAAATTATTTTCGTTTTTTTTAATACTGAACTCTATTTTTAATCATCGAATCTTCCTTCAAAAACATTATTTTGTAGCGAAGAGATTTTTCTACTATTATGACAAAAATTTACATGATTTTACTCTTCATTCCCTACATTTCAACAAAAAAAAAGTCTCAAAATTCGATCTGCAACACATTGGAAAAAAATAAAAACGACAAAATTTCTCATTTTTCATTGGAAATCCATACATAAATCATTCTTTCGGTTTAATAAATAGGTGCTCAAAGCTGGAGTAGTTGTCAGACATAACAAACAGATGTAAACAATAGGATTTTTACGCTGATTTTGGATATTTTTTATTTTTCGACGTCATTTAATAACATGTCGATGAGAAAATCATTGAGTATGTTTATGCAGACACTTGCTCACGTTACACTAAGATATTCTAGTTACGTAAACGGTCAAACACGCATGCATAATAACATGAAGAACGAACTGATGGCGTTTACGCGAGTTTTTTCTACAGTAGTAAGGTAACAGCGCAGCGTTACAGAATTGCGGCTTGCGTAAACGTACCCTCTCACAGTTGTTTGACAGTTTACGCGGATCTGAATATTTCAGCTTATTAGCTTGACCAAAAGTCCGCGTAAACATACTCATCTCAGCATAGCTGTCGGTAAAACCGCACAGTTCAAGTGGCGCCACTAGTGTGGATGCATCGAACTAAATTGAATTACGCAATCGATCTAGATGTCATGTCTCATTTCTCATAACTACTCCAGCCATGAGCACCCATTTATTAAACTGAAAGAATGATTTATGTATGGATTTCCAATGAAAAATGAGAAATTTTGTCGTTTTTATTGTTTTTCAATGTGTTGCAGGTCGAATTTTGAGACTTTTTTTTTTAATGCAGGGGATCAAGAGTAAAATCATGTCAATTTTTGTCATAATAGTAGAAAAATCTCTTCACTACAAAATAAAGTTTTTAAAGGAAGATTTGATGATTAAAAAGGGAGTTTAGCATTTAAAAAAACGAAAAAAAATTCCCATTAACATTGACATGTTTCTGATTGTTCCGAATTTTTTCAGATTTTTCGGTCGCCTCTTGGTATTTAAAAACTGCAAAAATCGAAAAAACACCTTTTTTCAGCAGGAAGACCCCTCGGCATCGATGTAGAAAGCTGTAATTTTGCACAAAATTGTTTTTTTAGGTTAGGGACTTGGGAAAAAATCGGCGCCACAAAATTCGGTGGGGGCAGATTCACCATTCTTATTCGGCTAGGCCCTTTCGTGTTTTTATCTTCAGCGGTTTAAGCTGTGCGTTGTCTATATCATTCAGTCAGTCAGTCACGTAAATGTTTTATATGTATAGATGAACATTATTGAAGATATTTTGAGTAAAAATGTCCTACAACGTCATACAACGAAAAAACGTCATACAACGTCCACAACACTGGTCGACAATTGGAGGCATTTACCGCACACTGTTTTAAACAAACGTACAAAAGTACACGATGATGCATTTTTTAAAAATATTTGTACATATTCTTGAAAGATCAATAAACATATGTAAAAAAAAATCAAAAAGGAAACTAGAACGGTTTAACGGTTATTCAATCCTAAATATCACCTCCAAAACAGCCCTCAGACAAAAATACTGCCGTAATTTTTTGTTTAAAAGACCTTGACATGTTTGCGTTAACATATATTTTTACAGAATTTTTCACAAACAGTTTTGAAGGCTAAAATGATGAAAACCCTACATAGGGCTCGGCATCACGCTTTCCCTACACACTCGCTCCAGCCACATACCCCCACCGATCGTGGCTGGTTTTCAATTCTCCGTTCTTGTATTATTTTGCAATAAAGTTAGTAAAAATGTAGATTTCATTAGTACTGCTCGTGCGCCTTTATAAAAAGTTGAGCTATGTTAGATTACGATGGCTACGACAATATGTGATACCTCAGATGGAATAATTGAAAATTCATTCCGTCGAGAACACTTGAAAAATCATTTCAATATTCTATTTATACAGGGTGGATCATTTAACGTGACCACCCAAATATCTCCGTTGCCTTTAGAGTGACGAAAAAATGTCAGGAGGTAATTTGATTGATTTCGGAAGGCTGATACAGTGGTGAAAACTCCATTTTTGTCAAGGTCATAGTTTTCGTGTTCTCAAGGTTATCAATGGTTTTTCAAATGGGAACATGTTTTTTTTTTATTAAGACGCTGTAGCTGCTATTCAGATGAATCCAACGACCTATGATATCATGACCTTGAAATGATTTTTCACCAAAATACATGTGTAAAAACGGGAAATCGTGATGGTATTGACAATAAGAATATCCGAATAATGGAATTGAATTTTTTGTGCAGAAAATTTATTGTTACAAATGGCCATTAACCTCGACACATTTTTGAAGACGTCGGATGAATGATTCTTTTGACCTTCGAATAGTTTCTGGTGTGATAGCGGCGCAGACTCTTGTAATTCGTTCTCGTAGTAAAACTACAGTTTTACTACGTTACAATGCCAGTATTTACAAACATCAGAAACATCTCCGACTATTGACATTATTGTATCCGTTGGATAACCTCCACCGCTATTACATCAGAAACTATTCGAAGGTCAAGAGAATCATTCATTCGACGTCTTAAAAAAATGTGTCGAGGTTAATGGCCATCACTTCGAACATTTGTTACCATAAATTTTCTGCACAAAAAATTCAATTACATTATTCGGATTTTCTTATTGTCAATACCATCACGATTTCCCGTTTTTACACGTGTATTTTGGTGGAAAATCATTTCAAGAGCTTGATATCATAGGTCGTTGGATTCCTCTGAATATCAGCTACAACGTCTTAATAAAAAAAAAAACATGTTCCCATTTGAAAAACCATTGATGACCTTGAGAACATGAAAACTATGACCTTGACAGAAATGAATTTTTCGCCACTGTATAAGCCCTTCGAAATCAATCAAATTACCTCCTGACATTTTATTCGTCACTCTGAAGGCAACGGAGATATTTGGAGTGGTCACGTTAAATGGTCCACCCTGTATAAAGCATCGAAGAAACTGGCGCGCAGTTAACCTTTAAAACTAATAAGTTTCAGGAATTCTTCACAAGGAATTGTAATACGGCTTTGAACTCCTTATCGATGTACTTTTTCAGTATGAGTTATCTTTCCGGTCACAACATAAAGTGCTTTATTAGTGTGAAACCCCCTCGCCTCTCCCAAAATGGGGTGTTTGAATTTCACTTGTATTTTTTGTCAGAATATATATATTTTTTTTAATGGTCCCATCGATTACGAAAGTTCGGGGCTGCAGAGTGGAGGCCATCTTCAGAACCAGCGTCATGCCGAAATTTTGCAAATGTTACAGTTTGCATTCTTCAGTTCGACAAGGCCCAAAGACTGGCCCCATTGAACGGCTATTTTTCCAGGAATCACCGAGAAGGCCTGGAACTCCGAGAACATCCAAACATGCTGGACAGAGACGGAGGGTATCACGTCAACCCTATTTGGCAGGAGGTTCTCCTGGTATTTTAACTGATCAGCTCCCGAGCCGAAAATGGGCAGAGTATACCTAGTACAATTCTTGGCCTTCAATGGATTATTTGTGCATTCCATAGTAGGGTTTTCCATAAAAGTGATGGACCGGGCCCTTATTAGGGAATGGTAGGGTAGGTAGGTTGACTAAAACTATGGTCTAAGTACAGAAACCAAGTAAAGCCCTTTAAGGTATGTAGTTGTAGATTCCCTAGTAGCGATTTCCCCAATACTATTAGACTTTGCTATTATAGGGGCAAATCAGTATAAATTGCTTGACTAAAGAATCTGTGGCAAAATAATTGTCGAGATCGATTAAATAGTATATAATAATTAAACTATGCGTTTAGTAGACGAGCTGTGATGCCTGGAACCAACACGCATGCAGTGCGTTCATTGGAACAACGCGGAATCAGACGTGTCGAAATATGCGACGGAATTCTAAGCCTCTGCGAGAACTATTTTCAGGATGCGTTCGATCGTCTGAGAACTATTTACAAACTCTCTAACTTGAATAATATCAACACTAAAAAGAATTCGTTTACATAAATTGTACAAAATTTTTCTTTTCTGCAAAATAGATCTGATCTTTTTCGGCGCAGGATCAACCGCAGATAGATAGAAAAAAACTGTTTAAACAAATAGCCAGTCGTAAATGCGGCTTTACATTCAGGGACACTTTGCGGCAAAGTTGTTCATTTTTTTTAACTGTATGACGACAGTTTTTATAGATCCTATACACTATTAGTCCTTCGACAAAAATTTTAAGCTCCTATTTATAGCGCAGACTGCTCTAAAAGATCAATAATAATCATTTTGAATGTGCGACCTACCTTGCAGGAGACGCTTTTGAAAATCCATGTTTTTCAATTGCCACGCTCTGTACACGTGAAAATATTAACCTTGATAAAATATTTTTTGACAACCTTGACTAAATTGTCTTTACTACAAAAATGGGTTATGGTCATGTGGTTGTAGGGTGTACCGTCCCGGTATGGTTTTACATACACACATACTGTGATTTTCCATTCGCTCTTAAAAATATTGTTTATTTCGAGAATGATTTTTCATCGCTTTTAAAAATATTGTTTATTTCAAGAATGATTTTCCATCGCTCTTAAAAATATTGTTTATTTCGAGAAATCTACTTCATTGCATAGCTGTTCGGGCCTGCTTTTGATTGCCTAACTTCAACGTAGCAGCGCTTCAAGTGGCAGAAGCGAGAACTGCCATTTTGCCTCATTATCTGAGTCACCCCACCCTACAAGTTTCCAAACCTGTATGCAAGACCGTGCGTTTCGGAAATATTTAGCATAGGCTGTATTCCACGATGACAGCGGAAGTCTCCCCGCCCCGTGATTTTATACTTAGGGAGCACCCTTGAACGTGTTTTAAAACCATGTGTCATCCGATCGAGCGGCGATGAGTGCGAGAGGGATAGCTGATCGGAAAAAAGAAAAAAACGACTTTCGCTCTGTTGAAAGACGATGTCTTTAGCTTCTTTTGCCCGAAATATGAAGTGTGTTCAGATATACACCGTGATTACTATGAGGTATCACGTCAACTCAGTGTTCTGTGACGCAGTTGTGTTTTTAATTCATACACCGTTGAATACTTTAACGGGTTACACGTCCCGAGTAGACATTCTGCTCCGGCTACAAGAAAGGCCTGATCAGGCATCCTGATTTCTTTTTCATGCCTTGATCAGGATTTTTTATCAAGCCCTGATCATTTTTGTGAAACTGTCCCTGACTTCGGTCTGATCAGGGTAAAAAATCAAGGCTTGATTAATGAAAAAGATCAAGGCCTGATCAGGATAGAACATCAAGGATTGATCAGTGAAAACAATCAAGGCCTGACCAGGATAGAACGTCAAGACTCGATCAGTGAAAAAATCAAGGCCTGACCAGGATAGAACATCAAGGCTTGATTACAGCGCAAAATAAAGGCCTGATCAGGATAGAAAATCGAAGCCTGATCAGCGTAAAAAATAAAGGCCTGATCAGTGCAAAAAATCTAAGCCTGATCAGGGCTTAATTTTTCGAGGATTAATTGAATTGAAACATCATCGCCTAGTCAGGATGATGGAATGAACATCTGCTGTAGATGTCCTATTTATTCCTGAAATAAAAAATACCACGCAAACCCAAAATAGAAAAAGACACAAATTACAAATAACGTTGATACTTTATTTTATAAACTAAATAGGAATCTTGTTTATCACAAATTTTTCTTATTACTCTACTTAATCACACTTATATTTTTCTTATTTCTCTACGTTATCACATGCTTTTTATGTGTAAAATAAATAAAACTTTGTTATATATTTTTTATATAGCAAAAACGCGAAATAGGCTTTGATATTTTCTACAAAAAACTGCAGAAACTTGGAAAACAAACAAAAAAACTTAGTAATGAAGTTAAACTTAGAAATTAAGGTTATACAATTTTTATGGAGCGACGTTTTCAGGGAACGTCACACGTTGGTTCTTCCCTCGACATTTGTCCCAGTCTTTTGCAGAATTAAACACTGTCCCAACGGCTTGCCCGATTTGTTTTGAAAGAACGTCGATGCCATGATCGCTATATTTCGAGATTACCGCCGCTGAAAAATTCGAAAATATTATATGTATCCCACTTAAGATTCACTTAAGATTCGAAATGCACTGGGAATGGGCATTACACTGAAATGTAATGCCCATTATGTCCGCAGTGCATTTCGAATTCGAAATGCACTGCGAATGGGCATTACATTCACATTACCAATATTTGTTTTGTCTACGCTGACTGGCCTAACCTGCACCGATGGCATCACATTCTTAGATACAGGTTAGCCCGGAGAGCGTAGGCCAACCAAATAATGTTAAGTTCCCAGTGTAGTTCAATCCAGTAAATGTGATTCCATCGGTGCAGGTTACAGGACAGCGTAGATAAACCAAATAATGGTAAGTTGTCAGCGGGGTACAATTCAATGAATGTAATGACCATTCGCAGTGGCCATTCGCAGTTGCCTGATCCAGCTAGCTTCAGGCTATGGTCAAGTAAGTGGACTTACGGCTTGCCTCAATTCGCCTGATCCAGCTAGCTTCAGGCTATGGTCAAGTAAGTGAACCGTAAGTCCAGTTGCTTGACCATAGCCTGAAGCTAGCTGGATCAGGCGAATTGAGGCAAGCCGTAAGTCCACTTACTTGACCATAGCCTGAAGCTAGCTGGATCAGGCAACTGGAGGAAACACTACATCCAGTTGACTGAGTATCACCTGACACCGACCGGATCAGGCAAATTGAGGCATACCTTAAGTAAGGCCTCCGTACTACAACGTGATCAGGCCCGGATCAAATATCAAGCCAGCCTGACAATATTTCTACTCGGGACCTAGTTCGCGGCCGGAAAAAAGAGGTGTTTTCGTGAATTTTTTTTTGAGAAATGGGTGCAGGTTTTTAACTTTTTGTTCATAGTAAAGGGTATCATTTCAAGTATCTTTGACAATTTTTTTATTGAGAAATATTTATAAACGACTGAGATACTGTAAATTGTACAGACCGCTGTGCAAAAAAGGTCCTTCGCGGTGACCACTCCAGCTCGGGAACAAATCATTTAAAATCAAAAAACCAAATGAATTTAGTTTTTGTACCATATTATCTAGTCTTTAACCGAAAGATTCAATATAATAGTGATTTTTGAAAAAATGGTCGCCGATCGAAAGTGATCGTCGAAATTTCGGTGAAAAAAACACTCTATTTTCCTTGATATAAAAAAAAAGTATGCATTGAAAAAACCCTTCGATTAAGGACTGCCTTTTGATATACAAAAAATGTCTGTGAAATTTGAAGCAGATCGGTTTAGTTGTTTTTAAGATATTTTAGTCACCGATTCTGAAAAAGTTATTCCAAGAAAAACGCGTTTAAAATTTTACGTCAGGTATATACGTAGATAAAATACCTACCTGTAAACGCTCATAACTCCCCCAATTTTCAATGGACCGACTTGAAATTTACAGAGAATATTTTTGAAAGGTTATATTATAAGAACCCGTCGTAAACGAAAAATCGATTTTTTTTTTAATTCCAACTAGGTGTAACCCCTTACAACAGAACTCGTTACAGTACACGGACGGGTATATGTGTTCGGGTGCTTTCAGTGCTTTACCTTCCAAAAGACCGGCCATGGAGCCTAGATACAGGAGACCACACTCGGCCTTTCAACTCATCCCCAAAACGGGGACGAGTTATGATGGCGCTCGCATGCTCCGGAGCCCGATATATAGATATATGCGAAACATGGGAGGACTAAGCGAGGATAAGACAAATCACAACTGATGTACCTAACCTTCATTCATATTTAAGTTTCAGAGGTATAATAAAATGTAAGGCGAAGTGATACGGTGATGGATACGCATACAGTACGGATGAAGCATAATTTTTTTTATCGAAAAATTTAGTTAGAAAAAATTATAGAGCCTAGATCGATGGATATTTTGACGTTTGCTGTTCTGCTCGGTCTGTCGTGAGGCTAGAAACTCATCCGATCACTTTCAATTCGTCGATCAAAATAGTACTGTATGTAGGACGCCGCGGCACCGCATTTCGTTCGTCATATTTTCGGGTACGCTTTTTTCAGTATCTTTGCATTAGAGTTTAATCTCCTGGTATCTAGGCTTCTTGCTTCTATTACTACGCCACCGTCGACGCCAACGAAGGTACACACGACGGTTCTGGGTCTGTCCATTAATTACACTAAGGAATAACGATGGACATTTTTTCTCCACGAATAAGAAGAGTTGCAATTAGACGAAAAGAAGTTCTAAAATTTCTTTCGGATGAGTGTGTCAAATTTCGATAGTTTACTGAAATCCTTAGAGCCTCAAAAAGGAAGTAGTATATTGATATGAGGAATCCGGTGGAATCAGTGGAAATTTCATTAATGTGAAATTAATGAAAAATTTAATTTCATTTCAATTCCATTTAATGGCGATTAATGAAAAAATGACATTTTTTTGGATATTTATTTTTTTAATTTTTCTAATAATTAGTAGTAGACAAATTTATTTACTACAAATTTGCAAAATCCAAGTCTGTGTCGTCTTTCTGTGTCGTCTCCAGAAATTTGAGTATTCAATGAGTTTGAATTATTCAGGAATCAGCTTGATGAATTGTCGTTTGTTTGATTTGCTGCTGTTTGATAACCATATGACGAACGTGATGATATTGACGAATGCGAAGCTTGACCGAACCGCATATCTGTAATTATCTGCAATACTCTACTTTGAAAAGTTAGAGTCTGGTATTCGTCGAAATTTTGTATCGATGGCAAAATTTCTTTAAAAAATAACGAATGGCGATTCTCAGGCTCCCTGAGAGCTTGTAAGGTTTCAGTCTCGAAATCGTCCATCGGTCCCTTACGACTTGCGGAGACATAACGCGAAGGTGCAGGTGCTGCACCTGATTCCTTTGTTGACATTGAATCTTCGGAATCGGTGTTGAATGCTCTAGAAGTTCTTATGTTACTATCAGTTTCATTTTGTGCCACTTTCATCAAAAACATAAGTTAGTTGCAATAATGACATTTCTTAATTTTGTTGACAGCTGGGCCGGATGCAGAGTTTTCTTTAATTTTTTTTTTACATATTTGAAAAAGTTGTCTTTGAGACTTCTCCATTTCTTGACTATATCGTTGCCTGCAAATAAAAATAAGACTTGAATTAAAAAAACAAAATAAACCTATGTGCGTGTGTGTATGTATGCATGTGCCTGTGTTTGAGTGTGAATATGAGGGTAAGTGCGTTACGTAATAGTTTTTTGTACGTAGTTTTTTTTCTTACAGATACTTAGGAAGCGGATATTCAATGCACGTTACGTTACATTACAATGCAAATTACGTTACATTACAATGCAAGTTACATAACAAATTTAAACGAGGAAGATCGACGATCACCAGGTGTACAAGTATGAAATGCGGATTTTTTTTCTAAAACAAAACACGTTACATTCGGAAGAATGATAAAAAAGTGCTTCATTCAAAGTACGCTCCATCGCTTGTTATACATTTTTTCCATCTTTCGGGCAATTTGTGAATACCACGCCAGTAAAAATCTTCCCCTTTTGCTGCGAACCATTCATCGAGCAATTTTTTCACATCTTCGTACGAACTCAAGCGCTGCTCAGCAAGTGCGTGACCCATCGATGCAAACAAGTGGTAATCGGAAGGAGCCAAGTCTGGTGAGTAAGCCGCATGGGGTAGAACTTCCCAGCTGAGTGCTTCCAACGTGTCGCAAACCGGTCTTGCTGTATGTGATGGGGTGTTGGTATGAAGAAAAATGACTTTGTGTTACCTCTTTCGGTATTCTGGCCTTTTTTCAAGCAGCGAACGGTTCAAATCGGTCAATTGTTGTTGGTAACGTTTAGTATTAACCGTTTCCCCAGGTTTTAACAGCTCATAAAAGACCACACCCCTCTGGTCCCATCAAACACAGAACATCGTCTTTCTGCCAAAGCGATTCGGTTTTGCGGTCGATGTGGATGGTGCGCCTGGGTCTACCCATGATTTTTTGCGCTTGGGATTCTCAAAATAAATCCACTTTTCATCCCCTGTAACTATACGATGCAAAAACGACTTCCTTTTGTACCGAGCGAGCAAAATGTCACATATGTTTTTGCGCTTTTCCATTTGCCTGTCGTTCAACTCATGTGGTACCCATCTACCGGTCTTCTGAATCTTTCCCATCTCTCGTAGCCGATTGGAAACAGCTTGTTGAGTAACGCCCAATTGCTCGGCGAGTTGTTTTTGTGTTTGCGAATCATCTTCGTACTGCGAATCATCTTCGTAATTCTCTCGTAGCCGATTGGAAACAGCTTGTTGAGTAACGCCCAATTGCTCGGCGAGTTGTTTTTGTGTTTGCGAATCATCTTCGTACAACAATGCTTGCAACTCCACATCTTCGTATTTTTTTGGCGGTTTTCCATGTTCCTTGTCTGCAACATCGAAGTGACCACTTTTGAAACGCCGAAACCATCGTTCATACGTATCTTGCGATAGAGCATGTTCACCATAAGCTTCTCGAAGTAATCGGTATGATTCAGCAGCAGTTTTCTTCAAATGAAAACAAAAAATTAATACTGCCCGCGTATGCTCTTTGCTCGGTATAAATTTCGACATATTGAACACAACAACACAACACTATGCACACACTTTTCCAATTTATCACTTATTGATGACACAACAAAATGGCGCAGTGTCAAATCTTTATAACACAAACTGCATTGGTGCACCATCTGTTGTCTGAAATCCGCATTTCATACTTGTACACCTGGTACAAATATGATACGGATCGTTTGTCAAGCTGTATCGACACATCTGCTTACGAGCAACATCAAAGAAACGACAGAAGAAAATCTACAGAAAATCACAACAGATTGGGATATGAAAGCAAATTTTCCACACTGCACTGATGGGAAGCACATTCGTGTGGTTAATCCTACACGTAAGTGGCTCACTTTTTTTTAACTACAAAAGTTACTTTTCCATAGTTTTACTAGCTGTTGTAGACCCCAGCTACAAATTGTCTTTTGTAGATATCGGTGTATATGGAAAAGAATGTGATTCAACTGTTTCTCAAAATTCTAAACTTAATGAATTACTGGTGAAGGGTGAACTGCCACTGCCTGAACCTCAACCACTCCTTGACAATAGCCGGACTCCGTATGTATTGTGAGTGACAAAGGTTTTAAATTAAGTAAACATATTATGCAGCCATTTGCGGGTGAAAATCTCAGTGTAAAACAAAGAGCTTACAATTATCGATTAAGCAGGGCTAGTAGATATGTTGAATGTACTTTTGGCATTATGACGAATAAACGGTGCATTTTGCACAGACCACTAAACGTATCGTACTTTTTTGCTACGGACATTATAAAACGGTCCAAGGTAAAAGGATAAAATAATAATAAATGACAATTGTTGTAACTCATTGCGACCCGTTGGCAGTGAAGGGTCAGTTTCAGGTGCAGCTAATGTAAGTAGAATTGTAAGAGAACAATGTGCAAACTTTTCTATGACTCCAACAGGAGCTTTACCGTGGCAGCTAAAGAAGCTTAAAATTCTTACCTAACTTGAAAATAAAAAAATTTACTGACCAATGTTGTTCTTTTTAGTGTTATCAAAAGTGTTATATTTTACAAATAAACATTTGCAAACCTCAGCCCAAACGTTTGTTTTGATATTTTTATTTTTAAACTCCTCAGTTGTTCTATTCCATAGAACAGGCCTATCTTGCACTAACAATAAGGAGATTAGGTAATCCATATCAAAATCTTCCTCCGAACGCATTACATTTTATTATTGCTATGGTAATAAATTCTAGAAATTTTAGAAGATAAAACGTGTGCCCGCTCCGAAACAAAACAAAATGCAGGCGTGCAGCGACGCAGTGCCCCTCCGACGCGGCGTCGTGTCCGCTCCCCGCCTCGTCTCGTGCTCTGTCGCACAAACAATTGACGGTGCAGCGCCGCAGTGCACCGTGTGGCATACCACGCAATTTTCTATGTAGGACGTGGCAGCGGCGCACAATAGATTGAAACTGAAAAAAGTGACATAGGATTTTTTTTTAATTGACATATATTTTTGTTCGAATTGATAGAGCTACACAACCCAATAAGAAATGTTCTATTGCATTTTTTGTTAAAGCTCATTATAATAATATGTTCGTAATAATATGTTAGTATGAAAAATTTCGAAGATACAGAGCATGATAGGCGTCACTCCATACAAACATTGTGAATATTGGTAATTTTCTTGCTAAATATTACTTGTGAGAAAAAATGCAATAGAACATTTCTTATTGGGCTATGTAGCTCTATCAATAGGAATAAAAATATATGTCGATAAAAAAAATCCTATCCCGGGAAAAAAAGTTCATGTCTGAGTGGATATGTTCATATATGCTTCAGATATTGTCATATATAGATATATTCATATCTGACATTTTACAGTATCATATATGATTACGTCTGATCATATTCCACATCATATATACATATATAAGATCATATCTGGTCAAATACAGTATCTGGCCTGACCATATATGAACTCATATCTGTTTATATCTGGCTAAGTACCAAGGCGAGTTGGCACCGTAAATTCGTATCGGAACATACATGATGTGATATGTGAACGTATCTGTTCGTATAAGATCATATCCGATACGATATCGTATCTGATGGGATAGAATTTTATATGATGTGATATATGAGCAGGTACGTTCATATATCACATCATATATGTTCAGATACGGTTTCACGCTGCCAACTCGCCTTGGTACCTGACCAGATAAAAACATATATGAGATCTATATAGCAGAGTCTGGTACCGTATTTGATCGGATATGATCTTATACGAACAGATACGTTCACATATCACATCATGTATGTTGAGATACGAATTTACGGTACCAACTCGCCTTGGTACTTAGCCAGATATAAACAGATATGAGTTCATATATGGTCAAGCCAGATACCGTATTTGACTAGATATGATCTTATATATGCATATATGATGTGGAATATGATCAGACCTAATCATATATGATACTGTAAAATGTCAGCTATTAATATATCTGATACATATATGACAATATCTGAAACATATATGAACATATCCACTCAGACATGAACTTTTTTTCCCGGGTTGCTAGTCCTCAAATAATTCATTCTGAATCGGTAGATTTGTTCTCATTTCATGTCAATATTCATTCTAATATAGATACTTCTATAATAGATAACATGCAATGCCATTAGTTTTTATAAATTATTTCGTTTTGTATTTCAGATATTGTAAGCAATGCGTCACCTGTTGCCGATGTTGAAGTTTCTCTGCGTATGGAAGTCGAGAATGGCGATGCAGCATCGAGGATCAGTAGTGAACCGTTTTTAGTTTGTTTGGGTTTGGGTTTCAACACATTCACTTTTCCTTGCACAGCACATGCTTCCGATATTTTGTCATATGCTATAATTTGAAGCTGAAAAAGAATTCGTCGTCAAAAAGAAACTGTCTAAATTGACGAAGAAATAAAACAATCAATGCGAATAATCTAACAAATATTGTTGTTTTTTCTGTTGTAATTGATCCTAATTCCCCAACTTGTAATTAAAAAATATCATGTCCTGAAAGGGTTATTATTAATATTTACCTTGGCGCAATGGAACTCGAGTACCTGAAAAAGGAAAGTAGGTATAAATTAAATATAGTAATCGTTTTGAAAATACAACGTTATTGAACGTTATATGATATTGAAAAAGGAGTGACTATCAAGATTCACAAAAGAAAGTTGTAGGTCAGAAAAAAAATTAAATACTCATTAGGTTTGAACCCGAAAAGTCGACGTTACAAGTCAAACAACATACTGATGCGACCACATAGGCACTTTGGTAGAGAAGTTTAAAAACTGATACATGTTTATAACATTCGCTTAGGGATTGAGAATTATTACGCTTCTGGTGTATGGTATTGGAGATTGTGTACATTTGACGATTGATTAACAATATAACGTGTGTGCTTTGATATAACTTTAAAGTGTTAAATCGTATTAATTCGTTGAATACGCTTAAGTTATTAGAAAGAGATTGACAATCTGTTTCCATCTCTCTTCGGGAGCACTTACCTACCCGTGGCGCCCTACTTATGGCGGCTACGAGAAACAAATTTTTTTATTTATCTCTACCAGCCAAATCGTTGGAGTTTCAAGACTTATATGTCAGACCGTGGTTGCTGCGATCGGGTTACCCGCTTAGGCAAGGGACGGCGGTTACGCCGGGGGGGGGGATCTCCACCGAAAGACAGCCACATTTTGTCGCTGTCAGGAAGACTATACTAAAGGGGTCCAAACTATGTACTACGGAAATGGTATACGAATCCGCTGGAAAAACACTGTTTCCATTACGGCCACTATATGGCGCCGGTGATAGCTGACGCATCGGCGGTAGGGGTAAATCGCGAGAAATATCATTCCAGGGCACGGTCTTACATACAGGTCTGGAAACTCTGCCAGAATTCGCATGGTGGGGGTAGGCCGCTTACGGACGAAAATATCGTTGGGAATTGACAATACGCGGCGCTGAAATCTTGCCCCCAGTTGAACATGACCACCAAAAATAATTTTGTAAACAAAAGCGACTCATTAGTGGATTTCCTGTGCTATTGACTTATCGAAAGTGAAAAAATGCCGAGAATCTGTGTTGTGCCGGGGTGCAAAACTGGAAGCAGAATTGAATTATCGAAGCACTCGTTATTTCGCGTGTTGTAATAATAAAATGCGACGTGGTATAAATGATTTCATCATTTTGTTATTTACCGATAGTTCGAAACCTTTACCAACGACCAAAAAACCGATAAAAAAATAAAAACATTTATTTAAAAATTAATTAGAATTTTTATTTGAGAGAAAGAAAATAATGACATACAAAAACAATACAATGTGTATAAATAATTAATTCATAACCAGAAACCTATGCAAATGCAAAAAAAAGCCCACTCTTCGGGGATCGAACTCGGCTCCTTCAAAACGGTAGCTCAGCACCCTATCCGTGCGACTACGATTATCTTTACATGAATAAGGCAGTTTTCTAATATTTAAGTTATAGCCACGCTTGGGGTTTAATTCGATTTGGCGGCTTTTTGGGTTGGTTCACCGCTTAATTTTATTCATTATAATTAGCTATATTGGTAGATATACCACCAATATATATATATATATATATACACTGCAGAACCAATAATTGAAATGAGGTGTTACGGAGACAGGCAGATGCAGAGTATTGCGGCGATTAGCTCTGTCTTTTTTCAATACCTCCGTCTGCCCCCGTACCACACTTTGCCACCAACTCTTTTAAGATAGCAGCGGTCCTAGCGGCCAGTGCATTAAAAAATTTTCGTCAGTAAGCGATCCCCCCCATCCGACGGAGTTTCCAGACCTGTATGTAAGACCGTGTTCCAGGGAGACTATACTAAAGGAGTCCCAACTCTAATGGGAGGGATAGAGGAAAAGCGGTACGCGAATCTGCTGGATTTAAGTAGTACTAGATTGTGCCACCAGCAGCGCTAGGTAGAAGCTGACGCATGGCGCAATGAAGGTAGCCACGTGTGAGAGAGATGAAACGAGGTTGTTGATTTTTTGTATTCCCTTTAAAATAAAAGTATACAACAAATTAATCTGAATTTTATTTTCGCCTTACGTATGATTATGGCCGCCACTGTAGGTTTAATAACGAAGAGTTCGAGAAGAAGGATAAAAAAAATTCAGTTTGCAAACTAGCGAAAAAACAAACATGGCAGTGGATGAAGGTATGTATCAAAAATAAAAAGAAGATGAGTTTTTATGTCGTAGAATTGACAGTAGGTGAAGCTAAAACTCATGATTGTGGATTTGCCATTGAATTGTAATTGTCAATGGCGTTCTTGAAACCCAAACAACTCGCTTATTAATGTGATATTTGTCATTCTTTTTCTCATTTTTTTTCGTAAATATGATTTGCATTTGCGATCGATTCATCGGTAATAGAAATAGTCACCCTTGATCTTTTTGTTCAAGTGATGTGCTTATATTTTAGCTGGCGTTTTGAGTTTTGCCACGAATGAAAGCTGCCAGATTTTCTAAAAGCGTTACTAGCCTGATGAAAATTCTTTATTCGGTAGAGGAAACATTACTGAAGAAAGTAATGGTTCCTCTATCGCTTAAAGCAAGCATTGATTTCGCGACTTTCGCAATCAAGAGAAAGCTAAATTTTCACTCTCCTCAACGACCTAGTAATCGCTGACAGGAAGCCGTCGCAGCTGTTGAAGGAAATGCGTGACCTCGCAGCTCGCGGCATAGCCGACGACGTATTATACCCAATGTGGTTAAGTCGAATGCCGTCGCAACTCCAGCCCTTGCAGGTAAAATCAAATAGACTGCATGCAACGCTTGCACGCAGCTTTCCGATGAGGTAACAGAGCTCCGGCACATGTTCGCAGAGCTCCGGCACATGTTCGCCGAGCTCAACCGGAGGAGGTGTGCTTTTACCACAGGAGATTCGGCGTACGATCTACGAAGTGCGCGTGGGTCAACCCGAGCAACTCGCGAAACTGGGCGTGCTGCCCTCGATACAGACGGTGGGAGACAGTACGAGCAGTTCCGGAGGCGAAATCCGTCTATTCATCTGCGACAAAAATAGGAATGTTCGAGTTCCTGGTGATGAAGTTTGGTCTCCGCGAAGCATCTCAGACGTTCCAGCGTCTCGTGGACTCAGTCTTCAGGGAAATCGACTTCGCGATCGTATATATCGACGACATCCTGATGGCATCGGACAGCCCGGAACAACATCGCGAACACCTAAAGATCATCTTCGAACGATTACAGCAACACGGCCTGAAAATAAATGCAAATAAATGCGTTCTGGAGAAACCGGAGGTGACGTTCCTTGGATACGTCGTAAATGAAGGAGGTTACCAACCCCCAAAGGAAAGGGTCCAAGCGATCGTCGACTTCCCGAAGCCTCAGACGATTATGGACCTCCGAAGATTTCTCAGTCTCGTAAATTATTACCGGAGATGCATCCCGGACGCAACCAAGTACCAGGTGCCTCTGAGCACGACCTCCTAAAAGAGGGAAGAAAAAACGATAAGAGACGAGTTCAATGGACACCGGAAACGGAAAAAGCCCTCAAAAATGGCAAACGTGGGGTGGCGTCAGCCACACTCACCAGGTTCTTGTCATCCAAGGCTTCTCTATTGCTCACCACGGACCCGTCGGACACGGCCATCAGCGCTACCCTCAAACAACTCGAGGAAAACGAGTGGCAACCAGTCGGGTTTTTCTCAAGAAAATTGAATCCTACACAAAGACGATACAGCATATACGACTGGCTATTTACGAGGCGATACAAATTTTCCTTTACATCCTCAATGGTCGGCACTTCGTGGTGAAGACAGACCACAAGCCGCTAACCTACGCATTCCGCCAAAAGTCGGAGAAAGTCGCACACCGACAACTCCGCCAACTAGATTTCATATCGCAGTACACTACTGAGATTATCTATGTTAAAGGTGATGACAACGTAGCGGACGCGCTGTGGCGGATTGAAAAGGGCACTCGCATCGACATGCCAAAAGCCATCGCAGCCAAAGATATTAAGGAAGCCCAGGACGAGGATCCAGAACTTCAGGAAATCCTTCAAAACAAGACGTCCTTGGCGCCTCAACGGCTCCGCATCGTACGAGACATGCAGATATACTGCAACGTCGAATCAGGGGTAGTACGTCCTTACATCCCGCGCAGCCGTCGCCAAAAAGGATTCGATCCAGTTCATTCCCTCTCGCATCCCAACGGCAGATGCACTTGTCGGATACTTCGGCAAAAATACGTCTGGCCGGGCATAAAAAGGACGCCCTGGAGTGGTCTCGGAGGTGCGAACCGTGCCAAAGGTCGAAAGTTTACAGGCACAACCGACTGCTGTTGAGTCCGATCGATGTCCCCGACGTCCGGTTCAACCACATCCACATGGACATTATAGAGTTGCTAATAGTAAACGGTTACCGGTATTGCCTGACTATAATCGATCGGTTCACTAGGTGGTCTGAAGCGGTCCCAATGAAGGATGTGACAGCAGACATAGTCGCGACAGCCTTCTACCAGCAGTGGGTTTGCCGGTACGGTAGCCCGCTAACCATCACCACAAACCAGGGGAAACAATTCGAGTCCCAGCTGTTTTCATCGCTGGCACGACTGGTGAGAGCCGAGAGAATCCGGACGACTCCATACCATCCAGTGTCAAATGGTCTGATCGAGCGGTGGCACCGATCAGTGAAGCCAGCCCTGATGTGCAGCAAACAGGTTCTCTGGACGGAACTGTTGCCTACCGTCTTGCTGGGGCTAAGAACGGCGTTCAAGGAGGACCTCGGCGCATCGTGCGCTACGCGTACCAAGCGAGTTTTTCATCAACATCGATCTGCCGGCCAACCCACAAATCTTCGTGGAAAAATTCCGGGAGTACATTCGAGAGATCCGTCCAACTCCGACGGCCCACCACAGTAAGTCCCGAGTCTTCATCCTAAAGAGTCTCAATCCTTTACTCATGCTCGCACGTGTATGTGAGGGTCGACGCCGTACAGGCACCATTGGAACCGCCGTACGCTGGACCGTACAGAGTCGCAGTGGCGGATCTAGGGGGGGCGGTGGGGGCGGTCCGCCCCGGGCCCCAGGAAAAAATTGGTCTTGGGGGCCAATTTTATTACGAAAAAACTGAACAGTCAATATAGCTCAAATTTTTCCAAAGGGTGCATAACGTATTCGTCAACATCATATAAAAATTTCGTGCCCGAAAGTTGGATTCGTCCCCATGATCGTACCTCCTTAATCTCGACTCGAAGTGAAAAATCATCCTTTGTTGGCTTTAGCTGCAGCCTTTCGTATAAACGAACGATTGTCTTCAGTGGATTGATCAGATAGGGGATGGTGGGACCCAGTGTGCCCCTTTTTTCTAACGATTTTTGTACTCTTAACAAACAAAGTAGTCTGATTAAGAAAGAAAGGTCATGACCAATTTTATGGACCTTTGGGCGTACAATAAAGCTACCATATTTTTTGCAAAAAGATTAAAAATCCTAAAATAATGGGATCGAAAACAATTAGCGGATTGACTCATTGTGCCCCATAGGTGGGGTACAATGTGTCAAATAGGTGGGTACAGTGTGTCAAGTGCTGCGAAACGTTAATGGACAAAAACATTGGGAGTCGACTCATTGTGCGCAACAATTCGATGACACATTGTGCCCCACACAATTGCCCCACAATATTTAACGTTTTCCCGACAAGCAATTTTTTTTTAGGGTCAAATTCATTTTGTATTTTTAATAATTTTTTGTGAATTATTGACTTTCTTTTAGACCAGCCGAAACTTTAAATAAATCACGGGCCAACAAGAAAAATTTCGAATTCTACGAGCTACAAAACTCCGAGAAATCGCATGTGGTTGACAGTTGCCCATGACACATTACGCTTGTTCGGAGCGTCGCCACTTCTTTGTTTCCTCATTGGGAGTCAACTCATTGTGCCCCACAATTCGGTGACACATTATACCCCACTAATAAAATATTTCATTATTAATGAAAATAACTATTAATTAAACTAAGAATGGAAAAAACAAGTCACGGAGTGCATCATAAGCAATGAAACTATCGAGTAGGACCGAAAACCCGAGCCACTACGGTCTTATATTTTACATTTTCCCAGCGAGCGAAATATTTTTTTTCCAAGCGTCAAAACAATGTTTAATCTTTAAGAACTTACGAGCTACAAAACCTCCGAGAAACTGCACGTGGCTCGTAGTGCCCCGTGACACATTGTGCCCCACTCTCCCCTACATTGAGATTTCGATTTTGAAATTCCATATTAAAAACTTCCGGGTAAGCCACATTTTGTGTCTGCGTTGAACATATATTTCTGCGTGGACCAAGTTCTAGTTCCAAATTACAATCAATATTTCATTGTTTTCAATTATATGATTTTTAATTGACCCGGTGATTTATAAAACCCCACATGTTACATAGACCAAATGTTTAGGAGGCAATAAAACCTGCTTATTAATTAATGCAGTGATTATTTAGTATATTTTGAAAATCTAGAGCCTAACAAATTATATAAAGGTATATTACCTACATAATTTAGAATGATGTTAAATAGTATAGATTCAAAACCGACACTGGTGGATGTGCGGTCGGGGTTCGGCTTCAGCGGTACTTCGAGTTAAGCAGCATTGTGCATGACCAATACTCGGGGGGTGACCGCTTAGCCGTGCCGGTGCACGGCTAAGCTGGCGCATCAACCAGTGAGTGGAAAGCTAATCCTTCTGATACTTTGGTGTAGATACTTGAGTAAAAGTATTGTGCACCAGAGAATCAGAAGAATATGGGGCTGACTATACTGGTATGGGTTTTCCACAGTTTCCCTGTACCCTCGGCAAATGCGGTATAGTGTAGCCTAAGATGGCTGTGGACGCAACGGAAGTGAGGTTAGATTAGCGAAGTTTGGGTAGGCATTGACAGGAAAAGGGTTCAATTGAAAAGTTTTATTACTTTAAAGCCCGCAAGGATATACGTTGAAACACTGGAAAAAATATTTTAGCAATATTTAAATTTCGAAAAAAAAACACAATTTTGGTGACTAAAAACATGTGTTTATAGTTAATATGAAAGTCAAATAAATGAAAAAATACATGAAACATACGTTCATTAAATAATAAATATATTCAAAGCCAAGCTTAGTCCAAAACTCCTAGTAGCAGCGTACTGAGTAGGTATACAGAGGGCACCAAAGTTAAAAAAAAATCAACCGATTTGTTGACATTTTTTACTTTGTTCATACGCAAGCAAGATTTATTTTGTTCATACGCACGCTTTATTATCAATACACAAATAAAATATGTACGTAAATGGTGTCTAATTTTTAGCTTGCCAGAAAAATGTTTAAAGCTATTTTTCAGGGGCCAATTTTTGCTGGACCGCCCCGGGCCTACCGTACCCTAGATCCGCCACTGCAGAGTCGTCAATCGACTCGATGATAAGCGGTTCGTGGTCAACGTGGACGGCGATAAGAAGACGATGTCGGTCGACAGGCTGAGGCCAGCATACGTCAGCAAGCCGGAGAACGAACAAGCAGCTCCCGAAATATACGACGAGGTTTAATCTCATCAGTGGGGACCCATCATGGATAAGCCCGAAAAAACCTACACCAAGAAGAAAAAGGTATCGTTTCCTCTTGACCCTGCCAAGGTTATTTGGGGGGGGGGGGTAGATGTGGCGGTCTCGTCACATGCAACGAAGTCACGAGAGGATTTACCGACGGAGAAAGCTGGCCAAAGAGGGGCGCGGCAGCGCCAACGGAAACAGCGGTTGGAACCACAGCGTTGGGATTCGTGAGGCCCGGGTTTCCCCATTTAGTCTCTAGATAACTAGCGTAACTTAACTTCCGCAAGATCTCGAGCGAGCATACACGCGAGCGGCAAAAAGTGATAATACAAAAACTGAAATAATCTCATAAGTTTGTAGGTCAATAAAAAGAATATTATAATTGTTTTCCTAAGTGGATATATATTTATTTGGGGGAATCAATTTCCTAAACAAAGGAAACGACTATGACGCCTGGCAGTCAGCCTCAATACTATGTAGAACGCAGTGATTTTAAACAAATCAATGAGCTTATAACAGCTAATAACAAGTCAAATAATTAAACAAAACATCATCTGTAGGGAATCTTTAGGGTTGCATTTCATCACATCACATTATTATAACATTAACAATGATGTGTTGCCCAATGAAATTACTGGACCATAAATAAAAACAAGAATAATTTACTACCATTCCTATATCCTCATAATTGGTTATGAAAAATTCAAGTAGCTAGATCTGAATTGGGTAAACATTTATTTGCTAGTATATCATTTGGAAATACAAATATCTGTGTGATGATGATAATGGTACTATTTCGTCATTGAGAAATTAATATAAACATTGAACTGAAGACGTAATAATTTATTTACGATTCATCATCGTAATTTTAGACATACTTCATACTCTTTATAAACGACGTTTTCAAAAATGTAGAATGTTTGAAATTGATTATTGAAAACCATGTCTTAAAATCTGTACGTAAACAATATATCAGTATTAACTTAACAGACTAAAATGTGCGCTCTGTGCCGATAACAGTACTCTTCAAAAGGTTAAAAGTTGATTAACATTATATTATAATGTAAAAAAAAATTATTTGAGTAGAATTTCATCAAAAGCTTATGAATTCCTAAATAATTGAACAATGTTATTAGCCCTTCATTGCAAGTTTGGATGATAAGTTTATTAAATAATAATAAATAAATTATTCAATCTACATAATGTAACTATGAAATTTTTGAAATGTTAATCAAATTATTTTTCTTCATTATAATAATAAAAATTATCGTTTTATATAACAGGCCGTATTTAAATTCCTTTATTTGTAATGTTTTTGTTTGCACCCTTGTTATGTGTTTCACTTTGTTGTCTTATCGTGGGCTCGTCCGCTTATGCGATTTTGGGCGAATTGAGCGCCATCTGAGCGCAACTAGGTTAGCGACCTATCTGGCAACCCTGTCTGCAGCAAGGTCTTACATAAAGGTCTGGAAACTGCGGCATTTTTAAGTGGTGGGGGTAGGTCGCTCACTGAAGACATTTTTAAATATGTAGTTGCCATTAGAGTCAGTGCGGTAGGGTTACCCGCATAGACGAGGGACGGTGGTTGCGGGAGAGAGATCTCTCTGTCTCAGTCTTACTTCCGCATGCCACAATTCGTCGCAGTAATCGCGTTCGCAGATGAACATAACCTGAAATGAATTTACCATCTGGAATATCCGAGAAACAAAATCCAATAAGAGATTAAAAAAGACATATAAGAGCGTTAATTTGTATTCAAAGTAATTCAAAGTAAAGGATCAAAATCTCACGTTCCCAAGCGTTGTGAAAGGATTCGCCAGAAAAAAGAATGGAGATTTGAACTCGCAATATTGGGACTACGAACCGGACGTAAGATAAACTCGCCATACGTGAGGTGTAAATTGAATCTTTAAAAATAA
Source organism: Ophion ventricosus (assembly GCA_963932345.1). Classification (NCBI taxonomy): domain Eukaryota; kingdom Metazoa; phylum Arthropoda; class Insecta; order Hymenoptera; family Ichneumonidae; genus Ophion; species Ophion ventricosus. The sequence goes on from OZ010719.1 coordinate 24,895,684, forward strand.
TTTATTTTTGTCGGATTCGCTTATATTTCGAAGATTTAACTTTCGATTACCATTAATGACATACTTGTCTGCGTATATTTCTTCCGGGGTATCTGTTCCCACGTGCTATAAATTCGTTATTATAATAGGTATGTATAAGTACGGAGGTGGAATCGCGGCGAAAACCTGTGGGTGTGACTGAGACAGAGATCTCCCCCTGCAACAGCCGTCCCTCATATATGCGGGTAACCCTACCGCAGAGCTGCTAGTGGCCACTACATAATTAAAAATGTCTGCATCAAGCGACCTACTCCCACCACTGAAGTTTCCAGACCTATATGGAAGACCGTGGTCTGCAGCACGGTCTTATATACGGTCTTGAAACGAAGGTGCCGGCGGTGGTTCACTACGCGGCCTATAAATTATCTCGGCTTGTAGCCACAAGGGCTGCGCCAGGTTCAAGGCGAGATTAGCGTAAACCGCGCACCGCGCGTGCGCATTAATAAACCATAACCGTATGTGCTTATATGCCATGGACTTATAAAATAGACTGAGCACTCCCATAAGAGGCACTGAAGCTAACATATAAAGGACAGAGATATGTCGGGAGTACTCTTCTCTCTTTTCAATTGGCGTCATGGTGGGAGACAACGGAGCAGTGGAAGTGGAACAGCCTTGCGCCTATCAAATGCGCATTCATTTTCCTTCGCCGTTCACGGGTCACAGGCGCGTGATTCTCCTCATTCTCCTCTACCGCCTCATCCCCACTACAATGATCGTAACAAAGAGAGGAGTACTCCCGACATATTTCTGTCCTTTATATGTTAGCTTCAAGCGGCTCATAAGAGCGCTCCGTCTATCTTATATGTATATGTTATATGCATTGGCATAAGGTCTGTCAATATAGTCTGTCTCTTTCTATCCCCTTATCACAGTCGCCGCGTAGTGGCTACAGTAGGCCCACTGATATATATATATATATATATATACTAACTGTATACGAGCTCTCCGCCATATTTATGTACCCAATAGAAACGACTTCGACGCCTGGCAGTCGGCCTCGGTACCACGTAGGACGGGGTGATTTTAAATAAATCAGTGAGCTTAGGAGTAAAAACGATGGATCAGTCGGTTACGGAAATAATAACAATACAAATAATGAAACAGAACATCATCTGTAGAGAATCTTTAGGGTTGCATTTCATCACATTACACATTGTAATATTAACAATGATGTGATGGGAAATGAAATTACTGGACTATAGATAAACACGAAAATAAATTACTACGATTCCCAAATTCTCATAATTGGTTATGAAAGATTCCATGTAACTAGTTCTAAATTGGGCGAACATTTATTTGCTAGTATATATTTTGGGAATACAAGTATCTGTGTAATGATGATAATGGTACTATTTCGTCATTGAGCAATTAATAGAAACATTGGACTGAAGATGTAATAATTTATTTACGATTCATCATCTTAATTTCAGGCATATTTCATACTCTTTATAAACGACGATCTCAAAAATGTAGAACATTTGAAATTGATTAATAGATTTAAAAACTATTTACAATTGCGTTTTGAATATCTTGAAATATTGCTATGTTTGCTTCCTCATAGACGAAACTTTGTAACGGTGAAAACATTTTTTTCCACTTTTCAATATCAACGTATTCAAAATGTTCCAAAGCTCAAAAAAATCATATTCCAACAAAATGTCCGGATGTGTGTGTGTGTTCTGGTACTGTAAAGTTAAAACGTCTATAACTCGAGAACGGTTTGAACTACAGCGCTCCCGTTTTGCATAGATGTTAATCTATACAGTCTCTTTATTCACTCCAAATTTTGTGGATTTTTTTAATACCTCAATAGGGCTTCCAATAAAATAGTGGAATGTAAAAAAAATTAATATGTACTGAAAAAAAACGGAGTTTGTTTCATAAGAAAAAGTAATAGTTGACATAAGGTTTGTTGAAAAATGTTTTTTAATCGATTTTTCCAGTTGATTAAATGCGTAAATTCCCAGATAGACACATTTAGCTCATATTGGCATCATATGGGCATTGTCTATGATGCATATAAATTAGCACAGCTATGTGTCGCTTATGAGTGCTCACCTTCAAGTCATATTTGCATCGCATAACGATTCATAATAACATATCCAATTGAAGCAAAGTTGTTCTCATGCGAGTATGCATGCAGTGAATTCATCAGCACTAGCAAAATCGAGATTTATTCGAGAGCTCATTTATTTGAAAACGTATATTCAGATCGTCTGCAATTTGAAACATACAAATACAGATTCGAACAATGTATAACATCCGTATCTCCGAAACCGAAAAAAGCGAGTATCTTATATTCATAATACCGTCTATAGCGAAAACCAATATATCGAGATGCAAAATAGCGAAGGTCCGAAATGTCGAATGCCTAAATGGCGAACACGGTATGAATTCCGTCCAACCCTCGCGGTTTCACGGTTACAGTTTAACAATGGTACATTGAGGAAAATTTCTTTAGAAATTGACGGTCACAAACCTGTTACTAGACGGAGTTTTGGCGGTGACAAACTAGTGTGTTTGTTTAAAAGTCATTCCAACAAAACGCGATAATTGTATGCTTATAATACCGTATTTTCGTTGTCGAAATACTGTATACTAACGGTCGGTATATTAGGTTTCTACCATTAAAAAACTACCCTCGCGGTTTCACGGTTACAGTTTAACAATGGTACATTGAGGAAAATTTCTTTGGAAATTGACGGTCACAAACCTGTTACTAGACGGAGTTTTGGTGGTGACGAACTAGTGTGTTTGTTTAAAAGTGATTCCAACAAAACGCGATAATTGTATGCTTATAATACCGTATTTTCATGGTCGAAACACTGTATACTAACGGTCGGTATATTAGGTTTCTACCATTAAAAAACTAGCTGTCTGTAAACACTGGACAACATTTTCGTGGTCAACCAACCAAATCAAAATGGAGAAAAGATCGTTTTTTACTGGAAAATGAATGATATTTCCATTAGCAATAGAACGTGCATTTAAAAATTCGTCACGAATAGACTTACATTTGCTCTGATACAGTTATGTAAGTTAAAAAAATTGCCTACCGCTAAAAGAATCGATAAGTTATTTATCGACTTAAAAATGTGTTTAAAATTTTTTTAAGTATTCGTTAGAAATGTTTTACTATAAATCACATACAATCGTTACAACAAAAATAAAATCCGCTATTTTTAAGGATTATGCTGAATTTTGTGGCGATACTTCTCATTCTTGAGCTATTCACCAACCCATTTTTTGATGTTGTTCATCACTCTATCTTTCTCAGAGAAGACAGGAATTTTTTTGTATTCCTGGAGGGCCATCACGATTTCTGAAAACCAAAAATGTCTTTATTATCGTTAGATTTCAACTGAAAAAGTAGTATGTAAATATGTAAATAGTTTTTCCATTTTTGACTATAGATAACTTTCAGAAACTCCATTTAATTTTTAATTAAAAGAACCGTTACCTAATCTTCATTTCTTTATTTTTTATAAAAGATTCAATAAAATTACTTATAATTGATGGCAAATTGATGTATATTTGTACAGACAATTGTTGATTAATGAAAAAAGTTATACAAAAAATCAGCTGTTCAAAGAAGCCATAACAAATATTTAAATTACTTGTGTTTATATGAAAATTAGAATAAAATACTGTTATATGAACTTGATGATTGATGATCATTGAAAATATTATAAATAAAGCGAAACAAAATATAAACAAACAAACGACAGACAGATAATCGTTACTTTCATGTTTGAAATTCAAATCAATGATATAAGTCCTTAAAATAAAAGGGATTTTCAACTTTCTATCACAAGTTATTAACATTCTTACTTATTATTTTAGCGTAGTCCTTATCTGGAACGATAGAATAATCGGGTCTCTTGGGATCGTACTTAGTCAGCATTTCGAGCCGTGCTTCCGTAGGCCAGAAACCTCGCATTAATCTTTTAGTTCTCCTACAGTTCGTAGTTGCATTGACTGCTGCATTGTAATCATCGAAACTCATGAAATAATCCTCCAAAATTTGTACCTGAAAAAATTATGATTATAAATAATTGCATCAAACTAATAACTTACTTGTTTAAAAATATCCAAGTTAAATAATCATTCGTATACATATGTAATTACATAATTCTATTTTTTTTTTCATTTTTATTGATGGTGAATGTTTTATTTTATTACCATTGGGTTATTCGACGAATGATGACATTTTATTTCAGCAATGAAATGAAGAGTTCTCTATGATTTTTTTCTTTTAAAACCTAAGCTGATTTTATATTTCGACTTTACTACAAAAAAATATTTCAATGTATGTCATGAAAGCTAATAAGTTTTGAATCGTTTACAGAGAAGAGAATGTTATTGCCTGACCCTCCGCATCAAATTTCGGATCCTTTTGTTCTGGCAGACTCTTCTCGTTAGAAGATTTAGACAAAGCGTCACTTAATGCATTTTCTAATCCGCAGTACGGCCACACAAATATATCGAGCTCCATCGGACGGAAAACCTCGCTCCGTTCGCCTGTCGAGTAAGCACGATTTGCGAGGGGCGGAGACTTTTCCCCCATCGAGCTACCCATTCGTGTTCACGCTGACTGCGATACCGACTTGAGCGGTGATCACGACTCGCGCGGCTACAACGGAATCTGCAACCTCGACAGAGGCGATGATCACAAAATTATATTCCCGAACTCGCCGCCGCGATTTAGCGCCATTCCCGAGGCACGCCGAAAACGGGAGCGTTGTACATCTCCCTACTAATCTCTGACCACGGATCCGCTAGGGAAGCTCAATATCGGACCGTTCCGGCTCAATATCGAACCGTTCGCCCGTCTAACCTATCAATACGGACCGTTCGCCCGTCTAACCTATCGCTATTTTATTTCTGTTTCGCTTGGATAAAAAACAATTAATACCCTACCTGAAATTCGTCAGCATTAACGATTATGATGGATGAACGTGCGAAAGAAATTTCCACGTCTGAGTTGTTCTCTTGGCAACGAATTTTGTTTTTTAAATAAAATTTTGTCTTTCGTAAAAAAGTTCTGTTTAGAAAAAAAATTTCTTTTAGTACAAATTTTCTCTTTGATACAATTGTCTCTTCGATACAATTTTTCGTTTCGATATAAATTTTCTCTTCGGTAGAAATTTGCTTCTCGGACTAATGTTCTCTTCGGTGCAAAATTTGTACCAGAGAGGGAAGTTGTATCGAAGAGAAAATTTGTGCTAAACGAAAAATTCCAACCGAAGAGTTAATTTGGTTGGATGAGAAAATTCGTACCGAAGAGAAAATTTCTATATGGAAAATTGTTTTTTTAGTAGCAAAAGTTTTTCTAAAAGAAAACATTTCCATCCAACACCAAATTTGTACCAGAAAGAACATTTTTATGCATAGGAATTTCTTTTTTAGTGCAAATTTTGTTTTCGGCTCAAAAGTACTCTTCTATAAAAATTATTCTTTCGCCTACATTTTCTCTTCAATGCAAATTTTTCTGCGATAGAAATTTTCCTTTCGATACAAATTTTCTCTTCGTACAGATTTTCTCTTCGGTAGGAATTTGCTTTTCGGTTCATTGTTCTCTTCGGTGCAAAATTTATACCAAAAAGAAGAAAGTTGTATTGAAGAGAAAATTTGTGGCTAACGACAAATTGCAACTAAAGAGTAAATTTGGTTGGATGAAAAAATTTGTACCGAAGAGAAAATTTCTATATGGAGAATTGTTTTCTTAGTACCAACAATTTCGGTAGAAGAAGACATTTCCATTGAACACCAAATTTGTATCAACAAGACCCGTGCAGCCGACTGACCGCCAGCGCCATCTCGCAGCTTCACTCTGAAGCGCAAGTAACGTATTGCTCGATTCGCCATCCGGGCCGTTCGACATTTTGACCCTTCGCTATTTTAACCACTCGACTTTTTGGCCGTTCGCTTTAATGATTTCTACATTTTGAACCTTCGCCATATTTACAATTCGAAGATTTGTCTTCTCGAATTATTTGGTGTTATGTATATAAGCAAATCGATGTTATGTCTCTCAATATTTTTTTAAATCGGTTTTTTTTTTCGCTATGTGTCAACTTCGAGATATTCGTATTCGGAATTTTTATTTTCGACTATACAAACTCTCGTAAGATTGATATATCTATATTCGAACATTCGATATTTTTAAATTCGAAATTTTCGCACATCTGAATATTGATCCATCGATATTTCGACTTCCACCCATATTGGTGTCACAGGGTGACGTAAATGTTGTGTTCATATGGAGCTCATATGAGCGACACGGCGTGAAGAAATTTTAGTGCTCATATGGAGCTCATATAGGCGTCACGGCGTGACGTAACTCCGTTGTGCTCATTTGGAGCTCATATGGGTGTCGTGGCTTGAGAAAATTGTAGTGCTCATATGAAGCCCATATTGGCGTCATGACATGATACAATTGTTGTGCTTATATGGACGCTAGAGGGCGTAACCCGTACTACGATACTGTACAGGCTGCCGGATCTGTGCCTGAAATGAAAAAATTAATAAGTCTACAAATTATGAATTAAAAAAAATTTCTGGTAGTATTTTTCGTTTCCATATGCTTTACTTATATTACTACATATATGATAATTGGATTAAAACGTGCTCTGCCTCATTAAAGTTTTTGTCTAGCCTCGGTTTCGAACCTACGTCTTCCAATTCTAGAGCTGAGCGCGCTACCTACCTAACCATCTTATCACTGGTGTAAGTTTACTTTTCTTCGCTCCTTACTTTTATCATTTTAAAAAATGTCAATAAGTGGGCAAACGTTGAAGTTTGCATTGTTGCAATGCAACGAAAATTAATTCTTTTTGACTACTGAATTTTTTTTTGCACATTTAGGCAGTAAAAATAACTGACACGTTTTTATGTATTCTTATTATAGTTTTACGACTTCAAGACTTTTGATGATGATACAAATAAACGAATGACTGCAGTTATTATTACATGTATCATATAAAATGAATACCTTGTTGTCCTTGCTAAATATTTTAGTGATGTAAGAAAGACATCCAGATGCATTAAAAGGAATGATGAAAAAATGTTCATTTTTTTAAGAAGGTATTATATATCCATTCGATTAAAAAAAAAACACGAAATTCTTAGAAATAATTTTTTATTGAAATTTTATTTCATTATATAGTACTTACTATCGCCACCGTATGGCGCTCAAAGGAAGTATTACTGAAAAGCATGCATATCGCCGTCATATTGCTGCATGGCATGTCTACTACCAGTGCTAACCCCAAGGAGGTTAGAGTAGGAGTCCGAATTCTTATGGAGAGACTTGAAAAAAGTGGCTACAAAAACATGCACAAACAGGGATGGCGCCAATATCGTTACGACCTCGAGAAGTGAGCTGCGTGTGACAGAGACGTAACAAATGAATTATGAGAAGAAGCTGTATGTGAGGCTGAAGCTCAGCTTACTTCTCGAGGTCTTAGAGATAGTGGCGCCATCCCTGTTTGTACATGTTTTTGTAGCCACTTTGAAATGCACAGATCGGACTCCTTCTACTCTAACCTCCTTGGCTAACCCAGTGAATACACCAACAAAAATCATTGGATGACTACCATATGACGTCAATCTGCAAATATTCATTGCAGAATTCAAATTTACCCTCTTATGAGTTCATCTTGTAGTCAATGGATGATGCATTTCGAAACGACAAATTTAAGTCACGATGTATCTTAAATCCCTGGTACTGAACGAGCTCGTGAAATGTATTCACCAACGTAAACGAAATTGCATTCATGTTAAGTACAATTCATGAGAATAATTGATGTTACCATTATGTAACATCAATTATTCTCATATTACCATGGTGAATACACACCAAAATGTCTACACATGACTTCAATATGTCGTAAAATTTGCGGATACTTGAGCACAGCGATATGAGTTCGACGTGCTCCAAACGCATGATGCATTTGTAAACGACATATTAAGATCAAAATGTTTTGTAAATGCATGATACTAAATGAGTTCATGGCTTTGCATCATAACATGTAGTCAATATGCTGTAAAATTTGCTTCATCAATTGTATGCACGCCGTGATAATCATGATTGTCTATCTGGGTTGTTTATAAGAAATATTGTTTTATTTTAAAAAAATAAAATTAAGTAGACGAGTTGGGATCGAACTTGTGATCTCGAGGTTACCACACGGCTGCCTTGGATCACTGCGCCAACGCGCAATTGGTAAATTTTATTTTAAGATACATGTAAAAAAGTTACAGCAATGAAAAAGCAGTTTCAATAAAATTGTTCTTTATATGTTTTTTTTCCTGTGAAATGAATTCGTCTACTTTATTTTTTTATTTCAAATAAAAATATATTTCTAATAAACGATTTACTCATTTAGCCAACTGGAAAAATCGATTAAAAAATATTTTTCAACATACCTTATCACTTTTTACTTTTTCTATTGCTTTTTCTTATGAAACAAACTCCGTGTTTTTTTCGTGCATATTAATTTTTTTACACTCCACTGTTTGTTGTAGGCCCTATTAAAATAAAATAAAACAATAATACAAAAAAATACGGGATCAATTTTCAGTTATCAATTTTCTTTTCATTAATTTTTCTATATATAGTCAAATCTCACCTATTTTGCAGCCACCTATTTTACCTTCTCGGCTATTTTGCGGAATTCCGACTGATTCCAACCACTTATTTGTCCGATGGGTCCTTCCTCTACCCCCCACTCTATGCCCATCTGCTCGTAGGTATAACCTCACTTAACGTCCTAACCTCGTCTTGAAGTAGCCTCCGCTTAGGGGGCTGGCACGGCCTATCTATCCCCTACTGTGTATAAAAATGCTATGCTTTTTGGCCGCTTATTTTAGTTCTACCTATGACGTTAGTAGTTACCTTACAATATTCCTATCGCGCGAGCGCGAGGCCCGCACGACGTACAAAACTACCATTTTGACTTTTGGAGGTTAAACCGCGGTGCGGAATTGATGAAATTGTTCCTAACCGTGCATTAATGCCATGTATTGTGCCCGGTTGTACCTCAGGGTACCCGCAAAATATTGAAAAGGTGCATTTTTTCAACGTACCAGCCGATACTGGCATTCAAAGAATATGGAAAGAGGGTATAAATAATGACAATGTGAAAGCTATACGTGTATACGAACATAAGTATGTCAGTACACAACCATGAAGGTACGTATGGACAATATAATTATTTATCGCCAAATAATCGGTTTTTGGAAATATTATTAGTGAATAAGTTTTCCAACGTGTTTCCGTTCTCGTTATATGAGCATATGATAAAAGTTGGAGCTCTATTTTTAAATTGAGTAATGACCTTTTGAGAAATTTATAATTTGGTACCAAATAATTTCGTTATCATATTTACCTTCATGATGTTTGTTGTCACGATGATTGGTCAATAGACTAATACTCAATCGAGAATTAATGAATAATAGATAAATTAATAAAACAATAATGGTAGCATAATCAATGGTGTGTGTATATTTATACCATATAACACCATCGATGTATATGATGGTTTTATATGGGTATTGCTCGATTATATGTGTGCGTGTGTGTATATACATAGCTCTTGCGCGCGCATCCGCTTTGTAAGGGTACAACTAGCGCTGCGAGTGGCAGTGTAGGACACTAAAGAAAGCGGGCATTTTGCATAGCAAAAATATAAATCCGTACCAGCCCCCTGCCGCCGCTGAAATTATACTGTCACTTCGCGCGGTTACCGTGGGGCGTCGCTGTTATCGAGTCTAGAGTGGGGCGGGCAGCCCCTTAAGCCTCAAAATAAACGAAAAGCGTCGTTCGCAACTCGGCAAAATAGGTGAGAGTTGACTGTATATCAGTGAGTAGGTCCTAACAACGCGGCGGTTATGGGTACCTTCCTCCACTAACAAAAAGTGGGGTCGTTTTAAGACCTGAATATAAGACCGTGGTCTACAGTAAGCGACCTACCCCCACCACTGGAGTTTCCAAACCCGCATGCAAGGCCGTGGTCAGGGAGAATCTCCGTTAAGTTGGCCCCGACATGATCATAAATAATTTTAATTAATGTTAACCGTTTGAGAATCGTTTGAGAGAGTTTGAGAGAAAAGAAAAATCGTTTAAGAGTTAATAGTTTTTCCAAAAAAAACAATTTAAATTTTCGTGTGCAGTTAGCCCCCAGATTTTTTAAATCCGTAAAAAACGACCTTTCGCTATTTTTTTTTTTCTAATCTTTTGAGAATCGTTTGAGAGGGTTTGAGAATTCAAAAAAATCGTTTGAGAGTTCATATTTTATGAAATATAAGAATTTTTCCATAAACGCAACCAACCGCAGGGCCGTGTCACGCATGGGGCGCACCGCGGTCGTAAGCCACGTTCAGCAAATACGGAAAACTCGCGTTAAGTATAGCATAAATGATAGAGAATCACTAGAGAGGGTTTGAGAGTTCGATAAAATCGTTTGAGAGTTCATATTTAACGAAATATGAGAATATTTCTAAAAACGCAACCAACCGCAGGGCCGTGACAACGCATGGGGCGCACCCTGCTCATCATTCACAAGCGCAGAGAATATAAAAACTTGCCTAAAGTGCCTAAAATGTAGCACAAATGATAGAAAATCGTTAGAGAGGGTTTGAGAGTTCGATAAAATCGTTTGAGAGTTCATATTCTATGAAATATAAGAACTTGTCCAAAAACGCAACCAACCGCAGGGCCGTGTCACGCATGGGGCGCACTCTGCTCATCATTCACAAGCGCAGAGAATATGAAAATTTGCCTAAAATGTAGCATAATTGATAGAGAATCGTTTGAGAGTTTAAAAAAATCTTTGTAGAGTTCATATTTTACGAAATATAATAAGTTTTCCAAAAGTGCAACACACTGCCGGGCCGTATCCCGTAAGTCGTCTGTATTTTCAATGTTTCAGCGTGTTCATTGATACAAGAGAAACGTCGATGGTGAGATTGCCGTACGCGTTTGTTATATTTTACTTTCACACTTTTGCCGCTCGAAATTCCATCAAATGGAATATTGATAGAATTCCACATTTTTCCACCTGCCCCACATTTAACGTTTTTTCGGTCGTTTTTACGCGGGAAAAACTTTGCGCATTCCATTTTCATCGATTTCCTGTTTTTAATTGAAATTGAATACGTTTATCGCACGGTTACGTACGGCTGTTAAAAGCTTTGCCCTAAATGTATTTTGATTTTCCGCCACCAGCTTCCATATCGCTATTTGACAGATCCCAATAAACGATATTCCCATGGAGCTCCGCTTTTCTATATATCTATATACATATTTACGCGTGCAATGTGCAAGGGCGTTCGCACACTGCATGCGATTTGCGACGAGCGATGAGCGATAACCAATCGGAGCTCCCCTCTCCTAGGGGTTTTCTAGAATACCAGAGGTCCGATTGGATATCGCACATCGCTCGTCACAAATCGCGTGCAGTGTGCGAATGCCCTAAAGGCCAAAAGAGTTTGTGCGTTTTTACACATATTATGGAAGGCACATTCATATATTTCTTTAATGTGTTATTTTTAAAAGTACGCAGTACGTCGTACTATGTACGGCGTCTCCTAATGGAAAGAGCACCTTTAACAAGTGGCTCGGGTTTTTCTCTTTTTTTTTTCCTGTCGTATTTTTGTTTTCGTTGTTTTTTTTCGAGTTGAAACGGCGTGCGAGAATCGTCGAGTGAACTGTGCAGGCGCGTGTTTTTCTTTACGCGTGAAGCCTCAAAATGGCAAAGAACCAAGGAAATACGTTGAATGAATTGAGTCAAGGTATTGGACGATAATCATCGAGCTCTGATAACAAAAAAATTCATTTTCGAAACACCTTTTTTCCCATCTTTGAACTCCATCCTCCCGACTGTCTTCGGTCGTGATCCTAACCTCATTCGGATTACGACTTTCCGGTCGGCACTCCAAACTGACATTTGCCTATTTCGGCTCTCTTGGCTTGCCTCTCTTTTTCCCCCTCCTAATAAACACTGGACATCGTTAATGTTTATTTCGGAAACTGGCTGAACGCTCGACTTCGATTGTTGGATATTTTTGGAATTATCTCTGACAGGTTTCCGCATCGACTATTCTGTAAAAAGGATATTTGGAAACTACTTGGGGATTGAGCTCAATGACTTTTTCAATTCACGATTTCTCTTACGAAATTTCGGTGCCTTTTCGAACGATTTGACAATTAACTAGATTTTCCAGTATTTCGTTCATCCATCTCTGTTCATCTCCAATTCCTTTCTATCCTCAAAATGCAGGGTCTGCCGCCGAATGCCTGTTTTTCACAGAGTTATTACGTTTCCAAGATTTGTATAGATAATTCAAGTGAACTGGAGCTTTTAACGAGGTTCAATGACCTTTTTGCAGGTTTCGGACGTTCGTTCATTTTCCAGCGGTTGAATTTCCGATCCAACAATAATATCCAGGAGGAGATGTCAGGTAAAGCTCGACAATGACGATTCTGCCCCAAGAAACTTATCTGGTGCAACATTTATACTGTTAGAATGCAACGAAAAGAGCCATACGAAATCCTCGACTTCTTTTTTTTCACATATACAGTCTTCCATTATTTTTCCTACAAACTGAAGATGAGAAGCAACTTCAACTCAAGCTCAGCTTTCCATCGCAGAGTGGAAGAATCCCCTCGTCGAATACCACTAGTTCAACAAATTCAACCAATTCAATCGACTCATACTCGAATTTCACAGGGGCGATTGCACGCCCGACTTTAGGGTAACAGGAAAATTCATTAAACTATTACCACTCCTTCCTGCAGCTATTTTCGGTCAAATCCCGCTTTCGATATCTTGCGAAAGATAAATATCCATTCATCAGCAGAGAATCGCTTGCTAAAAATTTGAATTGTCCAATTTCGTGCAGGTTATCACGCGCTAATTGTACTTCACCTATTGCATCTGTATCACGTACGCCTCTAGCGCCGTTATTCCTGCCGAAATTGCCCATGAGACCGCAGCAGATAACCCAGCGTCAGGGCACTTCTCGGACAAAGCTCGCAACAAGCTGACAATGTGCCAGTCTATACAGTCGACGGGCAAACTGCAATTGTCGCCCGATTGCGTTTACAATTTCACAAACGAGGATCTTCAGGATCAGGGTGAGATCGGTAGAGGCGGTTCCGATACTGTAAATAACACGATTCATAGGGTAAGCGACACCTACATGGCTGTGAAGGTGAGCACTTCATTTTCTTCTTCCCTTAATTTATCAAACGTTAGGTATCATTAATGATGAATTGATCCTAGAGATTTCTTATTAATGATGAATTATTGCTGAAACATTTCCAATGATGAGGATTTTTTTGTGAATAGTCTCATCAGCCACGCATTATTCCTGAAGCGTTGCCTGTTTGCTTAGCATTGTAAACAATTTCGTATCAAGCAATTAACGTTTTACAAAAAATATTGAAATTTAAGAGGGGTCCCTTCACAAAACTCCAAACTTCTTTCACTAGCTTCCATAAAGCTTTCCACCAGAAAGAATATCACACTTTCAATTAGTCTTTTACTATGTCCGAACGAATGGTTTTTCTCCAATGCTTTAAAAATTTCTGAAATTGGCTCTCTAAAATAGTCTCATTATTTGTCGTTGCAGAGAATTCGCTCCACCGTGGACGAGAGGGAGCAGAATCAATTATTGATGGGGCTGGAGGGCGTTATGAAATCCAACGAGTGTCCATGCATTGTGCAATTTTATGGAGCTTTATTCAAAGAGGCGAGGTTACGTTTTCGTGACCAGAACTGTAAAATTCAATTTTATCACACCAATCTTTCAGAAAATCCTCGGGCAATTTTACGTAACATTGTTCCTCCTATAATATATTTATCAAATGGAACAGTTTTACAAGTTTATTCACGAGACATTGAAAAAAAGGATACCCGAATGCATCCTTGGCAAGATAACGGTCGCGACGGTGAAGGTGCCGAATTAGATAGGAAGAATTGAGGATCATATATTGGGACGTGAAGCCGAGCAATGTACTGCTGGATCGTCGTGGCAATATAAAACTTTGCGATTTCGGCACATCAGGACAGTTGCTCGAAGGAAAAGATATTTGCCATAGCGATTCGTTGATAATCTTTTCTCAACGACAAGTTCACAATAAATGCTGATGCCGAGATTGAAGGAAACTCCAATAGTATTTCGAGAATGTACATAAATTAGATTAGATTTTTCAGCCTGAAAGGACAGATTCTCAACGGGCACACGGTTACGACGTGCGTAGCGATCTTTAGTCACTGATTAGTTGCCACAGGCTATTTTCCGTACGCAAAGTGGAATTCCGTTTTCGAGCAGCTCTACCAGATAGTGCAGGATGAGCCACCTCGTCTGTCGCCCAACTTTATCGAACCTTTATCGTTCAACTGCTACTTGTACTTCGAGGCTGGTGGCTTCATCTCGGGCTCGCAATTTCGTGCGATCAAAATCCATTCTGGAGTATTCACTGACATTTTGTGAGTGAACTGCACCCCATCGCCGTTGGTAGGGCAGAACAGGATAGTAGATACACATGTATTTCCTAAACGACGCTTCAGAATTTAACGAATTTAACGAGGCAATGTCAAATTGATACACAAACTGAACTGTCTGCTTATCAAATTTCTTGAATCAGATTTGAAAAAAGTAGATTGTATTACTATCATAAAGACGTGATGGAAATGATGGAAAAAAATCGTTAATTGGCCCGAGAGTTAGAGAGAAGAGCGCCTCATGATCGTACATTTCTATGGTTTTGATGGTAATACGTGAATAAATTGCTTAGATATATTTTTTTATTCCTTCATCACACGTTTATAACTGTTTGAACCCCAAGATCCTGCACATTTTTTAATTCGAGTCCATTTTTCGATGAATAACGACATGCATTTGTACCAATTTTTCTCATAGCTAGAATGTTGATCGGCGAGACCATCGCTCGAGGGCGAAGCCTGTCCTTGTCAGATCGTTGCGTTTCCACTTTGCTGTCCTCGGCGCTTTACGCTCCCTGATCTCCCGAGGACCCGAAGGATCGTGCACGGAAATCGGCGGCTATTGATTCTGCCCGCGATAACCGTGGGCCGGCATGAAGTTTCGGTTGAGACCTGGAAATATGAAAAAACAGATATCCATTTGATGGAATTTCAAGCGGCAAAAGCGTAAAAGTAAAAGATAACAAACGCATACGGCAATCTCATCGTCGACGTTTCTCTTGTATCGATAAACACGCTGAAACATTGAAAATACAGACGACTTACGGGATACGACCCTGCGGTGTGTTGCGCTTTTAGAAAACTTATTATATTTCGTAAAATATGAACTCTACAAAGACTTTTTTAAACTCTCAAACGATTTTCTATCATTTATGCTACATTTTAGGCAGGTTTTCATATTCTCTGCACTTGTGAATGATGAGCAGAGTGCGCCCCATGCGTGACACGGCCCTGCGGTTGTTTGCGTTTTTGGACAAGTTCTTATATTTCATAGAATATGAACTCTCAAACGATTTTATCGAACTCTCAAACCCTCTCTAACGATTCTCTATCATTTGTGCTACATTTTAGGCACTTTAGGCAAGTTTTTATATTCTCTGCGCTTGTGAATGATGAGCAGGGTGCGCCCCATGCGTTGTCACGGCCCTGCGGTTGGTTGCGTTTTTAGAAATATTCTCATATTTCGTTAAATATGAACTCTCAAACGATTTTATCAAACTCTCAAACCCTCTCTAGTGATTCTCTATCATTTATGCTATACTTAAAGCGAGTTTTCCGTATTTACTGCACGTGGCTTACGACCGCGGTGCGCCCGATGCGTGACACGGCCCTGCGGTTGGTTGCGTTTTTGGACAAATTCTTATATTTCATAAAATATGAACTCTCAAACGATTTTATCTAACTCTCGAACCCTCTCTAATGATTCTCTATCATTTGTGCTACATTTTAGGCACTTTAGGCAAGTTTTCATATTCCCTGCGCTTGCGAATGATAAGCAGGGTGCGCCCCATGCGTGACACGACCCTGCGGTTGGTCGCGTTTTTGGAAAAACTCTTATATTTAATAAAATATGAACTCTCAAACGATTTGATCGAACTCTCAAACCCTCTCTAACGATTCTCTATCATTTATGCTACATTTTAGGTACTTTAGGCAAGTTTTCATATTCTCGGCTTGCGATTGATGAGTAGGGTGCACCCCATGCGTGACACGGCCCTGCGGTTGGTTGCGTTTTTGGAAAAATTCTTATGTTTCATAAAATATTAACTCTCAAACGATTTTTAGAACTCTCAAACCCGCTCAAACGATACTGAAAACGATTAAAAAAAAAATGACGGATTCAAAAAATCTGGGGTCTAACTTCACGCGAAAATTTAAATTGTTTTTTTTTGAAAAACTATTAACTCTCAAACGATTTTTATTTTCTCTCAAACTCTCTCAAACGATTCTCAAACGATTAACATTAATTAAAATTATTTATGATCATATCGGGAGGCCAACTTAACGGAGGTCTACTAATCTCTGGTAGAAGAGTTTTCTTTCCATAAGCGTTTGTTTGCGGCGGTGGCGTTGTCGATAACGAAGGTCGTGTGGAGTATCACAATCTAAAGATGGTGGTCCCGCGAGTGGCAGAGACGCCACACACGTAGCTAAGTTCAGAGGTCCTTGCCTTTGACTAGCGCTGCTAGCGGGAGGAATGAGTAACAAACTTAGACGGCACATTTCGCGGTCACTTTTTTACTACCCCTTCCATTGGAGTTCGGACTCCTTTAGTGTAGTCTCCATGACCCAGTGAATTTTTTTTTAACCAAAGACTTACGTTATTAATCAACGTCATGTTCTCAGATTTATATACCACCGCTAAGTACTTGAAATTCGGATTCTATTTCGGTTCGGTATTTCGGTTTTGTTGGGTTCGTGTCTCCAGATCATCCTTAAATACTAATAAGCTCCTTTACCTTCCTTTTTGTCTCAATAAATAAATACGTAAAATTCAAGTGGTTTTTTTCCGCATTGTATGATGTGTATGGACGAAATGAAAGGATATTTTCAAAATTATATTTAATGAAAATCATGTTATGACAATTTATTTACCAAACGCGTGCGGACCCCGGTAGAGACTAGTATTGTCATAATCGCTAAGCAATGATGTATATTAACCGAGTCGCAGACTTATTTCTGCCGACGTAAACAAACAATAAAAATTAATTCTGCATGTAATCGTAGGTGTTCTTCATTTGCGTATACTATTTAATGAATGGTGTACTTGTGTACATAATTTTGTGTACAATTTTGTAATTACCTTCTTCTGGAGGAACTTCATCGTTGGTGAATTATTTTTCCATATTTACTTAAGAGTTTTGCGGCGAATAACATATCTGGAATAAGATTTCTTTTTAGAAAAACTTTTTTTATTTTAATATCTCACTTAATGCTTTTCTTTTTCTGAAAATAGAAAAAAAATTATATTATTTTTATCATGAGAACGTAATCTGAAAAAATGTCTCCTACATCGCTATTAGATTCAAAGTAAATAACTTACGAAATATGTATTTTCACCAAAAAAAAAAGTCATCCATCAACAAAATTGTCAACATAATAACTAAATAAAATGAGAGTCAGTTGAAAAAGAATATATTTCTGGATTACCCAAAATATGTGTTTGCAGGCTTTTTCCGTGTATTCGAAAAATGTTTCCAACGTTACATATAATGATCTTTTGTGTAAACATTCTTTGCATTTGCACGCACGGACACATGTATCGTGATTTTCTATTTAAAATCATACTGTATAACTTGAGAAGATAAAAAAGAAAGTAATAGAAGCAACTACGGTTACGCCACAAGTTTTCTATATTCTACACAAAAAAAATGACAAATGTGATATTCTCTAATGTAATGTTACGTCTGCCGAAAACACAGCGCGGGTTAGACCCGGCAACATTGTCAAGCTCCCAGCCGCTAATTGTATATATTCCCTTAATATTTTTTTCCCTTCCTTCTTCAAGAAACATACGATAACACAAAAACACGCTATCATAAAAACGGGAAAATTCGAACAGTCTCGTTGTAATCCGAACAGAGTCCGAGTGCATCGCAGCGTGTCCTTAAGACCAAAAATACACAAAAGGAACCTTCGGATTACAAGGATGACGAACACGTGAAGCGACACGCAGGAAATGCGTAATGATAAAATTCCTATTCGTAAAGACGTGAATACATAATGACGCGACGATACAGAATTCTAACGACCGTCCAAAAGCGGAAAATTTCCAAATCGTTACTCTATAAAAATACACATTCTCCAAAAAAAAATTCTTCATGCCGAAAAGTTGACCCGGTCATAAAACTGCGTTGATATTTCCCACGCGCACTCACAGATTATCGTATCCACGGCGCATCATCAATGTAAGCGAACCTATATGTATTTTCATGTTGACGAAAGTAACTAAATTGGTTACTTTCAATAAATCCCGAATTGTTAATTATTTGCGTAGATCAATTCTTAATCGAGTCACTGCGTCATTCCTACCTTTGCATGCACCTTTCCCTTTTACACCCTCATCCCGAGCTATTGCGCTAGGCGTAGGCTAAAAAGAGGGAACCGTGATAGATATATGCCCACGTCCCCTCAGGACGTGACAGTAATAATATGATTATTTGTGTATAGATTTTTTTATAAACTCGAAGCAATAATGTAAAATGACTAGGTGGCATTCTTTCGATTATTCAGTTTTTCCTATGCCTGTTTTGATTTTGAATAAACGAAACGAAGTGCCTGTGATCTACTCCCTAACCCCCGGGCGTTAGGCAACACTAGCGCTATGTGGCGGAACTAACTTTAGGCGTCAGTTTTCGTGACCACTTCCCAGTTCATAGTTCGGATTCCTGTAGTACAGTCTCCCTGGCCGTGGTGGCGACAATAAAGGGACATCGATCGTTAACGAGGTACGACTACTCGCTCAGGGTCAACAAAGAGACTAAATTTATGTCACCCCACGGGTGTTCTGATTTATGTTAACTTATGTTGAATATTCGTATTGTCGATCCCAAAGTGCCAAATTTGTGGTAAATATTTTATGTATTGCATATTTACTAATAAAAACTGAAAAATTATATCCTCAACAACTCTGGAGTCTTCACGACGATTTCCAAGCAGTACCGAGATTCTGAAACTCTGTAGCGACCGTTTTCGTGTCGTTACCTAGCAACAGCCAATAAGAGGCTCTCTTTCTTCTGGCCATGCATGCGATTGGCTGTCGCTAGCCGGCGACAACGAAAACTGCCACTACAGAGCTAGGTTATGTTCGTCAAACGAATCAGCTTTTACGCCCGACGTTGGCAAGTCTATGGGTACTATTTCGTCATTATGATAATATTCAACCGGAATTTGAAACTGTTTTATAACGTAGTGCTTGTTATAAAACTGTTTCAACTCGCACTTCACCATGTAGTTACACGGTGAAGTGCGAATTTTCGATTTTTTACAATATCTATTATGTCTAATTTATTAAATTTCAGTTTTCTAACGACCTCAGTTGGATACGTGAGTAGCAAAACCGTGATTACCGCACTTCCGGTCGACCGTCTCCATAAGACGACGTGGTTCACTAGCTCAAAATGCTCAACTTTGCAATTTTATTACGAAAAAACTGGATGGTCAATATAGCTCAAATTTCCAAAGGGTGCATAATATATTCGTCAACCACATATAAAAATTTCAGGCTCGAAAGTTGGATTCGACCCCATGATCGTACCTCCTTAAGAGAATATATACTAGTATCACGCCCCTGCATTGAACCCATGTTTTGCGTATATCTATATATCGGGCTCCAGAGCACCCCAGCGCCATCCTAACTCGTCACCGCTTTGGGGACGAGTTGAAAGGCCGAGTGTGGCCTCTATCTAGGCTCCATGGCTGTACTGCCCTGTATTCGGTCCAGGGGGGTGACACGGTGCTACTTTCCCTATACTTAGGCCCAGTTCGCATTCTGTCCACATTCTGTAGTTCCTTAGCGCTCTGTACGTGGCGCCACTTATCTTCTCATCGAGAGATTGACTTTACTACACCTGTCAGTTGTCAAGGTTTTGAGGTTAAAAAATCGTGTTAAATTTTGTTGTTGAATCATCGTTTTGTTAAGTTGTTTTGTTACGTTGTTTTGTTAAGTTGTTGCACCCGTGTAAACGCTGAACAAAAAAAAAAGAAAACCAAGAAAATAAAAAAGCGTCGAAATTCTGTAAAACTTAAATAAAAACATAAATATTTTTTACGCATTTGTACATCTTTTCCTTTTCCTTTCATTCGTATTCAGAAGTGACTACCGTCTAAAATATAATTTTTAACATTTACAATAACGAAAAAAATAATTTATTATTCCATTCTTTACTATTTATTATGATTAGATTATTTATTTCATTGGATTATTTGACATGTATCTTTGAATGCTTTGAATGCATTTCGGGAGCACTGCGGTGAGAAGATAAGTGGCGCCACAAGTGACGAAATTTGGCAATAAAAAAACGGACATTCAGCGAAGCGACTCCAGCGGCCTGTGTCACCCCCCTGATTCAGTCCCAGTCTCCATGTTTGTAAAGTTAAGCCGGCTCAACCTTTCATAACATTTCGTGCGAGAACAATTATCAGTAGAATTTTTATCATGGCAGCTTTTGAAGGTAATCGATATAAGACTCGCTTTTTCTCATACATATACTCGTTTTCTAATCAATTTTATGATTGCAGAAATGGGGGTACTTCCTGAGATCGCTGAAGGCATTGAAGAAATGGAGTGGGCGTGAGTTTCAAATATCGAGACTTTGCGTATTCCAAGATGCATTTATATCCTTTTGCAACCCCATACTGATAATATCGATTTTTGATAAATATAGCTATTTATCGACTATAAAATAAATAAAAAAATTCTCTTCGTTCAAATGGTTTAACAAGACATTTTTCAGACTCCCTACGGATGTCCAAGCTGAAGCAATCCCCTTAATTCTTGGTGGCGGAGATGTTCTCATGGCTGCAGAAACTGGTAGCGGTAAAACGGGAGCATTCTGTCTGCCGATTCTACAAATAGTTTGGGAAACTCTGCAGGATGTTGAAACAGGAAAATCATCGGCACATTCGGGTGGTCGAACTCTACAAGGTACTTACCAGCTTTGCTGACATCATAGATTCGCATTGTTTTATCTATCATAATGTATGATGGAAAATTGTAATTTTTCATTGAATCACGATTTTTAGAGGAGCATCTGAAATATAATTTATAGCTTAATCTTAAAGACATTTATGACTTTCCAAATGTGCGACTAGTAAAAAATTGTATAAATTCTTAGACAGAGAAATTCTACTTACGAAAGATGAAAAATTTTGTTCATTTAAGCCTCTCATTGGAGTCTGAGCCTGTTCGACAGGGGCAAAGCCATGGCTGTTACTCCGGATGGCTTGCGATGTCAGAGCAGAGAA
Source organism: Ophion ventricosus (assembly GCA_963932345.1). Lineage (NCBI taxonomy): Eukaryota > Metazoa > Arthropoda > Insecta > Hymenoptera > Ichneumonidae > Ophion > Ophion ventricosus. The sequence goes on from OZ010719.1 coordinate 24,917,205, forward strand.
CAAAGAGAATGGCATGGTTGCCGTGCAAATAAAGGTGTTCACGGCGCTGGAAAATTCTATTACGAAGCTACAGTGACGGACGAAGGCTTGTGCAGAGTTGGGTGGTCCACGTGTCAGGTGACTGGTCACTTCTACTCATGAAATTTATGACTGCCGTGATAATAAATCCATGGTATTATCACCATATGTACCATCATCGCATGCTACACACAATACAAGATAATACGCGTTAGATAATCAAGTTATCCAACATGATTGTTCAACCTCCATTCGAGGTGTTGAGGTGAAGAATTACTTTCCAAAATGTTGATCTTGGATAACAATTATTATTGAAAGAAATTCGTTTCGCTAATTTTTGTTAATCGTATCTCATGACGAAAAAAAATGATTCACTGCTACCGATACTATTGTCTGAATAAAATATTCGATTGATCGCAGGCAAATTTAGATCTGGGAACTGATAGATTTGGATTCGGATTTGGCGGCACGGGTAAGAAATCCAACGCGAAGCAATTTGACAGTTACGGCGAACCTTTTGGTATGCACGATGTCATCGGTTGTCTTTTGGATCTCGAGAACGGCGAGATACGTTTTACACGTAACGGCGTAGATTTGGGTCCGGCGTTTTCTCTGAACGCACAACAAAAAGTTCAAACTTTTTATCCAGCTGTTGTTTTGAAAAATGCGGAGATGTCGTTTAATTTCGGAGACGAAGCATTCAAACATGGACCGCCGAGTGGTTACGTGGCAATTTCGAAAGCTCCTACAAACGTACTAGTACAGAATCCCATCAATACTAGTCAAGGATCTGAGACAAAAACTTCAAATCCCGTTAATAATGCACCTCAAGCAATTATCATTGAACCATCGCGTGAACTCGCTGAGCAAACTTACAATCAATTGGAAAAGGTACTATATCTCAAGTCGTAATCATGACTGTGCGAAGCGACAATTTTTTTCTTTAACAATTGTATCCCACAGTTTCGAGTACACTTGAAAAATCCACGAGTCAAGGCATTACTCGTGATCGGTGGTGTGAACGTGAAGGAACAAATAGCTGTGCTTAATTCAGGCGTTGATATAGTAGTCGGAACGCCGGGCCGTCTCGAAGATCTCATCCAAGGGGGTTACTTGTCGTTGATCCATTGCAGGTGATGAAAAATTTTCCAAACAGCTCGAAATAACAAACCCGATAGAAGATTTTTCGATCGATTAATTACTTTCCAGATTCTTCGTACTTGACGAAGCTGACGGTCTCTTGAAACAGGGATACACGGAGTTGATCGATAGACTCCACAGGCAAATACCGAAAATCACCTGTGACGGAAAAAGATTGCAAATGATCGTTTGTTCTGCCACTTTGCACGCTTTTGAAGTTAAAAAAATGGCGGTAATGTAGCTTCGTTGGGATAACGTTTACCCGCAACCGATGTTTCAATTGAAATCATAAATTTGAAAAAAAAAAAAAAACTATTTTCCGTCTGTCTTTAGGAACGTTTAATGAATTTTCCAACGTGGGTAGATCTCAAAGGTGAAGATGCTGTTCCCGAAACGGTTCATCATACAGTCGTGATCGTTGATCCTCAGAAGGACAAATCCTGGTATAACATGAAACCACATATAGAGACGGATGGCGTTCATTACAGAGATAACGTAAAAGCTGGTAACAATACAGCAGGTTCGTTTCCGTTTCGCTCATTTTTAGTCCCTTACCTATAGTGACCAGCCATGCTGTCAAATTTGTAATTATTCGTGCTATTAATTTTAAGGTAGTAGTCTCTCCAAGGCGTTTTTCTATAGATTTTTTTTTTAATTTTGAGAACTCATTCAGGCCACTATTAAACCATTACTTGCAAAATTTCAAAAGGATTCACCGTTCCGTTTTCGAGATATTGGCAATCAAAGATTTCATGGTTTTACACGTTTTCTTATGGGGAGCAGTGGAAAATTTCACATTTTACGCAATAACTTTGAAACTTTTCTATAGATTTTTTTTTAATTCTTAATTACAGAAGAACATATGACGAAGGGGGTAAAAAAAATCATAAATTTGGACCGTCTAGTTTCAGAAATATAGCGATTCAAATAAAGCAATGTCTAGCGCCACGACGCGACTGGGGCAGGCTAGAACTAGATTACAGTAGTGTGTGCATATCCGTATACGAGGCATTCTTCATCAACTGGGCCACTTTTTTTCAACCTCTCCAATTTTTTTCAAAATCTGCCAGTTTGAAATATTAGTCAAAAGGAACGTCTGTGATTTTTTTTAGATTTTTTTAGGCGTCCGTTCAGGATTTTCAATTTTTCATTACGAACACTGTATCCGAAGAAATATTCATCAAACAAAAAAAAACAACAATAAAAACTTTTTGATTTTTTCCGCTTTATCGAAAAAAATCAAAATTTTGCTGCATTGAGAACATCGAAATTTGGCAAAAAAATGAGAATAACATCTTTTTAAACCTAATAACACACTTTCGATTTCGGTACAAATTTTACAGGATGTCTGTCGTTGGGTAAAGAGTCTGCGAAAAAATTTTCAGAATGGTACCTGCAATGGTTAGGATGAAAAAAAATAAAAACCCTGCGAAATCTCATAACCGCATATACGCGGTTATGAGATTTCGCAGGGTTTTTATTTTTTTCTAACCATTGCAGGTACCATTCTGAAACCGCATATATGCGGTTATGAGATTTCGCAGGGTTTTTATTTTTTTCATCCTAACCATTGCAGGTACCATTCTGAAAATTTTTTCGCAGACTCTTTGCCCAACGACAGACATCCTGTAAAATTTGTACCAAAATCGAAAGTGTGTTATTAGGTTTAAAAAGATGTTATTCTCATTTTTTTGCCAAATTTCGATGTTCTCAATGCAGAAAAATTATGATTTTGATTTTTTTCGATAAAACGGAAAAAATAAAAAAGTTTTTATTGTTTTTTTTTTTGTTTGATGAATATTTTTTCGGATACAGTGTTCGTAATGAAAAATTCAAAATCCTGAACGGACGCCTAAAAAAATCTAAAAAAAATCACAGACGTTCCTTTTGAATAATATTTCAAACTGGCAGATTTTGAAAAAAATTTGAGAGGTTGAAAAAAAAAAGTGGCCCAGTTGATGAAGAATGCTTCATACGTAGAATATCTACGTATTAGTAGCCGAAATGGATAGTCTGATACAAAAGTGAGGGTTAGGTAACCATTATATTAGGCGTTTTCATCATTACTTTATAAGTTTTTACATCCCGATAAGATGCACAACCTCCATTATAAGGATATTTCGCAATATTTCGAAGCTTTCATCGATTGAGCGGCGAATAAACTTTTCAACGTGACTGTGGCGAGACTACTACCTTAATATTGTAATTTTCGAATCATTTTCTTGTTTGCCATTTTCTCTTATTATGCGGTACCTCATTTCTTAAACTCTTCCGAAATGTTCCAAATGCGTACCGTTAACGGATATAACTCATAAAAATGCCTAATACTTGCACCGTTTATAAATTCGTAGAAACTCTATCCGAAGCGGTGAAAATTTTAAAAGGAGAATACTGTTTACGTGCCATCAAAGAGCACAAGATGGATCGTGCTCTTCTCTTTTGCCGTACAAAAATCGACTGTGATAATTTGGAGCGTTATTTGAAGCTAGTCGGAAACAATGAATTCTCGTGCGTCTGTCTGCACGGTGATAGAAAACCGCAGGAACGAAAGGCCAATTTGGAAAAATTTAAGAGGCAGGAAGTGAAGTTCTTGATATGTACCGACGTTGCGGCAAGAGGCCTCGATATAACGGGTTTACCTTTCAGTGAGCTATTGTTTTCCATATCAATCGTGAAAATTGTTGAATTTGCTGCTTTTTTAGGATACGAAGAAGCTTATACGACGTGATTGTTTTGCAGTGATAAACGTTACGTTGCCTGATGAGAAGTCTAATTATGTGCATCGCATAGGAAGAGTTGGACGTGCCGAACGTATGGGTTTGGCTATTTCCTTGGTTAGCAACGTTCCCGAAAAAGTCTGGTATCACGGGGAGTGGTGCTCTTCCCGAGGGCGCAATTGCAACAACACGAATCTCACAGATCAAGGCGGATGCTGCGTGTGGTATAACGAGCCGCAGGTGTGTCGTTAAGTCATGGCATAACGAAGGCATTTTCTTTTATTAGTGAGGGAGCGCTTATATGTCGGTAGAACAATATTCAAATCATGATAAAGTACAAAAGTCTGCGAAAAAATTAAGAAGCTGGACCTTCGGACCAATAGAAGTATGTCACGAGCAAAATATAGATGCCTTTGTATCTTATACCATCAAGTTAGAATCCTATAATTTTCCGCAGGAAGAATAAGTCAATGAGAAAGTACGATACAAATTCAAAGTAGTCATTATTTATTTCTCAAAGATTCCGCATTGGAAAGGCGAACTCGATAACGTAACTTAATCGTAATTTCGAACGACGATTTATCGTTTGCAGTACTTGGCGGATATCGAGGAACATCTGAACGTGACAATACAACAAGTAAGTCCCGATATGAAAGTCCCTGTGGATCAGTTCGATGGAAAAGTGACTTATGGACAGAAAAAAGTAGCTTCAGGTATGTATGCGAAGGAAAATTCTTGTGCGCTTTGTAGTTTCGCAAACAGTACTTTTTCGCTAATAAACGATTTTTTTGCGCGTTTTCAAGGCTCCGATTATCAGAATCACGTTCAACAAATGGCGCCTATAGTTACCGAGCTTGCGGAGCTCGAATCGAAAGCCCAACTGACATACTTGAAGAGACACATTACCGCCCGTTGATAAACGGTGATCAAGCTTTGTAACAAAGATGATTTGACCTAATGTCTTCGATCATCTTGATCTAATCGTCTATTTGTTTGTATCGCGCCTTTTGATTATTATCCATTAAAAATAAAATAAAATAGCGCGACGAGGCAATAAAGTGCGTCCTACGTGAGTGTTCATCTTCGTCCCTATGTTCGTTTTTTTATTTCCGCGTAGGTGAGTTTATTATTGCGCGAGATATAAATTGGGAATTATACGTCAACTGAGTAACGATAAGCACAAGTGATAACTAATATTTGTTTGTAGATCCTTTTTTGTGCGAATATTTTCGAGTTGGGTGAAATGTTAACGAAAGTCTAGAGTCAGCTGTTATTAAGTGGAAAATCGTAAGTCACCGTGATGTCCTGCTAACAAATCTTGAGTAATAATTTCCGCTACGCTGAACTTGCGTTTGAAGAAAAATAATGACCAAAGACACGGAAGCATTTATGATTCATATAAGACATACGGTAAGTGTTTATTGTATCATCATATTTTTATAATCGTATGATTTTTTTTTGTCTATACTTAAGATACAGAATCGTATGGTTCTCAGTGGCTCAACAACATTCGCTATTCTGTTACTTTATCTTTTTTTTTTTTTTCCTTTTCACTCTTCTTCTCTTTTTCTCTCCATAATTTTTATATGCAATATGTTCGTATTCGTGTAATGGATGTAAATTCATATATACGCGTATGTACGATAGGTATCCGCAGCACCGATTGCGTACAGGTATTGATACATATACACGCTGCAAAAGTGTTAATTTGAGACTCCCCTGGTAAATTACACACATTAATTCATACACAGAAACCCCTAAATATTCCCAAAACCAACATGGCTAACTTATACAATATATGTATGAATCGCAGGCTTTTCTCCCTCCTCTCTTCGCCTTTTGACATTAAAAATAATATTTTTTTTTTTTCTTCGCGTCCCCGATGACAGTAGTAATATTGGTGTAAGTAAAATTTTCCTCCAATTATTTTTAGTTCTTATTTCTTCTGTTTTTTTTTCTTCTGTGTTCCGTGTACCCTGACCCTCGCAATCGTGTTATTTTTTTTTTTAATCGCGGTTGCATTTACGTCTCACCTGTACCCTTAAGTAGCTAGAGGTATTTTGATTTTTGTTTAAATCTTTGCGCAGTTAGTACATTCATCAACTGTTAATGAAATTTTTATTCACGATATATATAATGAATCAATCATCTTAAATTGATGTGAACATCTATTCAGACAACCATCACCGAATGAGAATGAAACATGTTTCTTTTCTTTTTACATATATTTATTTTTGGTTTCCCTCTCGCAATTATAGAAACGCGATCGCAGTCACATGTATTCGTCTAGTGCACACTCAACGCACGCATGATACGCGTTAATTTCATTCATTTGCAACTAATTTAATAACATCAATGCGTATGTTTTATACGAATATAAATGTATGTATATATGTGTGCCCTGCTTCGATTAACCGAAAACGCACATTCTATACATTCATTTGTGTAATTTTGTGTGTGCGATTATGAATACATTTATATTCGTATATACATATTTATCATTTCACTTAGGATATATTCAATAGCATTCTAATATTCATATGCAACGACCACATCGAATGGTACCGGTAAGATCAAATTCATGCACCGGAAACACGCATATTTTTTTTCTCGGATTGTCCCGATCTTTTGTTTTCCTCGTTTATGTTGTATTTAATTTCCATTCATTACAAAGAACGTTAATCATCTTTATCAATGTGAGCTACACACACATACACACACACACACACACGCAGACGGACACACACTCATATATATCCGTATATAAAGCATTGGACAAAAAACACGAAAATTTTTGCAATGGGAATCGTAATACTAAATGCCAATCGCTTAAACGTTTTCGCTTGTCTCTACCTCGATTGATCTTTCGTGACGAATGCATTGTACGTTGAAATGAGAAATCGTGTAGAGTTTACAAATGAAGAGTTCTTTTGCTTGATTTCTACCGTATTATTCGAAACACTATTAAATACAATTGAAACCACTTATCCATCATATTTGTCGTGTTTGCGAAATTTTCTGAGTGAGGTGTGATTATTTCCATGTTTGTGTTCGTGTGCATCTGAAATCTTATTTGTTCCTAAGCAGCGTTATCGATTAATCCGGCAACCCCGAACTGGTACGTTTATTTCTTCTTTTCGTTCTTCCTCCTCCATATTCGTCTTTGGCGTTAATACACTTGACATTTTAATTAGTCATTTCGCTACGAGTACACGCAACGATGAATTAAGGGTGGTCTTATGAAGATCTTAGAAGGGGAGGGATTTCGTGAATGCCACAAACGCACGCTTGATTGGAGATCTACTTTCCATTTTGCTAGCCTTTTTTTTTCCTCCCCATATGTAGCGGAGCGGCAGAGTCAAAAGAAGAAGAAAAAAACGATCAGGTTGTCGTCTAAAGCTCATGTTATCGTCTAAAAACACTTTGCGCGATCTCTTTCATTTTTTCATGTGGCCTTTTGTTTCCCTAATATAAGTATGGTACGCTTATTTAATTTATTCATAACTTCTGTTACAAAAGAATAAATAACTAACGCCAAAAGAGAACGTTTCTTGTCTTATACTGTTTCAAATGCACGATCGATAAATACTCTATGTCGCATTTTGTTTTTCTGCCTTGTTCTTAGATTGCTTCATCGTTAAGTTATTACTTTTCTTTTTTTCCTTTTATTACTCGAGGGATGAACGTTTTACACATATAACTTTCACCCGGCGAGGACGTTTTATATAGTTATTGGGGCGTTCCAGGCAGAAACATACTTTAATACACTAGTATGAACTATCTCTGACACTCATGTTTTAATATATATATATATATATATATATATATACAGGGTGTCCATTTTATCTCTGCCACCCGAAATAACTCGGTAATTATCGACGTCACAAAAAAATGTTCCAGACAAAAGTTGTACGGTGTGAAGGGGGCCATCAAATGCGACCATTTTTTTTTTATTTCGGTGGAGGCGCTGACGCACAGTGAAGGTCACCTCCACTTTTTTAAAGTGAATGGTACATTTTTTTTTCAACCATCTTGTGGAGCACCTCAAGCCGCATAAAAAACATTTGGGGGTCAAAGTCGTTCAAGGTCATCCGAGGTCAGTATCGATGATACAAATCTAAATATCTCGAATCACTGCCAAATATTTAGTAGTGATCCAAGATATTTAGATTTGTATTTCATTTTAATAAGTGTTCGAAATTAGCTTGAAATGAGAGATATCGGAGATCGTAGTCATCGACAACACTTCGAATACCTTCTGTTTGTTTACCAACTCGCGTTAATCTGTATCGTATGTAGCTCAATCGAGGTTGTCGTTCAGTTTGATTTCGAATTTGGATAAGAGCTATTCATAGTTTGAAAATGTATCGTCAATCCGAAAAAATGGACATGATACTGTGTTACGGTGAAGCAAGTAAAAATTCCACAAGAGCGCGTTTGTTGTATGCTGAGCAATTTCCAGATCGACAGTGTCCAAGCCGGCGAACGTTTGACGCGGTAGTCTCGAAAGCTAATTTCGAACACCTATTAAAATGAAATACAAATCTAAATATCTTGGATCACTACTAAATATTTGGCAGTGATTCGAGATATTTAGATTTGTATAATCGATACTGACCTTGAACGACTTTGACCCCCAAATGTTTTTTATGCGGCTTGAGGTGCTCCACAAGATGGTTGAAAAAAAAATGTACCATTCCCTTTAAAAAAGTGGAGATGACCTTCACTGTGCGTCAGCGCCTCCACCGAAATAAAAAAAAAATGGTCGCATTTGATGGCCCCCTTCACACCGTACAACTTTTGTCTGGAACATTTTTTTGTGACGTCGATAATTACCGAGTTATTTCGGGTGGCAGAGATAAAATGGACACCCTGTATATATATATAGTTTAAATTTGGATGCTGTGTTCAAATTTAAACGCTATGTAGAAACATCTCAGGAAGGCAACTCTTATTGAAAAAAAAAATTCCAAGACTATTTGTAAGATTTTGAGGGGAAGGTGCCGATGGTCCTATTGTTCACTTCGACGTTGCACTTGTCAAGATCACAATGAGATCCCCGTTAATTTTTTAAGGCAACCCTATTTTTTAATGGCACAATTGCAGTTGAATTCAAGACAAGTCCAAAGGAACATAATGGTCTCTAGTGTTGTGAAAATTGCCGGAGTTCTGGCACATAAAAGCATCCTATTTAGTGCCTAAATTAGCGTTACGAGGCATACGACGCGAAAGATTCACTCCCGTATTGCGCCTCGTATATATACAGGGTGGACCACGCAACGTGTGCACCTCTTTTGCGACCAAAATATGCGTTGCACAAAAAAATGTTTTATACAAAAGTTACATGGTTTATAAGGCTACACTATGTGGTGCATTTATTTTTTTTTATGGGTGGAGGCACTTCGAAGATTTGAAGGTCAACTTTATTTTTTCAAATGGAATGCTATATTTTTTATAGCGTAATATGATAGAGTATCGAATTCTGAGTAAAAAAGTATAGACCTTTATTAGCCCTAGAGTTAATAGCTAACGAGTAATTTCACTTTATTACTTTAAAATTTTCTTCACGTAATATCAAGTTGGAGATTCAAATCTACTACAAATATCTGAATGGCAGTGTTTATATCACAGTGTTTATCAATATGAACACATTTACCACATCACACACACTTATCACGATTCACAATCTTCTCAATGATTGTAATCCAGTATTAACACTAGATTTACCAGACCAGTCATTTTGACTGGTTGTGCAATTTCAATTCAAAATTCCTACTGCATGTAAATTTGCTTTCCGAAATGATGTTATGACTTTTGTAGCTGTAAGTAGAGAATACATTTTATGAACTTAATGTTACTTTATATATATTCGTAACAAATATATTTTTTTGTTATTGACACTTATATATTTTTTGTTATTGACACTTATACCAGTACCTGGTCTGGTAAATCTAGTGTTAAAGTATCCTTCGGTGATTGTGCGTGATTATTATCAGAAAGATAAAAGTGAAAATGAATTTTTCTAATAGTGAAAAACTGGATATGCTATTAGAAAAATTCATTTTCACTTTTATCTTCCTGATAATAATCACGCACAATCACCGAAGGATACTTTAATACTGGATTACAATCATTGAGAAGATTGTGAATCATGATAAGTGTGTGTGATGTGGTAAATGTGTTCATATTGATAAACACTGTGATGTAAACACTGCCATTCAGAAATTTGTAGTAGATTTGAATCTCCAACTTGATATTACGTGAAGAAAATGTTAAAGTAATAAAGTGAAATTACTCGTTAGCTATTAACTCTAGGGCTAATAAAGGTCTATACTTTTTTACTCAGAATTCGATACTCTATCATATTACGCTATAAAAAATATAGCATTCCATTTGAAAAAATCAAGTTGACCTTCAAATCTTCGAAGCGTCTCCACCTATAAAAAAAATAAATGCACCACATAGTGTAGCCTTATAAACCATGTAACTTTTGTATAAAACATTTTTTTGTGCAACGCATATTTTGGTCGTAAAAGAGGTGCACACGTTGCATGGTCCACCCTCTATATATACACATATATATATATATGTCTGGATCTATGGTTGACAGTCTAGACCTAGTTCAAGCGAATTGCCAACCTAAGAGGATATCACAAACCGTACGGCTGAGTCAAAACTTTTTCTTTAATAAAGCAAAACATTTGCAGAGACCACTTTATTTCTATATATCACAACGATTCTGTAAAAGGTCTGGCATACCAAGCTTGCAACCTTTACGCCATAAGACCCGAGTAACGCTAATGACAGTCAACGAATGGATGGCAGTTATGGCCGATTTAATGACACTGCCAATATTCAAGCTGAAGGTACGTTTTTTTTCGCTTAACTTGTCTTCAATTTAGATACATCTCTGTAAAAAATATCCGCTTCTTTTATGAAGCGGAATATGGTCTTCGTGCGACCTTTACGCCTCGACCGCCAAAGTTGACAATGTGACCATCATACTGCGCCTCGGAAGCCACCCTCCTCCCCTCTGTCGAAATCCGCGAAACGCTACATTTGTGTTTAAATTTTTTTTTCCATTAGGAGGACTATACTTGAAATACTTGACCATTCGGATTTCAATCTGTGTATGTGTGTGTGTGTGTGTGTGTGTATGTTTATATATGTGCACATAGAGTTATATGGTTTGTTTAGATATCTTTTTCACCGCTTAGCACTTAATTTTTTAATTTCAAAAGCACGCCGAATAGATGCCTTTACCCTCGTATCAATCGAACACGTTATGTGTTTATGCGCATGAAAATAAACAGACTTCAGCATAAATTATATGCATATAATTTTTATGCAAATAATAGTCACATCTGATGGCGATAATTTGAATTTTCCCGGCATCTGGAGTTCCTGTCTCAAGGTAACACACATATGGCCAAAATATGACAGTGAAAAAAAATCGTTACCGATTTTTCTCGAGTCTCGATGCCTGTCTGTTCGCTCAATTCGTTTCATAAATATAACGTTCGATTTTTTTTTTTTCAAACTTGTCAAAGATTCGCGTAAACCGAATTAAACTATGCGGTATCGGTGAATAATAATGACGATACGTAATACAATAAATATAGACAATTTGATAGACATAACAATTTCTTATAAACTTGATTCTTTGCGTAACGTGCTATTTACGTATATTTCATAACGATAAGTTATAATCCGCAATACTTGTAACTTGCTTTCGGATCACAATCGTCCTTCCCAAGTTCACCCTTGCTTCGAGCAGTTCTGCATTAGACGCGTTTCTCCCACATGGCCTCGTATTACATACATGGGTTTGTAAGCAGCATATAGCAGCATATTGATCTTGTTTTCTTAATAATTTCCGATGTATTTTGATGCTTGAGCGTGACAGAGACATTTATACACTATGAGAATACAAACATCTTGTTGATCATTGAAGCCAAACAAAACGTTTCCTCGAAATTCAAATCACAGACGTCGTTATTCAAATTTTTCATAATTCATTCGCTTGGGCGTAACGCGGAAGATACGAAGAATTTCTAACACACACTTAACGGTGGCATGCGACTTTTTTCATATCGCAGAAACATCATTTTTATAAATATGATTTGCTTGAACGACCGCGGTTCGAAGTGGTTTTGGAAAAATCCCATCAGGCCGCGCGCGCACAAGCCGGACTCTTCGGGGATTCCCCACAAATATGTTCGAGTGAATACACTTATTTTTTTCTTTTTTCCTTAAAAAATTAAATTCGCCCTTGGATGTCACGTACCGCTTTTCCGCCTTCTTTCTTTCGCTCACATTGAAGTTCACGGTTATAATATATCCCGACATATACCGTCGTAATTAGATGATCTCAGCGTTAACGATTTTGATATTAGTTCTTCTTCCTTTTTTTACATACAACCGGTACGAACGCCGATGTCTTGAATATCACGGACATTTTTAGAGAGGCTAATTACCTTTAAATTTACGCCCCGATATTATTCAACTTCGCTTTCTATCTAACGGACGTGACGATATAATTAAAAATGACCTGAAAAATCCAGAGGGTTCGTGAAGAGTCTTCACTGGAATTCATTACGTCAAGGGCAACAAAAATTGACGTTTCTTTTTTTACGATTGCTTCTACAATTGATACGTGACGTGATAACCACAATGATGAACGTTGATCTGGTGTCATTGCTCAAATATGAATTACTTTTTTGCACTTATTTCCAATTGTCAATCGATGAGCAGCCGTTTTTTTTTTCGGATCTGCTATTAACATAGGTAGTGTTAGTCACGTCATTGGCGCAATGTAGCGTTTGTTTCACGTTTATGTGCGTGTGTGTTTACGTGTATATGCGTGCAAGAGTCGAGATACATATATACGCATTTAAGAGTATCGAGTTTATACCAACATATGAAAAATTAGGTTACACACTTTATCGTGTGTATACAGAATTAAACTTTATTTTATTCTCTCAGCAATTCATCGCGACTAACTTAATACGAGAGATAATAATAATTATAATGACAATAGTAATAGTATTGATAATGATATATGAATTATTTATTCCAATTTATAATAATGCTTTCGGTAACTAATTCGAGTTGCAATCGAAAATAATAAAATGGATATAATAACTATGACAACGAATGACTTACGAGTTCTTTCTTTCAGACACTAGAACTACCGAGAGAAACGTTTACATTTACACCGTGTGTATGTGTATGTGTGTATATGAGTATGCGTATAGTTTCGCTCTTTTTTATTACGCGTTCATGGCGACAGCTGGGAAACCGCAACAAACGTAAATTAATTAAGATATTTGCCATAATACGAGTATATTCATCTATACTTGCAGAAAACGTTCGCATATATTTCCTCGTCGACAAGCCCGTTTATACCTTTATGAACAAAGAGACTGCATAATTGTTTCAGAAAATTTTCAAAATTCGTAACAGCAGCTGTAACTTTGACACTCGCTATGTATTTGTGTCATAATTGGAAAACCGGTGAAAGGGTCGAGACAGGAGCCGGCGGTTGCAAAACACTGAGTCATCTTTACGGTGCACTTGACATTTTCTTGCGGACCATTCACTACTTCCTACTTCCTTCATTTAAAGCCATTTACGCACTGTACAAATATACGTTTCAGGAGAATTTTACACATCATACAAAATTTTTAATGTAATTCCGAGGATTTTTTTATTTTCCAGTTCTCTGTGAGTTTAACGTTGCTCGTGAGTGAAGTTCAGTGGATACGCGATCGAACACAACACCATCGATGTACAATAGAATTGATAAGACGGAGAGTGAGGTTGCGCATTGCGATTTCCAATTATGTACGTTTATCGTGATAGGAATGAAGGTAGCGATATGGAAACGCATGAGTATGACTCGAATGCAAATGTAAATGAAGAGTCAATAAAAAAAAATAATAATAATTTAAAACGTATGACATGAGAATTATAGGCATTGTACACTGGACGAAGAAACATATGCACCTACTTTATTTCTTTCTCGCAGCAACGATAAATGTTACAATAGTTTCAAGTATGATGTATTCTTTTGTTTTTCCACTTTGAACTGAAGTTCAACCGGATTACTTGTTTAGAATTTGTTTTGTTTCTGTTTGTTCTCGGTTATTCAATTAACTCGGTTAAAGCAATATTTAATAATGAAGATTTTTGAAATTGACACGCTCTCCCGCGAAAAAAAAAACTGAATATGGTTTACAGTCAGATTTGAGTTTGTCGACGTGAAAAAATGATAACGGGCCTATATTATACTTCAAATGAATTGCGCGTTACATTACTAGAATTATGCGACTATTCTTTTCTCTCTCTCTCCTTCTCTTATTCTCTCAAATTCGCGGTCTCTGCGTCGATTAATACAACACACCGAATACTGTTTTTTAACATGACGATTTATTATTACGTTTTTTTTTTTTCACGAATCTCCAATAATCACATAATTTACTGTATATAGAAAAGTGCATATACATAGCACAACCTAGGCGCATAAAACGTAGACGATTTTATTTGCACTTTTGGGCGTAAAGCAGGATAGTTGTGCGATCGGCGTGTATTATAATACATAGTAATGTGTTCTATTGTTTACTTTCTTCTTTTTTTTTTTGCACATTTCTTTAGATGTCTCTCTGAAAAAGAATACTACGCGATTTACCGTATTCCCTGTTTCATCTCATTGCCCCATACTCGGATTATTATTTCAATACGTACACACATATACAATGACAAACGCACATACGTGTACGCTTCCGTACACGCACGCACGCGCGCGCGTACACACACACACACACACATCCACCGCCACCACCACCACCACCAACAACAATCATGCATAGTTTTTTATTTGACTTTTTTTTTTCGCTCGTAATTTCAGTAATGCATTTATTTCGTACAATTACATACACTTTAACGTTCATCTATGGATAATTTTATCAATCATTTCTTCTGTTTCGTCCACTTTAATATGAGGGGAAAATGAATGAAACGGCGGTAGAGGGAGACGGCAGAACAGGGAGGGGAGATGGGAAGGACACAGCGGTAAATTTGCATTATTTGATTTCCTGTCCAGAGCCTGCTAAATAAAATAATTTTAATTTATGCATCCATAATGCGCAAATCCCTGCTATGTCTCATCAAATCCATACACAATTTTCGATAATACAATCAAACATTGGAAAAATAAAAATGCGCAATAATAATAATCATCGTAATAATAAGAATAATAAGAGTTAGAAAATGTAGCAGCTCGTATCGTGCACCGTTATGTCTTATACAATTGATACGGTAGAAAACGTAGCATTTTTTTTTTTTTTTTTTTTGTTTCTCTTTAACCTTTTAAATATTTTATTTATCGTATAGTAGCAACGATTACGTACACCGCTTAATCATGACTTGAAAAACGTATTTACTACTGATGATTTGGCCATTAGTTTGTGCTGACCGAACGTTGAAGGCTCGGGGAAGTTATTGATCATCAAATTTATAACAGTTACTCTAAAAAAGAAACAAGGTCTCTCGAGCTCGTCGTTCTTTTTTGGTGAACACGGTGAGAATAACTAATTGCAAATAAATACACACACACACACACATATATATATATATATTTATATATGCACCCATTCATCCGCATACGTGTGTGTGTGTGTGTGTGTGTGTGTGTGTGTGTGCGTGTGTGTGTGCGTGTGTGTGTGCGCGCGCGGGCGCGTGTTATTAGTGCGATAATAATGAACCAGCAAAGACATATGCTCTTGTAATAAAATGATGATTACACAATGAGTATGCTGTTATCGAATGCATGAGTGGGTACAAGCGCGGTTCTTTATTTCTCCTTCTCTGGTAGACTGCTCAAGCATTTTATTTCATTCTAACGCATTGTGGTTTTTTGTTGTTGTTGAGATTGTCTATTTCACAGCGGTTTCTGCAATTTTTAAAAATCAATTATGAACAATAAATCAACAAAATGGAAATAGAGATATGAATGAAACTTACGTCTTTGCTTCGTTAAACAAAACAAAAAAGATTGAGGTAAAGCAGAAAAAGGCTTGTGATTTCAGTAAGTCTTTGAGTTTCGGAAGTTACAAAATTTATATATACATAGGAAGAAAATAGTGTGCGAGGCTAATGTAGAAACGCGTTACGTGTTCTCACGACCTGAAAACAGAAATAACGTCGCTCCAGCGAGGATAATAATTATCCGCGAATATTATACATGATAGAGACGAACGTCAATGTAAAATAAAATCACAGGGCAGCAAAATAATACGATATAACTTATTAAAACTTTTGCTCGTAACTCACAAATATTGTGGACGGGTCACCCGTGTACATATTGTGCACGTCAAAGAGTTGTGTAATTGAAACGCACTTCGAAATACTGCTAAAGTTTTCAGAAAATACTCTTTTCGTAAAGGGAGGCGATTAAGACACCCAGAGAGAGAGAGAAAACGAGGGGGTCGGCATCCTTCGTTTTATTTTTGTTCTTATTTTGTCTAGGCCTTGAGATTCAAAATTTAAAAAAAGCAATTTGCTGAAGTCGATTGAGAGAAAGAGAGAGAGAGAGAGAGAGAGAGAGAGAGAGAGAGAGAGAGAGAGAGGGGGGGAGAGAGAGAGAGAGAGAGAGAGAGAGAGAGAGAGAGAGAGAGAGAGAGAGAGAGAGAGAGAGAGAGTGAGAGAGAGAGAGAGAGAGAGATTCTTTGTAACAAGTTCGCTGTAAGAACGTGTAGGAATGAAAAACACTGGATATTTTGTCAAAAATGAATGTTATGATACAAAAGGTCATCTATAAGATCTTATAAAAGAAAATTTGTTTGTTTGCCTGACTGTGATAAATTTTTAAACCCTTGACCCGATTTTAATGTATTTTTTTTCCACCAATGCATAGATTAATCCCTCAAGCACATGCTAAATACCGCCACAATTTGTCTTCTCAACGCAGATTAATGTCAAAAACGGAAAAATTCGCTCGCACTGAAAGTCATCTGGAGCCAGAATGACGCGACTAAATGCAAAATTTTAAACTCCGAGAATTGTAGGAAACGAAAAAAAAAAATGAATACACATATGCCTCATTGTAGCTCGATCGATTGATGAAAATGATTTCTAGTTATCCGAGTTTTTTGTGCTAAATGTTTGTTCGAGCAGTGCTTATAAAAAATGTAATAAAAAATAATTTGAGTTAACGGCTAATCCAGCAACGCATATTTTCAAATGCACGTTGTACTTCATATGATAAATTGGTTTTTAGAAAAATTAAAAACTGTTTGAAAGACCAATACATGAAAACAGTTCGATAATTAAAAATATTGTTTTAGAGCCCGGTTCTAAACCGCAAACGTTCTTATTTTGTCCTTATATACACTGTTTCATATTGTTATGAATCGGTATCTCAGCAAGAAATTTGATATTTCCAATTAGTAGACTGACATTCTTAGGAAATTACAAAATATCACTATCTTCGATCAGATAAAATGGATCACAAAAAAGTCTTATTATGAAAATGTTTCATAATTTTATTTTCTCTTGTGCACTTTTCTTTAACAGATTTCTGCAGTATAGATTTTGCCGTTTTTGGCCCTCCAAAATCATTAGCTTGAATCAGAAAGACGTGGAATTTGCTGGTTGATAAAGTGATAAAATATACCGAAGTTCGATTTTTATTGGAATTTGCATGTCGTAATATATTTTCGTCATTACTATACAGTTATTTAAGGAGCCGGCGTGTTTGGATTGTTGTTTGCGGTAAAGATTTCACTGTCAGCTTTCCGAAAACAGACGCTAAGCAATCGGATGCCAAGTCTAGTGATATACCAATGTTGCAATTTTGTAAAATGAACGTAAAAAAGAAATTCTGCGCAAAGCTGAAATAATATTCGTGCTTGAATCGATATGCCGGTGAAAGTGCAAACATGTTTTATCGATTGTTTATTCGATACTATATAATTGTCGATTGGATTTGAGATAAGAGTTTGCACACATACACGCGCGCGCACACACACACACACACATACGCACACACACGTACGGATTCTCTTTATATTCTTAACCGTATACATTCATCGAAAAGTCACGAGAGGGAGGTTCATTTATCCATTGACATTTACATTCTGTGTCACATACATTCATATGATACAATCGTACTTAACGTTGCAATCAACAGTGATTAGAATTTCCGAATTCCGCTTTATCTCTTCCTCGTTATTTCTGCGGATGTTTTTGTTTTTTTTTTTTTTTGCGAGATTTCTTCATTCCTATATCTCTTTTCGCCGCTGTTTCGAACATTCCTCGAATGATGAATTGTCCCGTACGCCTTAGCAACAGAGGCACGGTGACGCGCGGTTTGACTCCTTTAATCAGCATCTTGGCTCATAACTTCATACGACTCCACGACATTAATGAGAATATGAATCGATGATACTAGACGAAGGTTGAAACGAAGTCACAAGAGCTCGTATTGGCGCAGGTGCATACGTTGTATGATGTCTCGACAGTCGTTGAACACTCTTTTGATGTTTTCCGTATCGACGGCACAGGTGAAGTGCGGATAGCAATAATGCTTGCCATCCCCGCTCGCTGTACTTATGCGCTGCAATTCGATTCGAGCATTTCAGCTTTTGATCACTTGATTATCGATTTTTTTTACGTACTAAACGTATCCGGGAAGGACGAATATCACGTATACGTTCAAAAGTCAAATATTTATACATAATACGCAAAAATACTATTCATTTGTTTTAATTAATTGAAGAACAAAACGGATTCATGCTTAACAGCGCGGTCTCTGTAACGAGCCATTTTTTTACCTCCCATTAGAGACTACATGGTTGTTGAAATTTAATAAACAATTTTGTTTTTAATCACGATAGTATGGGAGAAAACAAGAAAGTTTCAGAACGAGAATCACTATTTGAAGATGACTTCTTTATGTTTATCCGTATAAAAGGCGAGAGAATTCAGTAAATACATTGCGGACACGGAGAGAATTAAATGTTAAAAATTACCGTGCAGTAACGGTAACCAAATGACAACCCTGAAACTTCGTTTATTATTACTGAGTAAAAAACAGATTTTCACGAAAATAAAATAAAATTTCTTCTTCAGATAGAAAATTTTACCAGATTTTCTAGTAAATTTTGATATGTAAGAAAATACGCAAAACTTAAATTTAAAAAATATATAATATCAGCGAAATTTTACTGTGCATTTTTATTATTTTATGCCTTTCAAAAGTGTCTATAAAAAAGTATCGTCTTTATAACAGTTATTTTAAGATTTATTATAAAATTTAATGAGTGTTATAGGAAAATGTATTGTGCTCTCGGTAAAAATGATCGTGCGCGCTACCCTTCTTGTATAGTAAAATTTTAGCTACGTATTTGAAATTTTCTGTAACGTGAGTTAAAAAAAACTTGTCGCATACGAATTATTATGCTTTTCTCACTTGTCACCACATTGAAATATATCACGGTAATTTTTGCCGTGAAATTCACGACAAAAATTACTTTTTAATTCTCTCCGTGTAGCGCAAGAAATATTATGTCCCTCGTCAGGGACCTCATTGACGATGAAAAACATGAATATGATCAAATAAATTATTACCCATTACCAAAAGTTTCGATTGCACTGAATATTTGCATATGAGCTTTGAAGCAATGACTTCTTGGCACTCGTGATTTTGTATACTTGGGTCTTAAACACTCAACCAAGGAAACTTAACAAACTCTGTTTTTCGGGGTTGAAAAGAGGATTTTTATAATTGTACTCACAAGAAATTCGTCCCTAATGAAATATTTGGCTCTTATGACTTCCGGCGGCTCCGTTGGATCCGATACGACACCAGATTCAACTGGGGTTTGGTACCGTGAAAATTCCGGAAAGTAATCCTCCAATTTGTGCTTACCCGCCTTTACCTTCTCTGCCAAAAGATCTTGCTTGTTCAGAAACAATATCACGGAAATTGTGCGGAGCCATCTGCGACAAAAAAATATATATTCATAGAATTATCAAAATAATAACGAAACTGGTTTGCTGGCCTAGTGGTTAGCGTGCTTGCCTCTAAACCAGAACATCGGGAGGTCGCAAGTTCGATTCCCGGTCTTATAGTCTCGAAGAAAAAGAAAATACAAGCGTGACATAGCTCCAGTTGTACACGAATGTCACACACGCGGACCGGTGCGTGTGTGTATGCGTGTAGTCCGTGATTTATTTCTCGACGAAAAGCGATTAGCTCCGAAACTGGGAGGCGAACTTGGGACTGGCTTTATCGGTATAGGTTTTCTG
Source organism: Ophion ventricosus (assembly GCA_963932345.1). Taxonomy (NCBI): domain Eukaryota; kingdom Metazoa; phylum Arthropoda; class Insecta; order Hymenoptera; family Ichneumonidae; genus Ophion; species Ophion ventricosus. Next base: position 24,937,391 of record OZ010719.1, read on the forward strand.
CAGTTTCCCTATACCCATGGCAGATATGTTATGGTGAATGAGATACAGAGGGGGAAGCCGGCTGTGGCGACAAGGTGGGTAATAAGATGAAATAAGATGGGCACGTAGAAAGGAGAAGCACCCTGTACGATTGAACCAACAATAAAAAAAATCAAAGAATATCACTCAGGGTGGATTTATTAGAGACAACTTCCCAAACTGTCGACTACACACCCAAAGTCATTTCAGTGTGCCCCGTTACAGGGTAGTTATTAGCCAAAGTTATTGTGCACACACATAACCCCCCCCCCCCCCCCCCCTCCCCCCTCCTCTATCTGCTCTTTCCTCCTATCTCTTCAATCTCAACTATTTAGTACAAAGGGGGATGGCCTAAGAGTCTTTCCATTCGTTGCTCTGTAAATCCATATTCGACGAAAAGTTGTTTGGCCACTACTCACCGATTGTTCCAAATACTTTTGAACAGATCAAGACTTTCCCTGAGTCTTAGCTTTGTCGGATCCTCTCTGAGCACCATGTTGTAGCTACTGCAGGCTGTCACGAATATTATCGCCGTAACATCGTTGAAGCACTGTATCCATTTTCTCCTCTCATCACGTTGACCACCAACATCGAACATGCTACAATTATGCAACAATCGAAATTTCACATTTGAATTTGACACGGTACAATTTTCTTCTTTTTTTTTTCAACAACGTCCGCAAAAAGTGACTCACTGAAAATTCACTTTGTCGACTTGAAACCGTGTCTCGAAGATTCCCGAAGTGAGAACTCGACATCTTAGAATATCCTGGAAAAAAAAATAAATCGCGAGGGGTGTACCATTCGATCGCAAACTGCAAGACAATGCGTATAGAGGTCAACAAATAAAACTCACTTGTTCCGTCGGCGTGTAGTCCGGTTGTTTTACAATAGCAACTTTGTCTAGAAAACTGCAACACAATAAAAATGAACGGTTTATACTATGTGCTCGTGACAACTTGAAATTTCTCATTTATTTAGATAACATTCGGTGTTTATGCAATATCAGATATGTAATTAGAATGTGAGCAATTGAAATTTATTCGAGGCTACATATTAGTATGATGGAACCCATTCTATACACTGTAAGATTTCTTTTCTTCGAACAGAACGAACAGTTTTGTCTTTTCCCGGTTAAATGCTATTATCTCGAATTGTTAAAAAATAATGTCGCTTAAGGTAGTAGTCTCGCCAAGGCGGTTTTCTATAGATTTTTTTTTAATTCTGAGGCCTCATACAGAACACTATTGAGTGATTACCTGCAAAATTTCAAAAGGATTCACCGTTGTTTATTCGAGATATTGGCAATCAAAGTTTGCACGGTTTTACACGTTTTCTTACGAGGAGCAGTAGAAAATTTCACATTTCACGCAATAACTTCGAAACTTTTCTACATATTTATTTTTTTAATTCTCAATTACGGAGGAACATATGACGAAGTGGGTAAAAAAAATTCATGAATTTTGACCGTCCAGTTTCAGAGATATGGCGGTTTAAGGGGTTACGTGGGGTTGAAAATTTCAAAAAATCCATTTTCTTATATTTCATTATCTAATAGTACAATATGTCTAGAATATTCTCCCGAAGTTTTAAATCAATCGGAGTAAAAGTCTAGGAGAGACAGCTTTTGGGAATTCCTCCCGTTGGGAAAGAGCGGCCAAGAGGGACGCAGGTATACGCATTTATCTGAAAACGCTATTTAAGAAGTTGGCGATCACGATTTTTCAAAAACTAATGCACCGATCTTATTGAAATTTTGCACACTTCTTAAAAATAGCATTGACTAGTGATTAAACGAAGGTTTTTTCTTCGATTACAACTAATTTTATAAGGCTCTACGTAGTGTAATGTGTACTAAAAATTGAACTATTTTGCATACAACTCTGCCAAAAACTCAAATTTCAATTTTTTTTTAAATCTTTCGTTCAATCCCGAGCTATACTTATCTACTAATAGAAAAAAATTTGGTTTTTTGATTTCAGATAAAGCTATCATGAGTTATCCTGACCACCACGAGGACACCTTTTTCTAGGGGTCTCCGGTAAGCGGGTCCCACGGGTGAATTTCCCAAACTTTTGGATGAATTTTTTAAAAATATTGTTGAAATGTTGCTCTTTTATGTGATTAACATTTTGAATAAAATAATTTATATATTATATGTTAAAAAATACAGAAAATATTCCTTTTTTTAGCTTCGAAACCCACGTAAACCCTTAATTTGAGCAATGTCTAGCGACGCTAGCACCATGGAACGACGTGGAGCATACCAGAACTAGATTACAGTAGTGTGTGCATATCCGTATATGTAGAGCATCTACGGATTAGTAACCGGAATTCATAGTCTGATACAAGGGGGTGACACAGGCCGCTGGAGTCGCTTCGCTGAATGTCCGTCTTTTGTGTTGCCAAATTTCGTCACTTGTGGCGCCACTTATCTTCTCACCGCAGTGCTCCCGAAATGCTTTCAAAGCATTCAAAGATAGATGTCAAATAATCTAATGAAATAAATAATCTAATAATAATAAATAGTAAAGAATGGAATAATAAATTATTTATTTCGTTATTGTAAATGTTAAAAATTAGATTTTAGATGGTAGTCACTTCTGAATACGAATGAAAGGAAAAGGAAAAGATGTACAAATGCGTAAAAAATCTCGTCCTTCCGGAAGTGTTTTTCGCACACCGTTCTCCCTGCTTTCACACAACTGTCGGGTCGCTTTACTGCATCTTTCCATAACTTTAAAGCTTCTGGATCTCGGGGTATTGTAAAAAAATGTACTTTTTCGAGGTTTGTCGAAGCCGAAGCGTACCTCGAATCGCAGCCGGGTACAATGCACGTTGGCATAATCGTAAAAATAATTACACCATATTATGCACAAAGTAACAGTTAACAAAACTTAACACAACAACTTAACAAAACAACGTAACAAAACAACTTAACAAAACGATGATTCAACAACAAATTTAACACGATTTTTTAACCTCAAAACCTTGACAACTGACAGGTGTAGTAAAGTCAAGCACTCGATGAGAAGATAAGTGGCGCCACGTACAGAGCGCCAAAGGAACTACAGAATGCGGACAGAATGCGAACTGGGCCGAAGTATAGGGAAAGTAGCACGGTGTCACCCCCCTGGTCTGATACAAAAGTGAGGGTTAGGTAAACATTAGGCGTTTTCATCATTACTTTATAAGTTTTTACATCACGATAAGATGTACAACGTACATTATAAGGATATCTCGCAATATTTCGAGGCTTTCATCGATTGAGCGGAGAATAAACTTTTTAACGTGACTGTGGCGAGACTACTACCTTAAGGGTGTGCAAATTATATTAGCCATCGGTTTTGCTCGTTCTCCTGTTCGCGCCATTATTGCTATCTCTTTCACATAACCCTCAGGTGACGTAAGCGAGAGACGAATGGACTAGTCTCCATGCCCAGCACCTTGAAATAAGCAAGGGGTGGGCACAAATATTTTTCATAACACTGTAAAGCGAGAGATACAGACCACGGTCTTATATACAGGGTAGAAACGAAGGCGACTTTCAGTGGTGAGAATTAGTACCCTTATTGAGGAAGCTTTTCGGTCGCCTCAACGCCACTGCGCGTCGCTGCTGCAGGTGAGTCCAGGTGCGTGACATAACCTGAGTACTACAGCGAACAAATGTTATACATGTTTGCTCGTACATCGGAAGTAAATTTAGGAGAAGAAAAAACGCCGATTAGGCAATTGAACCGAAAGTGCTGTGAGTGTCAGCGCGGAACGAATCCACTTGGTCAAATCACTTTTGTGACAGCGATGAACGAAATGTCATTCATTTTTATCAGAATGACTTAAATTTTGCAAGTGTTCAGTTTACATTTTAACGTAAATCCAATGAAACGTTAATTGGTTAGTTATCTTTGATCGTGTAGAATGTGTACTTGTACTTTTTCGGTCGTAAATTAAATATTGTTTACGAAACACGGAATAAACATGAGTAATGGAGTTTGTTTGGGTTTATAGCGCATGCGTTACATGGGGTAGAAACGAGATAGAATGCTACTGTCTCGTGTTCTGTCCTCGTTGCACAGTATACCTATCTATTGTCACGCACCTCACGGCCGTAGATCGCAACGTAGAGCGTCATCGTTAAGCGAACGTACCACCACCACTGGAGTTTCCAGACCTGTATGAGACCGTGGTACAGAAACAGTATTTTTCACATCACCCCAAGATTATATACGAGGTCAATATAACCTCACATATTTTCGGACAGTTTTTTCATAGACGAATACGTTTTTAGGAAAAACAAAACGTCATGCTCTGTAGGATTCACTGACGCTGAGTTTTACGATTTTCACTTGCCCTAATTACTAGTCATCCCTCAGACATTATTGTTGGCAAATTTCAGCTGTGTCTCTCGCATCCATATGTCACGTGGTATAGCTTTCACTTTGCTCAGTGATGGAGTACTTCTATATACGTTTTACCTCCACTCCACATCTAATCCAGAAATTGTCAGAATCGGATAAATTTTTTGGGACAAAGAATTGTTACTGATTACGTTACCGACTGAGCGAGTGTTACATTAAAGCAAAGTGTCATACCGAATGGCCGTGAGCGCGAAAGAGATAGCTGATTTTCAGATGTCAAGTCTTCTCCGAGGAGGTTGTATAGAAAAAAGAACCCTATTTTTTTCAACTAAATAACACTAAATTAAAGCCGTTATAGTACGCCTTAAGGTTTTTATGGGGCGGGGTCAAAATATTACCACTGAGCTGAATTTTTTTCTGGAAGTATATAATTTCTTTGCTTATCATCCTGTGCAGTTTGGGTACGATCCACAGTATCGTTTTGTAGAAAAAAAATCGGATACTCGATGTATTTCGTGGTCTGATCACATTATTCTTATGGAAACCTTCCGATCATTTTTCAGTACATTATTTATATCTGCTTAATATTATTCTCTTAATTAGTAATAATTACTTATTATTAACTTGAGATCTATGTTCAGAAATGATAAATTTCTAGAAATTTCTAGGAAAAGACGAAATACAGTGGAATTTGTTTCAAACATAAAATAATTTTTTAGTATATCCGAAAATAATAAAAAATGTTGATTTCATTTTTATGATAGACAGCTTCATTACACTATTCGTTTCCAGTGAAAGAATTTTTAACTCGAATCCATATTCATTGTTGACAGCTCCTTGGGCCGGTTTTGAGGTTATGAGCGGGGCGCGTATGTCTCTAACTTCGCGACAATGCTGCCAACCTGAGCATTATCAAAGCCATGATTCACGATGTTACCAATTCGTTTCGCGTTAATTAAGCGAGAAAAAAATGATAGAAAATAATAATACAAAGTAAAGAAAACATTTCATGCAATCATCGATTGTCCAAAAATGCTTATCTTTATAAACAGGCGTGAAAAAAATTGTACGAAAACGTACGTTAATCATGACGATTATTTTATAACTAACAGTTGGTAACAGTCAATCAGCTCTATGCATAAGCATAGGACCCTCCCCTCGTACTTCACCCCCGACGGCTAGACCCCATAACAACCTTAAGCGTAGTATAATTTTTCTCCTCTTCTTCTTTCACAGAAAAAATGTATTTGACAGAACACTCTATCAGCCAATCTTTATTAGTGGTATGATGCAAAATACACGAACATATCGAATAAATGTAATAATTTAAAAATTATAGGTTCAATCTTACATGCGGGGGAGGCGGCAGGGGGGGGCTCCACATCTCACCAGGGGGAGGGTGGGTTCCAAATTAAAGAAAAAAAAACCTCTCGTAATTAATGGACGTTCCCTAACTGGGCAACCTCCTTAACGTGATATGAAAGATATTTCCCTGTCTCTCTTGGTCTCCTGGTGTGGTTACTACTATTATGATTATCCCCGGGTCTTTCTCCATTTCTGATTCATATCACGTAAGGTGACGTGGAACAGATATCGGTGTAAAAATGATGGAAATAATGACGCTGGCGGCAGAGTAGGAGCGACAGTTTAAAAGTGTTTTAAATCACGTCATCCGAACCTAAAAATGTAAACAGACACCCTGCACAAATGAAGCGAATCTCGAATTGTATGTTGCACATCGAATCATTCAAATATCTGTTTTGCCTACGGCTACCTGGAGTTGAGATCTATTGCAACCTTATAAGAAGATTAGATATTTTTTTAATGGTGTTGAAAGCACAGAAAATTTGCTTGCTCCGTGACAAGGCCGAATAAAAAATGGGAGAGAGTAGAAAAAAAGGAGGGACAGAGGTGGAGAGAGATACAGTGAGACCTCGATTTTCTACCACTTGGCGGGAGCACTGGTAAAAGATCGAGTTCGAGCCGAGAGGTGTGGCTTAGGTGGTGTTGAGGGGTAGCAAATAGTGGGAGCATGCGCACTCTGAAGTCTATGAGCAATTTGGTTAACAGAGCATCAGGTTACCTAAAGGTATGCTGCCTAGCTGCCCTAGGTTACATCACAATCTTTGGCTATTTCAGTAACTTTTCGACCATGGTCGGTCTTTTTCAATATATCCGACTTCTGTTTATAAGATTAGTCGCGCACATTTCGTTGGGGGACGTCCATTAATTACGTGACGTGTTTTTTTTCTTGAATTTGGACCCCCCTTCCCCGTTTGGTGAGATTCGGTGAAATATGGAGACATCCCTCCAAACCCGGGCGTGGAATTTTCTCCATAATTTTTAAATAATTACATTTGTTCGATATGTTCACGTATTTTGCTTCATACCGCTAATAAAGACTTGTGGCGGTCTTGCCACCTGCGACTCCATCAACCTCAAAACATTTACCGACGGAGCGACGTAAGACGTCAAACGATGGCGGTCAGCGCCACCGGCGGAAACAAGCACTAACCCCTAGGGAAGTCTTCTCGACCAATCGCGAAAGGCAAGAGAGAACATGAGGACTCGCTACAGAGCTAGCGTCGATATATAAAAGTTCGTTCGTAGGCACGCGGAGAGAAGACAACGACGAACATTGTATTTGTTGAATAAAAGTATTTTATATCATTCCCCCATCCGGAATGATATAAAATACTTCCAGATGACGAGCATACCAGAAACCTAGTCCTTCATTATCCGAGTGCTAAAACCCCATAGACTTACTGATAGAGTGTTCTGTCAAGTACATTTTTTCTGTGAAAAAAGAAGAGGAGAGAAATGATACTATGTTTAAAGTGCACTATATCGGGTTTAATTTAGTATTATTTAGTTTAAAAAAATAGGGTAGGGTAGGGTAGTGTTCCGACACCACCTTTCCTACTCGATCCATGGACAACTTGACTCCGAAGAATATATTAAGATGAACAGAACAATATTTGCCCGGGAAAAAAAGTTCATGTCTGATTGGATATGTTCATACATTTTTCAGATATTGTCATATATGTATCAGATATATTCATATCTGACATTTTACAGTATCATATATGATACTGTCTGATTATATTCCACATCATAAATGCATATATAAGATCATATCTGGTCAAATACGGTATCTAGCCTGACCATATATGAACTCATATCTGTTTATATCTGGCTAAGTACCAAGGCGAGTTGGTACCGTAAATTCGTATCTCAACATACATGATGTTATATGTGAACGTATCTGTTCGTATAAGATCATATCCTATCAAATACGGTACCAGACTCTGCTATATAGATCTCATATATGTTTTTATCTGGTCAGGTACCAAGGCGAGTTGGCAGCGTGAAACCATATCTGAACATATATGATGTGATATATGCGCAGGTACGTTCATATAAAATTCTATCCCATCAGATACGATATCGTATCTGATGGAATAGAATTTTACGATATCGTATCTGGTGGGATAGAATTTTATATGAATGTACCTGCTCATATATCACATCATATATGTTCAGATATGGTTTCACGCTGCCAACTCGCCTTGGTACCTGACCAGATAAAAACATATATGAGATCTATATAGCAGAGTCTGGTACCGTATTTGATAGGATATGATGTTATACGAACAGATACGTTCACATATCACATCATGTATGTTCAGATACGAATTTACGGTACCGACTCGCCTTGGTACTTAGCCAGATATAAACAGATATGAGATCATATATGGTCAGGCCAGATACCGTATTTGACCAGATATGATCTTATATATGCATATATGATGTGGAATATGATCAGACCTAATCATATATGATACTGTAAAATGTCAGATATGAATATATCTGATACATATATGACAATATCTGAAACATATATGAACATATCCACTCAGACATGAACTTTTTTCCCGGGTTTGCAAAGGTTGAACATAAAATACTCTAATTTGTTCCTCTGCATAGTCAGTATACGGTAGTGTATTATTTGCGAAGACTGGTTACGCTAGAAGAATTCCTTGCATACACTGGTTACGCTAGAAGAATTTCTTGCGAAGACTGCTTACGCTAGAAGAATTCCTTGCGTAGACTGGTTACGCTAGAATAATTCCTTGCGAAGACTGCTTACGCTAGAAGCATTCTTTGCGAAGACTGCTTACGCAAGAATAATTCCTTGCGTAGACTGCTTACGCTAGAAGAATTCTTTGCATAGACTGGTTACGCTAGAAGAATTCCTTGCGAAGACTGCTTACGCTAGAAGAATTTCTTGCGAAGACTGCTTACGCTAGAAGAATTCCTTGCGTAGACAGGTTGTGCTAGAAGAATTCCTTGCGAAGACTGCTTACACTAGAAGAATTCCTTGCAAAGACTGCTTATGCTAGAAGAATTCCTTGCGTAAACTAGTTATGCTAGCAGAATTCCTACCAAGGATAATCCCCTGTGGAGAATGGTTCCGCAGTTTTAAAAGTAACGACGGTATTTCTTGCATATAAATTCAGAGCTCACGGACTCTATGCAACAGTGCAGCATAAAACATTACATATTATGAGAGCTCACGCTTTGTGAAAAGCGACATTTTTGTCTTTTACATAGAAGTATAAAATGTATTGGTTTTAATTAAAGAAAACTGCTGTATGGAATCCCCTTTGGATAGCTAATAATGTGTAGTTTTTTTTTCAATGATCTGCAGTTTAAGTAAGTTAGTGATTTTTTAAACAAAGCCTACGTTTCTGTCGAAGAAAATTAAGGGAATTATTAGACTTGCAGACTTTTGGATGCCTAAATCAAAAATGTTTGCACATCATTCTTATTTCATTTTTAATAATTTTTTGTTACTGTGTCTTAAAACTACAAATAATTTAAAAGTTTGGTTCCATGAAATCGTTTTTTGTTAATTAATTTTTAAAGTTGCCGAACCCTCACTTAAAAAAATAATAATAAAACAATATCTCAAAATAGTTCACTTTTGCATAAAGCATTGGATTAAAAGTATGTATGTATGTAGGTTAAAAGTGTAAAAAAATATATATGTGTGTGTGTGTGTGTGTGTGTGGGTGTGGGTGTGTGGGTGTGCGAAATGTGAAAGATTTTAATTACTCCCCTCGTTCGAAGTACGCATACTATCCCTTTTCATCATGAGAACACCTCAAGTAGCAAATAGCATGATGGTTAGCGTACGTACATTAGGTCTAGAAGTAGGTAGGTTCGCGGCTAGGTATATGATAAAATTTATTCGCAGGAATCTATTTCAGGACGACTGTAAATTGGTAAGTACACCATCGGAATAAAATATCCGTATCGAAAAAGGGTTTTTTTTTAATTTTAGAACGTACGCCTACGTGACGTCATATGTCCCGGGAAAAGAAGTTCATATCTGAATATATCTGAATGTATCTGAATCGTATCTGTAGAATCAGATATGATCAGACAAGAAAAATTGCCAGGTCTGATCATGTAGTGTCATGACAGATCATGTATGCTTATATCTGACCATGTATGATCATATCAGAGAGACCAATGTTGATGATGATATATTCAGAATGGAGAGACCATTCTGAATATATCTGAATGTTCAGATACATTCAGATATATTCAGATATGAACTTTTTCTCCCGGGTGATAAAAATTAATGAAGCTAATGAAGCAATAACTTAATTAACGCCTAATAGAATAAGAAGATTAATGAGAACATTTGATTATTTTTATTTCTTACTGTTAATATGGACACGTACCGGCCCATATTTTCAGAACAGTCTGGAAATATCGACATTTCAATAGAATTAACCATTTAAAAGTATTTCATCATAGAAAACAGCTATATATGGACAAAAATAAGAATAAAAGTTTTGCAATTTAGAAAAAAATAGAAAGAAAAATCTTACCACGATGGGTCTGGCGGCAAGAAGTGCTAAATTTAACATATTTTTGTACAAAAAAAAATCAAAAATCAAAAGTGGCCTTCTTTGAAAAAATCGCGTTTTTTTTACAAAAAATCTAAAAAATCATGTTGAAGATGACTTTGAATATTTTTCAAATATTTTTTTCATGAAGAACATTTTAAAACCATTTTTCAGAAAGTTATAAGCATTTGAAAAAAAAAACAGGAAATTTTTTCAAAGACTTTCTACGTATTAGTGATTATGGAAAAAAATTTGAAAAAAATCTCACAAAGCGTTTTAAGATGAAAACAATATTAAAGTTTCGGCCAAATCGAAAGCGGTCGGGCCGGAAAGTGGTCGATTTGGCATGGAATGCCCCATAAGCTAAATAAGTCATTGTTACCAAATACAATAAAGCATTACAATTCTTATTTTCGTAAAATATTTTCCCTTCTAGAATGATTTAAGCCTTAAGGTGTCCATATTTGCACCCTGTACCTTACAAAATGTTATAATAGTATATTTTCTGAATTACGAAGTTCATGTGAATTTTTCATTGACCCCCTCCTCTCCCCCTATACGAGGTTTGGTGAGATTTTGCCGGACCCCACCCATTTGGAGCTCACCTAATTAATGAACATTCCCTAGGACAATTATTGTTCGGGTTGACGTTTTCTGTCATCTTTATGTTTGAGGTTATTTGTTTGGCTCGAAATGCCGGTGCTGCGGTAGTCCATATACAGGGTGCGGCGCCAAAATCCGGAGAAATTAAACATTTTTTTGAAACATAATTTTTATTCCAAAAATGGAGAAGTTTACAATTATTTTTACTAAATTATTTGTTTGGTCATAAAGAACACATTTACTCAATATAACCCCCCTTCTGCTTGAATTACCGCCTCCATTCTCGGTCCGAAGCGTTCGCAGGCCCGTTTTAATGAGTCACGGTCCATATCGGCGTATGTCGCTTCAATAACGGCTCTCAATGATGCGACGTTTGGATGTCTGTATTTGTTAGTGACCCTTTTAACCACGCTCCATACATAGAAGTCCAAAGGATTTAAATCTGGGCTGTTGGGAGGCCAAGATTCTTTGCTCCAAAATATGTCGACGTTGTCCGGTCCTGACAATGCGCTCCTTCGAGTGAGTTTTGCTTGCCGGTGTTGCAAAACCTTCGTTGGACTTCTCCGACTCGTTATAGTTCGCGACAACATCATACACAGTCGATCTTGGGTACCCGAATAATCGAATGATTTCTGTCGCTGAGCGCCCAGCGTGAACACTTTCTATTAGGTGTATGACTTAATTTTTACAGATTTTCTTCGAGCTTAAAATTATATTTAAAATAGAAATATTTTCGCGGTCTTTTGTGGTTTTGAAAGGAACGGACGCAAGGCTTCAGAACACCGAACGACAAGTCTACGTGAGTTACACAACCTCTCAGAACAGCAGAGTTTACGATGGCAACTGATAAACAGCACATTCGTCACTGCATTTTATGCGCAATCCAACAAGGAAAAAATGCTTCTAAAGCACGAGAATCAATTTGTAGTGTTCTTTGTGCCGACGTTGTGTCTTATGAAGCGTGTAATGATTGGTACAAATGTTTTAGAATTGGTGATTTCGATCTTAGTGACCAGCCGCGCCCTAGACAGCCTCGAAAGTTTGAAGTTGCGGAGTTGCAAGCTCTACTGGATGAAGACTCAACGCAAACGCAACAAGAGCTTGCAGCTCAGTTAGGAGTCACCCAAACAGCTATTTCCAAGCGTTTGCACCAAATGATGCAAATTTTTCCATTTGCAACAAATGGTGTAAATTTTTCCATTTGCACCAAATGAAAAAATTCAAAAACTTGGACGGTGGGTCCCACATGTGTTGACTGAACACAACCTAGGTCAACGTATGAACACGTGCCTTTCACTGCTTGTCCAGCAACAAAAAACGGACTTCTTGTGGAAAATTGTGACGGTTGATGAAAAGTATATTTTTTACGAGAATCTCAAACGTAAAAAGTCATGGGTAGATCCCTGGCCACCCAGTACATCGATGCCTAACCAGAACATCCACTTAAAGAAGGTTCTCCTGTGTATCTGGTGGGACATGAAGGGTGTACTTTATTACGAACTCCTGGAAACTGGTCAGACGGTGACTGCGGAACGCTACAGCCAACAATTGAACAAACTGAGCGAAGAACTTGATCAGAAAAGGCTATTTACTGGGCAAGGAAGCAGGCAAGTCATACTGCTGCATGACAACGCTCGACCTCACGTTGCTTGCGCGACTGAGAAGACCCTCTTGAACTTTGGATGGGAAGTTCTCCCGCACGCAGCATATTCACCAGACTTGGCCCCATCCGACTGCCATGTGTTCCGGTCAATGCAGCACGCCTTAGTGGATGCACCGTTCAAAACGCTGGACGATGTGTGTAAATTCGTCGATGACTTTATCGCCTCGAAGCCTGCAAGTTTCTTTCGCGTCGACATTCGTATGTTACCTGAGAAATGGCGCAAGGTCATAGAAAACAATGGATAATATTTCCAAGATTAAGTTCGTTGTTCTTTATTTTTTTTATATTAAATAAATTTGCTGAAAAATCTGTAAAAGTTAAGTCATACACCTAATGTAATCGCGGCTCTTCGATTATACTCCGCACCTCGTTTCAACATTGCGACTGTTTCGAAGTTATGAATGTTTAGTACATGCGTCAAGCTAATTGGACGCCAATCGCGACCTCTCGAAGTGGTATAGAACGGCGGGAAATTGAAATTGAATTTTGTCCGGATTTTGGCGCCGCACCCTGTATACCATTGCGCCAGTGAGATAGACGCGTGTATTAGGGACTGCAGACAGTGACATCGAGTAGTCCCTTCGGTGAAATGGACAAAGTGGAGGAGGGGGGGTAAAGGGGAAAAGAAAAAATCGAGGTGGTAGAACAGCGAGGTCTCACTGTACTCTGAAGAGAAATCAACGATGGCTGGCAGCGTCCTATCCTAACCCCAACTGTCTCTCCGGTCGCGATACATCTCTCTCTCTCTCTCTCTCTCTCTCTCTCTCTCTCTTTCTCTCTCTCTCTCGCTCTCTCCTGCTTCTTACCCGGGCCATGGGTCACTGCCATCGCTGCCCGTTATCAGTCGTACATGCAAACTCCTCTCTTTGCATATACACGAATATATATGTATAAAAGCGCTCGCAACAGAAAAGTGAAGCGAACCGTATACACAAAGGGAGAAAGAACAGGAGAGATAGAGGGAAGATGAGCAAGGAAGAGCGAGTGGGCGATAAAGAGTGTGAGCGGCAGTAGCGGGAGAGGCGTATGTATTCGACTAGGTATATGTATGTTTGCCTACACTCACACGTTTATGCGAGCTTCATAAAACAGGGAATAAAAAATCTTTTCGCAAACCGCACCAATACAAGTTTTAAAAGGATATAATTTTAAAGGACTTGTGAATTGTCCTTACAATTTTGTCAATACAAGTTTTAAAAGGATATAATTTTAAAGGACTTGTGAAACTTAAAGGACATGTGAATAACACCCTTAATCCAATAGAATACAATTCGATTGGATTAAGGGTGTTCACTAGCTCTACAATGTTGTAACATAGTAGTCTCGGGTTGCACAACAATAAATGGCTATAATTCGAGTTCAGTCGTATTCCAACTGTACACATATTCAACTGATTACCATCAAATGATGCACACCCAAATCCGTGAATTTTTAATCCAAAGAAAGCAAACAAGAAAAAAAAAGGAATATACGATATCTATCTATATCAATAACGACTTATCACTACACCTAAACAATGTCTCACACGAGTTAGGTACTTTGTGATATGGGGGACTAGGGATGTTTGAACTTCGAGCGCATTTAAGGTTGTTGACAAATGATTATTGAAGGGTGGGGGAAGCAACGAAGGTCCTATGCTAATACATTGTGTAACGTCACCAATGACAACATATCGTTGCAAAATATTCATGTGTACGAATTAATATCACAAAAATGTTGAAGTGTACGGTAAATAATCGTAATTATTATTCACATACATGTTTATTCGAAGATTTTAAAATTATCACAAAATTAATTTTCGATGTTTAAAAATCCTTTTACAATAAACGCGAGATTTGGCAACGTCGCACGGTTTTCTCGTAATTCGAAGCTATTGTAGGTTGACTGTAGTGACTGTCACAGGTGTGTTACGCGCGTTTTGTGCCGATCGGTGTTTTCAGAGGTTATGCAGAGCAAAAGGATGCGACGAATGATTCAGAAAAAAATATTAGTGCACCGCAAAGTTTACGATGTGTCAGTGCTCGTGCCTACAAGCATCGTCCTATGCTCACCGCAAGTAGAAAAAAAGGAAATACATCATACTAAATAAATGAATAAGTGCCCCTTACTCGCATTTGACTTTAACGTTCTTCCAATTCTTCGATTGGTTTTCTAATCCCAGAGTTCCGACGTTGCCACATTTCAATACATACGTCTCAACAAGTCTCACTTTTTCGTAAAACGGTCGCATTTTTCTAATACTTTCTCAATAATTAGATCGGTAACGCGTCGTTTTTTTTTTCGTTAATATTGTTATATACACTATCCTCCGAATTCAAAGAGGTTTCATCATTTTTCTTCCAACACCTCAACCACCTTAAGTGGTTGTCTATGCCTTTAAGAATCGTCTATCTAATTAGTACTAGAACCCTAGATGTAAGAGAAGCCCCAACTCTGTACACTGTACATCTTCGTGATTAGTTCTTTTTCCAGCAATGAACAGAAATAGGAAAATGGCTGGCATACCGGCAACGTGGAGCCTGTTTGATTGATTGATGCCGGCACGGCGCATGCGGGCTGTGAATCTTCTGTGATCACAGCCCCCACCATCTAAAACGTGATATACTAAGATGACGGTGGTTGTGGTGGGAACGGAGTTGGCGTTTCTTTTATTTCTAGAACTCTTGTTAGCATACAGATCTCCGTGCATAGAGATATTGAAGAGAGGTTGTTGAGGGGTGACGCGTTTTACAGTTAAAATATGGTTTTTCGACTCATGTTAATAAGGACTGCGCAGCATAAGGCAAGAATAGTGTACGCATATATATTACGTCTAAAAGCCATCTATAGCTATTGCCAAAAATTGCAAACTTACACAAAATACAAAAAGATATATAACGACTGTATTCATTCTGCAATAAGTGAAGAAGAGAATTAATCAATATAAATGTTGTGAATAAAAATCGACAAGCCATTATTTTCGTTGACCTAAATAAACAAAGAACTTGCGGCGGGCCCGCATTCTTAGGTTATTGCGTTGATTAAGGTACCTTCCAACTCTAACAGCGGATAGTGACGGGACAGCCATCCCCTACACCTGTAATGTGACTTTGTTTCTAGACCTATATATACCTGCGATGTACCCCGTCGTAGTACCACTGATTTGTAGTTAGATTCGTTGATCATTTTCAAGACCGACGTTTGGATTACGCAAATTCTATAGAATAGGACGTACGGGCGATTCGAAGCCTAAAAAGTTAGGTCTTGAAAACAAGCTTTCACTCTAACGGTAAGAAGTCACTTGCGTTGCGTTTGGTTGTGTGTCCACACGGACTTGACATCTTCATGTCAAGGCCACGTGAACACACAACCAAACGCGTTATCCATATCGAATCGGATCCGGGAGCGAAATATAACGCAAATCGGATTCCAGCCAGGATCCTAATCGAGAACTATTAAGGACTCTAGTCAGAATCGAAATAGAAACTTTGCGTAGAATTCAGGCTAGAATCCCAAACTTCTAGAACAAGATCTAGTTCGATATCGAATCGGGTCCCAGCGATGAATGTAAAAATCACCAGAAGATACCGGTCCGTATCAGCCGGAGACGCTGGACTTTTTCTGAAATCATTTATTCAAGGATCTGAAAAAGATTAGGTGAAAATTGGTGCTATAGTATAACAGTCAAAACTTGTGTATATTAATAACAGAATTTCGAACAAAATTGTTTGCATTTAATAAAAAATTTCGACGAAACAATATATAGACCTTGAAAGGCTTATTTCCTGGAGAAAAGTGATATAGGTTATTTATTCTAAGTAATTATATTCAAACTAAATGGAAATCATTCGAGCTAAGAAAATATGTTTTTCTTAGCTCGAATTTTCAAAGAAAAATGTATTTAATACGTATTTCCGATCGGAACTTAGGTATCCCTAAGAAATTTCTGCACGGGAAGCCTTGTTCTTCTATAGTTTTCGATCTTCGTGGTTAAAGCGTACAGAACCATTTTCTCATAGCACATTTTGTGCATGTCACAATTTTCATAGTTTTAGATAGGGAAAAATGGAACTCCGGTTTTGCATCTGATTATCCTTAAGGCGTTAGGTCTTAGAAAAAAAATTGAACTGTTTTTTCTTTATTAGTTTAAATGATGTATAAACATCACAAGAATGATATACAAAAGGAATTACACGCGATTTTTTCTTTCTAGAGCTCATTTTCCGCAGCGCCGTTGAGCGCTTCGAAACACACAAAACAACTTAGACGGTGAAAGTAAAAGGTGTCTCAAAATGACCTGACATTTTAATTTATTAATAAAACGTATTATTTATTTGAAAAGTATGAATATCTTTATCTCTATATATAAAACTGTTCCGTGACTGACTGACCGACTGACAGACAACGCACAGCTTAAACTAATGAAGATAGAAACATGAAATTTGGTACATATGTTCCTTAGAGGGTGTAGAGGTGCGCTAAGAGAGGATTTTTTAAATTTGATCCTTAAGGGGGTGAAATGGGGTGTAAAAGTTTGTATGGGAGCAAAATATTTGTTTGGTCGGATTTACTTGGAACTTTTGATAAACACTCTACAATAAAATTAATGAAACATGGATTCCAGCATTTCCCAAAAAACGGAACCCTTAAGGGGTTGCAAGGGGTAGAAAAGTTTTTGTTTAAAAACATTTCTTTGGTTGGATCGTCTTAAAAAAAGGCATAAATACTCTACAATACAATTAATGGAACACGTATTCCAATATTTTCCAAAATTTAACCCTTAAGGGGTTGTAAGGGGGTGGAAAACTTTGTGTAGAAAACAAATTTTTTTTGGTCGGTTATACTTGAAACTTGGCGTAAACGCTCTATAATCTATAACGGAAATATTTCATTATTTCCGTTATGCACTTCAGTATTTCCGAACATTCAACCCTTAAGGTGTTGGAAAGGAATGGAAAATTTTGTATAAAAAAAACATATTTTTTTAGT
This sequence comes from Ophion ventricosus, assembly GCA_963932345.1. Lineage (NCBI taxonomy): Eukaryota > Metazoa > Arthropoda > Insecta > Hymenoptera > Ichneumonidae > Ophion > Ophion ventricosus. The sequence goes on from OZ010719.1 coordinate 24,954,922, forward strand.
CGAACTGACTTGAAAAACTGCATAAATTCTCTACAATACAAATAATGAAACACGTATTTCAGCATTTCCCAAAATTGAACCCTTAAGGGGTTGCAAGGACGTGGAAAAGTTGTTTGTGTAGAAACCAATATTTTTTTTTGGTCGATTCTACTTGAAATTTGGCATAAATACTCCACAATGCAAATAATGCAACACATATTTTCGAAAACACACATTTACAAAATTTTACAAGGATGAATTTAAATTAGATTTTTGGTTTTTTTTCTTCTTAAAATATAAAACTGTTCCTTGACTGATTGACCGACTGACAGACAACGCACAGCTTATTTTTGCTGTGCGTTAGATTTGATGGAAGATTGCTTCTTCCACGGTCAATTTTACGTAGCTTGCTCACGCATAAGTTCGCCCAAGGGGCCTGGTGTAATATTGGTGCCGTCCAATAACAAAAACAAAAAATATTGTTTATAAGGAAATGCTCTGAAAAGGAATCAAATATTTACACTCACACAGCGTCATAAATTCTACGCGGAGGAAGACACGCGTAATAACTATAACTGCATACATATATTTTCGAAAAATAAATTCATTAAAAAAGAATCCCGCGTTAATTTAGATTGGTGAAATCAGACAAATCATAGATAAACAGACCAACTTAACCTTCTCCATTTAAAATCAAACAAAGTTTATATCTGAAATATACGCGGACGAAGTCGCGGGTAAAAGCTAGTTTTCCGATCCGATAAACGGCCGCCTCGTTCCTGTTTGCAAATGTTCACTCTTTTGACGAAATTTTCAATAATATTTTGGAATAATTGCGGACTAATTTCATTAATGGTGCGTCCAATTGTTTCCTTGAGCTCCGAAATGGTCTGTGAATCATTGGCATACACTTTTTCTTTCAGAAAACCCCAAAGAAAGAATTCCGATGGTGACAAATCGCACGATCTTGGTGGCCAATTCACATCGCCGCGGAGCGAGATAACACTACCATGAAACGTCGTCTGCAATAAGTGTTAAAGATTAGTACTTAGTACTCCATTGTTCACCACAAAAAAATGGTGCGCAATTTAGAATGTCAGGTCATTTTGAGACACCCTTTAGTAATGTTGATTCTTTAGGCCAGTCGTTGTACAAATATATACAACGACCTAACCCGGTGCGTTGGTCTAGTGGTTAGCGCGCTGGCCAGCGGATCGGGAGGTCGCAGGTTCGAATCCTAGTCTCGTCACTTTCGTCGTGAAATGTTTTTCTTCGACATTTCTCGGCGAAAGATGACTAGTTCCGTGACTGGGAGGCGAACTTGGCTACCGACTGTTATCGGTATAGGTTTTCCGCAGTTTCCCTATGCCCATGGCAGACATGTCATGATGAATGCGATACAGAGGGGGAAATCGGCTGCGGCCGCAAGGTGGGGAATAAGATGGAATAAGGGTGGGGGCACGTAGAAGGGGAAGCACCCCGTACGCTAGAAATAACAATGATTTTTTAAAATTCATTTTTTTTTAAATACAACGACCTGAAGGCCTACTATCAAAATGCCTCGGTGGGTACATGCAGAATCCAAATGCAAGCTTTAATCCGTCGTGTGGACGATCGGTCCTAAATCAATTTCTAGCGGTAAAAAGATTATCAGCATAGCGACTGACATAACAGTTATAATTTTTAATGGGGTTTTCAAGGGTCTTCTTGAAGTCATGACTGTCTTTTAGGATTGAAGATTGGCTACGAGAGTTAAAATTTTGCCACGAAATTGACGAACACCGCTCGTCGTCGAGATCGAAAAAATATGCTAAAAAGGACCTTACTTCAGCCAGAAAAGATATCGCGGAGCATTATTTGAACCTGGAAGGGATGCTTTATGGTACTGGTACAGCCGAGTAAAGGTACAAAAATCCGTAAGCCCATATTTCAAAAAGGTTATGTAGAAAAACAGTTTTGAAACTTTGAACGGGTTTTTCTTGAAACCACGTTTTTGAAATTGGGAGAAAGGAGGATAATCCGAGCAGTTTTCATCCAATTAACTTGGAATTTTAACTGTAACTTCTTAGATAGATAGAACCAACTTCAGGCCAATTTTTTAGCGAAAAGAAAACTTTTATTCAAAATGATGCCACTTTGCGAAAAACCATACTTTTTTTTTATTATCGTGTGTGCTTTTCTAGCAAAACGAATGTAAATGACAATTTTTTTTTTTTCAATGTGCTGATACATCCTGCTTCCTCCCGCAGAGCGCCTAAAAAACGCTCCTATCGTTAGTGTAGCTACGACTGATCCAGCATTTCGTATTTTTTTCATCTTTTTTTGGTATACGTCAACACATGTAGAATAGAACCTCCAAACCTCATGTTGATTGTTTTTTAGTATTGTCAACAAAAATCCAAAAAAATCTAACTTTTCAGTGAGCCACACAGATATTACGCCTTAAGGCGAAGTGTCACATCAGCTGAATGGCTATGAGTGCGAGAGAGGTAGGGGATTTTCAGATTTCCAGTGTTTCCCGAGACAGTTGATTTTTCGGAAAAAGAGAAGAAACAGCTTCCACTATGTTCGAAGACAAACTACGTCTATCTCTTGGTTTTTCTAAAATCCCGCCTACCGACCGGGTGTGACACTTGCCCTTGACGATGGATAAATAAAATAGGAAAGAATACTCCCCTCCTGCGGGGACTACGCGGAAAAAAGGAGGAACTTCTACAGAAAGAAATAAGAATAGAAGCTTTAAAAAAAGGCACCAATACAAATATTCAACCAAAATCAGAATTTAGACACTGATATTTTTATTATTATTGTTCACGGAAAAATCTCACGTGATAAGTTCACGGATTGAGCTCACAGCATCGAGCTCAGGTGAGGCACAATCGATTAGGTTCCCTATTAGAACATAACCTAAATCATTTGATTTTCTAGTTGTCACGATTGAGACGGACATTCGGCTTTTGGTCATTTACAGCGTAATCCAAAAAGAATGGTAAGGGAAATAAAGTATAGGGCCATAGAATGGCCCCTTTCTACCAAAGAAAGTTTATGTTTTTTTTTCTAATTTTACCGATATATGGGAGAAAATATTATTAGGAGGCACAACGATAACTGTCCGATCAAAACATCGAAATTCAGTCTACAAATCGGGTCAAGTTCTAATGCAACAATAACAGGAGTACGAATTTTATTACGGTGCTAGCTGATTCGCCTTAGCTTCGGCGATATAAACAAGATATTTGGGAGTGAAAGCCTAAATGAAGCATAATTCATCATTTGGATTCACAAGAGCGATCGTAAATGCGTACCATGTGGACTTGCCTCAGCTGTCTCGCTGTATTCTAAGCTCATGAATTCTCGGACAAATTAAGTTGTTGTCAGTAGTCTATTTGAGTGAATGGCCATGCTTTCCAAAGGCAAAAAAGGGATACGCCGAGAATATTAAATAGGCGAAGCAGTTGTTCAAAAATCTAGGCTTCGTAATGAACAAAAGGAAAAGTTGCATGCTCCCACATACCGTGTGCCAGTTTCTCGAGCTTGTGCTAAACTCTAGACTAAACATATTAAATTTATCAGAAAAAAATTACCGATAAAAAATCGTGCAGTATTAGAGTAATCGTACAGTAATCGATTGCAGCACCATGTCGAGCAAACGAGACAATTATTCTGCCTTTATACAGAAAAAATTCAGCACCCGTTATCGAGGAACTTCCCATTACAATTGGGCCCTTACCAGGACCGCCTTCCAAGGACAAAGAATCAACCAACGAGTTATAGGTTTACTTCTACAAGAAATCTCGGCAACGACATTGAAACAATATCTTTAGCCAATACGTGATTAGGCTAGTTTTTATTCAACAAAAAAACCTATGATATATTTAATAAAAAAATTTGAATAGAGAAAATCAACGACTTCACGGTGATAGGCGATTTTTTTTAACAATGAACCTATAGAACTTAAATATGATCAAACATACACGGAGAGAATTAAAAAGTAGTTTTTGTCGTGAATTTCACGGTAAAAATTACCGTGATATATTTCAATGTGGTGACAAGTGAGAAAAGCATAATAATTCGTATTCGACAAGTTTTTTTTACTCACGTTACAGAAAATTTCAAACACGTAGCTAAAATTTTACTATACAAAAAGGGTAGCGCGCACGATAATTTTTACCGAGAGCACAATACATTTTCCTATAACACTCATTAAATTTTATAATAAATCTCAAAATAACTGTTATAAAGACGATACTTTTTTATAGACATTTTTGAAAGGCATAAAATAATAAAATGCACAGTAAAATTTCGCTGATATTATATATTTTTTAAATTCAAGTTTTGCGTATTTTGTTACACATGAAAATTTACTAGAAAATCTGGTAAAATTTTCTATCTGAAGAAGAAATTTTATTTTATTTTCGTGAAAATCTGTGTTTTACTCAGTAATAATAAGCGAAGTTTCAGGGTTGTCATCTGGTTACCGTTACTGCACGGTAATTTTTAACATTTAATTCTCTCCGTGTACTATTTAGAATCGTTATTGCGGCGGTGGTCGTATCTAGCACTTTAAAAAAATCCGAATAATTGTATTACATAAGTTAACTGGATAGACGTCAAATGTATCGAATTTTTCGAAGCATAATTCCGACCTGTCTTCATACTTGACGCCAAGCACATACGTGCAAGCGCACGCTTCGTTAGTGAAGACACCTACTGGCTGTACTTTTCACCGTTCGAACCCTTTGGCAGAAGGACCTGTTAGTTACAGCAGTTGCCAGATTTGTTTTGGTGTAAGAGTTTTTGTTGTCTAACAAAATAGGAATATACCCAATATATTCTATATCTAATATACCTAACAAATAGGAAATAACCCAAAAGGAAATGGAAAAAAGTGAAGGTGATCGTGCTTCTTCAACACGTAAAAGATCATATCAAGGAAAGCGCTTTTCGAAAAAAAAGATGATATCCCGTAAGGAGGGAACACAACTGGAGCAACAAGCCTCCTACGAAAAAAAAAACGTGTATGGGCCAGGAGACCAGACAATAATCACCGCAAGTGTCAGAAAATTATTACTTCTACGTACTTGAAACTTTAACCGTATTTTTTCCAAAAGAATGTTTTATTGGATATTCCAGATTAGTTCTAAGTAATCGAAATAAGCTTAAGCCTTCGATTATATGAGAACATTCTCTCATCTGTAAATCCACTAGTCTCTATACATTTTTTTAATTAAATAATGTATATAGCTCTATTTACAGAAAAAAATAAGGATAAAACCGACATTTTTGCAATGTGCGTCAACTTCCAAAAATTAATCTTTTGCGCCAATGGTTCAGTCTACTGAGAACGCCTAACAAAAGTGACGAATCCTGGGTTTTTTGTTTCAGTTGAGAACCAAAGGTACAATACCGTACGCCAATTGGGAAAGGTAGCTTCATGTCACCAGGGAACAGAGGGGGGGAGGGGGGGCACGTGCAGCTGCTCTTCACAAATAGTGTTGGACAATTTGTTAGCTTTAAAAAAATTGTTAAAATTACTAATTTTTTAGTGTTTCACATGAAGAGACTTCCATAAAGTAATCTGAGAAACGTTTGTCCATTACACGGGGAGAATTAAAAAGTAATTTTTGTCGTGAATTTCACGGTAAAAATTACCGTGATATATTTCAATGTGGTGACAAGTGAGAAAAGCATAATAATTCGTATGCGACAAGTTTTTTTTAACTCACGTTACAGAAAATTTCAAATACGTAGCTAAAATTTTACTATACAAGAAGGGTAGCGCGCACGATAATTTTTACCGAGAGCACAATACATTTTCCTATAACACTCATTAAATTTTATAATAAATCTTAAAATAACTGTTATAAAGACAATACTTTTTTATAGACATTTTTGAAAGGCATAAAATAATAAAATGCACAGTAAAATTTCGCTGATATTATATATTTTTTAAATTTAAGTTTTGCGTATTTTGTTACACATGAAAATTTACTCGAAAATCTGGTAAAATTTTCTATCTGAAGAAGAAATTTTATTTTATTTTCGTGAAAATCTGTGTTTTACTCAGTACTAATAAGCGAAGTTTCAGGGTTGTCATCTGGTTACCGTTACTGCACGGTAATTTTTAACATTTAATTCTCTCCGTGTAGGCAGTTTTACTTTGCTTCACTTAAAGAATACGTAAAATATGCTATTTGCGCTGATAACAAACTATTTTCTCAAGCAAGGTAATATACCAGGTATGTAAATATGAAACCGGCATTTTTGTATAGAAAATCCACGTTTATTGTATGAAAATGATGATAAAGATTTTATTTGAAGAAATATTTTATTTTTTGCCACGCCAAAAAAACTTTTGCTCTTTTTAGTCAAACCAGTCATCGAGACATTTTCGTACATTTTCATAAGAAGCGAAGCGCTGCTCAGCAAGTGCGTGTCCCATCGATGCAAATAAGTGGTAATCGGACGGAGCCAAGTCTGGTGAGTAAGCCGCATGCGAAAGTATTTCCCAACTAAACGCCGCCTCAATCGTTTCCTTGACCAGTTGTGCTGTATGTGATGGTGCATTATCATGAAGCAAAATCATTTTGTGTTGCCTTTTTTTATATTCTGGTCGTTTTTCACGCAAAGCTTGATTCAAATCGATCATTTATTGTCGGTAGCGTTCAGTATTAACAGTTTCGCCAGGTTTTAGCACCCAATAACGCCTGCAATTCGCTATCTTCAAACTTTTTTAGTGGCCTCCCACAATCTTCATTTCTCACGTAAAAATCGCCACTTTTTAATTTTTTAAACCACTCAACACACTGTGATTTACGAAGAGCATGCTTATCGTAAGCTTCGACAAGCATTCGATGCCATTCTGCAACAGTTTTCTTCAATTGGTAACAGAAAATGAATGCTGTCCACAAATCGTAATTTCCAGGCACAAAATTCGACATGTTCAACGTTATAGCAAACTATGTTGGAGTATGAAACTTGTATTGTTGTGAGTTCAAAATCTTTGTCAGATGTCAACAAGGCAAATGGCGCTAATGACGCGACTTGACGGTAACTACATTGACACCTAGGGCCATCTATGGGCAAATTCCGGTTTCATATTTACAGACCTGGTAAGTAAGGCATAATTCGAAAAACTAAAAAGAATTCTGGGATAAAGATTCCGGCTAGGAAAAATGTTACTAGAGAAGGTGCCAATCCGAAGAAAGGCATTGTGAATAATTTTCAAAGATATCTGGCTGTAACGAGAAAGCTGAGTTATAGTCGTGAATTACTGATAACTGCACCGAGTTCGGTATAGGAAAAGAATATGCCTTACCCGCCATGCTTCAACATCAACAGCAAATAAATATTTTTATATACTGTTGAAGTTGGAGCACAAAAATAAAAAGTTTAACTGGGCGGTTGAAGGAGTCGACAGCTTTTGACACAGTTCAAAATTTTACAATGTTGGTAATAAAAATATACAGTGGGTTAAAAAAGTATTCGTACACTCAGTTTTTTCCAATAACTTTGTAATGTAAGAAATACAAGAATTCAAGACCAAAAAAAGTATTCGTACACTTAACATTATAGTGAAAAGCTACATAATCTCAGTTGTACATTGTAACTAATATTTTGTGTGCATTCCTTTAACTTTAATTATGGCCTCTAGTCTTCTAGGCATGGATTCCATCAGCTTCTAAGTTGTTTTCTTTAAAAATTTTCTCCATTCTTCTAAAATTACTCGTTGTAGATCAGATTTGTTAGATATTTTTCTTTTTCTTACTTCTGCATCTAACAAGTGTCATACATTTTCTATAGGATTAATATCCAGAGATTGTGGTGGTGTAATTAATTGTTTAGGCACATTATACAGCAACCATTCTCTCGTTTTCATGACCGTATGTTTCAGGTCGTTGTCTTGTTGAAAGTAATATTTTTCATTCAGGCCCATTATAACGGCACTTTCTTCCAAATTATTACGTAACACCATGAATATACTTCTGTGAATTCATTATCCTATCTATAAATGCAAGATTTCAAATACCATTGCACGCCGTATATCCCCAAATCATTGCGCCTCCTCTGCCGTGCTTTACAAGTGGTATAATATACTTTTGTCTAAGCTCAGTATTCGGTTTTTGCCAGACGAATCTTTTCCCATCTGACCCAAAAATGTTGAACTTTGATTCATCAAAGATTACACGTTTCCTAAATTCTATGGGTTTATTTACGTAGATTTTAGTAAAATCTAAACGCTTTTCTCTGTTCGTATTATTAATATATGGTCTCTTTCTCGCAGTTCTGCCGTATATTTTGGCAGAATGCGAAACATTTCGTACTGTTTAGAGGCATACGAACTTTTCTGATGTTGACGTGACATCATTGCATAAACTTTGAGCACTTATAAACGGATTTTTCGGAGAGGTTTCAAGAGGTTGAATTATACTTCGACGCTCTCTAACTGTGAGTATCCTCGGCCGACCTGTCCATGGCTTATCTTCTGTAATTTTTTTGTCTCATACGTCTTAGCAACGTACTGTTCTGTGGTCATACTTAAATTTAGTTAGTTACCAAATTTTCGATAACTGTCACCGGGTTTCCGAAGAAAAATTACCTTATCTCACACTGATACGGATATTTCGGTTTTCTTTGCTGTAATCTGTGTCAAGTGTTCGGAGATGTGCTAACGGCAAAGAAGAGGCCAAGGCCACTGTGTAAACGAAGACATGTTTACATTTTAGACAGAGTTTGAACCATGCGAGACTGTGTATCATGATTAATCAGTCAAATTATAAGTGTACGAATACTTTTTTGACCCATGGTATATGCTGAAACGGACCTGAATGAGTAAATACAAGCATTTACTAAGAAGCATAACAAAAAATATTTATATTTTATTCCTGCATGAATGAAAATATATGCTGTGACGGAGCTTTTTCTTCAGATCTCTCGACCCTCGAGAAAACTCGCATTACCTATAGCCGCCCACTCTCGGCGATGCACCCGCATCCGGTGGGCGCCAGCTTCTTTGTTTCACCGGGTTAGCGATCGGTATGACTTGGGGGTGGGTATAACTACGTCGATTCCCACCAAACAGCACAAACACTGAATTTCGAAAAACTATAAAAACAAAATAAAAAAAAACCCGGGTTAAAAATACCAGCGAGATCACAAACAAAACAGCGAGAGTAACGATACCAGCGAGAGTAACAATACCAGCGAGAGAACAAAAAAAATGTTTGTATATTTTATTGCGGGAACTACGCGGGAGCGAAATCTTAACAGCAGAAGTGCAAGAACTGACCAGAAATGCACTGATAATCCTCAGGCGTAGCTCGGTGGAGAAATTCCCTACAGGTATTCCTCAACGCACGGTAATGCGAACTTCACGAAACTCGAAGAAAAGACACTCGGTAACTCGCGCTTGACTAGAGCGCGATCGAGAACGAACCGAGCGTGCCGATAGAAAAACTATCAACATGGGAGCGCGAGACCTAAGTCGAGTTGCCGGAACGGCGATTCGATACATTTAAATTGGCACAATGGTTCCTCGTCTTTACAGGTACATAACCGCCGTCGCACAAATATGACTACCTTCAAACAAAATTCCAGCGTGCCGTAAGCAGTGTTTTCCCCGTTGATAGGGTGTTCTAGCAGGGTCTTGTCACCTCTTGGCACTCTTTGCCCGTTGGTCGGATGCGTCGTTCCAAGGATGTCCACGTAACACGTTGCGGACGCACCTGCTCCAGCTTGTCCTCCTCTCGGAGTAAGGTTGCACTGCCGCAGAGTGAACGCCACAGACACCGTTCGATAAAGGGGTAGCCAAGTGCTGCGTTTAGGAGCCCGCTTCTACGCGTTTATCCATGGCTACTCAACTCCACTTGTCCTGGACGTAGGACGTTCGATATGTTATGCGAGTCATGGCCGCTTGCGAATGGAGCCATTACGTCGTTCCACAATCTCGGAACGAAGTCGCTTGGCCAAACGCCCTGCCTGTTTGAGGAAAGATCTCGCTGGATCCTCGCACAACTATATGGCCTTGGTCGCTCTTAGCCCGTCCCCGGAGGGTCGAGGCACCCAGGGCGACGTGAACGTGGCGTCGTGTACTCTACCTGGGCCGGCGACTCAAGACAGACTACTGCTTCGATACCTTTTCGCATAATCGGAATCTAAGCATCAAAACCCTTGATCGATAACTCCTGCCCTCTGACGCAAATCGCCTCCGTATGCTATCGGTAACTTATCGGGAAATATTCTCGCGGTAACTTTTGGAGATCGCCCAAGATCGCATCCCTTGGTGCACAGCGAAAACAAGACACCTGAACGCAACACAAAATTGGCACAAAGGGGCTCCATTACCCTTCGACCGCAACTCGAACCTCTGCCCGTTCCCCAGCGTCATGCACCGTTTCCCTGGGGCGCCAGTATTGCACTCGGACCTCCGTCAATTCTTGAGGACCTCTGTTGAGCGCTCCTCTCGGTCGAGCAGCTCGATAGTTTGAGCCATACTCCCCGCGACCGATAAGAACGCTCGAAACCCCAACAAAACCCAACTTCATCGAAAGCTCGATATCGGTCGCACGTAACTCTAACCTGTAGCTGAGGTGAATCGAAGGGATCAGATCGTACAAGAACGAAACTTATCGGTAGCTATTCTGCGAGTCCTTTATGACGGCGAGTTTCAAAATATCACATCACAATGCATAAGATAATCATTACAATTACAAAATTTCATGGCACATATTCATGTATAAGTAACAAATTATATATAAACAATATTTATAAAGTTTGTTTGTGTTCATTTGGGTGAAGGTTCTCGTTTAACAAGACCACTGCTCACCCAAGGCGCAGTAAAACATGAAAATAAATAAATGAACAGGCCAAGAATTTATTCCATTGAAAAATAATAGATGATCTTTTACTATGCTTATGAGGAAATAATGGGCGCCGCGACACTTGACAATGCCACCAGGATCGTCACATTTTTAAATAATCCGAACTGAATATTGAGACAGTACACACGTGTTTTGGCAATATTATAGCGTATTCTAAATTCAAACAAACTCAAAGTCGGCATTGGTAAATATTTATGATAAATTTTCACTTGACGTTTACGTATAAGAATCTTCTACTCGTACAAGATTATTAATGCTCATATAATCATTAACATCATGCTTGCATAATAAACACATGAAATTGGATATTTAGCTATTACGCGTGGAGAAAAATATTCAGAGCCCAGGCTGTACTTAAAAATAGGGTCCACATTTTTTCAATGAATTTTCCCGATTGTATCATGATCCAAAGTAAGAAAGGTTGATGGGGCGAAAACATCCAATTTTTTTTCATTGTATTCATGAAATACTTACGCATTGCTACCTCACTCATTTCTTTCGTTCCGAAAACTGACAATATGAGCGAATTTGTATTTTTATACACAAAGTTACCCCTATGAGTGAATCTGGATTTCAATTGTCACCGCGTCAGTCCCTCCAGTACGTTCGCCTTTTAATTTTGAGGGTTCCTCGTACAGGAAGCGTTAGGTAAAACAATTATTCATGCAGTTAGTTTTGGGAGAAAAATAAAATATCGACGAAGCGAGCTGCAAGTTCACAGTTTGCAAACTTTTATTTTGTATAAAAAAAATTAACATAATTTTTTTGTTCACAATAATTTCACCCTTAATCTTTGTTTGGAATTTTATATTATTAAACAATTTCAACGCACTGAAAATGTAAACTTTTGTGGCGATGTCAGAGAAGAAACCTACTATAATTCGAAACTTGCAAAAAATTATCCAGATATCTGAATTTGAAAAAAAACATACACTCTGAACAAAAAATAAAATTAAACCTCTTTAAAATATTTTAAGGCCGACACACATACTTCCGATGCGGCGCGAAGTCGAAGCACATCGCAAGTATGTGTGTCGTCGTCGGCCCTTATGGAAGAGTGCAATATTTTATCCGCAATTACCTTGGATAATTCCAGAAAATTATGCAACATATATTCGGATTAAACTACAGTAATAGATTACTATATCGAAATCAAGGTTTGAGGTATTACTGGTAGGACCGTCGTGCAAAAAGTTAGTCCAGAATGGTTGAATGGTGGATTCACAAGTCTAGATCATGTCGTATATGTTTAGCCTTACAAATAGCTAATTTAATACTAAATTAATATTTAGAAATGTTAATTTTCCACTTTTAATAATAATTGAAATCAAATTCAATGATATTGGCGTGTGCTTGATTGAGGTTTTGTCAGTAATTGTACATCTGTTTCAACTGTCCAAAAAAAAAAAAATTCTCAATTTTTAAATTTAATTGATACATTCAGATATTATTATTCTTAATTATTACCCGAAAAGTCAATATATATTGAGTTTTCCAATGATTGCTATTAATTAATCGTTAAAAAAGGCGATACTTATCATTAATCTAATTAATTTCTCGACAATTACTCAGTCGATTTATTTGAAACTTCGCATAATCAATCACTTGATCCTAAATCTTGATGATATATTTTCAGAATTTGCGGCAATTTAGTTGCATTCGTTTTGCAACCATTAACGTCTGCAGAAGCTATCCTCCCATAAGCGACCGTGTTAAATTTATATGTTTATAACTACTAAATTATTTAGTAAAAAAATTTTAAACAATTCATGTATTATTATTCTATCAAGAACTAGCACACCTCAAATTTTCAAGAATTTTGGCGATTTTTTAATATCCATCCAGTAATACCTTTCACCAATTTTCGTAATATTATGCCTCGACAGACGTTCTATGAGACTCTGCAGGTATGCAAACATTCGGCAAAATATCTGCAAATATACAGGATGGCCGGAACATTGACGTCCAAAAATAAAAGTTTGTATCGTGGGGTATCCGAATCACCCCCATGTATGTTTCGCGACTTTTCATACTTTTCGAGTTATGAATTTTTTTCTGAATTTTTAAGAATTTTCGACCTGACCAATTTAAAAAAAAAACTAAAAAAAAAAGTAGAAGACTTTGTCGAGATTTTTTTTTGCAACTGAATCTTCGTGAGTAGTCCTTTTATGCATAAAATAATCAGCTTCGTAACTGTGATGAAAGTTATGAAAATGTTGGTCTAAAGTGAAAAATTTACGTTCGGTAAATTATGACTTATATTTTCAACTTTAAATTAAAAATCTAAACAGGTGACTTCATGGTTCCTAATTAGGCCTCAAGAATGCGCCAGACTCTCAGCTTTCATAATCATTAAAAAAAGTAGTACTTAATAGGGCTACTTTGGCTAAAATTGGCCTTCAAAGACAGCGAGGTGGAAAATTCTTAAAATTAGCCATCTGATTAAAAAAAAAAAATTTGCCCATTTTATCATTCCTAAGGTTATTTAGTTTGTTAACTAACCAAAAATGACTACAGGAAAGCTAAGATTTAAACATTTGGAGGTTTATTTTTTTTTAGTTTAATTTAAGTTTAATGAATTTTGCGTGATCCGTTCTCGTGGATCAGGTAAAAGAGTTGCACCCTCGTTTATATTATGTGTTGTTATAATATCGTCGATATTATAACAACACATTTCAAGCGTCAATATTATAACAACACATTTATGCTTGAAGCGTGTTCGAGCATGATTACAGCGTGTTGTTTCGATACATTTTCGGCGTGTAGAAATGCAAGGGATTATTCTAGCGTACCCAGGCTACGCAAGTCTACGCAAGGAATTACTGTGCGTAAGCAATCTCTGCAAGGTGTCCCTTGCGGATACTGCGTAGCGAGATTATGAACATACTTCATATTGTCATATCAACCCACTTGACGCGTGTTGTTTGTGGTACACGCGTGCAAGTGAATTGTTTTCCAATGCTTTGTGCGATTAAATGTTCGAGTCACATGTACCTGCACCAAGTTCGGGAGAAAATGGGTAGATTCGACACACTTTGTCTGTTGCTTAAGCGTGTTCTCGGCAACATGTTAACATCATGTTGTTGCCAAAAATGATATAGAGCGTGTTGTTTCAACACGGTAAAACAGGTAAAACACATGTTTTCAACGCATTGACCAGATCCTATACACGTTATAAAATTAATTCAAAACATACTCAATTGTTATTATAGCTAAATAGGTAGCGTGATTAGATTCAGAATGATCGGTCGTAGGTTCAAATTCAAGTTCTTAGACGAAAACTTTAATTAGGAAGGACATGATTTAATCTATAATAATTCTCATCTGTTCCTGGAACCCAATCCAGCAAAAGACCACAAAACAAGCAACCAATCTTTTTTTTTTATTAATTAGTCTGTTTTCTTTTTTATTTTTTATTTCAGGCACATAAAGGGTAGATGGCGGAGGCTTCAAAATTTATATCAACTGCAGACGATAGATGGCGGCGGGCAGGTTCCGGCACCCAGTAGTGTCGTATTAGCGGATACGGCATGCCGGATCCTGAGTCAGTCCGCCCCATGAATACAAATCTAGTCAGGGTCGAGGGACGAAAAGCGTTTCTCACCTCATAGGGGCCTATTCCAGCCTCCGGATCAAAACCGTGTTACTGCATACGACATCCCGGATCCGGGCGTTGTGTCTGCCCCATAGATGAAAATGTGGTCAGGGCCGGAAGAGAAAAAGCGTTTCACGCCTAATAGAGGCCTGATCCGGTTGCCGGATCAGTACCGTATCACGGAATACGGCATGCCGCATCCGACCTCAGTTTGTCCCGTAACTCAATTTCTAGTCGAGTGGTCCAAGCGCGCACACATACGTCAGTCATTTTATCGGAATATCATTTTGCGACATATTCGAAATATGCGACTTCTTTGATCAGATTCAGAAAAAAATCACGAAAACATAGACACCTTCATGAGGAAACGAAACCGTTTTATATTGTAAAATGCAGTCTCATTTTAAGATAGGGGCCGGGTTTTGGATATTTATTCGTTCCTATATGCATGCTGTTTTCTACCAGTAAAATTTCGTATGAAAGAACGTACAGCAGAGAACACGTGGAAATGGTATCGCATAGCACACAACAGTATGTTACTATTAATCGATTTTCGGTGCGTTTACTACAATTGACTAACAAGAAATGCCAAGTGCTCATAATAAAACGCCGACTACACCCACACGCGCGCTCGCAAGTATACGATATATTTTGTCCTATTTTAAGCGAAACAGCAAAATATCTCGAAAACAACGAGCATGATCGAAACATATTTAAACAATGGTTGTGAAGTTTCCAGAGGGAAATATGATAGTTATGCTGCCAACTTTTCCGTTGGACGAGTAAAAATAATATGACGGTCACGTTCAGTTTTATAAATGCAACTCTATATTTTCGATCATACATATCCATAGTCAGGTTTAAGGGGTCTTCTTGGTCTTGCGATTTAAAAAAGACAATTTTTTTATTTTACAGCTGTCTAGTCTACGGTCCTAACTTCAATTTTCGACGAAGATTTTGTAAAAATTCCAAAAATTGACCGAGCTACGTAAATAAACCCATAGAATTTTGGAAACGTGTCATCTTCTCGGATAAATCGAAGTTCAACATTTTCGAGTCAGATAGGAAGAAAGTCATCTGGCGAAAACCCAATACTGAGGTTCAACAAAAACATCTTCTATCTACTGTAAAGCACGGCGGAGGAGGCGTAACAATTTGGGGCTCTATAGGGTTCAATGGTATTGGAAATCTTGCATTTATAGATGGGATAATGAATTGCTAGAAGTACATCGAGGTGTTAGGTAATAATTTGAAGGAAAGTGTAGTTAAAATGGGCTTGAATGGAAATTATTACTTTCAACAAGACAACGACCGGAAACATTCGGCCATGAAAACGAGAGAATGGTTGTTGTAAAATGTTCCTAAACAATTAATTACGCTACCACTATCTCCGGATATTAATCCTATAGAAAATTTATGGCACTTGTTGGATGCAGAAGTAAGAAAAAGAAAAATATCTAACAAATCTGACCTAGAAAAAGTAATTTTAGAAGAATGGAAAAAATATCAAAGAAAGCAATTCACAAGCTGGTGAAATCCATGCGCAGAAAACTAGAGGCCATAATTGAAGCTAAAGGGATGCGCACAAAATATTAATTACAATGTACAACTGAGATTATGTAGTTTTTCAGCATAACGGCAAGTGAACGAATACTTTTTTTGGTCTCGTGTTAATGTATTTTTGCATTACTCTTTTATTACGCCTGATAAAAAGTTCTTCATCCGCAGGTTATCTCTGGACCAAGTGGACTATTGAACGAAATAGTTTTTGTATGTATTTCACTTGGTCCTATAAAGTTATTAGAAGAAAAAAAACTGAGTGTACAAATACTTTTTTTACCCACTGTACATTATATTGAATCCAAAGATACGATCCCTTTCGGGTAAAATTTTGCAGCCACTCACACTACTAAATACAAGCAGACGTTCTCAGCTAGTTTATACAGTTACTCGTAGTTAGTGTTACAGTACAGATCGATGTGTGAAATGTATTAGAACGCAGTAAAAATGAAACGATTCCACACGCAAATTTTCGAGAGAATCTACTGGATATCGATAGAAAAAAAGAAATTGTGGTTGGATGTATCAGGACATGGATAAAAAAGAGTTGGATGTATTAGTACACGCGTCATTTGACTATTGCATCTTGAACCTTCTCACGCAAGAGTGAGATTGATAATTAGGGCTGTGCAAAGTGCCACAGAATCGATGTATAGCGTGTGCATAGACAGCTGACAAGCCTGCACTGGAAGCATTGAAGGAGGAGCGACAACTTCGTTGAGCAACCCAAAAAGCAGCTGACATTATTGCTGCTGCTGCGGAAAGAAGACTATATGGCGCAGGAATTATAGATTGAACGTACAATTGTTTACGTTGATTTTATTTCAAACTAATAGTCTATACGCGAAGGTATTTTTTTTATCAATTTAATTATTTAAATAACTATTGTAGTGAAACAAAGCATTTTAGAAAAAAAAAATACATTTTAAACGGGAAAGCTTCGTCTATCAATTTACAATAAAAAAAGGTCTTATTAATTTCTTTGCAATCTAACCTGCTACCTTGCTTGGTAACCGATGGAGATATAAACAACGAACGTTCCATATCCCTCCCTCATTAAAACTTTCGTTGTTTATAACTCCATTACTAGCAGGGCTAGCAAAAAATGAATAAGACCTTTTTTGTTATAAAGGAACATTTTTCATTGCATTTTTTTTTCTCTAAAATACATCGTCTAGTCACAATTGTCATTTTAGCAATTAATTTGTTCATAAAAAAAAAACGAAAAACACTTTTAGAAAAAAGTAACGTTCATTTTTGTATTTCCCATAACGATTTTTTTTTAAGTAGCCCAAATATTGAACAGCCCTCTAAATTTATACGGAAAATGCAGATTTTACTGTTTCTTTTTCTTTTGCGTTTTTGTC
This sequence comes from Ophion ventricosus, assembly GCA_963932345.1. Lineage (NCBI taxonomy): Eukaryota > Metazoa > Arthropoda > Insecta > Hymenoptera > Ichneumonidae > Ophion > Ophion ventricosus. The sequence goes on from OZ010719.1 coordinate 24,972,303, forward strand.
GGAACTATGTTTTATGAAACCGTGTAAGTCGTATTGCGAAATCTATTCGCTTGATTCACTTTAAACTTGGACACAGTGTAAGTCGTAACATTTTTCTATCATAGGGCCGGTTGATTTTTCGATATGTTTATGCACTTGTAGGCAATCCTCGATAGGGAAACGATATTGAAAACCGACTGGTTTTTGGGCACCAAGCTTATACAGACCCCTTATGTTAGAACAAATCCAAAGATGTGGCTAAAAAATGTATAGTTAGCAAGTTGGTGTAGTTCTATGGCAAAAGTTCTGCCGATTTACGTCTCCATGAAAATTATCCACAGTGCACTTTAGAGAAGCTCATAGAGAAAATTGTCGGTAGATATAAATTCTCGTTTTTTGTAACCGGCCGAGACGGTGGAATAGCGTGGCCTCTTAGATCTTCGGATCTCACCTCTACAGATAAAAAAAATGGTGTTGTCTGAAATATGTGGATTACGCAAAAGACTAACAACCCGAATAGACATGATAAATCGAATCATCAATGCCAGTCAAAGCTGCCCCCGCGAAATACTTATTGATACATAGGCAATTTTGAGAGGTGAGTTCCCATATTTCTCCAGTGTAACGATAACGAATTTGAACATAGTCTGCCTCTACTTCGATTTTGCACTCGATTATAAGGACACGCAAGTATAGACACGATTGGCGGACGAGTTTGAATTAAAAAATACCGCCGGAGCGACGAATCCTGTGATTCACAGTTCCCCCCGTACACGAATACATAGGCGCGCACGTGCACCTTACGCACATGCGTCAGGTGTAAATCCGATATTGCAACTACAAAATGATACACCTTGGATAACGTAAATGTAGGCGGTGATTCGACAGAACTGGATAACATTGATGTGTTATGGCTTTGGCGTATTTCAAGATGAATATGTCAGCCATGCTGTCGGAACGATCGTAAATCTACACTGATAAAAAAAAAATTTAATTTAAATAGGATCTATTTAAATCAAATAGGTTTTTTCCTTGACCCACGGCCTATTACGATTCTATTTGTTTCAAATACATATTTTTATTTGTTTCAGCTATTCTTATTGAATATTAAATATATTTAAATTTAATGAAGATTAAAGTCAAGCACATTCATTATTTGAACGTATGGGAGATATTTTTTAATCAAACATATTTTTACTGGCGTGAATAAACGTCTATGCGACTCAAATATATATTTCTGTCAATTCAAACAAATCCAAACGTTGATCAATAGCTTAAATTAAATAAGTAAGTAGTTGTTCCAATAAAGACAGACCAATAATTCAATCAAATAGAAAAATGTTCGCCTATCAAAATTCTATTTAATATAAATTAAAAAACAATTAAATAGATACATTAAGTGGATTCAACTAAATTGTTTTTTGAACACATGAAACCGAATCACAGATTTATTAAGAATAAATAAAATATTTAATTATTAGACGATATTAAATAGATCTTGATTTGAAGAAATAAATATATTCAAAATAAATCATTTTAATAATAGAATGCAATAAGAAAAAATTGATTTCACGAAAAATCTAGTTAATACAAATTTAAAAAAAAATCTAATAGACGTATCTAGTTAATATCAATAGATTTTTTTGTCAGTTTAATTATTACAGGCACGGTAAAAAAATAAAGGTTTCATTTGAAAGCGTTAAAATTATCTTTATTTGATCTTGATGACCGCACCGGTACAGTTGACAAGTGAGTCAGGAAATATCGTCGTCGACTCGTTCGCTCGAGACTCGAACTCCGGTTACAGGTAAAATATGCGCAAGTTATCACGTCGTAACGTCACATCAATTTTGGCGAATACGGGACGAGAAGTCGCCTCTCTCGAGTGCTCGAGAATTGTCGAAATTTGCTAGGTGGTAGCAACAGAGAAGGGCTCGCCATCGAGTCTACGCACTACACTTGACCCGAGAGTAACGATCTCGATCTGTTAAGAAAATCACCCTAATATAAACTGTCTCAATTATCTCAGTCGACGATACGTAGTGACTTGTAAGGTCCGCATTTTTGTCTAATTATTGTATAATCAGCTTCGTAAAGCTTGGTGAGCGTGTGAGTGTGATTCCGAGCGGAAACCATTTGTCAAAGCGGATCTAGCTATCACGAGGCCTATGCATTCCCATATTTGAACGAATTATAAAAGAGGAAAGGAAAGACGTCTGTATCACATTATTTCGAAGGACGTAATAAAGACAAGTTTGTTAACTGTCAACATGAACGTAAGTCGTTTTATTTCTCTTTTATTCAACTCTGTTAGATCCTCGTTATATCTTTGACTTTGTCATCTTTGGTCCGGCCAACTGGACCCATTTTTCTTGCTGTCGCTAGCCGCTTAAGTTTTGTTAGCGTTAATGCTAACTGGCGCCCAAATCGTGCAGTCTATTAGTAATTGTAACATAGAGCCCTGTCAGCCGAATAGACCTCGGCCGCGGCAGGTGAGGTGTAAAAATAGTATCAAAGTTTCACCTTTCTCACAAAACTGGCTATGATAAACAAGTATTTCTGCAATACTCTTCAATTGTTTGCATACATAGTCTGCCCTTAAAGTAGTCGGACTGATTTTTTTTCGGGCAGACGGACGGACTGCCGGAGGTTTTTTTGCCTGTTGTTAGTGGACAGGGGTCTAAGGAAAGGCTGGAAACCAATGGCCGTCCGCTTTTAGCCGTACCGAAGTGTAGATCGCTTGTTTTCGTAACCTCTGCAAGTGCTCTCGTCACGCTGCGTGACGGCTTGTCTTTTGGAACAGCGTTACGCTATCAAAATTTGTGTTAAGCTCGGCAAAACCGGAAAAGAGACTCATAATATGATGAAGACGGCTTACGGTGATAACGCCATGAGTAGATCAAGTGTTTTTGACTGGCACAAGCTGTTTCGGGAGGGGAGAGAGGAAGTTAAAGACGACGCACGTTCAGGACGACCTTCGAGCTCCAAAACTGATGAAAATGTGGCAAGAGTGAAGAATTTGCTGGACAGTGACCGCAGATTAAGTGTTCGCATGATTGCCGATCAACTTGGCATCGCCAAAACTCAAGTGCACGAAATTGTGAGCGAAAAATTGCAAATGAGGAAGATCTGCGCGAAATTCGTGTGCCGCGAGTGCTAACAGGCGAGCAAAAGGAAGTTCGCAAACGGATCTGCCAGGATCTTCTCCACGAAGTGAGTGAAAATCCAGACTTCTTAGACAATGTGGTTACTGGGGACGAGACGTGGACGTTTGAGTATGACCCTGAGACCAAACGTCAAAGCGCGGAATCGCACACTCCTGCGTCCCCACGCCAGAAAAAGCCTCGCATGAGCAAGTCGAAGCAGAAAAGCATGCTCATCTGCTTTTTTGATTCAAAAGAAGTGATCCATAGGGAACTTGTGCCACTAGAACAAACCGTGAATGCAGTTTTTTACGTGGAAGTCCTTGAACAGCTAAGAAAACGCATCGTCCGCGTCCGCCCAGGCATCGCCAACTCTTGGCGGCTCCATCACGACAATGCGCCGAGCCACACAGCCTTCCGCATGGCAGCGTACCTGGCCCAACACAAGATCGCAACCCTGCCCCAGCCACCCTACAGTCCGGACGTTGCCCCACCAGACTTTTTCCTCTTCCCCCGCCTCAAAACCGCTCTGAAAGGACATCATCATGGCTCGTTGAAAGCGTTACAACGGGCCGTGACGAGGGAGCTCAACAGCATTCCGGCCGCCGCCTTCAAGGGAGCGTACGGGAGTTGGAAATCTCGCTGGGAGCGGTGTGTGGATGCAGAAGGGTCCTACTTTGAAGAATATTGAGCGCGTGTATCATTTCTGCCAATAAATATTTTGTAACCGATTCAGTCCGACTACTTTAAGGCAGTAGTCTGCTTTACAGGCTTCAAAAAATCGATTTTTCGTTTTTGTCTTAAATCTATTCCAAAACTATCCAAGAATATGTGTTCAAAATTTTAGAGGCCAATTCGACATATTTTCGAAGCTAGATCAGTTTTAGTGGCCGAGCGTCGAGCAGGTGCGAATGCTCGGGCAGAACTTTACAGCCCGTTTTCTCGAGTTTTCATTTTCACAAGTTTTGGAAAACGGTGCCGGCGATAGTAAAAACAATATATGTCCGATCGAAAAAAACCAAAGTGATCTAGCTTCAGTATTGAATTATCTTCTATTTGAACTAAAAAAGTTGGACAAAAGTACTATTTAAATTACTTGTTTTGCAACTTAAAGTGAATTTTTTTTCTTCAAAAAAGTGAATTTTTTTTTCAAACTTCGAAAAAATTTGGAATTTCGTCATTTCTTCGGTATTTTTTTAGTTCATATAGAAAAGGAACTTATAAAAACTAAAAAAAAATTTGGTTCCACTGTTTCAGATGCATCGCACGACCTCCATCACCGGCACCGATTTACGAGTGCACACTCCAGGCGCCCCAGAAAAATCGTTACAACTTTGGCAAATTTCAATAATTTGTAATAATAAAAATTGTTTTTTAAAGCTTGAATATAATATACTATCGTCTCAAAATTTCGTTTACCGCAATCATTTCCTTCCCTTTCAAAAAAATTGTTGAAAAAACGCTTTTTTTTCGGCTCCTAAAGCAGACTACTGCCTTAAGGACAGACCCTGTATATACCGATAATATTGCATGTTACGTATATCTTTAAAATATCGCAAATGAATTAAAAGATATAACTAAGACAAATTATTGTTACTCTCTGCCGGACAACTTCTTTTGTTTTGTAGTCTTTGGTTCCTTTGTCGCTACCTTTTTTTTTCTTTTGCGCCTCGTCACAGGAAGAGGCTCAGAAACTGTGTATCAGGACATCATTTCACAAAAATCAGTGAACGGGTTTAGAATTTCAGGGGGGAAACCAGTTTAGGAGGCCGAAATTTTAGTGTTTTTCGTGAATTTTTTTAACAGGGAAAGAATAATCAGAATTTTTTTTAACTTGGAGGATATTTTATTAATGTTTTGAAGTACACGTTGTAATTTTTTCAATTCATTTCCGCCGGAAATAGTGGAATTAGAAGCTGCTGTCCATGGACGGTCATCATCAGAGTTTGCTGCTCGTGGGAAATCCGAAAGTCACAATTTTTATCTGGAATCATTTCAATTTTTTTTTTCGTTAGCAACATATTTTCTAAGAATATGAACTAAACTCTGATCGAAAAAGTTGGAAATTGCATGTTTTTGAGGTGTTTGAACAAAATGTCATGTTTTTATACCATGTTTTTTCACCTTTTTTGCATGAAAAAAAAATATTTTAGATAATAATATCATCCCAGAGTTTAGTTCATATGGATTGTAATTGAATAAAGAATATTCACACAATTTTTTCAGAACGATTGGTCAATAACTTTTCGAGCTAGAATTCCCACGAGTTGAAAAAAAGTTGTTTCGAGAAAAACGCATTTGAAAAAAAAAGTACCGAAAACGAGAAATTCAGGGCAGTAATAAATGATATAAATTGCTCACCGGTTAATCAGCTATTCCAGCACCATATAGCAACCCTTCTTCTTCTTCAAACGCATCATTTCGGGCTTGCATCTCCTATTGACGAGCTTGCCGAGCTTCCTTGGTCTCCGACGCGCTGCGTCTATTCTGTCTTTTCACGCGCCGCTCATCCATTTCGTGGGCAAAATTGAAGCTCTGCGAGCCAACTACAAGTTTTAGTCCGTTCATCGGCATTAGAAGGGCTGAATTTCCTTCATTGAATAACGCAGTAGCCAAGAATGCTGTAACCTCGACTACTTTCAGGCCACAATGTAGTTGCTTTGGAGCCAATCGCCAAACGGTCGAATTGAAACTTTCATTAACATTCTGCGTATGACCGCCTAAACATCTCGTCAGCAAATCATCATTCGTTAAATCTTACCTGATTACCTGAGCGACCACTGCGTTCTAACTACCGCGCGCTTCGGCACTGAACCGACGGGTGTTCACTTTCCTTGCTCATAGCATCGGAACAAATCGGAATTTTGTTTTGAAACTTTCGCAACATATTCTTGAATAGTTTTACTAACGATTTATGGAATAAAAAAAAAGTCGATTTTTCGAACCGTCTAAACTGGTTTCCCCCCTTAACGGAATTTGAAAATTCAGAAACATGCCTTTTTTGCGGTTGCCTCCGCAAGTTTTTAGATATCTGGCTCAATTTGAATACAGCAATAGAGCGTTAAGAATGATATATACTACCGGCGAAAAGTTTCCGAACAAGAATTCAAAAAAGTTCGGGAACAATTTTCTATACCATTTCGCCGATAGTTGATATAAATGAATTTAATAAACGGCATTTTGAAACTTGAGAACTAAGGGGTTTGTGGTAAAATATCAAGAGGGAAAGAAATTTTGTTTTTAAATTTTCAACGCAATAGAATAATTTTACATTTTTTTTCGAGTTACGGTAATTAAATCATCTAATTTTTTACCAAAAATATGTGAAAAAACAATTTCGAAAAAAATCGGAAAAACTTCTCGCGAACTGAACGAAAACCGATTCAACTTTATACTGTCTTGAGGTTTTCCTTGAATCCTTGTCGTTTACGCATTACACGTTATTTTTCAAATTATCTCTTTTTTTTTAATCAAAATATCTTTAGAAAAAAAAATCGTACGAAGCTTTAAAAAAATATTGAAGCTTGAGCTTCCCCCTTTATGATTCCGGCTAAAGAAATGCATTACAAAAATTTTGTCTGTAAACGGGGTTCACCAGAAAAGGAACAAAAAAAAAGGCAAAAATTGGTCGTTTTTGAAAAAGGGTACTATTCGTAAAAAAAATAGTAAAAAAATTTAAAAAAAAACGAAATGTAGGTGAGTTCTCTTCAAATTGCCGTTTATTAAATTTATTTATGTCAACTATCGGGGAAATGGCATAAAAAATTGTTCCGGAACTTTTTTGAATTTTTGTCCGCAAAACTTTTCGCCGGTAGTGTATTTGGATTAAGTTTTGCGGAATTCGGTTCAAAAGTTTGGATTTTACGGGAATTTAAATGGCAGTTTTTTTTTAATGTATTCGCGGTGTACATTTCCCAGAAATTGACATATTCGAGTAATTTTTCGCACATAGATAGATTACTATAGAGAAAATCCTTTGTAAAAAATCTCTGAAAAGGTCTTGATTTTCAGAGTTCGAAATTTTAGAAAAATACGTGTCTTGAATTTCGCTATTTTCTTAGAAATCCGACTACTTGGTCGTGTAGTTATAGATTAAAATATATAATATGAAGAGTTAACCTTTTTAAAGAGTTTGACACCAAAATCGAAATGCTTGTAGACCGTTGAAATTGATATCACCGAGAGATTAATTTAGTATGCATTAACTGTCCGAAAATCAATCGGTTTCACAACATAGTTTCGGAGATTTTTAATATTCAAGTTGGATTCATCCATTTGGCATATGAGACATCACGTGAACGCCAGTTATAGGGCTTAGTAGGGACAAAAATAATACCGAAATTTAGATTTAAGTTCTGAGCAAACCGTGATTATACTGTTAGAAATATCGTATTAAATAATCAAGTGGAGCTCGAACGGTTTGTTTTCGGGCATTAATGAAACGTATCGGTTGAACGTGGCGACATCGCGTTAAGGATGTATGGGCTACAACTAAATATCATAATAAACTATTCAAAATTTGATATATCATTCCAAAATCCCAGCTGAGTTCATGTGCAAAATTTAAAAACGATTTACCAAACACGTCACAAGTTATACAATAACTAATTTAACGTACGCTCTTACGACAAATAGCACTTTCTCCGAAATTTATACTATGAAAATATAGATTAAATCATAGGAACGAGTTGAAAATTTTTCCACGTGTATAGAATACATGCAAGAATCTGTTCTCGAAAATTTGTATGCGTGGTCAAAGTAATTTCGGTGATATTTAATTAAAACCGGAATAAAATTGTCAATATCCGAAAAATTTCTTGCGAATTTATTAACAAATAATAAATACAAGTTCTATAAGCATTATTGAACTATCCAATAAGTTTAAAAATATTATTTTCTTTGATTCAGGAGCTCATTCAATGTAATTTTACAAATTTTAAATTACTGCTTTTTCGTTTCCACTACATAAATTCAGGTGTAATTCGCGTCCAAAAGTTTTTTCTGGCTTGGGCGAAATATTACGATTTTTCAAGGAAAACTTAATTTTTATTTATTTCAATAACATATAGGCATATGAGTAATGCATTTTCTACTATATATAATTATTCAAAACCAGTTTACATAAAATTATCATGGTTGAAAGTGCGAAAATTGATTTCACAATACTGTTGGCAGTAACAATATCTACCATACATCCTTAACTGACTCTGTCCAGTGAGCCACTCATAGTCAAGTATTAACTGGCGGGTATTTCAAAATCGGCAGATGTTTAAGACCTTCATAGTATTACAGCATTTGAACTTTATTATAAAACGTTTTTATCGACTTTGCCGAACAAAAAAATCTTTATAAAACATTGAACGTTGAACATTTTTCACCATATACATAACCTTGGAGCCAGCGATGCTTTAACGATAGTCAGTCGTGCCAATGGCAGAGAATGCCGCCGTTTTCAAGCCAATCGGTTATTTTTTCGTGAATAAAATTGCAACATATTTATATTTCATTGCAAAAATGATAAGTAGGGGAGAGCGGGGCACAACGTGTTACGGCGAACTGCGAGCCGTGACATTCTCTGCCACCATTTTCTCTGACACGGTTATTTCAAGGCTTGAAAAATATTTCCAAGGAGGGAAATGATATTAATAGGGGAATGCCGTACAATAAAGCTACCATTATAAAAATTTAAAAAAAATGAAAATAATGGGATTCAAAAAAATTTGCGGATCTGACACATTGTACCCCACCCGTGGAGTACAATGAGTCAGATAGGTGGGTAAAGTGTTTCGAGTACTGCGAAACATGGGGTATGTATGACTAAAGTGAAAAAAAAGATCATTTTTCGTATTTTTACCTCACCGTTGTGGTCATATTTTTTGCCAACAACGTTGGGAGGTGATTCATTGTGCTTCGCAACTCGATGACACATTCTACCCCACTACGAATGGAAAAACACAAGTCACTGAGTGCATTATATATAATAACACTATCGATTAGGACCAAAAACGAGCCGCTTTTTTTCCAAGCCTTAAATCAATTTTTAATTTTTAATAATTCTTCGTGAGCTGCTATCGACGTTCTTTTAGGTCTGCCGAAACCAAATATAAATCGCGGTCCAATACACAAAATTTCGAAATTTACGGGCTACAAACCCCCGAGAAATCGCATGTGGCTCACAGTGCCCCGTGACGCATTGTGCCCCACTCTCCCCTATAGAAGTTTTTTTTCGACATAAATATTCTTCTATAACGAAGCCAAAATTGGAAAACAGGCATACTCTCGGTACTGACTTATGGATAATCGAAATTCAGATTTACTTTCGTAGCTCTGTGGAAAAAGTAACGTGCTCATACAGTCACCTTTGAAAGCGAGACAAATTGATGAGAAAGCAATGTGCAAGATTTTTTTTTAGTGCCCACAAAAGTCCTCACGAAAACTGTCTAGTCCACCGTAATATATCTGAACCTACAAATAAGCAAGTCTTTTTCAATTAAAAACGTCTTACTAACAATTCAGTTAGTTCTTTTCAATTGGTGATCTTCTAAACCACGTGTGTTGCATTTGTAATTAATTTTTTTTTTACACTGAACATGAGTGCCAAATTGTCAGTATCGGGCGTAGTGAATGAAAAACATAATCGCAAACAGTATTTTATTTTTTTACATTTCCCCACGTGTTTACGTTTACGGTTAGAATGATTTTGTCGTTCGATCTATGTACTGCACAAGAAACTCAATAGGGTCGTTGGTGATTAGCTAATAAAGTATATGGTAGTTTAAACAACGCGTGAAATACATTTTTAAAAAAAGGTGAATATAACGAGATGCGGGTTTTGAAGCTGGAAAACGTGAAGAAAGGTTTGCGTGCGTGAGGCGCAGGGGGGGGGGGGGGGGGGGCTACAGTCGGCGTCGTATAAAAATAGCTTTAGCTAGTGAAGGTTTTTCGCCGTCACCCAAAAGTGTAATGTAAATACCCCATCCTCTTCACATCGCTCAGGCAGCGTTTTGGACACACCGCGCCGCGGTTAACATATTTCCACGTTTGTATATACTTTATCCGTTGACGAGATTATTACTACGTATTGTATTTCGTGTGCATTATGAATACTGTTGGAAAATGGAGGAAAAGGCTCGCGAATAACTAGTCAGAAGGGACTTTAGGCCGTTCTGGCCTAAGCCCGTTAAAAGCGTGTGTTTGTTTATAGATGACCATTGTATATCGGACGCCTTAGATATACATACAGGCATAGTTCGACATAGTGGTTAGTCCATCCACTCAGCACCGCTAATTAGATAATAGGGAGATTTATTTTGAAAGGAACGAAGAGAGAAATGCCAATAATTATAGTGATGTCGAGTTACCCCATGCGAAGACAAGATTAAACGCACTGCATTTCTCGTTACTTCACAAAATAAACGAAACTTTGAGGATGCCGTATATATATTCCGAGGCTGCGTACATATGTACTGCAGTAGAACCTCGATTATTCGAACCAATTGAAACTAAAGATGGTTCGGATAATCAAAAATTCGAATAATCAAAACGTAATTTTTTTCTATATATATTTGTACATATTTAACATCTTTCAAACATCGAATGCGGATGATTGAGGTTCGGATAATCAAGGTTCTACTGTACTTGAAAAAGCTGATCGGAAACACAAGTGCTTGTTGAGGCATCAATCAGACGAAGCGACCGAATGAACCATACCGACGTATAATTTTCTCACATTCGACCGTTGCGTAATTTTTTTAAGAATATACGAGATCGAGATTCTTTAAGAAGATAACACCTCGAGATGCTTCAAAAATCTATATTTTTGGAATAATATTGTTAAAGTTTGAACTTTTCATAATGTTTTAAGCCAAGATTGGAACAAAAATTTCCAAAATTCACCTATCAACGTTACATTGGTTTGAACCGAGCACTGCAGCACATACCATGTAGATGGGCCGCCCGCACTCAGGCAATCTCCTGTTGCGCGTAGCAGAAGATGAAGGCAAACACGTCTTAATAATATTACAAACAAAAAGCTCCCCTCCGTATAGACTTTGAGAAAGCTGTTTGACCTGTTATGAAAAACTGAATGCCGATTCAACGATGGATATATAACAATGTATTCTTGACGATGCAAGTCTCAGGAGCAAAAATCGGACCGAATGTTCAGAGAAGCTGTGAGGTGTTAGATAAGAGCCGTATCTCTGTCGCTAATTTAACATTCGAGCAAGTAACGAAAGAGGTAAGAAAGTCAAGAGGATCAGCTTAAAAGTTACGGACGACACCCGAGTTAAAATTTTGAGCCTATTTCACCCTGCAGCTCCTCACAATGGTGGGAGATAAAGGTAAGTAAAGTAGCTTCGTTAAATGTTCGTTAAGTTACTAATCAAATTATTGATAAATGAAATTAATGTATTTAACGTCTCTGGAACATGGATTCAATTATTTACATTTTACCATTTTTCAAGGTTATAAATATGAAACAAAAAAAAAACAAGTTTGCTGATTTTAGTTCTTTTTTATTAATAGACAACGCAATATATATTGTCTCATTGAAATGCATATAAATGCAAATTGTGACAATAGTTTTTATAGAAAATAGTCCTTATGAGATCCGCCTTGTGGCAAGTGAATAAAAATTTCGAGCTATCGAAATAAAAATTATCTCCATTAACAACTAATGTATCACCGCATAGCAAGTCTTGCACGATCGCATAGTGCTTACTCATACAATCACATTCAATTTGCATTTGCAGATAATTACAACGTGATAGTTTGACAAAACTATCACGAAGGTAAAAAAAATGGGGTTTTATTTATTTAAATATTTTTTTACCTTTGTCTGTTATGCCGAAGATAGACAGGTAGCTCGTAGTCCCAATTCCATGTATAAGCGAACAAATTATTTCAGGCGATCAGGGAATGACGAATTATAATACAAGATCACTGAGGTAGGGGCTCTCAGTTGAGTATATTATTTCATTTTGCTTTTATGCAATATTCTATGCATTTAGTAGACGGACTGAGATGGCTTGTATGTCATCAGAGACTGTTTAATAAAGACTTATTGATAGAGTTTTCTATCAAATACATTTTTTTCTGTGAAAGAAAAGGAGGACAAAAATGATACTACGTTTAAGGCGCACTATAACGGCTTTAATTTAGTGTTATTATTGAAAAAAAAAATAGGGTTGGGTAGGGTAGTGCTGCGACACCACGTTTCCTACGCGATCCATGGGCAACTTGACTCCAAAGAGTATATTCAGATGAACAGAAAAATATTCGATTAAAATTGATGAAGAAGATACTGAGACAATAACTTTTTTTTTATTTTTTATTGGTTTTGTTCCAGCCGTACAAGGTCTTTCCCCTTTTTTACGTGCTCCAACTCACCTCAACTTCGTTCTACCACCCATTCCACCTACCCCTTCTTATATCTCCCATTCCACAACTCCCCCCGTCTACGTCTCATTCCACCTCCCCTGCCCCACTTTGCGGTCGCAGCCGACTTCCCCCTCTCTATCGTATTCACCATGACATACCTGCCATGCGTATAGGGAAACTGCGGAAAACCTATACCGATAAAAGCCAGTCCCACATTCGCCTCCCACTCACGGAACTAGTCGTCTTTTGCCGAGAAATGTCGAAGAAAAACATTTCACGACGAAAGTGACGCGACTGTGATTCGAACCTGCGACCTGCCGATCCGCTGACTAGCACGCTAACCACTAGACCAACACACCGGGTTATGAAGCAATAACTTAATTAATGCCTTAGAATAGAATAATAAGATTAATAAGAATATTTGATGATTTTTATTTCGTACTATTAATATGGACACGTGCCTGTTCATATTTTTAGACCTGGCTGAAAATATCGACATTTCACGAGTTAAAAAAAAATGTATCACAAACGATATATATACTTAATAAGTCTGATTGCCACCAAATATAATAAAGCAATTACAATGGTGTTATAATTCTTGTTTTCTTAAAATAGTTTCCCTTCTAGTATGATTTAAGCCTTAGTGTCCATGTTTGCACCCTGTACCTTACAAAATGTTATAATATTTTCTGAATTACAAAGTTGACGTGAGATTTTCAATGACCCCCCCCCCTCTAAATGAGATTTGACGATATTTTGCCAGAACCCCCTCCCCATTTGGAGCTCACGTAATTAATGGACGTCCCCTTAGCGCCTAAAAGTGAAGAATTTTTTTTTTCTTGTTTAAAGCGTTGAGTAAGAGTTAATTTTACATTAAATTCGAAGCTAATTTACTATTTTTATATCCTTCCACTGTGAGGATCTGCAGGGTTGAAATAGGCTGGAAGTCCCGACTCGGAAAGAGCCAGGAATCGCGGACTAAAGGGAGCATTGAAAATTCACTCTTTATCGAACAAAAAACTTAGACTGTTTTTTTTTGCGTTTTTCTGTGTCAAAACATCTGAAAAACTACTCGACCGATTTAATTAAAATTTGGTACAAGTATTTTTTATATGATTATCTAAAATTTAGAGCATACGATTTTTGCGATAACCTTAAGGACTTTCGATACCGTTCCTTGGCTGAAGTTCCTTGGCAAGAGCGGGTATGAAAATACAATGAGTTTGCGGCAGGCTGCCAACGTGTTGCGAATAAAATTTCATGTAAAAATTAATTATTGTTGGGCAATTTCCAACTCATAATATCGTTCAAAAATATTTCCAAGTCGGGAAATAATATTAATATTAAGGAGTAACGCCACTGTGACCGGTCAAAGAATTCGAATTTTTTGTTGCATTTTCTTAAAGTGTACATAATCAAAAATGTGTAATAGAAACTTGAAGTCAAAATTGTATAAATTGACTGAGTTACAGTTAATTTAGTCATAACCGCAGCCCCATTCTAGGCAGATGCCCGCACTTTCATAATAGGTGAAATGTCAGGTTTTTCTCTATTGTAAAATAACTTTCATCAGTCGCTTGCTGTGCACGCTGCTGATCCGTTTCACTCAACAAACTCCGTTTGGAAGTGATTCCAAAATAATCTTGTATTTTCAGGTTACGTAAAAAGCGAAAAATGGATCGTAAAGGTAGTAGAGGCATTAGAGCAAAACCTGCGCGAAACGAAAAAAAACCAATTAAATCGACCCCGTGATAAATGTGAGATTGAACAAGGTGAAACTACTAAGCAGCGTAGGAGTGCTTCGAATAGAAAAATTAAAAAATGACTTTGATTGTGACGTTTATTTGATAATAAGTTACAGGAATTTTAAACATCTTTTCTGTTCTTTCTACGCTCAGTATTTTTTTTTATTTCTTTGTTCCAGCCGTACAGGTTCTTTTCCCCTTTTTACGAGCCCCAACCTACCTCAACTTCGTTCTGCCTCCACCCCCCCCCCCCCCCCTATGCCGCCCATTCTACTACACTCACCCCTTATATCTAACATTCCACCCCCCAACCTTGCGGCTGCAGCCGACTTCCTCCTCTGTATCGTATTCACCATGACATGTCTGCCATGGGCATAGGGAAACTGCGAAAAACCTATACCGATGCAGCTGGTCCCAAGTTCGCCTCACAGTCACGGAACTAGTCGTCTTTCGCTGAGAAATGTCGAAGAAAAACATTTCACGGCGAAAGTGACCGACGGGGATTCGAACCTGCGAGCTCCTGATCCGCTAGCCAGCACGCTAACCACCAGACCAACGCACCGGATTTTCTGCGCTCAGTTATTATAATATCTTGTAAAAAATGTGCTTATGATATAAATTTTACTGAAAGTTGGGATCGAGGATTAGGTTTTAAACTTGTTATTAATTACAAACAATGTGATCCTGTGTCAATTGATTCATGCCCACTTATTGCCAATGTATATGAAATCAATCGACGTTTTATATTAGCCATGCAACTCATTTGTGTTGGGTTATGTGGTGCCAAAAAATGTTGTGCATTCATGGGTTTACCACGACCCGTTTTTCACCGTTTTTATGATGGTCTGCTAAAAATCATTAAGGATGCAGCAAAAACTGTTTGCGATATTGCTGGAATTTGAAAGGACTTAAGGTCGTTTTGTAGGTACACGTATGAGCTAGAAGTTTCGGCCACAGCGTATAGTAAAATCCAATATGATGTTATATGATGTTGTTGATTGTAAATTTTTGACAGATCTTTTACACTATATGTCCTACACAATCACCCGTCATGCATGGATAGGTCCCCTACACCTATAAAAAGCGGTGCTGTAATCATGGCAACAGATCGATTCTCCTGCATTAGTAGCGTCGAACGTCCTATCAACAGCGTTTCGCGAAATCTCATTTTTATCAATGAAAAAAGCATGAAAAGAGTAACTCAAATGAGATTTGAAGGGCAGTTTATGAAAAAAAGTGTGTGATAAAAGACTAGAAGCTGTGGCAGCCATGTGTCGTGCAAATGCTACTAAACGCGATGAAAACGAACATAACCTCAACGATCGGCAACAAAAATTTGCTGTCGGACGACGTCGGATCTTTGTTTTACAATATCTTGCCGAGAATTTAAAGTGTATTCGCTGTAAAAAAGACATTTTCTTGAGGAAAGCAGTGAAGGAAGGACGAATGGGATTAATCACTATTTTACACATTTCCTGCTACGCATGCTCTGCAATAACCCAAGTATACACAAGGAAAATAAACATCACATCTGAGAATAACACGCATGCAGATGTTAAAAGAAAAGCTGTATAGGGTAAGTGATTTTTTACATTACGTTAAATATACAAATGAATTTGAAGAACGATGAGTGTAGCATATAAGCACATCGTCAAAATGGAGTTGACAGGTGCAATTCATTCTGGCATTGGAGAAACTGTTCTCAACACATTGTTGAACTATTTGAACATCCCGACCATCGGTTCTCATGTTTTTAGAAAATATGAACGCGAAGTTGGTCCGGCGTTAGAACTGCTGCAAAATATTCATTTCGGGAGAAAAAATGGAATTAGTTATAGAAAAAAGGGAACAGTTATGTCTGGAATTGTGTTTTCGACAAAAAATTCGGAAAAATTTCACATTCCCGTATACAGGAATGAGGCAGAACAGAAGCTCAAACTGGCTTATTTCCATACTTGACGTCGAGCTGCTGTTGTGGCTCTAAAATTGTCATTAGTTTGTCATTAATAACAATTTTCACTACGTTAACAACCATGGTCAAGTTGGCTATTGAAAAAATTTACCGCAGATGTTATTAGATGTACCCATGATTTTTTCAATTACAATATTTTGTAATTGAAAAAACTCATGGGTTGTACCCATGAGTTGTACCCATGAGATGTACCCATGAACAACCCAAACAATGACGTTCACCCTTAATAATCATTTTTGCATTTTTATTGAAGATAAAATAACCGAAGGCCAAGACAACAGCGGCAATTTGTGCCATTGACACGACTGACTTCGCTAAAGCTTCGTCGGCTCCAACTTATTTGTATCATGAAAAACGTTCAACGTCTTATAAAGAGTTTTTGTTTCGACAAAATCGAGAAAACGTTAAAAGTGTTGAGCGAACGAATGAATACATTTTATTATAAAGTTTAAATGCTGTAAGACTATGTACGTTTTGAACACCCGCCGATTTTGAAATACCCGAGTGGAAATACCGGCGAAAAGTGTCCGGACAAAAATTCAAAAAAGTCCTGAAACGATTTTTTATGCCATTTCGCCGATAGTTGACATAAATGAATTTAATAAACGGCATTTTGAAGGAGAGGAATTCACCTTCATTCCGTTTTTCTTTTATTTTTACTATTTTTTTTACGACTAGTACCCTTTTTCGAAAACGATCATTTTTCGCCTTTATTTTGTACCTTTTCTGGTGAACCCCGTTTACAGATAAAAAAGTTTTAATGCATCTTTGACCGAAATCATAAAGGAGGAAGCTCAAGCTTCAATTTTGTTTTTTTTTTTTAAAGCTTGTGACGTGGTAATTTTGTTCGCGTCACAAAAGCGGCGTGAGACATGAGAGATCGCGTCCTTCCTCGTATGTAACTCCTCTCGAGAGAACTCATAATACTCGGCTCGATAATCGCTTTACTTTTATTTCTTTATTTTTAATGTATTTCGCGCCCTTACATGTATGCGGCGAGCGACATGACCAACGGCAACGTCGTCGTCACCGAGAGAATCGACTTCATTGCATCAGGAGAGCAAGAAAATCGGCAACACTGAGAGACAGCCTGAGAGATCGTCGTCGTCGCGTCTCTCCTAAAATCACGGAGAGCGCGAATTTCCGATGTTAAAAGAAGGGTCACCATCGCGAAGCCTCACCCTGGGCCGTCCTATCAGGGCCTTGACTCGCGAGAGTTCTAATTAGACCGGAGGACACAAGCTGGTAGTAAAGGTGGCGGGATAATCACCCCGTCACACGCAGCGTCCGAAATTATTCATCGTCGTCAACAGCGAGTTAAAATTCGCGCGGAGAAATTCTCCCAGCGTGCGCAATCGATCGTTGTTCCTCCGGATCTATGCGAAATTGTCACCCGAGTAATACGGGTGGGGACGACGGGACCCAGAACCGCGAAGACGAATTTTGCCGAAATCATTGGGGACTCTGTGCTCGACCACCAACGAGGAAGGACGCGATATCTCTCTCTGTTCTCGTTAACGCCGCTCAAGAAACGACATCACCATCTTGAATCAACGGACGGAGCCGAGATTTGTTCCGGGCTTCATCTCGCAGAGAATAAAAAGCCGGTAGGATTGTCGCGTCGCTCGTATACTGTATTTTGGGTCGTGAGTAGAAATTATTTTGTTGTGAATTATATTTGTGCAAGTAGAGCGATATTGTCGCGGTAACACGAGTCGCGGAGAGGATACAGAAAAAAAAAGCGCGCTAAAGTTTCGTGAGAATTTTTTTTTCGTTAGTTGGTCGAATTTCGTTTTTAATAGACTGCCGAAAGGAGTTTTCTTTCAATTTAAAAGAGCCAGAGTCCGTAGCTTAAGGTGTGTTGTCGGAATGGGATGAGAGTGTTTTTTTTTCCTTGTTATTTTTTTTATTAATTTTTTTTTGTTTTCTTGGACTTAAAATATTAACAAAAAAAAAAAATCAAATCCATTTAGAAGAAATTTGTACGGGACGGTGTAATACGCGAGCGCCGTGAAGGTTTTTGAATTGTGTGTGCTGTATGAGAGGGAGAGAGAGAGAGTGAGAATAAACGGTCGTTACCGCGTGCGCGTTATCTACCCGGTGTCCTGTTTATATCGAGTCTCCGCGGTCGCGAATAAATTGAAAGTAAAAAAAATAACGAGAATAAAAGTTTGTTGTTTAGACTCGAGCACAAATTGTAAATTTTGGGCTTTCTTAATTTCAAACATCAACCTACGCCTCTCTATCGTGTTACAAAAAAAAAACTGAGTCTCGCCGGATACACGATTGCCGCGTCAACGGAGAGAAAAAATAAAATAAAATAAAATTTTGCTGTGAGGACGTGCACACCTCGCGGCTGGCGCCCATTCTCTTCGGCTGGCGTGGCATCAATTTGCGTAGCGATATAGCTCGATTTGGCCAGAGAGGTCGAGTAAAAATCCGAGGAATTATCTCTCAAAAAAAAAATATCGCGTCACAAGCTTCGTATGATTTTTTTTTCTGAAGATATTTTGATTTAAAAAAAAGAGACAATTTGAAAAATAACGTGTAACACGAAAACAAGGATTCAAAGGAAACCTCAAGATAGTACAAAGTTGAATCGGTTTTCGTTTAGTTCGCGAGAATTTTTTCAGATTTATTTTTTTATTTTTGTTAACCTATTTTTGGTAAAAAATCAGATAATTTAATTACCATAACCCGAGAAAAAAATGTCGAAAAAAAATCTGTAATAATTCTATTACGCTGAAAAAAGAAAAATAAATTTTTTTCCTCTCTTGAAATTTTATTAAATCATTGGATTTTTAACCGAAAATAGGTGAAAAAAAAAATTTCGAAAAAATAATCTGAAAAAATTCTCGCGAACTCAACGAAAACCGATTCAACTTTTTACTATCTTGAGGTTTTCCTTGAATCCTTGTCGTTTTCGCGTTACACGTGATTTTTCAAATTGTCTCTTATTTTAAAAAAATCAAAATATCTTTAGAAAAAAATCGTCCGAAGCTTTAAAAAAAACAAAATTGAAGCTTGAGCTTACCCCTTTATGATTCCGGTCAAAGAAATGCATAAAAAAATGTTTGTCTGTAAACGGGGTCCACCAGAAAAGGAACAAAAAAGGCGAAAAAAGGTCGTTTTCAAAAAACGGCACTAGTAAAAAAAAATTAAAAGAAACGGAGTGAAGGTGAATTCCTCCCCTTCAAAATGCCGTTTATTAAATTCATTTATGTCAACTATCGGCGAAATGGCATAATAAATCGTTACGGAACTTGTTTGAATTTTTGTGTTCGGAAACTTTTCGCCGGTAGTGTATTTCAAATACGTATTAAATACTTTTTTTTTTAGAAAATTAAATACATATTCTCTTAGTTCGAACGATCTCCATTTAATTTAAATATAATTACTTGGAGACCCGGTGCGTTAGCGTGCTGGCCAGCGGATCAGGAGGGCGTAGATTCGAATCCCACTCGCGTCACTTTCGTCGTGAAATGTTTTTCTTCGATATTTCTCGGCGAAAGACGACTAGCTCCGTGATTGGGAGGCGAACTTGGGACCGACTGTATCGGTATAGGTTTTCCGCAGTTTCCCTATGCCCATGGCAGACATGTCATGGTGAATACGATACAGAGAGGGAAGTCGGCTGCGGCCGCAAGGTGGGGAATAAGATGGAATAAGGGTAGGGCAGGTAAAAGGGGAAGCACTCCGTACGCTGGAAGCAACAACAATAATAATATAACTACTTAGAATAAATAGCCTATATCACTTTTCTCCAGGAAATATAAGACTTTCAAGGTTTATATATTGTTTTTTCGAAAAATGTTATCAATAATTTTTATAGTCTTGCCAAAGCGTTTTTCCATAAATTCTTTTTTCATTTTTAGGACGCATTCAGGACACTATGAAATGATTACCTGCAAAATTTCAAAAGGACTCACCGTTCCGTTTTCGAGATATTGACAATCAAAGATTTCATGCTTTTATACCTGTTCTTATGGGGAGCAGTGGAAAATTTCACATTTCATGCAATAACTTCGAAACTTTTTTACAGATTTTTTTAAGGGACAACACCACTGTGACGGCTTAAAAAAATCGATTTTTTGAAAACCATCTAGAAAAATCTAAAATACATTTAAGATTAAGATGCCGTTGGACCCAGGTCGAAAAAATAATTATTTTCGGAGATATTGAATATTTTGTGGAGCGGTGCAGCGCTCCGTGACGCTCGGGGTCCCGCGCAGCCGCCTCTTCCTGAGGAAGTATTGGAGGCAATTACGCTAGTCTTCGAAAATTTGAGCAGAGACGATTTGCTGCAGCGTTGTTTGGGCGGCTTCACGCAAAACAACAACGAAAGCTACAACAAATCAGTTTGGGCAATAGCCCCCAAGTGTCAGTCCGGGAGCAAAAAAATCGTCGATATTGCAGCTGATATCGCGGTATTATTATTCAATGATGGCCTGAGAAGCCTCATGAAAGTTTTGGAGACGTTGGGGATAACTATCGGCCCAAATTGTTTCAATTTTTGCGTTGAAACCGACGCAGCGCGGATCGAGCTGGCGGAGCGCTCGCTCACAGACGCTGCAAAAGAGGCAAGAAGAGCCTCTACAAGTTCGAGAAAAGATGCTAGGGACAATCATTTGCTTCTTGAAGGCCAGCTATATGATGCCGGCATCGCTGATTAAAGGTAAAAAATTTTTTTTCCAATTTATCGCATAAATTAACAAACCTAAAACTTTGAACGCGTTTTTCTCAAAACCACTTTTTTGAGTGCGGCACGCAGCAGAACTCGAGCAATTTTTATCCGATCGACTTCAAATTTGGACTGCATCAATAAAACTAGATTATCTAAAGAAGTACATAGGATTTTTTCGATATCTCAATAATAAAAAAAGTTATAGCCTATTTTCGACGAGAAATTTTGCTCGAAAATCGTCCTTTAATTTCAAAAGCGTGCCTATTTTTTAAAAATCAATATTTTTTCAAATCCCTATGTACTTCTCTTCAAAATATCATATTATTAGCGAAAACACTCGGTATTTTTTTTCAGATCGACTTTGAAGAGAGTTCTGCTGCGTGCCGCGAACTACTGCAGAGGCAACAGTACCTGACGCGGGAGCTTCCCCAGCGTCACCATGGGGCGTGAAAAATTTGAAATTTTTTTTTTATGTATCTTCAATAAACAACGAACAAAACAAAAAAAAATTTTTCGAATATCTCTTTTTTTTCCCACAAAAAAAAATTCTTGAAAAATGGCAAAAAAACAGGGGTCACAGTGGTGTTCTGCCTTAAAGTTCTCAATTACAGAGGAACATATATCGAAGTAAGTAAAAAAGAATCATGAATTTTGACCGTCTAGTTTCAGAGATATAGCAATTTTAATAAAGCGATGTCTAGCGACGCTAGCGCCACGAAGCGACTGGAGTAGAATAGAACTAGATTACAGTAGTGTGTGTATTATAGTAGTCGGAATGGATAGTCTGATACAAAAGTGAGAGTTAGGTTATATTAGGCGTTTCATCATGACTTTATAAGTTTTTACATCCCGATAAGATGTACAACCTACATTATAAGGATATCTCGCAATATTTCGAAGCTTCCATGGATTCAGCGGAGAATAAACTTTTCAACGTAACTGGCGAGATTACTACCTTATATGTAAAGAATTTTTATGGAAATTTTATCATTAAAATATATGTTATGCTAGTTATACTGTAGCACCAATATTTACCTAATCTTTTTCAGATCCTTCAATAAATCATTTCTGAAAACATCCAGTGTCTCCAGCTGATTATTCAAATAGATCCTATCGCAACTAGCTTACTGAAAAGTGTCATCTTTCATTTAAGTGGCCCCGTAGCCGTGGCGATAGCTGGTCAACGTAATAAGCCAAAGGGTTCCGTGTTCGAATGTCTGTTCGGGCGCTATTAAAAAAAAATGATAGGGCTGTACTATCTGCTTTACATGTTTAATGGTTTAACATGTAAATAAATAAAGTGAATATTATTAAATTACTCTTGCAGTCAGACCTCTTATATTTCTTTTTAATGTATAACGAAACTATCAAATGTGACTACATCAATTCATATTGTACCTGAAATTTCTTTATTCTTACAGTATAAATCCTTCCAATACTATATGCATTTCAAAATCGTGCCCCCCCCCCCTCCCACCCTCCCTCCCTCCCTTCCTCCATGAGGGAAAATCAATTAACACAGTTTTTTCATCTTAGTTTCTGTTATAAAAAAACTTTTCTGGGTTCACCGATACAAAATGGTGAACCCGAGCGGGATTCTATGGATCAATTCAATTTTTAAGAAATAAGACCAGCTTTAGCAGCTATTCGAATGAACTAATATATCGTATGCTCTAAATCATCTTCTAGCCTCCAACTCTGGAAAAAATTTCCCAAATCCTGAGTTTTCTTTCGAGCTATCAATCGAAGATTCCAACATCGAAATCAGTCTCTCACTCTTGTCGGATTTTCTCGTATTTCTCTGTCTTGTTCAAATACGATAATGTATACGTACACAGAAAGCACGTGGTAAACTTATTGTCATTTGGCAAAATATCTGTTTCGTTATTTCGAAACGTTCCTAAAATAAAGGCCATAGCCGGCTAAGTAGGGGTGAGCGGCCCCCACGCGCATTCGTTCCAAATTTTGGCCAAAAGTTGCGACTGATGGGTTACAAACTCACCCCAAATTTCAACCTTGTAGCTGCACTAGGAACAAAGATAAAAATACAACTAGTATTTTTGGAGAAGATTTTGTTTCTCAGGATCTACTGGACCGATTTTCATGAAAAAAATATATGTTGTAAATATATTCAAGGCGATTCACAGAAAAAATCAAGAACCCAATCCCACGAACAGAACTACCCGAAAAAAAATTATTTTAGATTTCGTGATTTTTTTTCGGTCACTCGCTCACGAGATACAATTACCAGTTTTTTTCTATTAGACAATCGGATCTCTTTTTACAAAATATAATTTTTCCAAGTCGATCGAAGAGGTGGAGCATAGTTAAAAAAAAAAAAAATACACTTTTTTTGCACATTCTTTTTGTTTTGGATGTCATGACAACTAAAAAAAATTTTCCGTACAGTTATTATCGAGCGCAGTAGAGTTTCCTTGTCAGTTTTATCGAAAACTTTACCACAAAAGCATAAAGCTTTACGCAAAGCTTTTCTATGACAGTTTATCCCCGTTTTCGGCTACTTGGCAGCGTCCGGCAATCGCAAGACGCGACGCGCTGCATTCAATAGGGAGCGTGTTGTTACCAAGCGGTTCACGTCACAAATCTACAAATATTCAAACGCTGCACCAAACTCAACCTTATTTTCCGCTGTGTCAAACATTGAAGTATACCGTCCGTCTGATTGTTCCAGTCACTCAGCCAGTCCGGCGTAACTGGGTTTAGTTCAGCAATAAATACATCGTTCACAGTGATTTAAAAAATTGTTTATTTACGACTGAAGTGCAGAAAAAACAAATATCCTGGATCACGAGTTTGTAATTGTCGATATATTCGTCTTCTGTTGGTACATACTACGTTTGATAAAATGTCATCCAGTGATACAAAACATCCCAAGTGTGTCGTGTGTTACAAACTCGTACATAAAGTTAAAGGTATTAAAAAAAACTTACAATCCGCCGAAGAAGCAAGAAGCTTTTCTCGAGGTTTTCAACAAACGATTAGTATCAACGATGTTCTTTGTGGAAAATGTCGCCTTTTACCTTATAAACGACCGAAATATGAACCAGATGATGAAAAAGAGGCCGAGAAGGACGCCGATGAGGAGGCTGCTAGTTTTGAGAACTGTTGCCAACAATTGTCCGGTGTTTCAGTTGGAACTTCGAAAGATTCATCATCACCATCTCTTTCAGATGATCCTTCGCTTGAAATAAAAATAAAGCCTGAAGCCGACGAATCACCAGTCGAATATGTTGAAATCGAAATGCAGAGAACTGTTGCGACACACAAGTACTGTTATATTTGTCAAGCTGAGAAGTACTTGGTTGTGATCCCCCATGAAGCTCGCATGCAATCGACGTGAACCGCTTGGTAACAACACGCTCCCTATTAAATGCAGCGCGTCGCGTCTTGCAATTGCCGGACGCTGCCAAGTAGCCGAAAACGGGGATAAACTGTCATAGAAAAGCTTTGCGTAAGGCTTGATGCTTTTGTGGTAAAGTTTTCGATAAAACTGACAAGGGAACTCTACTGCGCTCGACAATAACTGTACGGAAAATTTTTTGTAGTTGTCATGGCATCCAAAACAAAAAGAATGTGCAAAAAAAGTGTATTTTTTTTTTCCAACTATGCTCCACTTCTTCGATCGACTTGGAAAAATTATATGTTGTAGAAAGAGGTCCGATTGTCTAATAGAAAGAAACTGGTGATTGTATCTCGTGAGCGAGTGACCGAAAAAAAATCACGAAAACTAAAATAATTTTTTTCGGGTAGTTCCGTTCGTGGGATTGGGTTCTTGATTTTTTCTGTGAATCGCCTTGAATATATTTACAACATATATTCTCATCAGACACAACTTTTGGCTAAAATTTGGAACAAATGCGCGTGGGGGCCGCTCGCCCCTACTTAGCCGGCTATGGCCTTTCGTTTTTTATAAATCGACGGCGTTTCAAAACAGAGGCAGGAGAAGAAGTGGAAACGTGTAGAGGGGCAGAAGGGTTTTTTTTGCGGGTTGAGTATAATCGCCGTGATTAACGGGGACACGGACGACAACGATGACACAGAATTAATAGAGTCGAAATAGATAGACTAAACTCCCTCATGGTAATTATTTAGGTACTACAGGCATGCGTAAACAAGGCTATCCTATGGCAATTGAAAAGGTACGACTCCGAGTCTTTGTAGGTTCGAAACTGAATATGAGAAGATTCTTGTTCTTTTCCATTGGTCTACCGCTGTCGCGACCGCCAACGTGCAACCACACTTCTGATGACGTGTGTGCGTGAGCACGAGCCAGTGGCATAATTTTTGTTCCTCATTGCAGGGCTATAATTGATGGCACATACAGCCTATTGATGCTCGCAATAGTACTTGTCTGCACCATGAAAATTCTAGACTGTTTGAGCTGTTAAAAGCAGTGCAGAGTTCGAGTAAAGTATCTCGCCAAAGAATTGTTATGAATTAAAGAATTGTTAATTGAATAAGTATCGCAACTTGGAAGACTTATGTATGTCGATGTGATGGAATAAAAATAATGTCAATAATGCTGTAGAGGAAGTGAAGTAGGAAACTTGACTGTATTATCACAGTTGGTAAAGTGGAAACAAAGTTAGCCAGAAATATAAAAAATGTACAAGAAGCTTTTGGATCCCATAATTGTAAATGCTAATCAAAGAATCTGTGGAGTTTTATTGAATTGGAAATAAAAATAAAAATATTCAGCTGATCACATTTCGACCAAAATGGATAACACAAAAGTGCTAAAGAACCATCTGTTGAAAAAAATGAAGCTATCAAACTAAATTTGAGCTAAATGATGATAGTACTCTAAATTCACACGACCAATGATCGTTAACAATGGGTAAGATTATATACATTGGTTGTATCAAGAGACGCCAAGTAATAAATAAATTCCAGTATAAGTGGTGCTCAGTGGAGCACCACTACACGACAAACACACCGCGACTCTTTATACAGTAAGATGGGCTTCCACCGGAAATTTTTGAACTTTGAATCGACATTACGCCTTAACGCAGCGACGAATCGAAAATCTAATGACATTTTACTAATGTAATGTGATTTTCTCCTATCGTTTTTGTTTGAGTAATTTTTCGATCGATCTGCTCAATCCTGCAATCTCATAATATTCACCGAATTTCCGAACGAACTCACGACTAGAAATGATTCCACGCTCGGCGGGTTTGTTGAATCGAATGCAGTCTTTCGGCTATGTCATAAACATGAAACGTATACCCTTATTAGGGTTGGTTATTTCACACTTTGTAGGTTTGCTGAATCGAATAGAGTCTTTCCGCCATGCCATAAACATGATACATACGTCCTTATTAGGGTTGATTCATTTTTTTTCTCAACTCTATGCGCATCATTGTCTCACAGCCCGGGCGCACGCAACGCCTCCTAGTAGCATCGCCTGCTAGTCGTGTCGTTGGCGTCTATTGAATTTGATGTGTACAGTGATTTTGACAGCTTAACCCCTAAGTAGGGTTAGGGTGTGCAATTAAATTATACCATAGAAGTGCAAAGAAAAAACAAAAAGCCCTCTTTAGGGCCAAAAATAAATTTGACGAAGGTTCTTTGCTTTCACATCCAGAAGGGATGAGAGCATAATTAATTGTTTCCCTCTTTGTTGCCTACGCCTAGCGCAATAGCACGAGATGAGGGTAAAAAGGGGATGTGTGTGAGAAAAGTGAGTTTACGGGATTTTCGCGTTTCTGTAGGTATTTCGGGAATAATTCGACAGACTTGTGTTCGATTGACACGGTATCATTTATTATAAGAAAGTGATTAGGGCTACGATGCATGAAACAGAAAAACATATGTTTAGCTTACATTTGTTGTATGATTGTCGCTCGCTCGCTCGCTCGATCGATCGATCGCTCGGGCGGGTGGATGGTTGTTATCGCTTGTAATTCGAGGGCCTTCGCTCTTGGCCTAGTGCGCTCGCTGGTACCCGACGCTCGCGAGATACGACGGTGCGGATGGTTCTTTCAATGACACACGTGGCGCGAAATGAAAGGTGAGTTCGACCCGAAAATGATAAGCTGGAGCGTTCACCGAGGACCGAGTATAATATTTATACGTGTGTTGACTTCGTTTAAAGAGATATGATTGAAACTGTTTCGTAAAAGATTTACAGGAAATCTATTCGGATGGAATTTAATTAAAGAGTACTCATTGGACTAAGACTGCTTGATCAAGACTTATTCTTATGAATCTTTTCCGAAGACTAAATTGGATAGAAGTTTTTCGAAGACTGATTAGAATGGCGGTTGATCGAAGATACCTTCGGATGGAAGTTTTTTTGTGTACTCCCCTCTTGGTCAGCTTATGATTTTTTATAAAGTGGGAGTAGGGGTAGTAAAGGTATAATGAAAGGAAAGCGGGAGTAGTGAGGGTTTCGATCCTTGGTCTCCCTTCTTAGAATTGGTGGTAGTGAAGGAAGGAGAAATTTGCTCTTTGTTCTTTTTGCTAACGTGATCACAGAATGTGCGTAGTTGAAATTCAACGCTGAGGCGTTCGCGATGACACGGTGGCCACTTGGTTCTTATAATATATATATATATATACGCCGGTTTTTGCACTCTGGTTACCGGGTCGATTCTCTGGCTTGAGAATCATAAACTTGATCCACCATTTAACAATGAGAGCTCATATCGCTCGAATGGATACTTGCATCATCATTTACGTCTGTTTGAAGCGTATATGCTCGATCTCGTTTTGCGCTGAAACTTAACCGGACGAAGAACTTTCGCACGCGTTTGTCCTGTTATATGTTAGATTTCTTAATATATATAATAGATCTGTGACGGCAAATGAGGATACTGAGAATAACCGAGTGAAGAGTGTCTGCATATTGGCTAGGATGTGACATTGCCAAACATTAATTTGACGAAGGCTCTTTGTGTTGCGAATTGCAACATCAAAAATCAAACACGCGGCCCTTTTTAGGGCCAAAAATATATTTGACGAAGGTTATTTATTTTGATAATACAAAAATTTATATAAAACCATTTACTTTTTGCTCTATAACACAATAACCGTACATCTCATGAAATATATACGCACGAACATCAATTTACGTTTGTGCGAATAATGTCGCGAAGGCTTGATCCAAATATAGACAAGCGCGGAGTATAATTAAAGTGTTTGACGATTTGACAAGCACGAAGCAAAGTCACATGCGACGGCTGTTTGGCTAAGCGGATAAGACTCTGTTTACGCCTGACATTTGCGCCTCTTCTTAACACACCAGGGCAGAGATATGCAACCTATTCTTTTCTAGCATAAGGTCACATACACTATATTTCTCGACGTAAGAAGACATTATAAGGCTTAAACATATGATTTTTTTCAGTGCTATTTTCCGTTCTTACTCCCCACTCCCCTCCACCATTTCACTCTTAAGTGCTCTTTTTATTGGTCTTTGTACCACAGACTGTCTTGTGTGTTTCAGCGTAAAAACCCCTATATCTCTTTCCCACTTCAAGCCTCGGCGTCTCGCCGCTTTATTTACGAGCTCGCGTTGTTGTTGCTCCTGTATACGGGGGGACATTACTCACGGTTATACACCCGATTTCGTTATATTTTTGGTCTTCTTCCTTTTTGTTCCTTTCTTCATCCTCCCGTTCGACCCTCACGTGCGCCGCCCAAGAATGAATATGCTAAATTATAAGCATTCGATGTCGAACAAGAAATTATCACAGAGGACACTTATATTAACGGAGAATTTGAATATACAAATAATAATAAGCAGCGGTTCTGTGTTTTCCGACAAGTGGGAGAATTTGATGATTTTTTTTTTCAGGTGTAGGAGAGTATTTGGCCCATATTATCGGGTGGTTGTAATGTATAAATGTATATCTGATTTTTCCCCCCGTTTTTCTATTATATTCTTTTCTTTATTTGCGGTTAGATCTGGTCGTCGCACAGGGACAATATCTGCACCAAGCCATCATAGTATTTTCTTTTTTTATTCACGTACGCTAGCACATTTTCCTTGAATTACGTTGCAAAATTAACTGAAAATAAGGAAAATTTATATTAAATTTCTGACCATGGGAATGTATTTCTATTTAGTCATTCTATTTGTGTTTTAGCATTGTTTTTTTCGTTCACAGTTTAGCCTGCAATGTTTGGGATATTTTCCATCAAGGTACATGAGAATGATTTATAGCTGTTGTAAAATACCGTTTTTTTTCATGCACCTGCCTCTGACAATGACCGTGGACATTAAATGAATTTCATGTAGAGAATAGCGCACATGCGAACGTGGTACCGATCGTGGCCTGGTTGTTCTCTTAAAGCGATTATATCGTTAAGACGTTGTCTTTATTGGCATTAAATCTACGTGGCACGAGTTGTCGTGGTCGTCATTCAAGCTTCCATCATTCCACTTTCTGTTTATCAACACACAACAGAAACGTGCTCCCCTACACGTATGGTTTTCAATTGCATATAAATGATTGCCATTCACCAAATGTTTAATGTACGAACGATAATCTAAGAGAATTCGACAGAGTCTGTGCGCGCTGACGAGCGTTGCATAAAAAGTAAATACTACGATGTAAATCATTATATACAGGGTGTCCATTTTATCTCTGCCACCCGAAATAACTCGGTAATTATCGACGTCACAAAAAAATGTTCCAGACAAAAGTTGTACGGTGTGAAGAGGGCCATCAAATGCGACCATTTTTTTTTACTTCAGTGGAGGCGCTGACGCACAATGAAGATCACCTCCACTTTTTTAAAGGGAATGGTACATTTTTTTTTCAAGCATCTTGTGGAGCACCTCAAGCTGCATAAAAAACATTAAGGGGTCAGAGTCGTTCAAGGTCATTCAAGGTCAGTATCGATGATACAAATCTAAATATCTCGAATCACTGCCAAATATTTAGTAGTGATCCAAGATATTTAGATTTGTATTTCATTTTCATAGGTGTTCGAAATTAGCTTAAAATGAGAGATATCGGAGATCGTAGTCATCGACAACACTTCGAATACCTTCGGTTTGTTTACCAACTCGCGTTAATCTGTATCGTATGTAGCTCAATCGAGGTTTTCATTCAGTTTGATTTCGAATTTGGATAAGAGCTATTCATAGTTTGATTATCCAAATAGTTTGCTCTTATCCAAATTCGAAATCAAACTGAACGACAACCTCGATTGAGCTAGATACAATACAGATTAACGCGAGTTGGTAAACAAACAGAAGGTATTCGAAGTGTTGTCGATGACTACGATCTCCGATATCTCTCATTTTAAGCTAATTTCGAACACCTATTAAAATGAAATACAAATCTAAATATCTTGGATCACTACTAAATATTTGGCAGTGATTCGAGATATTTAGATTTGTATCATCGATACTGACCTTGAATGACCTTGAACGACTTTGACCCCCAAATGTTTTTTATGCGGCTTGAGGTGCTCCACAAGATGGTTGAAAAAAAAATGTACCATTCCCTTTAAAAAAGTGGAGGTGACCTTCACTGTGCGTCAGCGCCTCCACCGAAATAAAAAAAATGGTCGCATTTGATGGCCCCCTTCACACCGTACAACTTTTGTCTGGAACATTTTTTTGTGACGTCGATAATTACCGAGGTATTTCGGGTGGCAGAGATAAAATGGACACCCTGTATATGTATAATGAATGATAGTATTTATTTTTTCGAACTCTGCCGATGATTCTGTCGAATTCTTTCAGATTACCATTTGTATCGGGATGTTGAATAAGTTCTCGCGTTTTTTTTTTCTAAAAATTAACGCTTTATTTTGAAAAATGAGTGTAAATCTTGTCATTGAAAGTATTGTTCATCGCTAGCCACTACTTTTCCCATCTTTCTGGCAGCATTTTAATTCCACGTCATAAAAACGACAAGTCTTTTGAGGCTATCCAAGAGTCGAGCCATTTTTTGGCATCTTCATAAGAATGGAATTGCTGCTCAGCCAGGCCATGTGCCATCGATCGGAACAAGTAATAAGCGGAAGGGGCAATGTCTGGTGAATACTGCAGGTGGGGTAGGAATTCCCATTTAAACATTCCCAAGTAGGTTTTCACCAATTTTGCAACAAGTGGCCGAGCCATGCTGCAAAATCACTTTGTCTTGTCTCTGCTTGTATAGCGGTCGTTTTCCTTCAATTCTCGGTTCAAACGCATCAATTGTAGTCAATAGCGATGTCCCGTGATGGTTTCGTTCGGTTTGAGCAGCTCATAATAAACTACAGCCAGCTGATCCCACCAAATGCAAAGCAGAAGCTTGGAACCATGGATATTCGGCGTCGCCGACAATGTTGATGCATGGCCGGACTTACCCCACGATTTTCTACGCTTAGGGTTATCGTAGTGTATCCATTTTTCATCGCCAGCCACGATAGGATGCAAAAAAAAACCCTCCTTTTCTGCCGTTGAAGCAACTGTTCACACGTGACAAGACGCCGTTCGACGCCTCTCGGCTTCAACTCGTATGGCACCCAATGCCCTTGCTTTTGAATAGGGATGCTCATGCAAGAAATACATCGATATTTTTTTTCGATGCGATGCATCGAAACGTTGCATCGATGGTTTGCGATGCATCGAATAAAAACATCGATGTTTTCGATGCATCGAACAAAATCGTCGATGTTTTCGATGCAGCGAATAAAAACATCGACGTTTTCTATGTGTTAAAAGTATAGGATAGAAAGTTAGAGAAATGAGACATAATCCCATGTTTTCAATTCAATCGTTTTATTCAGGTTGAATCGAATTTTATTTTTTTCAAAATTTATAAACGAAGTCTATACTGTATATACGCACACACACACATGGATAACGTATTCCATGTACAGTACAGATATACAAAAAAATACCAAAATTTTTAAAAACTTTTCATTAATGTCTTCTTTTGATATTGATAATTCATTCCGCAAAAGTCGGCTTTTCCGATGATTCTCTAGTTTACCATACGGCCGTTCGTCGGCCCTCTTAACCCAGTGACGCTCCGAAAAATTCTTAAATGGAATCATAGATACGAATGCTCCTCGAACGAATATTTTTCATGCTTTGCGTTTATATCCAAATACCCTTGAAGTATTTCATTACAAAACTACCAAATTTCACTGCGATCCGCCCTCAAGGTGAGCTGAAAGCCGCTTGTTGAGTAAAAATCTCTTTTCGCACAGTCGCTCCCAGACGATTGATATTCTGATAAAAGCAAGAGTCCTTGTTGTAAAAAGAATTGACATTTCTGTGTTAATCGAATTTTATATTTGCAAAAATAATAAAAGAAGTCCATACTTTCTCTGTACATTTTTTAATTAGAAATCAACTATCCATTGGGGTATCTGGGATTTCTAATTTCTAAATTAGAAATTCCAATACTTCCTCTCTAAACTTTGCACAAATAATATTTTATTAACACGCTTTCCTTGTATTCTATCGCGTTGTTGATTAAACACACGTGAAGCTTTCGACAAAAGTCTTTCTGATGGTACTGAACTGGCTACCAAAGTTTAATATTTGTAGGCTATCTTGTACAATTTCGGAAATTGTTGTTTATAATCTAGCTATACTTCTAGGGGATTTTCAATAAGCCGGCCAATCGGTGTCCTCAAGTAGACAGACAGCTCATCAGAAACATTTCCTTCACTTCTGTTTGACTTCCAGTTGCGATGAACCAGTTTATGATGATCGCTCTAAAGACTGAATCCCTCCGAAGTTTTATTCGAACTATCTCAATCCGATTCCATACGCCTTTCGTCCATGCAGTCATTTTTCATCATACCTTTGATCTTTTGCACGGCATTTGCACAAATGTTTGGGTCTTCAAAGTGTAGTTTTTTTTAACCGTGGATCTAGTAAGGTCGCGAATAGCTAAAGATGAGACTTGTTCAATAACGCCCATTAATTTGTTGATTCCTTTCAGGATGAGTTTATGTACGTCCATGACTAACGGTGCGTCAACCACAAGGGGTTTGAGTTTTGAAATCATGCAGTGCACTAAAGGGATCACTTTACTGCTGGGACAATATTTATGGCCAGATATTTCTCTAGTTGCAGCTTCAAGTGGACGTAGTATGTTGAGAAGCGAGGACGCGATGCTCAATTCGAAACCAGTTAACATTGGAGGCGCTGTTTTACGGCGAATCAATATATCACTCATAGCATTTTTAAGCTCCAAAAATCTTTGAATCATATAATACGTGCTGTTCCAACGTGTTGGCACGTACTGTATTAACTTTGTTTCAGTGCTCACTGACTTACGCAAATCGTCGCTTGCCACACAGCTTTGTTTAAAGAAGGTAACAATGGTCTTTATTTTCGACAGTATACTTTGCATCTCAGGAATTTGCAGAATATTTTGAGCCACTAAATTTAGTGTGTGAGTGAAACAAGGGATGTTCTTCTTAGTTCGGAATGCTATTACCATAGCTTTTGCCATATTCGCGGCGTTATCCGTAACAACTGCAGAAACTTTATCCGTGCCAAATCTCCACTCGATGCAGGTTTTAATCAGCATTTGTGCTATATATTCTGATGTACGTCGTTCATCGAGTTGATAAACGCCCAATGTGACCGATTAGAATTCCATGCTTAGACCAAAATGAACTGTGATGCCTGAAAACCTGCGCATCTGCGTGTCTGTCCAAATATCACTACTTAAAGTGAGGTGTTCGACATTGGAAAGTGTAGATTTCAATATTGTTGCCAAGACGTCATACTTGTCATCAAGCCACACTGTGTCACAGTAGCTCTGCTGGGAATTTTATAATGAGGAGCAGTAAGTTTAAGCGGATTTTTGAACCCGTGATTCTCTACCACAACAAAAGGCTGACTCCTTGCAAACCAAGTACAAAATAGCATTGTTAATTTTGTTTGCTTTGTCACCAGTAGTAGAAGTATATGAGGAAATTTCTTCAAAACTATTCTTTATTGACTTCTGAGGCTTTAGACGCTTTGCCGCTGACTGTACGTCGCAATCAGTGTCGATAGTCTGATCTGCTGGTGCTGCATTTTATGTAGATGGCTTTGAGTTTTGCGTGCTGGTGCTTTCAATAACTTCCTCCATGTCCTTTGTTGATGTACTTGAGCTTAGTCGGTCTGAATCCGAGTTTTTTTTTTCCACATCAGTTGTATTTTCTAGATCAAAAGCTTTTTGGACGTTATTTATATGCAATGTTAAATTTGTAGTATTTCCAGCAGTTCGTATACATTTTTGACATATTTTACACTTAGCAGTTTTATCATCCATTTTTTTTAAATACTTCCAAGCTTTACTTTTTTTTATTAGGTGCCATAATGAAATACCTCTGCAGTCTGCAAAAAAGTCTGCAGACGAAATTCCTATTATCCTTATTGTTTCACAGATAATCCCAATGAAATGACTAAGGCCATACTTGCTCAACCTGCCCCGATAGTGGGGTAAGTTGAGCGTAGGTATAAGGTAAGTTGAGCGAAGTAAGAATTGCATTTAAAAAATCAGACATATGCAACATGATTTGGTACAATGCAGTAATAAACAAACAGTTGCTTATTAATTAGTTATATTTTGAAACATTAACATTAATTGCAATGAACTTTCAAATATTTTTTCTCATACAATGGTAGAAGAAAAAAATTAACCACTTTTTTTTTCTTACTTGTGAGTGCAAAAATAATGAAACTTCCCGTTTTAGCGTCTCGTGCTCCGCATGGTAACGGGCGATGGCGTAATGTGTTCCGC
Organism: Ophion ventricosus; assembly: GCA_963932345.1. Taxonomy (NCBI): domain Eukaryota; kingdom Metazoa; phylum Arthropoda; class Insecta; order Hymenoptera; family Ichneumonidae; genus Ophion; species Ophion ventricosus. The sequence continues at coordinate 25,006,928 of OZ010719.1, forward strand.
TCTCCCATACCTCTCTTTCCTCCATTAGATGCACCCGCGTGCGGCGCTGAGTTTTCCAGATATTTCGATTGCCCAACTTACCCGACTGCTCAACATGCCCGCCCCTCCCTACCATAATAATGTTGAGCATTTTACTGTGAATCCCGCGAATTGTTTTTTCGCTTAAATATTAATCGCTTTTACGAGAATTCCCAGGATGTCACGGACTATCCTTTCCGTATGGAGTCACGAGCACGAGAAGTATAGGTATATACATCGGATCGTTGGTTAGTTAAAAAAAAAGCAAATTTGTCATGGTACTGAAAAGAATAGTAACGAAATCATCTCGGTTGGAAGAATGAGAAGTAAAAATGTCATCGGAATACTTCGGTGCTTTTGTTTTTATTAAGGACATGTAGCACACGTCCCGACCGTCTCGAAATTTTGAACTCATTTTTCTTTCAAACGATACAACCAATTGGGATGAAATTTGTTCTGCAAGTGTAATATTGTTGCACCGAGAGCTTGATGATCGCCATTTTCCCAAATTTTCAAAAAATACTTACAGTTTGTAGTTACCATGGGATAATTTGTGAATTATTAACTGATGCATCGAATTTTTGCAAATTCAGGAAATTATTTTTTTGACAGATCGGAAGCGGTAGCCTTCGCAGAACGTCGTATATTCGCTCGCTTCACATGCAGTTTTTTTTTTTGGAATACGTTGCTGCGTGCGCCATACATTCGCAAGAATTATTCCGAATTGGCGGAATTGTCCGCGAATTGTAAACACGGGTTTACCAGTAAGATCGTGCAACATGCGTCGAATCGGTGAAAAGTTTACGCGATCGCCCGCATATTCGTGTACAGTGCCGAGATAACCAAGTGTACGTGATACTATCGTACGGCGTGGAGTCACCGTGCTAGTAACGCGTAGGGGAGAGTGGGGCACTGTAAGTTACATGCGATTTCTCGGAGGTTTGTGGCTCGTAAAAACCGAAATTTTTTGTGTTGGACCGTGATTTATATTTAGTTTCGTCAGGCCTAAAAAACATCGATAGCAGCTCACAAATAATTATTGAAAATTACAAAATTCATTTGGGACTCGGAAAAAAAAATTCTTTTGCCGGGATACAATTTCTGTAGCGGCTCGGATTTTTGGTCCTGTCAATAGTTTTATTATTTATAATGCACTCAGTGAATTGTGTTTTTCCATTCGTAGTTTAATTAATGGTTATTTTCATCAATAAGCGATTATTTTACGAGTGAGGTACAATGTGTCACCGAGTTGTGGGGCACAATGAGTCGACACCCAATGTAGTCGGCAAATAATATGACCACAACGAAAAAGAGCGCAATGTTTTACGAGGTACTGTGAGTCACATATGATTTTTCAGAGGTTTGTAGCTCGTGAATTCCAATTTTTTTTGTGTTAGACCGTGATTGATATGAAGTTTCGTCAGGCCCAAAAAAGTCAATAGAACCCCACAAAAAATTATTAAAAATAAAAAATTAATTTCAGCCTTAGTTTACTAGAAAAAAAATTTGCTTACCGGGAAAACGTCAAATATAACCTTGTTTTCTGTAGCGACTCGGGTGTTCGGTCCTAATCGATAGTGTTATTATATATAATGGACTCGGTAGGTTGTGTTTTTCAAATTCGTAGTTTAATTCATCATTATTTTTATCAATAATCAAATATTCTACTAGTTTTGAACAAGGTTTCATCGAGATGTGCGCCGCAATGTGTCATCGCGTTGTGGGGCACAATGAGTCGACTCCCAATGTTGGCAAATAATATAACCACGGCGTTGAGGTAAAAATGCGAAAAATGATATTTTTTTTTGCTTTAGTCATACATAAATTCACACTCTACCCATCTATCTGACACAGTGTAGCCCACTCGTGGGGTACAATAAGCCGATCTGCAAATTTTTTCGATCCCATGATTTTGGTATTTTTAATCTTTAGGCCTAAGACTGTTTCGGGTTATCTGTCACCGTTATTTATAACCCCTCCCCATCGATCGGATTATCTTACCTACCATCTCCTGCTCGAGACTCGGGTTATCTGTCCTCGTTATTTTTTAATCCTTCCCCGTCGATCGGGTTATCTGGCCTACCGTCTCCTGCTCGAGTATCGGGTTATCTGTCCAGGTTATTTTTCAATCTCTCCGCATCGATCGGGTTATCTTACCTGCCGTCTCTCTTTGAAGTCTCGGGTTATCTGTCCTCGTTATTTTTTAATCCCTCCCCATCGATCGGGTTACCTTACCTACCGTCTCCCTTTAAAGTCTCGGGTTATCTGTTCTCGTTATTTTTCAATCCCTCCCGTTTCGAGTCTCGGGTTATCTGTCGTCGTTATTTTTATGCCCTCCCCATCGATCGGGTTATCTGGTAAGATAACCCGGTTATCTTACCAGATAACCCGATCGATGGGGAGGGCATAAAAATAACGGGCCAGACAACCCGATCGACGGTAGGTATACCGTTGATCGGGTTGTCTGGCCTACCGTCTCCTGCTCGAGTCTCGGGTTATCTGTCCTCGTTAATTTTTATGCCCTCCCCATCGATCGGGTTATCTTACCTATCTATGTCTTGGGTTATCTGTCCGCGTTATTTTTTAATCCATCCCCACCGATCGGGATGGGATTTGTTTAAATTAATAAAAAAAAGGCTGGAAAATTGTCACTACCGTTCCACAAGACGAGTCTTTAGCAAACCCCGTTTGTTAGAAAGCTCAACAGTAATCGAATTTCCACCGATGACCGTTGCCGAAGAAAGAAATCGATTCGAGCCCATTTATTTAAACAATTCACGATCGCAAAATTTTACCGCTCTTCCGTAGAGTGAGACTCTAGCGATCTACATTGCTAGAGACTTTGATCCGCGGATAACCTGCCGAAAATAAATCCTGGCAGAGAGGAAAAAATGTTGGACATATTGTTCAACCAATAGGAATAATTGTTAAATTGTTGCATTCTCTCGTAGAGAGAATCTCTAGCGATCTCCATTACTAAAAAATGTTAGTCTTGGAAAACCTGCCGAAGGTAAACCTTGGCAGAGAGAACGAATACTTAACGTATTTGTTTAGACAATAAGGTTCGTCTGTCAAATTTTACCACTCCTTTGCTGAGCGAGTCTCGGGCGATCTCGTTCGATCGATAATTTGGCCGAAGTCGAATACATCGATGATAAGCTGCATCGAGAATATAAATCGTGCATGAGCTCATTTGTTTAAATTAATTAATAAAGATTGGAAAAATGTCACTACCCTGCCTCAAGAAGAGTCTCTTGAAAACTCAGTTTACTAGAAAGTTCAACAGTAATGAAATTTCCACCGATGACCGTTGCCGAAAAAAGAAATTAATTTGAGCCCATTTGTTTAAACAATTCAAGATCGCAAAATTTAACCGCTGTTTCGTAGAGCAAGACTCTAGCGATCTCCATTGCCCGAAAATTCTGGCCTCGGAATACCTGCTTAAAGTAAACCTCGCCAGAGATAACGAATGCTGAACGTATTTGTTTAAACAATAGGCATTGCCTGAAAAATTTTACCACTCTCTAGCTGAGTGAGTCTCGGACGATTTCGTTCGTTCGAGAATTTGGCCGAAGTCGATTTCTCGACGATAAACTGCATCGAGAATATAAATCACGCTCCATCTTATTTGTTAAAAAATCTTATTAATTAAAAAAGGACGGAAAAATGTGGCTACCCTTCTACAAGACGAGTCTGTAGCAAACCCCGTTTGCTAGAAAGGTGAAGCCCAATGAAATTTCCAACGATGACCGACGTCAAGAAAAGAAATCGATTCGAGTCCATTTGTTTAAACAATTCACGATGGCAAAATTTCACCGCTCTTCCGTAAAGCGAGACTCTAGCGATCTTCATTTCTAGAGACTTCGATCCGCAGTCAACCCGCCGAAAATAAATCCCGGTAGAGAGAAAAAATGTTGAATATATTTGTTTAAACAATACACATTAGTTGTCAAATTGTAAGAAAATTCTCGCTTTGGAAAACGTACCGGAGGTAAACCTCGATAGAAAGAACGAATGCCAAACGTATTTATTTAAACAATAGGCATGGCCTGTAAAATTTTACCACTCTTTTGCCGAGTGAATCTCGGACGATTTCGTTCATTCGAGAATTTGGCCGAAGTCAAATTCATCGACGATAAGCTGCATCGAGAATATTAATCGGGCTCGAGCTTAATTATTAATTAAAAATGGATGAAAAAATGTGACCACCCTTCCACAAGATGAGTCTCTAGCAAACCCTGTTTACTAGAAAGTTCAATCATGAAATTTCCACCGATGGCCGGTGTCGAAAAAAGATTTTGGTTCGAGCCCATTTATCTGTACAATGTAACAAAGTTTCACCGCTCTCTGCAGAGCGAGCGCATGTCATGACGCGTAGCATGGTTGCTAAGCCTAGTGTGTGTGCATCGCTTGATACACACATACTTATATGTAAGGTGTTTTGGTTTCGTTACGACCGAACAGCGTGCGAAAACGTTACATTGTTTTTGCTCGCGGTCAGCGTTGCGAATACACACGTTCAATTTTGATCTTTATGTTCAATTTTGACCAAAAATGACCCTACTCGGAAAGGAATCTAGTCTAGTCTTCTTCTATCTTCTTTTCTAATACATTAGGTGTGTGAATTAATTTTTACAGATTCTTCTAGCAGGCTGGGAATCCTCTTTCAAGTTGAAATAGTTCAACGTCCTTTTAGGATTTTGAAGTATTGACATAGCCCTGTTCAAGACGCTGTATGAATTTATTGGGCGAGCGTCATAACCTTTAAATAAAGTAGCAAGAACAATGGCAACCGATAAGCTGCACCTTCGCCACTGCATCCTTTACGAATTCCAACAAGGAAAAAGTGCCACCAAAGCGTGGGAGTCAATTTGTTCTGTGTTCGGGAAGAGTATTGTGTCATACGAAACATGCAATTATTGGTTTAAACGTTTTAGAAACAATGATTTCGAACTCAGTGACCGTGCGCGTGCTGGACAGCCTGAAAAATTTTCGGACGACGATTTGGAAACTTTACTGGTCCAAGATTCTTCACAGACACAAGAAGAACTTGCAGCCCAACTAGGAGTTGATCGATCAACCGTTGCCAAGAGCTTACACGCGATGGGAAAAATTCAGAAGCTCGGGAAATGGGTCCCACATGAACTTACCGAATATAACCTCAGACGACGGATGAACACGTGTCTTTGGTTGCTTAGCAAATAACGAAGGAAGAACTTTCTCTGGAAAATCGTGACGGGGGATGAAAAATGGATCCTTTATGAGAATCCCAAGCGGAAAAAATCATCGGTGGACCCTGGAGAACCAACAGCATCAACTCCCAAACCGCAAATGAACGTCAAAAAAATGCTTTTGTGTATCTGGTGGGACATAAAGGGTGTTCTTTATTATGAACTTCTAGAACCGGGTCAGACGATCACTGCAGAACGATATAGTGACCAATTAAATAGTTTAAGCGAAGCAATTGAGCAAAAAAGGCCATTCACAAGACATGGAAGGCGAAAAGTCATTCTCCTGCATGTTAACGCTCGACCTCACGTTGCTAGTACGACCCAAACAACTATTTTAAACCTGGGCTGGGAAGTTCTTCCTCATCCGGCATATTCACCGGACTTGGCCCCATCCGACTATCACCTATTTCGGTCAATGGCGCACAGCTTAATAGGGAGCCACTTCCGAGAAGTCGAAGATATTAGGAAATTTGTCGATGATTTTATCGCCTCGAAACCAGCCAGCTTCTATCGTGATGGTATCTGTATGCTACCAGATCGGTGGCAGAAGGTTGTAGAAAGCAAACGGGGGGGGGGATATTACCCGGATTAAACACGGTTTTGTCTATTTTTTAATAAACCGCAAGTATGTACAAAAAAACTGTAAAAATTAATTCACACACCTAATATAAGAATGAATGTTTATATGTTCGTCTTCTATGCGTTCGCGCATCGTTTATCCGATTGAGTTGAAACTTTGTACAGTTGTTGTTGGCACTTGCGTGAAAGTTTCTCACATAGGTGGCGCGCGAGTTGTATCGGATATATGTAAAAAAAAGCAAACAAACGAGTAATAAAAATAAAGTAACGAAAAAAGGAGGAAAAAGCGCTGAGTCACCTTGGTCGATGGCCTTGGGCTATACGCAATATATATGTGTGTCATAGAAAATTAATTTCACTGTTATCCCAGTGATTCTCTCCCTCCTTGTTCCCCAGTCCTTTGTCAAAATGACGCGCCAACGGGGGGGGGGGGTCCGACTGCCAGGAGGATCGATCCTGCGGCTGGCCAGCAGAGCTCCGTACAGAATGCAGAGAAGACTGCCTGCCGGACGGCCGCGGTGGTAATAAAAGGAGATCATTACTGTTATTATTATTATTATTTTAAAAAAATTATTCGATTTTATTTTCCTTAGTTTGCAGTGAGAAAAATTTACCTACCCCCGGTGGTTAGGCTTGATCTTCATCTAGATAGACACCTACATTTATTCATTTGTTCTTCTATTATCTTCTATACATATAAAATAGTTCGGTGACTGACTGGCATATAGACAACGCACAGCCTAAATCGCTGAAGACTGAAAAATGAAGTTTGGAAGATATCCCGAGCAGAAATTTGTTCAGGGTGAAATCCGGACCGGATCAGGCTGCCACAATAGCAAATCCGGGCCGGATCAGGCAAATTTAGTCCGGCCCTGATCAGGGATGTAACGCTTTTGCAAATTCAGGTCCGGATCAGGCACCTTATCAGGCTCTGATCAGGCGCTTTATCAGACCCGGATCAGGCACCTTACCAGGCTCGGATTAGGCACTATATCTGGCTCGGATCAAGCAACTTATCTGGCCCGGATCAGGTGCCTCATTCTGCCTGAGACATGCGTGTCATCTGGCTCAATCATTTGATTAATTTTTTGTTTAAAAATAGATCAACATTTATTAAATTATTATCGTAGTTACACGTTATCAAGTTTACTAACGTTATTAAAAATATGAAACATATGAAAACATTTTTTTAAAGTTTAAGTTTTTATTTTACTTGACTTGATCGTTTAGTTTTTGTTCCGGCTTTGGCGATGACCGTCCCAATCTTTCCGGCCCAATCTGTCCGGCGCAAATCATGCGTGCCTGATCAGGGCGCCTTATTGATACCTGATAAGGCTTCTATCCGGCGCAAATCAGGCGTGCCTGATCAGGGCGCCTTATTGATCCCTGCTCAGGCCCCTGTCTGGCGCAAATCAGGCGTGCCTGATCAGGGCGCCTTATTGATCCCTGCTCAGGCTTCTATCCGGCGCAAATCAGGCGTGCCTGATCAGGGCGCCTTATTGATCCCTGCTCAGGCCCCTGTCTGGCGCAAATCAGGCGTGCCTGATCAGGGCGCCTTATTGATCCCTGCTCAGGCCCCTGTCCGGCGCAAGTCATGCGTGCCTGATCAGGGCGCCTTATTGATACCTGATAAGGCTTCTATCCGGCGCAAATCAGGCGTGCCTGATCAGGGCGCCTTATTGATCCCTGCTCAGGCCCCTGTCTGGCACAAATCAGGCCTGCCTGATCAGGGCGCCTCATTGATCCCTGCTCAGGCCCCTGTCCGGCGCAAATCATGTGTGCCTGATCAGGGCGCCTTATTGATCCCTGATCCGGCCCTGATGGATCCTCAGGCAGCCTGATTAGATTTCTGCTCGGGATGTTCCTCCAAAGGTGTAGAGGTGGTGCACAAAGAAAGTTATTTTCGAAAATCAACTCTAAATGGGGTGTGAAAGTTTGTACGAAAAATTGTATTCCTTGCGTGTATCAACTTGAAACGTGGTATAAATATTCTTCAAAATAAATAACAAGGCGTTGAAGTTTGTATGGAAAAGTCGATTTCGCTGCGTTTTATCTCAATGAAGTTTGGAAAATACATTCCTTAAAAGGCATGAAGATGCACTAAAAAGGTGCACTAGCTTCTCGCATGGTCAACCATATGTGGGCTGTTCGAGAGAATCGAATGTCTGAAACTTGAATGTGCTTGTCGAAGACCGTAAATCATACGATGTTGTCTACAGAACTATATTGCAAAGCCATATAGTTCTGTAGACAGCAATGAAATTGCATGAAGGTTGGCACTTTTATACTACTATTTCATTAATTACCAACCCTGAGCTCAGCCTGTCAGTCTACTATTGTGATTAACAAATGTAACGCTCTAACTTCTTTCTTTATTTCTTACTTTTTTCTCTCTTTACTTATCTCCTCTCTCGATCAAATCCTAAAAGCTAGTACATCTACAAAGAACATTAAACTATCAAGTATGAGAAATACCTAGGCTAAATATTTACACTGCTTTAAGGGTCTTGTCGCATTATGCAGATGAATATGTTCTTCCTGAGGGAAGCTCGACGTGAAACACACAAGGAACGGTATCGCTATTTCATAACCGTTAACATCATACATACACGCTTGTGTATCATTTTATTTTTTGCTCACTTTTTTTATCGCGATCGGCGAGATATACTAGACGCCTTGTGTGACAGGTATATGCGTGGAATACAATGACGTAACGATTATGATTTCTAACCAAGAGCGGGGGGGGGGGGGGGTTGTAACCCATTATAGAAGATAGATCACGTCTGAAAGTGTACATAAATGTCCACTGGTAAAAAAGATCTATTGAAATGAAATAAATCCATATGGTTGATACTTTTCTTGTTCGAATCTACTATTGCAGAGATTGATGTAAAATATATACATTTTTTTAAATTTGAAACCGGTTTGCTGGTTTAGTGGGTAAGCGTGCTTGCCTCTAAACCAGAACATCGGGAGGTCGCGGGTTTGATTCTCCGTCTCGTAGTCCCGAAGAAAAATAAATACGGGCGTGACGAAGCTCCAGTTGTACACGGATGTGTGTCCTGTGTGTATATGACTGCAGTCCGCGATTTATTTCCCGACGAAACGCAACTAGCTCCGAAACTGGCAGGCGAACCAGGAACCGACTGTATTAGTATAGGTTTTCCGCAGTTTTCCTATACCCATGGCAGAAATATCATGGTGAATACGATACAGAGGTCGGCCGCGGCCGCAAGGTGGGTAAGGAAGGCATAAGGTGGGCACGCATAGGGGAAGCACCCCCGTACGATGGAACAAACAATTTAAAAAATGCATTTTATATACCACAATCATGTTGTCCTCGGGTTTTCGTGCGCGTAAACAGTACGTAAAAGAGGTATTTTACGTCCTAGGATTTAAAAATTGTGAAACGTCCCTGTACAACAGCTGTCACTCGTTAGATGCTGCCGTCAATCATCAGGTCGAGGAATTATTGTGTACGCTGAGGCGTTATTTGCGGGAAGAAACACAACCTCACTTTCACGTGACACCGCGACAAAGCATCGTCGATATCGCTGCGACATAAATCGTTAATAAAAAAATTAAATAAACAATGAGTGATATTGAAAAACTTAGAAGCGATGAGTGGCTCCAATGCACGCCGCCAGATCTAAAGGAAGCCGCGACAAAGACGACACACGAAATATTGCCATAAAAATAAAAAAACACCTTTATGAATCAACGTACGACACATTTGTGTATATACTGATATATTTCAAAGCTACGTTTGGTATCTACGAGAGGGGGGCTCCGCCCCCCTGCCGCCTTCGCCCCCGCGCTGCGCGTGCGATGCAGCTTCCATGTGCGATACACCTTACATATGCAACACAGCTACGGCACAAGCATGCAGCCATATGTATTTAACAATACAAAAGCTCGGAAAACATGGTTTTGGTATATAAATAATGGTGTGCACCGCGGAGACAGGGGCTTTGTCTCCTTCATACACAATGTACAATTGTTGAATCACGATTTATTTAACACCATTGAGTAATAAAAATGCCATTTGCTCCTAACAATTCTGGTATTTGATATTTTCATTTACACAAAAAAAGATTTGATGGTATAAACTTTATGCGGCTAATTAACTTTTATATTTGGAATATCTAGCGTATTCATAAACACGTACATTTATTTATTCAATTGTATTACTGTTGTGTCTTTATTTGACATACTTTTTTTCTTAAGGTATTACCGGATGGATCGTCGAACAAAAAGTTTATTTGAAATGGGCGAAACATGGATTTAAAAGTCTAGATCATGTCGTATATGTTAAGCCTTACAAATAGCTAATTTAATAATAAATGAACACTTACAAATATTATTTTGCCACTTTTAACAATAACTGAAGACAAATTCGACGACATTAGCGTGTGCTTGCCTGAGATTTTATCAGTGACTAAACATCTATTTCAACTGTCCAACAAAAAAATCTCAATTTTTAAATTTAATTAATACGTTCAGATCATCTTATTATTATCAACAATTACCCAAAAATTCAATATACAGGGTGAGGCACATAAAGTGTTACAGAGCAATAGCACTCAAACTATTGATCATATCCAAAAATGTTTCAGACAAAAGTTTCAGTGTTCGAGAAGGCCGTCATACTGGACCACCCTATTTTTTGATCAGTGGAGGCGCTGAAGCTACGTCAAGGTCAACTCCACTTCTTTAAATGGAACCATGTATTTTTTTTTCGATGACATTATTACCGATTTTAAGACGAATTCAGCGACCTACAACACAAGGTCATTCTAGTCACGCGAAGTATGAAAATAGTCGAAAAATCGAGAAATATCGGAATAATCACTTTCAAAGGACCCACTAACCTTGGTTTGGGTCTACCTACAGAAGATGCTCGAAGTGATGACCCTCGACTTGTAAACACTTGTTTGATCGCTGTTTTCATTTCGTACGATACCAATGTTTCTTATCGGCAGCAAGTACGCATTTTCTGTTGACATATCAGTTAGTCACGCATTACCTTCTAATGTGAGTACATTGGATCGCGAAAATGAGCTTTTTATGGGGTTTTGTCAAAGAACGCGTAATGGCGGTAGTACCTGCCACGCCTGACGACATGAAAGAAAGAATACGCCGAGCATGTACCGAAATTACACCACAAATGTTGGCTGAAGTTAGACGGTCTTTTCATCAGCGAATTAACAAGTGCTTACGCGTCGAGGGTCATCACTTCGAGCATCTTCTGTAGGTAGACCCAAACCAAGGTTAGTGGATCCTTTGAAAGTGATTATTCCGATATTTTTCGATTTTTCGACTATTTTCATTCTTTGCGTGACTAGAATGACCTTGTGTTGTAGGTCGCTGAATTCGTCTTAAAATCGGTAATAATGTCATCGAAAAAAAAATACATGGTTCCATTTAAAAAAGTGGAGTTGACCTTGACGTAGCTTCAGCGCCTCCACCGATAAAAAAAATAGGGTGGTCCAGTATGACGGCCTTCTCGAACACTGAAACTTTTGTCTGAAACATTTTTCGATATGATCAATAGTTTGAGTGCTATTGCTTTGCAACACTTTATGTGCCTCACCCTGTATATTGGGTTTTCCAATGATTGCTATTAATTGATCGTTAAAAAGGGCGATACTCCTCATTACTTTAATTAATTTATCGACAATTACTCAATCGATTTGAAATTTGAAACTTAGCATAATCAATAGCGTGATCCTAAATCTTGATGATATAATCTTTTCAGAATTTACGGCGATATAGTTCCGTTCGTTTTGCAACCATCAACGTCTGCAGAAGCTCTTTTCTCTCAAGCGATCGTGTTGAATTCATATTTTTATAACTACTAAATTATTTAGTGAAAAAATCTATAATAATTCAGGTATTATTATTCTATCAAGGACTATCATTCCTTAAATTTTTAAGAATTTTTTAACATCCATCCATTAATACCTTAAATCAACCTCTATATCGTTTATACATATAAAATAGTTCCGTAACTGATTGAATAACTGATTGACATATAGACGACGCACAGGCTAAACCGCTGAAGATAGAAACATGAAATTTGGAAACGTTTCTTAGAAGGTGTAGAGCATTAAGAAAAGATTTTTCGAAAATCAACTCCTAAGGGGGTGGCATAGAGTGCGAAAGTTTGTATGAAAAATTGTATTCCTTGCGTGTATCAACTTGAAACTTGGTATAAATATTCTGCAAAACAAATAATAAAACGCATACTTATGATTCTTTAAAACAACCCCTGATTAGGAGTGCAACAGAGTGCTGAAGTTTGTATGGGAAAATCGAATTCCCTGCTTTTATCTCGAAGAAATTCGGAAGATATGTTTCTTATGTATCCACTATATGTGGGTTGTTCGAGAGTATCAAGTGCCCAAAACTTGAATGTGCTTGCCGAAGATCATAAATCGTGAACTATATTGCAAAGCCATATAGTTCTGTAGACAACAATGACATTGTATGATACTGGAGTTGAAGGTTGGTACTTTTATACTACTATTTCATTATAATTACCAACTCATACTTCAGTCAGTTAGTCTACCACTCTCCCTGATAAATATAACACTATACCTTCTTTCTTTATTTCCTACATTTTCTATCTTTGTTTATCTCCTCTCTGGATCAAATCCTAACGAATGAACCCGAACGAAGTCACAGGCAAAAGCTAGTTTAACATAATTTCGTAATGACATTTGTATAATGATCTTAGTCTTTTTCTCTCGCTTATATGTGAAATTCTCAAATCTTTAGGAAAACTGTGGTATATAAAGTGCGAGATGTAATATCTGTCCGTCTACCGGCTCAGATATATTGCTTGCTGAGAGGGCCAAAGCAATTTCGAAAAAGTCTTGAAATCCAGCGCCGTACATCGGTCATCGAGTGTACTATCTCTACGCTGGTTAGGCAGACGCCTCTCACGCGGTAAGGCCGCCTCTACCCAGCGTACGCAAATATACTTCATGAACGATGTTGTTTGGCGTAGGTCCTGAGGCTTCTTCCACAAGCCATTTGTAGTCTGAGCTAATAAAGGGTGTCTCAAAATGACCTGACATTTCAATTTATCAATAAAACGTATCATTTTTTTGAAAAGTTCGAATATTTTTATTTTAATATAAGGTACAAACATGGAGTTTATATGTGGAAAACAATGTCCGATAAATGGCCGCCTCGTCCCTATTTGCAAACGTTCACTCTTTTGACTAAATTTTCAATAACATTTTGGCGTAATTGCGGACTAATGTCATTAATGGTGCGTTTAATTGCTTCCTTGAGCTCCGGAATGGTCTGTGAATCATTGGCATACACTTTTCCTTTCAGAAAACCCTAAAGAACGAAGTCCAATGGCGTCAAATCACACGATCTTAGTGTCCAATTCACATCGCCGCGACGCGAGATAAATAAAACTTCGTCTGCTATAACCGCATTATTTCGCAGTGAATTTACACCACTTGTATGCGTTGCTCGATCGTGTGATTCTCCATGACTAAACCTCAATACTTCCTGATGCCAATTGTCAAAGATTAGTACTCGAAGTTCGCCATAAAAAAAATGGCGCGCAATTTAGAATGTCAGGTCATTTTGAGACACCCTTTATATAACCAAATCCGCGAGACGTATCGACATACTGTAAATTGTATGGGCAGTTCCTCGTGGTCGACCAGGTGCTTTCCAAAAGGCGTGGAAATTATACATCCCATCATACCCGAGCAAAAGAAACATCCTCTCATGTTCCATAATGGGGACAAAGCAATATATATATATGAGGTATTCCAGCCCAAGTGTGTAAACCCGTGACCCTGACCCTCTCGGATTTCTTTGATTTTTTTTCATATGATCGCATTGAGTCTAAAATACACCCTCATAATTTTTTTAGATTTTTCCAAACATCCCTCATTTCAAAAAAAATTTTTTTTTTGAAAAAAGAAACGCCATTTTTTTTTAATCTAAAAAAAATCTGAAAAAACCGTGATAATATATAAAAATTTTCAAGCTATCACCCGTAGTGGGCAGATTTTTTTTCTGTGTTTTACAAGCTATTAACGTTCTCAAAATTCCAAAAAAATCTCAAACAGCTCACCTTGAGCAGATACTGAATTATTTTGGTACTCAAATTAATTTCGTTGATGATTTTCGAATAAGGCAATACGCATTATGAATCTTAAAATGAGAATAATTCGTATTGCCTGAATAATGCTCCACAACATGATATAGCGTCTGGAGTTCTTAATATGTTTTTTTCAAAATAGGTATAAATAATTCTACTTGTCCGTAATTCCTATTTCATTATTCGAAAATCATCAACGAAATTAATTTGAGTACCAAAATAATTCAGTATCTGCTCCAGGTGAGCTATTTGAGATTTTTTTTGAATTTTGAGAACGTTAATAGCTTGTAAAACACAGAAAAAAAAATCTGCCCACTACGGGTGATAGTTTGAAAATTTTTATATATTATCACGGTTTTTTCAGAATTTTTTTAGATTAAAAAAAAATGGCGTTTTTTAATTTTTTAAAACAAGGGATGTTTGGAAAAATCTAAAAAAATTATGAGGGTGTATTTTAGACTCAATGCGATCATATGAAAAAAAAATCAAAGAAATCCGAGAGGGTCAGGGTCACGGGTTTACACACTTGGGCTGGAATACCTCATATATATTTCACTATCGCGAATTATTAACAACAAGAATAAATATATATTATCTATGAAAAATAGGGTATATTTGTTGTTTGGAAATCAAAGTACTATTGATTGAAATACATTTTTTATTCGTTGGATGACAATATCTGTGAATAATGAACCTATTCACCTCGTGTAAATATAAATATTTTTTATTGAAATATATCGTTTATATTTTTAAAACAACATTGTATTCCCACAAAGTATGTACTTCTTTCATTAGCCGTATCAAGAAATACTGGACACAAATAAAACAAATATATTAAAAACAGATAGAATCATAGTAGGCCATGAGATAAGAAAGAAAGTTATTCGATATGAATAAATCGTAGTTCTACCATAAGACATTTTGTCCGAATGAATTTCGGCCTCACCAATATCGTACGTCTACGCGATTATAAAAGAACTCGAGGATGAATGCTCGCTTTTTGTTATGTGTTGCTTATCTGTTTGAGTTCACGACCGATGCGACAATGATATACAGTTATTGCGATAGCTTTTATCTCATGTAATAATAGGCTTGATACAATTCCCAGTAATTATACTTCTTTGGTAATGTGTATCATATGGTCCATTTTAACTACGATACAAACCTTTGGCAGGTTCTGTATCCTCTTGAACACTTTTTAGATCGTGACCTATAATTAACGTGAAAAACTGGGAAGTCAAAATCCAATCGGTTTTAAATACGGAAAAGCACACAATTAGCGACCTTGCGTACAATAGAATTCGGTAAAAAAAAAATCAAAATTTTTTTTGCCCTGTGTCGTAAAGAAGTAACGTCAGATCGATCTTTCGAGAATTTTTCTAAGCTACATCGAACAATACGAATAAAAAGAGGAAATGATTTTACATTAATGAGTATTGAATAAATGAACTCACTATTTTGCGCAGTCGATAAGCTGGTATTCGTTACTTCTCTCGAAGCTCTGCTGCACACCTCGATCCTTCCAGAGGGTCTCCACGATTTCGTAAAACTCCTGCGAGCCGAGGAAAAGGATAAATATCAATATCATGTGAATTCATAGATTGCCCCATTACCACTTTGGATCAGCTTCTCGTTTCATTGCACAATAGAAAAATAAAAACTTGTGTGTGTTTCATCAAACAAATGCAAAGGTATGAAAAAGTTATGAAAACAAAGCTAAATGCCACTTCATACGTTTGTCGGCTTCAAAGAGTGGCAGCCTCTATATTGTCCCCAGTGAAAGGGAGCTTCGTCTTCAAAGGGTTAAAATTAGAAAGGTCGTAGCTTCGTCGATGCTTGAGATTGTAGACAAAGTACTATATTCCAGTGAAGATAAAACAGGTTCAATCATTCGTCACGCAAGAGGATATAATTTTTTTTTTTTGACGTCAATTATTGGGGAAAGTTCATCAAAGTGTTACTAATTGATTGAATAACGATATGTGTGGTACACGTGATTGATTTTTTATTCCAAACAACCACCCCTTTTTTTCATTGTAAAATCGTTTGATAAGACTAGAAAGTTTGCTTTTAAACACGAATGAAGAATGAATCGTGAGGTCCCAGATTGCGTCATTTATCATTCCAAGCGAAATTACTTCATCACTCGATGAAAAAAACAAAGCAATTAATAAGTGGTTGGAAAATACATGTTGATAACGAAGAAAGATATGTTAATGAAGAAGAACTTTTAGCCGTTCTTCCGCGAACTACGACTCCCGTAATCGCATAGTAATAAGTGCCCATCGTATTATCCAGAGTATAATGCGATACAGCTATTAGATTATTATAGCTGTATGGAAATTGGATCCAATAAGATTTGAAAATACTAGTCATAGATAATTCTGGTACGGATAACAAAAAAAGGAACAATGAAGGAAGAATATAACCTGCTGTATAAAGACATAAAATTGCCTTTGTTCTGCACTTTATTCAGATTATGTTAAGCAAATATAGATGTGGGAGAAATGAATTTGTATTTATTACTTCCCAAGGTATACCCTCGTTAGGAATTTACAGAATTCGTTAACATGAACTTTCAATGTATAATTGGAAAATAACCATTTCCGAAGCCGCCTTGCCCCCTATTCACCACTTGCCAATTTTTCACAAAAGTTTATGTATTTGCACAACTCTTTTCAGGGCTGCCCTGACTGCAGTAGAATTTCTAGATCTTCCTTTGTTTCATTCTCGTCCTTTCCTACCAACCAGCTTCCTACCCTCTCCGCGATAGCTCCGCCTATCTTTCCCCTTCCCTCGACACATCTGCATATATGTACCAGCGTTTCCTCGGATTTTTTACAAAGCCTACACGCTGTTTCCTTAAATCCTTTTTCTTTCTCTATGCCTGAACTCCCACACCTCATCCTGGCCCATGTTTCTTTGATTTCTCCTGATATACCCCCTATCCACCCAATAGCTTTCTCTTCCTTGATTTATTTTTCTTGTTTTGTAGTTCTTACAAAAATTGGAGTAGTCGATTCTCGCCCAGACCTGCTGAACTTTTTGTTCCTTCTTTTTCGTGATCGCTTTTCTAATTTTTTTCATTACCTCGTCGTCGCTGCCTTCCCTTAATTACCTCCTAGATTAGTCCTTCTGCCGCCTCTTCCATCGCCCTTTGAACTTCCCTCGCCAGTTTGGACGGAGTACCGTTTATTGCTCCCTGTGCCTCCTCCCTCAAACAAACTTTTAGCCATCTGGTATTTTCCATTCTCATCACTTCATACGCATATTTCCTTGACCTTTCCAAAGCTTTAAAAATTATTCCTACAGTATTTGCTTTACGTCTCCAACTGCAGTTTTTCCAGTCTCTCCCGATTTTTCCACCCCGAAAACTCTACTCCGTGTAATAGGCCGCTCCTTACTATTGCCTCCATCAACTGAATCCTGCGGTCCAAGCTACTTATCCTCGATGCGAGAGAAATGATCAAGTATTATCGCCGCCACCGTTTGTTGGCATAGTATCATGGGTATCATGAGACTAATCTAAACTGATCATACATTTTTTTGTCGTATAGGCGTATGCGCGTATAACAGTTGAAAATCGTTCACGTCTATAAAAAAAAAAGGTATTATATGTCTAATGACTATTCTTGACAATTTAATTTAGTGAAAATGCTGATATCCTGTGCGATACCTCAGTGTAAAACGGTGTACAGATCGCTTAAGGAGGGCTTAATCGATTATACTCCCTATAGAGGCTTTAAAAAATGCATTTTTTTTTAATTGCCTAAATTCATAGTTGAAACCTGTAGAATACGATGCAGTTAGTGGTTTTGGTAAATTCTCCAAAATGACGTCCCGAGAACCTTTGAGCGTGACCAATGCTCTGCTTCCTTTAGAGCCCTGCGCGCAGGTATAGGCACTATGTGGAGAGGTGGATGAGTCGTCTATTCAATAATAGGCGTTAGATGGGCAAAATGAGTATTACGAGGAAGTTCAAGGACTATTTTATATGGTGGTGGAATAGCTGACTAGTCGGTAAATCACAGAATCATACGTTTTTCCCTTGCCGAAACTTTAAACGCCATTATCTCGAACCTGTTTTTCGATGAGTTGAAAATCGATGTACTTATCGATATCGATTACTCAAAAACTATTTGCCCGATCAAGTTCATATTTGGCACACGTTTTTATGATACTTATGTCCAATTGATGACCAACTAAAAATTATCAAAATAAACATGTTTTTGACTGGGTCAAAATTTGGATTTTTTTCCGAAAAAAAATCAACTTTTTTGTTCTAAGGCCTCCCCTTTAGCCAATTATCATTATTTGTCCAATATTATTAGTTCAGCAAGTGACCACATGTATATACGAATCAATTTTTTTGTGCAGACTATTTCCGATAATCTTACGAGGTGCTGGAGTTTACACCGCATTCGGCCTCCCTACCGGACAGCTTCACGGCGACTGGGTTATAGCTCCGCCATTTTTCACTTTTTTAAGCAACAAAAATCGGTTTGAAAAATAGAATTATGTAATAAGAAATACCTATGACCCTGAAAAAAGATATACATCCCTTACCATCCAAAAAAAATCATGAAAATCGACTAAAATGTGGCGTTCTATAGGGAGTGCCCCTCTTAAACAAAAAAGCTCTGTTTTTGAAGGGCTAAAAAACAGCGAATCGTTAAAAAAAAAAGTGGCAAGCAGCCATTCACAGAGTGGACTTAAAAACATATTTCGTAAACAGCACGCTTACGAAAAAATTTTGAAAAAAATTAGTCCTCTAAAGAGTGGATGAAACGCGATAATACGAGAATGACTTTTGGTCAAGTTTACTTTTTTTTATGCTTTCGGCAAACCACCGCCAAGTCTGTTAAATATTCTATTTAGTTTGACATTTTTAGATTATTTAGTTTCTGTCTTGATGTGTGTATGATAGAGACATATGATATTGCTGTCTTCTTCACACGCGATACCCCATTTCCTATGCGCACCATGCGGCCCAAAATTGAAACACAAACTAGACACTAAGCGAACCCTCCCCTACTATCATCGTTTTAAGACCTGTATATACGAATAAGGCCCGGGTTGCGACATACCAAGGAGCCTAGGTACCAGGAGACTAAACTCCAATGCAAAGACAGTGAAAAAAGCGTAACCGAAAATGTGACGAACAGTGATGGCGCTGCGATGCCACGGAGCCCAATATATAGTAAATATATTGGTCCACGAGGTGAAAGTGATCGGATGAGTTTCTAACATCACGACAGACCGAGCGTGACAGCAATCGTCAAAATTTCCGCCGATCTAGGCTCCCTAATTTTTTCTAACTAAATCTTTCGATTAAAAAAACGATGCTTCATCAGTACTGTATGCGTATTAATCATCGTATCACTTCGTCTTAAATTGTATTATAACTCTGACACTTAAACATGGATGAAGGTTAGGTACATCAAATGTGATCTGTCTTACTTTGGGCTCATGTGTTACGTATTTCTATATATAGGGCTTTGGAGCACCCCAGCGCCATCTTAATTCGTCGGCATTTTGGGGACGAGTTGAAAGGCCGAGTGTGGCCTCCTATATCTAGGCTCCATGCGACATACCTTGGATGTTGCAGATCATTGCTCGTGGTCTGAGCGCCTTTCAAAAGACTTTGGAATTGCACAACTCGTGATACCGATCCAAGGAAAACCTCATATGCCGAAATGGTGCTAACATTTTTTGGTAATATTTTTGTTATAATTGAGGATTGTTAACACCAAGAATAAATATATATTAAATGTGAAAAAATATATAAAATTTGCTGTTTGCAATTAAAAATGCTATTCATTTAAATACTTTTTTCCTAGTTCCGTAACAACAATATCTTTAAAATAAAGACACAATTGCTTCATGTAAATAAAGATATTTTTATTCAAACATAAATTTTATACATTCTAAACAAAAATGTATTAAAATAAAATATGTATTCATTTAATTGACCTATAGCAAGAGATACTTCACACAAATAAAAATATATGCAAAACAAGTAGAATCTTAATAGGCCGTGAGAAGACAAAATTACTTGACTCGAATAGAGTCTACTTAAATTAAATAGTCTGTTTTATGGTGTCTATATTAAAAATAATATAATGAAGTATTTTTATTTCAAGACTCTTATTTTGGTGCCTCACAGCAAGCACGAGAATCTTCGCGCTAGGCCAAAGGCGGCCATAGTCTTAATGATGTATGGTAGATATCGTCACTGCCAAAAGGATAGTGAAATCAATTTTTTTCTTTTTCAACCGTAAAATTTTTATGTAAACTGGTTCCGAATAATTATATATAGTAGAAAATTCATTAACTCATATGCCTAGACGTTATTTCAATGAAAACGAATTAAGGGCGGGGTAAAGTATTAAAATTTTTTTGTTTTTCATTTTTTTTTTAATTTTTTAAATGAATGCATAATATCTCAAGAATATTGTGTTAAAATTTCAAGTCGATCGGAGTAAAATTGACGAAGTTATGAGTATTTGAGCGTCTATTGCTCCATGCCGGGTTTTATACCTGGGCGGCGCACGACAGTAAAGAAGAAAGAGTTTTGCGTAGACAAACGCAAAAAGATGCTCTCGATCATCTTGATGGAAGCCTTTTGCTCTACGGACCTGGCATCGACGACTTTGAGTGAGTATAAGAAAATTATCGAGTTTTATTTTGAATTTCTAAAAATTCAAAGATAATTGAAAAATCTGAAAAAATTTATACGTATTCAGAAAAATGAACGAATCACGAAAAAAAATTGGGTTGCCGGGAAATTTGTTGACTAATTTTTTTTTTTTCATCATTTTGTTAATAACATTTTGGAATTATTGTTATGCAAAATTAATCTTTTGAGTACCTTTAATATGCATGAATTTTCTCAGATTTTTATGCAATCGAGAAGTGTTCTCAAACTTATGTGCAATGAGCGCTAAGCGACAAAACTCTTCTGCGTTTTTCAAACCGTTTTTCTGAGACTTGTCATATTTGAAGTCCGTGTGCACGATAACTCAAAATCTACTGGACCAATCGCTTTGAAATTTTGCACAGTACTTCTTCACATAATTCACCAGGTATTGTCGAGAGCTTTTTTGTTTTTTTTTAATAATTACTAATTTTTCAACAACAAATTAGCCGATTTTTTTTAGCGAAAATCGGGTTTTTGGCTCCCAAGTGCTACGAAAAATCGAAAAATCGAAAAAAAAAAAAATTCTCCCGTCATTACCTCGAGAAACATCTCCTTTAACAAATGCATTTTGATTTTTTTGTTTCAGATGATTCTGTTGCGAGTTATGGTGCACACCGCAAACCAACTTTTTTTCGAGGCGCCTCCGGGGTTTAATTTTCACTCGCTCAATTTTGAATATTTTGCAATGCAAATTTAGGAGAATGTTGTTCAAATGTTACTTTATTATATATAAATTTTTCAATAAACGAACACTATCCGTTACGCCAAAAAAAATCTTAAAAACATGCCTTTTTTTCGCCGAATTAACTTTACCCCGCCCTTAAGTTTTCCTTGAATAGTCGTAATATTGCGGCCAAGCCAGAAAAAACTTTCGAATTACATCTGAATTACACCTGAATCTATCTGTAGCAAACGAAAAAAAGAAATTTAAAATTTGTGTAATTACATTTAATGAGCTCCTGAATCGAAGAAAATAATATTTCTAAACTGTGTGGATAGTTTAATAATAGATACTTATAGAACTTGTATGTATTTATTTATTAATACATTTGTAAGAAATTTTTCAGATATTCACAATATTCTTCCGGTTTTAATTAAATATCACCGAAATTACTTTGACCACGCGCAGAAAATTTTGAGAATAGATTCTTGAATGTATTCTATACACGTGGAAAAATTTACAACTCGTTCTCATGATTTTATGTATATTTTCACAGTATGAATATCGGAGAAAGTGCTATTTGTCAGAAAAGCGCACGTTAAATCAGTTATTGTATAACTTTTGATGTGTTTGGTTAATCGTCTTTAAACTTTGCACATGAACTCAGCTTGGATTTTGGGATATGTCAAATTTTGAACAGTTAATTATGATTTTCATTGGTAGCCAATACATCCTTAAAGCCGCCCCTGTCTGGGAAACTGTTGACATCTCGTAAAAAAGGAGAATCAGGCCACCCGTCTAATCAATAGGCGAATGTTGGGTAAATTCGCTTTTTTATAATACTGGCGGTCTCTAAATGGCATTATTCCTAGTTTTCGTTGACAACTAAGCGTGTTTCACATTATGTTAAATTAATGTGACAGACATTCTCCGTCTCTCTCGCTTCTCTCTCTCTCTCTCTCTCTCTCTCTCTCTCTCTCTCTCTCTCTCTCTCTCTCTCTCTCTCTCTCTCTCGCTGTGCTGTGAGCGCAGCTATCGTTATTTCTCTTGCACTGATCTCTTTCAGATCACTTGAAATTGATATGAAAGACATACGGCATTTCCCTCTCTTGCTCTCCCGTCAGCGCCACTATTGCTATCCCGCGCGTAATCATTTCTTTTTTTACATCCGCATTCGGAGGTCTCCCCACGCAGGTTATTGCATAATCCCATCCGGAATTTAAAAATATAGATTATATTACCAGTGCACATCCGCCGGAAAAAATAAATAAAAATTCACGAAATTACAAATCGTTATCGCTTCAACATCACTTTTATCAGACATACAGAGAAAAAAGCCGGGCATGCTGACACATTAACCTTGTTACTTATTACGGTAATGTAAAACAGACATATCAGGTCCGCGAAGGATATCAATAACGACGCTGGCGGAAGAGCAAAAGGGACAAACGACGAATGTCCTTTGCATAACCGTAACCCACGGTCTGGAAACTCCGGCGTTTTTGGATGTCGAAAGTATCATCGTTAGTGAGGCAAAAACATAGTTTCTTATCTATCCACTGGAAACGCTGTCACATAGAAGTATTTTAGATATAGGTATACAGCAATCGATAACCTCCTAAACCGTGTTACCGTGTTCCGTTGTATCGTCGAAAGAAAGTAAACGGTATATTCAATTCAGAAAATGCCTGATGCGTACATCATATGCAACTGTCAGAAAACTCTAAAAAACGATAGTGGAAAGCCTTCAGGATTCAAAGTTCCACAGGACGAATAATTGCGTCGAAAATGGTAAGTCGCAATTCCTGGGAATCAAGTGCTAAAGCCGTCGAACCACGTTTGTGAACGTCATTTCGACCCACGAAGTATCCTGTAAAATTGTGTGAAACGAGAAATCCCCGGGGGCGGTTGATTCATGCTAATACGCATTTTTTCAAACCGACAACGCATTTTGAGTCTTGTTTTGGCAAGCACGCTGACGATAAAAATGTGTTTGATCGAGCGGTGGACGAAGTATTGCCTCCAAAATCTCATCCTTCGCTATATTTTATTATATTAGATTAAGGATGCGTCAATTCGCGTACCAACAAAATTTAAAAAAGGCAAAAACAATTCGTTATAAAAAACAAACTCGCCAAACTGACAAAACAATAAAAACGGTGCCTTTTAAACATACACATTGCATTCATTCCTGTTTTTTTTTAAATATTTCTCTTCCACTATATTCATTTTCAGGTTCTCATTAACATTGTAAAGAAAGCAAAAAAAAAAATAAAAGTTGTACAAATAAACAAGGAATGAAATCTACTGACAAGGAAACCGTTTCCGGTGTCCCCCTCCGATTTCGTTTATTTTTGGATATGTTATTCTTCATCGAAATCTAAGAGACACGTATTTTTTTTTATCGGCGGAAAAACAGTTTTAAGGGGTGAAACTCACCCTCAAAGTTAGGCACTCTCCGAGTGACTATTGCAGTTTCGCATAGTTCCAATCAAGATATTCGAAAGAAACCAATTCGAGAACAATGCTTCTGGCGAATAATGAATAATGCGCCTTTTCCAGTTCCGAGGGGGTGAATAGGGGTAAATCTATAGGGGTTGAAAGTAAAAAAATTCGTGTAACTCGGAAACTTTTTTTTTATCTCGATAAAATCAATTGCATTCGAAAGAGCTTGAAAAAGTAGAAGATACGGGTTTTTGCGTTCTTCGAAAAAAAAACTTTTGGGGGTGACTACCCCTGTATAATACCGTTTCCGGTGTTCTCCTCCGATTTCGTTCATTTTTAGATATGTTATTCTTCATCGAAATCTAAGAGAAATGTATTTCTTTACCGGCGAAAAAATACTTTTAAGGGGTGAAACTCACCCTCAAAGTTGGGCGCCCTTCGAGTGACTCTTGCAGTTTTGCACAATTTCAATCAAGATGTTCGAATGAAACCAATTCGAGAAGAATGCTTCTGGCGAATAACGAAAAATGCGCCTTTTCCAGTTCCGAGGGGGTGAATGGGGGTAAATCTATAGGGGTTGAAAGTCAAAAAAATCGTGTAACTCGGAAACTTTTTTTTTATCTCGATGAAACCAATTGCATTCAAAAGAGCTTGAAAAAGTAGAAGATACGGGTTTGGTGGCGTTCAATTCATTATAATAAAACGAATCGTGTTTACGGTTTACAATTGTTAACCTTTTAACCCGCATAGGTGTCTAAAAATGTATGCCGTCGAAATAGGAATACGTCTATTTTGAGTCATTCGCCATGAGATTGAACGATTTCCGTCACATTAATTTCGATGAAAAACACCATCGATCAAACGGAACAAAATCGGATAAGAGAGCACCGGACATCATATGAGGGTAGCCCGCCCTGGGAAGATGTTTTTCCGGAAAATTCAAAACCAGGTATCTCCTACGTTATGTAACTCTATTAAATTTAGATGGTTTTGATAGGATGAAAAAAAAATCGATTTTTGAAAAATTTTCGACTTTCAACCCCTATAAATTTCTACTAATCCGTTCCCTCGGAATTGATGGAAGCGGATTTTTTATTATTCGCCATAAGCATTATCCTCAAATTTATTTCATTCGAATATCTTGAATGAAAATGTGCATAACTGCAAAAAACAGTTTGAGGGTGCGTATCACCCCTTAAAACTGTTTTGCCGCCGATAAAAAAAAGTACGTATCTCTTAGATTTCGATGAAGAACAACATATCCAAAAATGATTGAAATCTGAGAAGAACACCGGAAATGGTATTATACAGGGGTAGTCATCGTCAAAAGGTTTTTTTCGAAAAAAACGCGAAAATCCGTATCTTCTACTTTTTCAAACTCTTTCGAATGCAATTGGTTTCATCGAGATAAAAAAAAAGTTTCCGAGTTACACGAATTTTTTGACTTTCAACCCCTATAGATTTACCCCCATTCGCCCCCTCGGAACTGGAAAAGGCGCATTTTTCGTTATTTACCAGAAGCATTCTTCTCGAATTGGTTTCATTCAAATATCTTGATTGGAACTATGCGAAACTGCAAGTCACTCGGATGGTGCCCAACTTTGAGGGTGAGTTTCACCCATTAAAAGTGTTTTTCCGCCGGTCAAGAAAATACGTGTCTCTTAAATTTTGATGTAGAATAACATATCCAAAAATAAACGAAATCGGAGGGGGACACCGGAAACGGTTTCCTTGTGAGAAAAACCATGAATTATAAGGAAACAATTTAGACCGTATAAATTTATTCATACCCCATCCCTGGTGGAACTTTTTTTTTTAATTGATAAAAATTGGCAGAATATATCAAATATGATAAATTCGTAGAGATTATTGCATCTTTTGATAAAAAATATTGACAATTTATAACAAAAATGATTACCCTAGGTCAAGAAATAAATCATATAAGTGAACAGATACTGTATTATTTTATCAGAATTAATATGAAAAGTGTCAATAATTATTTAAAAATTTCAAACATTTTTATGAGAAATTGTCATATTTGGATCAATTCTGTGCAAAACAAAATTACATAATATAATATAATCTCGCAGACAACACCAAGAAATGCAATATAACCTTAAATATAATCGAACATATTATTACATTTTGCTATACATTTTGGGAATAGCTACCTTTCATAAAACACGTCTTATAATTGATAATATCGAATAAATAGTATAAGAATGTGTGATAATTTGACAGATATATTTATAATTTTTTATGACAGTTACTGACATTTATTGTAATAATCAGTAATTACATGAATTGACAATAAATACGATATTCTGGTAAGTAATTTGAGATTATGCATTATCACATATACATTTTCTAAGTGATCATCATGCAATTTGTGTTCTAACGCCAGCATATCACTATTATTTTATTGTTATTAAGTAATTCCACTTTTTATTGGAATGTTTCAATATTTAGTAGGTGCTTGCAAAATTACAAATAAAACATATTTCATTTTGAGTATTTTTTTCATATATCCATTATGAATCAATGATACAAAAGAACATATATATAACTTAGAACTAATCATCATTACCGCCTTTTGGAATTAGCGCTATAAAATTTTTTTCTTTAATTGTCATCAGTATGCACGTATTTTTTAAATTTTTTGGTTTATAAACGCTCAATTCCCCATTTAGATCGCATGCTTTTATGTGCTGTATGTCACTGGTAGAATTTTGAAAACAACCCTGATGGAACTTATGTACTGCGATACTGCAAAGTTTATTAATAAGCGGGTTGATGAAAATTTAATTTCAATAAAAGCTCAATCTATATTAAAACACAGATAACTTAATTAACGCCAGTATTATAAGGAGAATATTACATTAAGTACAAAATTAGTATTAAGTACTTCAAATGTCACTAATGAGTAGTTGATAAAAATGTAATCGCAAAATAAATACTCTATAGATATTTAAAAAACAATGTAACTTAAGTAAAGGAAAAATAATAAAGAAATTATTGTCCAGTAAAAATGCATTCATTTATTTTTAAATACCAAATTGGAATAAATTAAGAAATAATTTTTTAGGACAAAATATATCAAATCAGGTATATTTTACGAAATAAAAATACAGAAAATGTAATAAAATATCCTATGATGCCATTATATTACTACTATACTTATCGAAAACTAACGAATAATCTCCTAATATATCAAGAACTGACGAACATAATCTTCAGTATTTGATATAAAATTCTAAAAAATGATGATTTATTTGACAATTACTGAGGAAATATGACTTTTGGTTCCAATTCCTGATCACCTAACTACATAACTGGGCAATTTTTGTTAATATCTTACACATTTTTCACAAAATTGATCAATTTCTGTTCAAATCTCGGAAAAAATCTGAACAAATATGTTCAATTCTTACAAAATGTGACCAGAAAGTTCCACCAGGGATCTATCCCATATCCTATCTACTCCAATGACCAAAGACCAAATTAAAAAATTACAGAAGTTCAAGCATGCGAGAAATGCAGTCTACTGAAATAATTGTCATTCTCGCCATAGGATCCGGATAGGATCATAAACTGAATAAACATAGGATAGGATCATAAACTGAACCATTTTCCAGACGTCAAACCAGTTTCAAACTGCACGGAGAGAATTAAAAAGTAATTTTTGTCATGAATTTCACGGTAAAAATTACCGTGATATATTTCAATGTGGTGACAAGTGAGAAAAGCATAATAATTTGTATGCGACAAGTTTTTTTTAACTCACGTTACAGAAAATTTCAAATACGTAGCTAAAATTTTACTATACAAGAAGGGTAGCGCGCACGATCATTTTTACCAAGAGCACAATACATTTTCCTATAACACTCATTAAATTTTATAATAAATCTTAAAATAACTGTTATAAAGACGATACTTTTTTATAGACATTTTTGAAAGGCATAAAATAATAAAATGCACAGTAAAATTTCACTGATATTGTATATTTTTTAAATTTAAGTTTTGCGTATTTGTTACACATGAAAATTTAGTAGAAAATCTGGTAAAATTTTCTATCTGAAGAAGAAATTTTATTTTATTTTCGTGAAAATCTGTGTTTTACTCAGTAATAATAAGCGAAGTTTCAGGGTTGTCATCTGGTTACCGTTACTGCACGGTAATTTTTAACATTTAATTCTCTCCGTGTGTGATTATAATCTTATACAATCTGCGAGATAATGTTTCTAAAAATATGAAAACAGACAGCCGAGATTATTTAGAAGAGATGCCACTAGCGGTGCTGCAAGCGAATTATACATAGATAGTAATAAATAAACAGCATATTAATTTGCAAGCAGGGACGCCTCATGGCGGTATCTAGCGGCAAACTGCAAAGCTGGTCGAACGATGTCCGAAGAGATATAGGAAAGCAGGTGCTCAGGAAGGAAAGGTGATCTTGCACATCACTCTAGCGTCATGTGAATATTCCATTAAAGCCCCCCCCCCCCCCCCCCCCCCAAATAAAAATCTTCGATCGAGCTATTTTTAGAAGTGAATGTATTCTTCGGCACAACAAAATTAAGGATCTGTGAAATCGAAGGGCGCACGATACCACACTGAGCCCTTTCTTCAAAACTCAAACACCTTTGAAAATGGTTGATTCCAAGTTTTTCACCGACTGAGCGAGTATTACATCAAGGTGATGTGAGAAATATTCGGTGTTGGTCTCTCTCACTCTGGTATCAGGTGTGCTATTGCCATCTCTATCGCACGCATATAATTTTATATGAGCGCGCGAGGGATGGCAACAGTGGCGGTGACCGAAGAACGATAGGGGCAGCCGAAAAATACATTTCATACTGCGGAAAGATGATGTAAAATACATCGCTGTTAGGTGATGAACTTAAATCCTACGGTTTTTTCATCTCCAAAATTGATTTGTTCCGAAGGGAAGATGAATGAAGCTCAATCAACGTAATTTTCCTCCATTGCCTATTACTTTTTGCCTTCTCTCTTTGCCGGAAGCAAGACAATTCCACGATGGTGGAACGCGATCTATGTATCCACTCATTTTTGGACGTTTTCGTAACTGGTGTATCCGAAAGCGCGTTTATAATCGATTGGAATGGTAGGCTAACGATGCTAAGTCCGAAGATTATGCTGGATGCCGAAAACTTCCCATCCAAGATTTAGAGATGTCCGCTTAAGGGCGGGGTAAAGTATTAATTTTTTTTTTTTTTTTCATTTTTTTTTTTTTTAATGAATGCATAATATCTCAAGAATATTGTGTTAAAATTTCAAGTCGATCGGAGTAAAATTGACGAAGTTATGAGTATTTGAGCGTCTATTGCTCCATGCCGGGTTTTATACCTGGGCGGCAGCTGCGCGGCGCGCTATTGTATTTTTCGACCCCGAATAAATTTCTTGATAAACGGGCCTGTTCCGGTCCCGTTATGTATATTCGAGGCATGGTGTATATTAGTATACACATTAGTCTGTACATCAGTTGACCGTTGTATGCCGTGCTGAGCAGTAGCAAGTCACACTAACGGACCTGGCATCGACGACTTTGAGTGAGTATAAGAAAATTATCGAGTTTTATTTTGAATTTCTAAAAATTCAAAGATAATTGAAAAATCTGAAAAAATTCATACGTATTCAGAAAAATGAACGAATCACGAAAAAAAATTGGGTTGCGGGGAAATTTGTTGACTAATTTTTTTTTTTTTCATCATTTTGTTAATAACATTTTGGAATTATTATTATGCAAAATTAATCTTTTGAGTACCTTTAATATGCATGAATTTTCTCAGATTTTTATGCAATCGAGAAGTGTTCTCAAACTTATGTGCAATGAGCGCTAAGCGACCAAACTCTTCTGCGTTTTTCAAACCGTTTTTCTGAGACTTGTCATATTTGAAGTCCGTGTGCACGATAACTCAAAATCTAATGGACCAATCGCTTTGAAATTTTGCACAGTACTTCTTCACATAATTCACCAGGTATTGTCGAGAGCTTTTTTGTTTTTTTTAATAATTACTAATTTTTCAACAACAAATTAGCCGATTTTTTTTAGCGAAAATCGGGTTTTTGGCTCCCAAGTGCTACGAAAAATCGAAAAATCGAAAAAAAAAAAAAATCCTCCCGTCATTACCTCCAGAAACATCTCCTTTAACAAATGCATTTTGATTTTTTTGTTTCAGATGATTCTGTTGCGAGTTATGGTGCACACCGCAAACCAACTTTTTTTCGAGGCGCCTCCGGGGTTTAATTTTCACTCGCTCAATTTTGAATATTTTGCAATGCAAATTTAGGAGAATGTTGTTCAAATGTTACTTTATTATATGTAAATTTTTCAATAAACGAACACTATCCGTTACGCAAAAAAAAAATCTTAAAAACATGCCTTTTTTTCGCCGAATTAACTTTACCCCGCCCTTAACGCTTTTCGAAACATGCGGTTGAGCGTGATCATGCGAAAGAATGACTTTGCAAGGATTGACGGCGACAGATGATATTTTTTACATCAACTCGTCAATGAATCAATTCTAACCGTACTTTATTATATATTACCCTGAGTCAATAAACGTCAATTTTAATCATATTTTATATTACCCTGAGTCAATCAACGTCAATTTTAACCATATTTTATATTACCCTGAGGAGACAACAATACTTTATAGTCATGGTTACTGCTCAAAATATAGTGGTGCTTATTGATATTTTAGCAGTTGTGTAAACTATGAACATATGTTAACCGCAACTAACAATCTTACAAGTATACGTTGATTGTTCAATGCTATATAATATAGTAGGTTTTTATAAATGGATATTTTCTAACACTATGAAAAAATAACTCCAACATTCTATTAGTAAACAGGACTAAAATATATATACATTGATAAAAATGTTGTTTGTGAATTGCAACGATGTTTATAGTGATTTTTACCATATTATATGGTACGTCTACAAAATGTATAGAATATTTCATAAATCCGAAATAAATTTAAAAATAATCAAGAATACTACCTAAATGATAGAAAATCAATATTTTTATCATAATTCGTCATTCCCTGACCTCCTGAAATGACTTCTTTCGAAGAAAATATTTCGAGTACACATGGAATCAAACCTACATGGAACCTACCTACCTATCTTCTGCCTATACTAACGCATGCTGCCACTATGCTATCGGATGTCTAAGCTTTTATAATCGTAGATTTTACATAACAGAAAAAAGTAAGGTAATTATTCGGAAAATGACCCCCACCCTTCACCCCCCTCTAGGGTGGGGGGATTTATAGATTTTGACCCCCTGAATACGATGGTGAAGAGAAATCGCGGCGGTCACCCCCCCATAAAAAGTTATGGGGTTTTGAAGTTCGCGGAAATACCAACGCAGATAAACCAGTAGTCGCTACTGGAGCGGGTGGCTACTGGACCACGGGGGGTCCGGGGGGTTTCCCCCCCCGCCGGAGTGGAGGGGCACAGCCCCCCCCCTGCTCGAAAACGAGATTTTTAATGAAAAATAATACACATACACACGCATACACCCTTACCCTCATAATTGCCGTACGATTCGCATATGTACAGGTACACATGTAGGTAAGGACTACGAGTGTTGTGATCGGTGTTTTCGTTTTTCGAACTTATCACTGGTACGAAAATTTGTCAACAAGTGAGGTAGACCGGCGAAAGAAGTATTGGCCTAGGTAGTGAGGTAGGCCGGCGAAAGAAGTATTGGCCTATGTATGTTGCTGAATTTCTTTTCAAACGGCAACACGGATACACCGAACGAATTTCAGCATTTTTTGAGGCCATTAATGATATGTTTCCGCTGGCAACGGATGATGCCCCGGAGAACGAGGATTAAAAAAGTAAGTAATCAATTTTGAAGTGAGGGTGTATGTGTGTGTATGTGTATTATTTTTCATTAAAAATCTCGTTTTTGTGCAGTGGAGGGGCTCCGCCCCCCGACCCCCCCGTGGTCCAGTAGCCGCCCGCTCCAGTAGCGACTACTGGTTTATCTGCGCTGGTATTTCCGCGAACTTCAAAACCCCATAACTTTTTATGGGGGGTGACCGCCGCGATTTCTCTTCACCATCGTGATCAGGGGGTCAAAATCTATTAACCCCCCCCCCCCCCCCCACCTCCCTCCGGGGTGGGTGTCATTTTCCGAATACTTACCAAAAGTAATTCCGAATAGCTGTTACCTCCGATAACTATAGGTGAAATTTTGTACAGATCTTCTTTGTGATAATACATGACACTGCTTAAATGGATATTTGGTGCATCTCTATAGTTTTCGGAATTTCGAATTTTGACAACTGAAAAATTAATGCGCGTATATATATACTATCTTCCGCCCACAGCTTCGCCCGCGTAGCATTTGGCCCATAGAAACTTCATTATAAGTAGCACCTCGCAATAGGGGTTTTAAAAAATCGTCAAACATGCGTTTTATTATTTTTTTTTGAAGAATATTTACACCGAGTTTCAAGTTGATACACGCAAGAAAAGTTTTCCATACTAACTTTTACACCCCATTTCACCCCTTAAGAGTTGATTTTTAAAATATCCTTTTTGAGTGCACCTCTACACTTTCTAACGAACATATGTTCGAGGTTTCAAGTTCGTACACGCAAGGAATATAATTTCCCATACAAACTCTGCCACGCCATTTCACCCCCTTAGAGGTTAAATTTCGAGAAATACCTTCTTAAACGATGCCTTTAATATAAAATCAACACCCTCTCCAAACTTCACGTGTTGCCTTTAGCTGTTTAGGCTGGGCGATAATGAGTCAGTCAGTCAGTCAGTCAGTCTGTCAGTCAGTCATTGATGACTTTGCCTTTTATATATATAGATAGATATATATTTCAGTAGATTAGAATTTGAATTACGAATCTAATTTCAATTTTATTGGATTAATATAACACTCTTATTGGATTATATATAAGAATTATAATGTCATCATAAAATTATATTTTTACAATTATAAAAATATCAAATTTCAGATTATATTCAATTTGCATTAGATTTTATTCGTTTGTATTCTATCATAATTCGAATTTCATCGTTAGATTATATTGTATTTGAATATTATAATTAGAAAAATATAAGATGTTATATTTGATGTGACATTATATTATATTCTATTTTAATTATTTTTTCGACGTTTGTATTCTATAAGAATGATAATTTCATAATTAGATTATATTTTATTCAAATAATATAATTAGAAAAGATTAGATATTAGAATAAAAAGTATCCTATATCGGAACCCAGGTCATAAGCTATCCACATGGTAAATTTCATTGAAATCGGTCAAGCCGTTTTGGCGTGATTGAGTAACAAACAGGCAGGCAGACGGACAGACAGATAGATAGAAAGTCAGATTTATAATATTAATTAGGATATATATATATAGTCGAAAGGACTTATAACGACATTGCTTACAACGACAAATCGGCTATAACGTCGGTATTGCCTGGGCCCTTCAATGACGTTACAACCAGTCCACATATCGCTTATAATGACTATCGCCTATAACGCCGGTACTGCAGGGTCCCTTCAATGTCATTATAACCGGGTTTGACTGTGTGTATATATATATATAACCCGGTGCGTTGGTCTAGTGGTTAGCGTGCTGGCCAGCGGATCGTAAGGTTCGAATCCCAGTCGCGTCACTTTCGTGGTGAAATACTTTACTTTGATATTTCTCGGCGAAATACGACTAGTTCCGACTGGGAGGCGAACTTGACACCGGCTGTATCGGTATAGGTTTTCCGCAATTTCCCTATGCCCATGGCAGACATGTCATGGTGAATACGATACAGAAGGGGATGTCGGCTGCGGCCGCATGGTGGGGTGATGGCAGGTAGACGGGGGAATTGTGGATGGGAGGTAGACGAGGGAATGGTGGAATGGGAGAGATATATACATATATACACAATATATATGAGGTATACCAAGTGTTTTCGAACGGCCTGAAAGCCTGACCTTCTTCAATTCGAGAATTTCATTCTCTACAAATTTGTTTATGTTCGTTTATGCCCTAAAGTTAAAAATGAACGAGATAATGCTATCGTCGCTTTTTTCAGGTTTAATTCGAAAAATATTGATGGTAGAGAAAAAACTGGAATGACCAAAGTTGTAGAGCACTCGATTTCTTACAAATTTAGTCATTACCATTTTTACTCAAACATTGACAATGACCGAGTTATTCAACAAAAACAACTTACCCTTAAATTCAAAACGACGATATTAACTGAACGGAGGTCCAGCCCCTTTTGAAAATTACACATGTTGTTTTACACCAACAAAAGAATATTCCGTGCAATTTTCAGTGGAATCAACATAGTCATCGAGGCCGTAAAATTGAAAAATGAAAGATTGTTCTTTTTTTTTTAGTGTTCTCGTACTTGAAAAATTTAAAAATAAAATTTTCATCAAACAGTTTTTATCGCTTGTCCTGGGCCGAGGAAAAATGAGGAACAAGCATGACAATGGGTACCCTTACGAAATTTTATAGCCGTCATTTTTCGTTTGGGAATCCATTCCTAGAATAACCGGCACATAATAAAATATAATTTTATTTTCCGATAAGTATTTCTTTTCGTTTTTCCCGCAGTTCTTTCGCGTTTTTCGTCCCTTCTCTGCCAGGAATTAAAGACCTGCTAACCGCGGAGGCTAGTTTCTCTCGGTTTGAATTGCCAATGTAACGAGATATACGCTAGAATACTGAATTGTGAGTACCATTTAAACGAGTTTCTAGCTTTCGTACCGGGAATGATTTGGTAGGATGAATGAAATATGGATTTTATAGTAACTAGAATTCAACATTCCAATACCGATCACACGTTATGGCCTCTACCTCGTACGCGGTGCCGTTTAACCGCTGCTGCGATCCATTTCGCATTCATGTTGGTAAAATTCGGAAAACAGACTGGCGTCAACCTTCATCCAGGATGTTGGATCAAGGATTTAATATCGTTCCAAACGCTTATTTGTGTCGGCAATGTCGCAATGCGTTCTATTGGGATTGGCTACTATACGAACAACTCCTCAGTCTAATAGTCAAAACGACTCGGAGGTTACTGAGCCTCCACTTCGTACGTATTGATGAGATCTTATTATCACGAGAGCACGCCAGTCTTGAAGACTGTATAGTGCCTGATAATTAAATTGCCTTGCAGCTCAATCAAATTTATCGTGTATTTGGAACCGTCGCAGTCTTCTTCAGCGACGTGTATGCAAGCTCCAAGTGGGCAACTTACTCCGGAGACGTTGACGCAACCTTCATCCATACAGTCTGATTATGAACTGGTGCGTATCAATGCTGCTCTCGAAATTCTTGAGCAGTCTCCAATTCCGAAAAAAGCAATATTGTAAACATTCGTAGGAACAAGAATCAACCAAACAACGGACGCAATGAGGGAAGCTCTTCACGTGGAAAGTGGGATTCTTACACCCGACGAAATAGCGTTCACGGAAGTCATCCAAGATTTGACAGAAAAATTCAAAGAGCCTGGTACGACATGGAGCCAGCCAATTCAAATTTTGACACTTCTACCGAAGTGTTGGTCGAACATGAAGATCAAAACTGAGTTCGAAGCATCATTGTACACGATTTGGCTGGCAAGGAATCTGAAAGCTGAGAAAGGGATCTTAGCTACGCCAAATTCTAAAATCGGTACACGTGAATTATCTGCACTTCGACAGTAGCGTCCGTGTTTTAAAAAATCGATTAACAACGTTTTTACTTCTTTGTAGAGCTTTGTTTTAATGATTTTTTCTTCTAAATCACGGAAATTAATTTACAGTCTTTTTTCAGGCAACGTTTTGTCTGACGCGACGTCTGCAAAAGTGATAATGTTTTATGAAAACGATGAAATTAGCGCAACCATGCCCGGAATGAAAGACTATATTAGTCTACGGGATGAAAGCAGCAAAAAAGTTCATCGTCCAAAGCGTCTCCTTGTTGAAAATCTGAAAGACCTTCATAAGATTTTTATGGAACGGAATTCCGAGGATTCGATTGGCTTCTCTACTTTCGCGTCATTGCGGTCGCGTCATTGCGTTTCGGCCGGTACAAGTGGAACCCATACTTCGTGCGTGTGTGCCAGTCACCAAAATGTTAAACTAATGTTATTAGGTAGTTTTAGCTTTCAATCGACATTCATTCAATTCCTGTCATGGTAAATGGTATAGCATCGTTTTGATTGCAGGATGTGGAGTTGCGCAACTTACAAAAAATTCCGAGGTTTCGATTAGGAATTACGATGATTATTTACGTTCGTATGTTCGAATCCAAACAATCATTGTTATCTCGGAACTTGTGACAACTGCCCGGGTGAAACTCCCTTCAGAGAACTCCTACTGGCGTTATTCGATCAAAATTATATTGATTAGGTCACTTATAAACAATGGGTATCGTAACCGCGAACAACTCTTGAGACGCACGTTAAGAATTCGTCTGACTTTATTGACGAATTGTGCGGGAAAGCGAAGACACTACTACGACATGCTTTCATCGCAAAACAGCAATCTCAGTACTTAAGAGACTTAAAATCCAACTTAAGTGAAGGAGAGTTTGTCGTGATTTGTGACTTCTCAAAGAACTACGCTTTCGTCGTTCAAGAAGCAGCACCTGAATTCCACTGGAATAATAATCAGGCGACGATATATCCAGTTGTCGTATACTTCCGCAAATACGGAGAACTGAAGCACAAAAGTCTCACCATCATCTCTGAGTGTCGGAAACACAATGCAATCGCGGTTTATACGTTCCGTAAAATCATCAATGACTTCATAAAAACTATTTGTCCGAGGCCTACGCGATTTTTTTATTTCTTTGACGGAGCTCCTCAGCAGTTTAAAAATTATAAGAATTTGTCAAATTTATATTTTCACGAGCAAGATTTTGGAGAAACTTATTTTGGAAAAACTTATAAAGTAATGATGAAAACGCCTAATATAATGTTTATCTAACCCTCACATTTGTATCAGACTATCCATTCCGGCTACTAATACGTAGATACTCTGCGTATCCGGATATGCACACACAACTGTAATCTAGTTCTAGTCTGCTCCAGCCGCTTCGTGGCGCTAACGCCGCTAGACATTGCTTAATTTAAATCGATATATCTCTGAAACTAGACGGTCAAAATTCATGATTTTTTTTACCCACTTCGTCATATGTTCCTCTGTAATTGATTTTTTTTTTTAAATCTGTAACAAAGTTTCGAAGTTATTGCGTGAAATGTGAAATTTTCCACTGCTGCCCATAAGAACACGTGTAAAACCGTGAAATCTTTGATTGCCAATATCTCGAAAATGAACGGTGAATCCTTTTGAAATTTCAGATAATCATTTAATAGTGTCCTGAATGGGTCCTCAAAATTAAAAAAAAAAACTATAGAAAAACGCATTGGTGAGACTACTTTAATAGACACAATTACTACCTTAATAGACACAATGGTGAGTTTAAATTTCTTTGTCCCTCCCGCTTTGCCATCAGTGCCGTTATTGCTATCAAAACACTTGTTTCGTATTACCTCGAGGCATCTTTGGCGAGACCATGATGGGAGGGGCGGGTTGGGGGCACCAGAGGGAGATAGCGAGAGGAAGAGAGAAAAAGAATGTTAGCAAATCACGTTCGCTCTAGCGCAGGGCGTTTATTAATATTTCTTCATCGGTCTGTGAGCTTGCGATGGTGCGAGGCTGACCGACACCCCGAAAGAGTCTGAAAGCACAATACTGAAGGTGAGCGGCCGTTGCTATCGAAATAATCGATCCATCGATTCTCCGTTGTCGCAATGAACGACCAACCGTGGCGTTCATTTTTTTTCTGAAACGCGACAGACCTGAAGCTTCGTGAAACCCTTCACGATTACATTGTAGGTCGTCGTCTTCGTCGTTCCCGTTGCGATGGCATAAATAGTTAATCGATTTTAATCGCATCCAAGAAAAGGTCAACATAAAAACGACGACGATGAAGCAACTAGGTATGAACGACAAACAACGGCAAACAATGATCGGCAGGTCAATAAACCATTTTTTGTTCGTAAATTTTTCTAACACCGCACGTGTCTCATGCTGACGCGAATGACTGGAGATATTACAGTAATGGAGTACTGACCGTATACTATTTTTTATTTATGTTGCTCAAAGGGAGGAAACGTTTCTTCACCTCAGGGACAGCGTTTTTCAAACAGCGATTATTAAAGAATGCGTCTATGGTAGAATAGAAAATTGAATAATACACGTATCAAATATTTTATTGATAAGTTGTCCAAGTAAAAAAAATACTAGAACCTTTCGTCGTTTGCTAAGGAACGGAAAAATGTCGCTAATTTGGCGTCAGTTATACATAATTATTTGTTACAAGAATTCTTTGTTTTTTGTTGGCTGTGGCTAATCATGGCTACAGCACAGTTACACTGAGAGAAGACTGTATGGTATTTACAAAAAAACGCGCATGGTAAAAGAGGTTATTGCCAAATTCCCTACAGTTTATTGTTACCGCAATCATAATATGGTTAACACAACTATAATCGAAACGTATAACTAAACATGTGACTTTGGTGGCGTGTTTGAATTAACCATATCGATATTGTAAAGCCTTTCACAATAGTTCATAGTTATTTCGGGGATAGTAGTCATGCACACCACCAAAATATACGCTAATAGTTGTGTTCACCATATTATGATTGTGGTGTCAATAAACTATAGGTAATTTAACTATAGCCTCTTTTACGATGGGTGTTTTTTTATAAATACCATGCACTTTTTTCTCAATGAAAGTTTACACTATTTATACGGTTAACATTAACATTTGTCGGATATAATTTGTTACAAGATCTTACGAAAAAAAAATTATAGTAATCTTTAGTTATAGCGAAGACGTAAATGATTTGCAGGTCGTGTCAATAAAGTGGAGATAGCATTATCACGCCATGATATATATATGTGTGTGTGTGTGTAGTAAAAAGAAATCCATTATTTTTGCATGAAATTGAAGGCTTTATTTAGCATAGTTAGAATGATCCGATTTAGGTCTAATAGGCACCGTTTTGATCGATAACTTGTTGCCACTTTGAAGGTAATTTCATTATGCCTTTCTCATAGAAACCCTCGTCCCTATTGGCAAAAAACTGGGACAGTCGATTTTCACAAGCTTCTCTTGAGGCGAATTTTTCACCAGCAAAATCTTTCGCCATAGACAGGAACAGGTGGTAATCACTTGGTGCCAGATCCGGACTATAAGGTGGATGCATAAGAGCCTCCCAACCAAGCTCCCGGAGCTTCTGGCGAGTCACTATCGATGTGTGTGGCCTGGCGTTGTCCTGATGGAACACAATTCCTCTCCTATTGGCCAAAGCTGGCCGCTTCTGGGCGATTGCTTCCTTCAGACAGTCCAATTGTTGACAGTACAGGTCCGAATTAAGAGTTTGGCCGTAGGGGAGCAGCTCATAGTAGATGATTCCCTGCCAATCCCACCAAACACACAGTAAAATCTTCCTGATCGTCAATCCTGGCTTGGCCACCGTTTGCGCCAGCTCACCGCGATTCGACCACGACCGTTTTCGCTTGACGTTGTCGTAAGTGACCCACTTTTCATCACCGGTCACCATCCGCTTCAGAAATGGGTCGATTTTGTTGCGATTGAGCAGCGATTCGCAGATGGAAATTCTGTCCATGAGGTTTTTTTGCGTTAACCCATTAACGACCAAGAATCGTAATTTTTTCTATCATTTTCAAGTCAAATTCTCATCATTAAACAATAAGAATTTTCAAATAAAAAATATAGTCCCTAGTACTTTCGAATGTGCTCTTTCAGAATCCGGTGTTAAAATTGAGTTTTGTCCACTAGAAAAAAAAATATGGCCGCTTTTAAACAAAAAAAAACACAAATAATCGAAGACATTTTTTTTTCAATATTTTTTTTCTCATAGAAGATGCTCGAAGACCCCCCTTTTTTCCAACCATGAGTGCATAAAATGGTTGTAGTTAAACAACGAATTTTTTAAATTTGTCGTAATCAACATTTTCACCCCCAAAATGGCGTTTTCACCCCTTGAGCGGCGAGAACAATTTCACGCTTCGCGTAAAAAAGAAAAAAAGATCGGACCTTCACGAAAATTGGTATCCCGGGGTTTTCGAGGTCGCTGATTACGATTCTGCCCTCAACATTCAAAAATTCAAAATGGCGGATCCAATATGGCCGACAAAAAATGCAAAAACTTATTTGAATCGGATGAAATGTGGCACTCGGGAGTTTTCGAGGTCGCTGATCACGATTCTGCCCTCAAAATTTAAAAATTCAAAATGGCGGATCCAATATGGCCGACCAAAAATGCAAAAGCTTATTTGAATCGGATGAAATGTGGCACTCGGGGGTTTTCGAGGTCGCTGATCACGATTCCGCCCTCAAAATTAAAAAATTCAAAATGGCGGATCCAATATGGCCGACCAAAAATGCAAAAACTTATTTGAATCGGATGAAATGTGGCACTCGGGGGTTTTCGAGGTCGCTGATCACGATTCTGCCCTTAGAATTCATTTTTTGACAAAATATGAAGAAAAAGGTTTTATTCTGATCATTTTCCAATGAGAAACTA
This sequence comes from Ophion ventricosus, assembly GCA_963932345.1. Classification (NCBI taxonomy): domain Eukaryota; kingdom Metazoa; phylum Arthropoda; class Insecta; order Hymenoptera; family Ichneumonidae; genus Ophion; species Ophion ventricosus. The sequence continues at coordinate 25,047,318 of OZ010719.1, forward strand.
CAAGTTTGAAGCAGCAGAAATATGCACTTTTCCTCAACTGTTTATCGATTTTTGGATTTTTATGGACGAGTTGAGAATTTATAACGTATGACATTTCTATTCTGTAGTGATTTCTTGTCGAATTTATTAAATTTTTGTTAGCGAATTCAATATAATAGCGTTAGAGTCAAAATATATGTTCCCTCCAAACTCTTCTAAAATTTTCGGATATTGAATGAATCATCAATAAAACAGTACTCTTTGAACTACGGTACTAAAACTTGATCATATCGGCGAAATGAGATCGGGGTATATTATGTGCGAAAATCGTTTCACACTTTGAAGAGTTTCTTCCATGAAATATTCTTAGGAATATATCGTTCAAACACTTTTAGGCTCTTTGTACATTTGTAATATATGTTATCTATAATTTGTTAGGGCGGTATTACGCAAAATCTTCTGTATCAGATCAATCTTGACGCGAATTTCTTTGAATCATATAAATCAACTAAGTTATATCAAATCTCGACTTTTTGTTATATTTACCTACGCAATGTCACAAAAACGACCGAGACTTGCTGTTTCTCCTGATTCTGGTGATGAAACTGTTCTAATACCGAATCCAGATGATTCTGGTCCTTCAGACGATTCTTTTTCCGATTCTGATTCTGACCGTGACGAAAAATTACCGAGTGTCACTTTTAGGAGAGCTTCAAAATGTTACCAAGCAGATCAAGCTAAGCTGGAAAAGGATCATGAATTTCAATGGGTAAATGGTGAAAAAAAGTATTCTGATAAGATTGAAAATGAAATACTATTGTCTACGTCTGAAAAGCGTAAAATTCGAAAAAGCGAGCCAGTAGAACTGTTTGAGACTTTTTTTTCAATTGAAATGAAAGAATCCATTATCGATGCATGTAAGGAAAATGGGTTTGATTTACCATTGGTCGATTTAGATACATTTATTGGAATCATCATAATGAGTTCATTCAATAAAAGAAAGTCTCAGAGAGATTATTGGTCAACCGATCCCTTTCTATCTTGCGAAGTAGTTGCTTCAGCAATGACTCGTACTAAGTTTGAGAAAATCAAGTCCAAATTGAAATACTCGAAGTCCAAAGACAATGATAATAACGATAAGGGGTGGCGGGTTCGAGCATTGATGAAACTATTCCAACAAAATATTCTGAAGTTTGGCATCTGGGGAACTGCACTGTCAGTAGATGAAATGATGGCTAAATCGTATACTAAAACTTCATTGAAACAGTTCATACGTGGGAAACCTACACATTTTGGAATTAAATTTTGGGGCCTCTGCACTGCTGATGAGTATTTGCTGAATCTCGACATATATTGTGGAAAAAATTCTGCAGTTGGAGAGAAACTGACTAAATGCGCATTAGGTTCTCGCGTGGTAATGAATTTATTGAAACTATTTTTTGAAATGACAGCTGCTGGAAAAGTTTCTCAGTATCATCATTATTTTGAACACTTTTTCACAAATTTACATCTTGTTGTACATTTGAAGAGATTGAAATTAAAATGCACCGGAACTGTTAGAGAGAATCGAGTACCTGAAAAAAATGTCATCGATAAGAAGTCTCCACGAGGAACATATGCAGTGAAGCATGGCCAAAACAGTGGAATCAATTACATCACTGTAATGGATTCAAAATTAGTGTCGATCTTATCTACAGCTGCAGGGGTTACCCCATTATTGCCATCAAAGAGGTACAATTCGAATGAAAAAGCCAAAATCTAGACATCGTTTCCCCAAGCGTTTCACCTTTACAATCGGTTCATGGGTGGGGTTGATGTTCAACCCCACCCATGGACACTGTGACAACGTGCTGCCAAGTATTCGATCGAAAAAATGGACATGGGTAGTTTTTATAAGACTCATCCAGGCTGCCATAGTAAATTCTGTGGTAATATTCAACGCAGCTGGGGAAGATAAGAAAAAAGTTGGAACTAAAGAATTTACAATGTCGATAGTTAAAAGTTATATTCATCGTGGTAAAAAAAAACGGGAAAAACATAAAACGATTTCACAAAATAAACAAAAACGCTGCTCCAATTGTCCAATAAGAACAAATCTTTTCTGTGAAAACTGTAATTTATATTTTTGCAGTCCATGTTTGAAAAGAAATCACGAGAATATCTGAGTGACTGTGAGAGGCAAGGGGACTCACTATAAACAAGCACCCCGAATAGTGAGGCAAGGGGACTCACTATAAACGAGCACCCCGAATAGTGAGAGGCAAGGGGACTCACTACAAACAAGCACCCCAAAGGAGACATAATTTTACCACGTCCACGCCGTTGTCTCTGGGTTGCGCTAAGGGTAAAATCATAATATGAACTTGGAAGTAAACAAATTTTATCCACCATTTTTTATTTCATCCGATTCAAATCAGTTTTTGCATTTGGGCCGGCCATATTGGATCCGCCATTTTGAATTTCTATATTTTGAGGACAGAATCGTGACCAGCGACCTCGGAAACCCCCGAGTACCACATTTTTTTTTCTTTTTTACGCGAAGCGTGAAATTTTTCTCGCCGCTCAAGGGGTGAAAAACGCCATTATGGGGGTGAAAATGTTGATTACGACAAATTTAAAAAATACGTCGTTTAACTACAACCATTTTATGCACTCATGGTTGAAAAAAGGGGGGTCTTCGAGCATCTTCTATGAGAAAAAAAATATTGAAAAAAAAATGTCTTCGATTATTTGTGTTTTTTTTTGTTTAAAAGCGGCCATATTTTTTTTTCTAGTGGACAAAACTCAATTTTAACACCGGATTCTGAAAGAGCACATTCGAAAGTACTAGGGACTATATTTTTTATTTGAAAATTCTTATTGTTTAATGATGAGAATTTGACTTGAAAATGATAGAAAAAATTACGATTCTTGGTCGTTAATGGGTTAACTCGTGTCGCAACCATACATCGAGCTTCTTTTTGTATCCAGCCTTATTCAAGTAGTTCCAAACGGTTTTTTGTGCAATGTTTAGCTCCTGGGTAATCGAAACAGTGCTTACTTGACGGTCGGACTCGACGATTTCCATTATTTTATCGACATTTTCGACAATTGGCCTTCCAGAGCGTGGAGCATCTTTGACATAAAAATTACCGGAACGGAATCGACGAAACCAAAATTGCGCGTGATTGGCTGTTACAGTATCAGGACCATAAACACTATTCACATTTTCAGCCGCCTGGCTTGCGTTTTCGCCTTTATCGAAGAAAAACTGTAAAATATGGCGTATTTTCACTTTGCTGGTGGCCATCTTTGACGCGCGCTCAAAAAACATTGAGTCAAGCAATCACAAAACTGTCTGAGATGTTTATTTCAGTACGAAATCTTATCTTTCTAACGCCATCTAGCGTAATCCGATCGCACTTATACAACGCGAGATACAGATTACTAAAGCCATCTATTGCAAAAATAATGGATTTCTTTTTACTACACCTAATATATATATGGAGCATTCCACATCAAATCGACCACTTTCCATACCGACCCCTTTCGGTTTGGCTGAAACTTTTTTTTATTTCTTTTACAAGTTTTACTTGCATAGCCTTTTCGGCTTTTTACAAGGCTCCACTGTTATATATCGTTCCACTGTTGTTTTCTACACTGTATCTTTTTATTCTCCAATCCCCCCCCCCCCCCCTTACGGCCACAGCCAACTTCCCCCTCTGTATCGTATTCACCACGACATGTCTGCCATGGGCATAGGGAAACTGCGGAAAACCTATACCGATACAGCCGGTCCCAAGTTCGTCTCCTAGTCACGGAACTAGTCGCCTTTTGCCGAGAAAATGTCGAAGAAAAACATTTTTCGACGAAAGTAACGCGACCATTCGAACCCGCGACCTCCACAAATACGTAATGAATTTTTGAAAAAAACGCCCGTTTATTTTTCAAATGCTCATAATTTTCTGAAAAATGAACCGATTAAGATCTTTTTTTTATTCTTCGTTTCGAAATGTTCTTTAAGAAAAAGAAAAATTTGAAAAATATTCAGTCGTCTTCGACATGATTGTTTAGTTTTTCGGAAAAAACGCGATTTTTTCACAGAACGCCACTTTTGATTTTTTTTTCTTTAAAAAATATGATAAATGTAGCATTTTTTGCCGCCAGACCCATCGTGGTAAGATTTTTCTTTCTATTTTTTTTCTAAATTGAAAAATTTTCATTCTTATTTTTTTCCACATATAGCTGTTTCCTATGGTGCAATAATGTCCGTTAAGAAATTTTATGGTTTTCCAAAAAAATGCATGGTACTATTTAGCTTTGCCGCTAAAATCTTAAATGACAAGCATCTGTCAATGTTAAAAAAACGTTACAGTTGAATCGTTTTTGTTTGATGTGCACTGACGGTTTTCGCCGTCGGAAGACTACGCTGTGAACGGTCTCCGTGATCGATTTTAGAAAACCAAAACCATTTCCGAAACTCAGCAGTTGCACTGTATAATACCTGACACAAATGGTGGTCTTATCGTTAAAAATTTCTCTAATTGAAGAGATCACAAATTATGTAAATTATTCAAACGTCACAGGGATGAATAAATTCATTATTAAGTAGTATTAAACAATTAATTGAATAACTGTTTACTTTATATCCCAAACCCAAACAAACCCATGAAATGATCAGTTGAGAATAATTTAACATAAATGGAAAACTTTATAAGTTAGTTAATATTATATAAAGTATCGAGAATGACAGAATTAACCATTTAAGGTAGTTCGGTCGAATTGAGGTTCACGTTTAAGACCCTGTTTTTTTAAATTTAATCGAAAGAGTTGACCTTGCTCTACATGTCTGCAAAATTTTAAGTTAATTTACCATGTAGTTTGGGTGTAATTAATAAATAACTTTACATTGCTCTTATAGGGCATAAGGCTCAGATGACACGCCAACTATCGAAATTTCAATATACACGAAAAATTAATCGTTTGAGGGCCAAAAAAAACTTACCACTATAATGGTTGATATCTATAAAAGATATTTACCAACGATTTTAATCGATTTACCACAGGGTTTTTTGTTATTTCAATATTTAATGCGAGTCCGCGGCCTCTGTCCTTGTCATACACCCGATCTCTCTCGCTAGCAGAAGTTACTAGGGGAAAAAACATGGCGGCGCAGTCGCGCGCGCTTTATTTGAATTTGGTCGAGTGTAACATTCCACGTAAGCAGAGAATATTCCATGAATATTGTCTAACACAAGCAAATGTAAAGCAAGTATGAAGTAAACAAGGAACAATTGGTTCATATATAATATATGTAACATATAAAATATATTCTATACATATAATATATGTATAACAACATTCAAATGGAAGCAGAGTTTTATTTTTTTTCTGTAGCGGGAACATTCCAACCGTCTGAAGAGTCTTGATAGGACATAAATGTTGTAAAATACTTAGATACAGACTTAGATAAAAACTCTTAGGCTTTATGACACAAATATACAAATACACGTATTATGTTTTTATGTTTCTTCTCGGACATCTTATGTTAAAAAAAAGGATGCAAAGCGGCCTGTTGAAGCACGCACCCGCTCCATTTTCTTTAGAACAAAACTCGTGAATGCAATCTAGTACCTTATGCGTAAGGTTAGGTTAGTTCGCTCCCTAACGCGTAGAGAGGTAGTCAAGTTGAGTCTTTTTCGTTAGTCGACTTTTTCGGTAGTCAACTTTTTCGTCTATTCCGGGTATTAATTATTAACTTATTATTTACACGCCTAAAAGAAGCTTATAATATTTTGTTATGCAACAATTTAATTTATCATAGCTTTTATATGTTTAAATTGTACGTAAATAAATCTAAATTACGGATAAAATTTGACTTCGGCCAAACTCGACTGAATTACCTTAAAATTATTTCATCATACAAAACAGCTATATTTGGAAAAAAAATTAAAAAATTAAATTTAGAAAAAAAAATAGAAAGAAAATTCTTATCAGAATGGGTCTGGCGGAAAAAATGCTGAATTTATCATATTTTTTTACAAAAAAAAAAATCAAAAATCAAAAGTGACCTTCTTTGAAAAAAATCGCGTTTTTTTCCAAACAAACCAAAAAATCATGTCGAAGATGACTGAATATTTTTCAAATAATTTTTTTCATACAGAACATTTCAAAATGTTCAGAATTTCAGAAAAAAAGTATTTCGAAAAAAAAGATCTTAATCGGTCCATTTTTCAGAAAGCTATGAGCATTTGAAAAAGAAACGGGCGATTTTTTCAAAAATTCACTACGTATTTGTGATTATGTAAAAAAATTACACAAGCGTTTTAAGATAAAAATAATAACATATTAAAGTTCCAGCCAAATCAAAGGGGTCGGGCCGGCAAGTGGTCGATTTTACCGTGGAATGCCCCATACATATACATACACATATATACGCGCATTAATTTCTTAGTTTTCATAATTTGAAATTTCGAAAACTATCGCGATGGGCCAAAATCCATTTAGGGCAGTACAGGCGCGACAGCCCCGTTTAAAAGTGACCATGGTTTGAAATTTTCGAATGAGCGATATTTCTCGAAATTCATGAATTAAACTATTCTCAAGGTACATATGGGCAATATCTTACCATTCAAAAGTCCAAATATGGCATAGTGATTAAATGGAAATGGATTAATAGAACAGTCCTCTTGGCTGCAGTCGAAAACTTTTAGCAACGCTTATCCAATGTTCTTATCAACACTCAGAAAGTTTGTGTATACAGACGAGTCGCATACATACATCGAGAATAGGGTTCGTAAGCGTGGCAACGCCGCTCGCTAGCTGAAGCTGTTCTATACCATTCTAACCTACCGTCTCTTCGTTGATAGCTCGTGTCTTATGTGCATTGTACGAATCAACAATTTTACAAAATAATTCATCAACATCGAGAGCGTTATAAAGGACGTTTCATAAGAAAAAATCATTTAGAAAAACGATTCAAGTTTAGCTAAATGAAAAAAAAAAAAAAAAAAAAAAACAGAAAATGAGACGAAGTGACGACGGTCGCGTTGAACAAAGTGAACAACCGATTGGGAGACGCATTGTGGTAGTGAACGAACTTGCAAAAAAGTTAATTTGCTACAACGGCAAAGAGATGGTGTCCCTAAAAAAAACTTTAAGAATTAAGCACGGTAGAGATTGAAGTCTTTTTTCACAATTATATGTGAAAAAGACGTGAACTGCACAGTCGTTGCCACTGGAAAAAATGCACATAACCAAAAATGGTGCGAAATGTTATGGTATTCAGGTACAAAAACGATATATATATACAGTGACCGGCAAACATTTGGGACCACTAGTCGAAATTTCTTACCGCACTAAAAGCTAGATAACGGACTCAAAAATAAAGATAATTGAATTTCCCAAGTGGCGTTTCAAAGAGGACAAGTTTATCTTTATTTTGCTTTTTTTAGAAAATTCTGTAAGATTTTTTTCGCCCCGGTACGCACTTTTGAACGTGGCCATTTTTCGGTTATTTTTTGGCCGTCGAAAATTAACTCCAAAGTTTGTGGAAAATTTTTTCTTCAATTTTTTTCATGATAAACTTAAAAAGAATATAAAAACCTAAATTTATGTTTTTTAGAAAGTCTCGTACGATTTTTTTTCGCTTGAATATTGCATTTTTAGCTAAAAACGACATGTTTTAGAAAAAAAGGTGTCATCGAAGAACTACAGGGTTTCAGAGGAAATGTCAAGAGGGTAAAAAGTTGCATAGGTTTACACTGGAGTGGCTAGAATTTTTTCTGAATTTTTTTCGATATTTTTTTATACCATTTTTGGTTGGAATGTTGATGAGTGGAGAGGCTCCACTTGGGAATGATGGGGTCTAGGACAATATATTAAGAAAGGAAATTTGTTCACCTTTTTATTTTTAATTAATTACAATTTTTTTTAGAATAAAAAAAAATTCATTTTAGTTTTCAAAAATAAAAAAAATCTAGAAAAATTGTAGATAATTAAAAATGAAAATGTAAACAAATTTCCTTTCTTAATATATTGTCCTAGACTCCATAATTTCCAAGTGGAGCCTCTCCACTCATCAAAGTTCCAGCCAAAAATGGTAAAAAAAATGTCCAAAATAAAACAAAAGGTTCTGGCCACTCCAGTGTGAATCCATGCAACTTTTTTCCTTCTTGACATTTCCTCTGAAACCTTATAGTTCTTCGATGACGCTTTTTTTTTTCTAAAATATGTCTTTTTTAGCTAAAAATGCAATGCTGGGGCGAAAAAAAATCGTACGATACTTTCTAAAAAAACAACAATGTGGGTTTTGATATCCTTTCAAAGTTTACCATATAAAAAACGGACGAAAAAAATGTCCACAAACCTTGCAGTTAATTTTCGACGGCCAAAAAATAGCCGAAAAATGGCCACGTTCAAAAGTGCGTACCGGGGCGAAAAAAAATCGCAGAGAATTTTATAAAAAAGCAAAATAAAGGTAAACTTGTCGACTTTGAAACGCCACTTGAAAAATTCAATTATCTTTATTCTTGAGTCCGCTATCTAACTTTTAGTGCGGTAAGAAATTTCGACTAGTGGTCCCAAATTTTTGCCGGTCACTGTATATATATATACACACACATATTCTTCGTTCCGTCGACACGCACTATGTGCAACGTTGCCTAGTCGGCCTCGACGACTCATTTGGGCGGTCAAATTTCATCATTCATTTCAGAGTTTGAACATTTATAACTTTGGAAGTTTGTGGTAAAAAGTGGTCATTTTGTTTTTAATCATCGTCAAGTACTTGTTTATAATTTCTTATTTTTTTTTCGTTTTCAGTCTCGGCATTTTTTAATTATCAGTTGATATATGACAAATTATATCACGTGCCCTATGGGTAAATATGTGAAAATGGCAATGGGCACAAATGAAAACACGCCTAGCTACATATGGAGAATGGAGGCGGGAATAAGGGGCATAGGAATAGAAGCATGGAAAAGTGCAGCAAACTACCTATGTGAGGTTATGAAAATGTCGGAAGATAGGTGGCCGAAGAAGTGTTTGAAAGAAGAAGCCAGAGGGATACTAAATGCAAACCCATCCAAATGGGGACTGGAAATGGAGAGAGCCATGGAGGAGGTAGGCGTGGGAGCAATATGGCAAGCAATAAGAGACGGAGATATGGAGGGAGTAGGAAAGAATAAAAAGAGCGACACAAATAAAAACGGACCAGGAAATACAACAAGACTGGAACAAAATTGAGAAGTCGATGTATTGCAGGGAGTATAAAAATCGAAAACAAAATATCGGAATGGACGAATACTGGAAAGCGAAGGGCATAGAGGGAAGAACCAAAGAAACATGAGCAAAATTACGATGCGGAAATATAGGAAAAGGAGGTAGAAAGGGATTCGCAGATACTGTACGTAGATGTTGTAGAAAGGAGGAAGAAAATTTGGAAAACATCCTTGAATGCGAGAAAATAAAAGAAAAAATGAATAAGGAAGTGGTAGAGCTTTTGGAAGAGTGGCGAAGAGGTTACAAGGGAGAGGCACTGAAAGGAAAACTTAATAGAGGCATGGAAGGGAGGCCGATAAAAGAATTATGCGAGTATGTGCGAACCTTCGAATGTATGGTGAGGAAGGGAACATAAAGGAGAAAATGACGAAAGATAAATGTAAAAAAAGGAGAAAGAAACGTGTAAGTGGGTATCAATGTACAGAGGCGGAACTGTGTAAAAACCCGCAAGGGTATACCTGGAAATAAAGAACTAACTATCCCGTGCCTTATGCAAAACGTGTTAAAAATGCCACTTTCAATTGCGAATATCTCGGTAACGGGATGGTAAATGTGATTGAAATTTTACCAACTTGTTCTGGATATCCTTTAAAATATTAGTTTCAAAAATGGAAATTTTCTGTCTGAGACCATTATTGAAAAGTACTACCTTAAGCAGTGATATACAGGATGGCCGAAACATTGACGTCCAAAAATAAAATTTAGGTCCCTTGTATCGTGGGGTATCCGAATCACCCCCATGTATGTTTCGCGACTTTTCGTAGTTTTCGAGTTATGAATTTTTTTCTGAATTTTTGAGAATTTTCGACCTGACCAATTTAAAAAAAATCTAAAAAAAAGTAGAAGACTTTGTCGAGATTTTTTTTTGCAACTGAATCTTCATGAGTAGTACTTTTATGCATAAAATAATCAGCTTCGTAACTGTGATGAAAGTTATGAAAATGTTAGTCTAAAGTGAAAAATTTACGTTCGGTAAATTATGACTTAAATTTTCAACTTAAAATTAAAAATCTAAACAGGTGACTTCATGGTTCCTAATTAGGCCTCAAGAATGCGCCAGACTCTCAGCTTTCATAATCATTAAAAAAAAAGTAGTACTTAATGGGGCTACTTTGGCTAAAACTGGCCTTCAAAGACAGCGAGGTGGAAAATTCTTAAAATTAGGCATCTGATTAAAAAAAAAAATTTTGCCCATTTTATCATTCCTAAGGTTATTTAGTTTGTTAACTAACCAAAAATGGCTGCAGGAAAGCTAAGATTTAAACATTTGGAGGTTTATTTTTTTTTTAGTTTAATTTAAGTTTAATGAATTTTGCGCGATCCATTCTCGTGGATCAGGTAAAAGAGTTGCGCCCTCGTTTACCTGATCCACGAGAACGGATCGCGCAAAATTCATTAAACTTAAATTAAACTAAGAAAAAATAAACCTCCAAATGTTTAAATCTTAGCTTTCCTGCAGTCATTTTTGGTTAGTTAACAAACTAAATAACCTTAGGAATGATAAAATGGGCAAAACATTTTTTTTCAATCAGATGGCTAATTTTAAGAATTTTCCACCTCGCTGTCTTTGAAGGCCAATTTTAGCCAAAGTAGCCCTATTAAGTACTACTTTTTTTAATGATTATGAAAGCTGAGAGTCTGGCGCATTCTTGAGGCCTAATTAGGAACCATGAAGTCACCTGTTTAGATTTTTAATTTAAAGTTGAAAATTTAAGTCATAATCTACCGAACGTAAATTTTTCACTTTAGACCAACATTTTCATAACTTTCATCACAGTTACGAAGCTGATTATTTTATGCATAAAAGTACTACTCATGAAGATTCAGTTGCAAAAAAAAAATCTCGACAAAGTCTGCTACTTTTTTTATATATTTTTTAAATTGGTCAGGTCAAAAATTCAGAAAAAAATGCATAACTCGAAAACTATGGAAAGTCGCGGAACATACATGGGGGTGATTCGGATACCCCACGATACGAGGGACCTAAATTTTATTTTTGGACGTCAATGTTCCGGCCATCCTGTATATTATCAAAAAGAAGATCTGTGCAACGTTTCACCTATATCGGAGGTAACAGGTATTCGGAATTACAGCCGGAATTACTCTTGTCTGTTATGCCAAATCTACGTTTACAGAAACATAGGCATCCGATAGCATAGTGGCAGCGTGCGTAGTATAGACAGAAGATAATTAGGGAGGTTGTAGGTTCGATTGCATGCGTAGGTAAAATATTTTCTTCGAAAGAAATCATTTCAGGAGGTCAGGGAATGACAAATTATGATAAAAATCATTGAGGTAGTGCTTTTGATTGAGTATTTCTTAAATGTATTGTGGATTTATGAAATGTTCTATACATTTTGTAGACATTACCATACAACATGGTAAAAATCACTATAAACATCATTGCAAATCACAAGCACCATTTCTATAAATGTATATAAATTTTAGTCCTGTTCACTATTAGGATGTCGGGAGAGTTTTTTTTTGATAGTGTAAGGAAATATCCATTTATTCCAACTCACCATGTTATATAGCATTGAAAAATCAACGTATGCTTGTAAGATTGTTGGTTGCGGTTAACACACGTGCATTATTTACGCAATTGCTAAAACTTCAATAAGTAGTACTATACACGGAGAGAATTAAATGTTAAAAATTACCGTGCAGTAACGGTAACCAGATGACAACCCTGAAACTTCGCTTATTATTACTGAGTAAAACACAGATTTTCACGAAAATAAAATAAAATTTCTTCTTCAGATGGAAAATTTTACCAGATTTTTTAGTAAATTTTGATGTGTAACAAAATACACAAAACTTGAATTTAAAAAATATATAATATCAGCGAAATTTTACTCCGCATTTTATTATTTTATGCCTTTGAAAAATGTCTATAAAAAAGTATCGTCTTTATAACAGTTATTTTAAGATTTATTATAAAATTTAATGAGCGTTATAGGAAAATGTATTGCGCTCTCGGTAAAAATTACCGTGTGCGCTACCCTTCTTGTATAGTAAAATTTTAGCTACGTATTTGAAATTTTCTGTAGCGTGAGTTAAAACAAAACTTGTCGCATACGAATTATTATGCTTTTCTCACTTGTCACCACATTGAAATATATCACGGTAATTTTTACCGTGAAATTCACGACAAAAATTACTTTTTAATTCTCTCCGTGTATTTTAGGCAATGACCATGACTATAAAGTATTGTTGTCCCCTTAGGATAATATCAAACATGGTTAAAATATGGTTGAAGGTACCATACATTTCTCTCAGTATATGTGAAACGAAAAACCGGAAAATTTCTCTGAACTCTGTAATTAACGTGTATGAGAATTTATTTCGTCATTCCACCTTGGTTTACAGCTGACTTTAATACGAAACAAGAGGAAGATCCAGATAGAGGTTTGTAGAAAAGATCCATTCAAATAAATGAGGTCCGCTTATTTTAAACCCTTTACCCCAATGAAATAAAATTTCCGGAAAATCAAACTTTATTTCATTTTATTGGTGCAAACATTTATTTCAAATATATTCGTTTATTCAAATCAAGATCTATGTAACATCTTTAACTAATAAAACAATAATTTGCTTCTAATAATAATGGCATTATTTACTCTGGTATTCATTTTTTTTTTATTGAATCCTAATATTTTTTACTCACTCACATATGAAATTCCTATTTTTTTGGGAAGATACACTGCGCTTCATAAATGCAAGATAAAATGCT